>OZ021708.1:12447595-13647595 GCA_963978555.1 Galerucella nymphaeae
AGATACCTAAAGGTGTACCAGTTTTATATGACGCGGAGTGTACAACAGACGAATTTTCTTGTGTTGAAATAATATTTTTTTCTCCGATTAGCAGCAAATATCAATTTTGCTGACTGATATCAATCAGCAAAGTATTACCTTTGTGATTACTTTGCTGCCTGTGATTATACATTTCCATAGCAACAAACTAAAATAAAGAGATTGTGGGAATTGTAATACTTTGTGAATACAATATCCTCATGAACAATCGGAGAAAAAATTATATGTTCAACTTGGCAGCAAAGTAGATTGACTGCCTAGTTAAACAAATAACTATTCTCTGACATGGACAACTGCTATTGATGTAACTGGTCGCAAATCGGGTGTTATTTCAGAACTATCTCACGTTCTGAACACTTTATTAGCAATTTCTGTTCAGTGTGCCACCGATTCATCAACATACCCTTCAGCGACCGTAGATAACTTCCAACCGCCATGTTTCTTTAGTGTCATCAAGTCTCCCCCAGATTCAACTAAAAGTGTAGCAGACGATCTTCGAAATGAATGACCTCAAGTTGAAGAAAATTAGCTACTGTTTCAGGTACCTTATAAAACTGATTTCTACCCACAACCTGATTGATACATTTTCCATTGCGATATGCATAAAACAGCTGACAATCCTTTGCTGCTGCTGGACGAAGGACTATGTACACTCGGTGATATTTAATATATCCTTTAGCAACTCTAGTGCCCGTATTCCTAAAGCATCCATAAGTCGGTCTGTAACTATTGGTTCGATAAAATTTATTGGTTCCATAACTGTTAATGGTATTCCCATCGCTCATTTATGGAGTCGATAACTATTGGTCGATTTATAGAATCAATATCTATGGACTTCATAAAATCTAGGATCTAGGATCTAGGATCTTTGATGTGTAACAATGGAATTCAACCATTGCGCTTGCGCTTTAAACGATATACAGTAACCTCAAACTCATAATTCATTTTGTCATTTCCATTCGAAAGTGAGTGTCATAGAAAATAAAAAAAACCAACGGTACTTCGGTGAAAGCTAAAAAAGCCGCGTGGGACACCGTGGTAAACACGTATAACTCATTGCAGAAGACGGGAGTTAGAAATGCGGGGCAACTTCAAGCATTATATATACATTATTAAATAAATAAATGAATCGTCTCCGTTACTGAGTTGGCAAATATTTCTAATAATTTATACATTATTATATATATCAACTATCCGTCTAGCAGACTGCTTCGATATTCGAAGGCGCCTTTTGAAATCGGCTTCATTTAATTGGGTGAAATGTACTTTTTTGCGTTATGTTCAATTTCATCTTGAGAAGATGACGAACCCTCTAATAAGCGGGTAGCAAAGCATCATGGTTATATGAAATATATTGTTTCTCACACTTTGATAATTAATTTATTCGATTGATTCCAGCACAGTACCGTAAAAAACATCAAAATTGCGTCACTATTGGGAGATTGTTCGATCTATAACTTATGGGTCGATTTATGGAACCAATAACGCCTATTGAACGTTTGGGAATACGAAAGCACACGATTCGGCTGTATTTATGGAACCAATAGCGCTATTGAACCAATAAGTTTACCGGGTTCTTTCTGAATGCGGAAAACGATTTTATTGAACCAATAGCGGTTTTATGGGATCAATAACTCTTATTTGGCGTTTAGGAATACGGGCAAATTTCCTGTTTACATCATTCTTCGTTTTCTTCGGTTTCACAATTAATAACTTTCAACATTTACTGTTAACTGGCTAATTCCACAAATTCGACAAGCTCCAGCAACCCAAATTAAAACAACAACCTTGGCCATTAAATAAACTCCATCAAGTGCATTATTTAAAAAATCACTAATTTGTGTACCTACTCGTAAAAATCGCAGTTTTCTTGGGCGTGTAATCTTTTCCATTTTGTTCCAGAAATCTAATTAGTTTGAAATATTTTGAAATGTCTACCTACATTATTATTGATTCGTAACATACTTTTAATCATTGAATAATTCGACCACACTGTTGATGGCTTTTATTGCTGTGCCAGTTCCGAAAAATAAGCCAATAACACTGTCTCCGAAGAAGAACTGCATGTCCTTTTCATTTTCCATTCCTTAAATCTTGAATACGCCGTTTCGTAAATTTTTCGCAATTTTGCGAGCAATAATTTTCTTGACCCTACTTGCGCTGCTTCTATCAACTCCGGTAGAGTCAGAGAAAACTCGGAATCAGACATATTTAACTTTGTATTATTCAAAATATTTACTAAACAATCACTGAGTTCGCATTTTTTGAATCAAATCACAGAATTAAATTGACAGATATTTGATTACTTTGAAGTTTTCCTTAGCAACGCAGGTCTCATTCAGTCTCATTGTCGCTATAACATAACTACAACAGCTTACTAGTTTGAAAATTCAAATTTCATATTGATAACATTCTGACTCTAATATATTGTAAGAATATGTTCTTTCACTACTAAATCGTCGTTTTTCCTGACACAGAAAAAAATATGGTATTATACACGGGAAAAATATTAGATTTTAGCTCTCGGTTTTTTGTCTGACAACCTAAACCCGAGATAAAATCCAATACTTTTTTCCTTTGTATAATAAATAACTATTCTCAGTGCTAATAATGAAAAACCAACAAGTATCTTGTTGTACTTATTACAAAATGTTGTACTTATTAAAAAATTTTCAACGAAAATATGCAGGGGGTACCATTTGAAAATAGTTAGTGGGGGATGGCTGTCAAAGGGTGAATTACCACCAACGGGACAGAGGTTTATAGCGACCGGTAAAAGTTTGGGAATGTTTGTCACTTTAGTAGTTTAGTAGTAGCAAAGATTCATTGTTTTTAAGCGAGTGGTATAAAAATAACTAAAAACAATAATGGAGAACTCTGTATATTATTAGATAAAACAGCAGATCCGGTATAGTTATAAACAATATTAATCAATAAAAATGAAAAATTTTACAATGAACAACTATTACATAACGTGATAAATGAAAATGTCAAGATCATTACAATTTCCGTTAGATGTTAGATTTTCCTATAGATACGACTCATTGAGTTTTTTTAATCTACAAAAAAAATTAGAATAAAATTAGGTGCAGCATTCATCGCTTTTTGCTGTGTTGAATCAGTAACTATTGTTATCATCGAGATTAACAGTGATTCTGAACAGAGCGTAGTGTCTAAATATGGGTTCAACTAAAGTATTAAACAAGTTTATCTATTTGGTTGTTAAGTATATTATCTGAATATTTGCTTTTATTCATTCCAAGAGCCCAAATCCCTCAAATTAACGACCAAATAGATTTAGTCAAATGCAGTCTTATCATGCGGCTCATACGACGACATACCCACAGTTTTTGTTTTCTTTTATTGCGTTCAATCATAACTTCCAAATAAAATCCGTAAGATAAATAACAGAGACTTATGCAAATTTTGTCGGGAAAAAAGGATATGTATTTACTTTCCAGGGATTCTAAATACTCTTTCAACAGCTAAGTTTTTATTTAAATATGTCAGTTTGTGACTTTTTTTCGGTTGTTTGCATCTTCAAGCAAAAAAACGGCACTTAATCTGATAGATTATTTCGAAAATGGAAGAAAAAGTGGAAATTCAGTCAGCAAAAAATATAAATAATCATGCTTTTCTTCGGGTATATTTGTAATCTCACATTTTGGTAACCTCTGTGTTTTATGATTTGATACATATGGTTAGTGACCTTGGAACCCGCACGAGAAGAGCGCTTTTGACTATATCAACAATTTTTACCTAGAAAGGTTCCGGTTAAATTGTTCAATAATTTAGTTAAGAGCCTGAGTACCATCAGCCGTATTGTTGAAAACGCGGTTAGGATTTGACGCTTTATTAAGTGAAGCTAATAAGCTATTTTTTCATTTAATCGATAACAAATGTTACCAAAAATGTGGTATAGTATATTATTGAACGAGCAATTTATGATAGCCAATATTCACGATGGGTGACGTTTGCGTCACGAGCCCCAGGCGAGGGGCGCAAGTCACCCGATTGAATATTTCTTGTTAAGTGCTGATACGGCATTTTTGATAACTAAAATTTCTAGATACTGCAACATCGGAAATCGTCAGTCTTGTTAAGTATGTTATCTGTGGTTTAAATTTTTTATCTCTGGTTTAGATCATATTCGTATAATTTTATCAGAGGTCTCTGAAGGAAAGAAGATTTAAACAAATTAAAGTATTTTAATTCATTGTTTTTTTTATCCATTTATGCAAAATATTGAATTCCTTTAAAAAGTTATAGCCACACTGTATAATTACTGATAGTATTTACTAACTATAATAATTATTCTGGTATTTATATTTTTCACATCAGCAGAAATTCTTGATATATGACATAAACCGGATTTATCATTTACCATTTAATCTAATTAAAAAAAATTACTCATATTAATAATAAATTATCTGCTTTATTCACAGTTTCCAGCAAATAAATTGTCATTTTAGTAAAGCGCGTCATTATATTATTTTACCTTTGACATCATTTTATGAATCCAGTGCTACTCCTTTTTATCATTAATATAATATAAAAGATTTAATTGAAATAAAAAAATAATGTCTTCGTTGAAACAGTTGACTCTTACTTCCGGAATTAGGTACGTACGTTATGTGTTATGAAGCATTCAGATATGTTGAAATTTTACGATTTCCTGTTTAATCTCGAACACTTGTATATTTTACAGGCCAAACTGTTACAATAGTTATTTGTTTAACTAAGTCAAGGCAGTCAATCTACTACTTTGCTGCCAAGTTGAACATACATATAATTTTTTCTCCGATTGTTCATGAGGATATTGTATTTGCAAATTATTACAATTCCCACAATCTCTTTATTTTAGTTGGTTGCTATGGAAATGTATAATCACAGGCAGTAAAGTAATCACTTTCGTGCCTAGGCAGGAAAAGTAATACTTTGCTGATTGATATCAGTCAGCAAAATTAATATTTGCTGCCAATCGGGGAAAAACTAATTTGTCCTAGGAGAAACTAGTTCGTCCTAAGTGCGTTCGAGTAAACTAGTTTCTCTTAGGCCAAACTTGTTTATCCTAACGCACTCAGGATGAACCGAGGGATGAACTAGTTTTGCTGGATTTTAATATGTCAGACCAAACTAGTTTATCTTAGGACAAAGTAGTAGGATAAACTAGTTTGTCCTAGGAAAAACTGATTTTGTATAGTTTATTTCTTAATGTCTGACAGCACAGTAGCCTCATTAAATATTCAAATAGAAATTTATCTTTTACAGTGATCCTAAGAATTTTACAAGTAAATACTAAAATTCTAATGCAAAGCAAGTAGGTGTCTGTATTGGTTATCTATACATCCCTGTTTCAGCTCAAAATACAATATGGTAATAAAACTGAACAATGCCAGATAAACGATAAATATTGCGGCAGTGGCGGAGATTACGATATTAGTTTATTCTGCTTATTTAATTAGATTCGGTCGACATTACAGTTGAAATAAAATTCATTCGTTCAGGCCTATTAACAAGTTACATTTTCATTTTTATCAAATTAAATTAATTAAAGAAAATATAGTTTAATTTTCATAATTCAAATTTATTGACGATGAATTAATGTATGTCAAGTAAAGTAAACATACCATCTAGATAATAGATTTGTCTTCCCTACTGTCTGTATTTTCGGATATCTCGTAAATACTGTCGTCTCCAACATATTATTTGCTCGTTGTCGATTAGCACTGATTTGCGACTTTGCTTCTCCCAAGTAAAATTTAATTTGTGTAATATTTTCCACAAAGTTTTTCGCCCTATGTATGTCAGGCAAATTCTCGTCCTCATTTACTATTCTTAGAATTATGTCGAGGGTTGGGATCTCTTTTTTAAAATATAATTCGTTTACTTTTCGTCTTATTGTATTTTGCATATGTTCATCAAGGTCAAGTGGTTTTCTCCTAGTTGACTTTTTAGGTGGAGATATATTTCCATTTTTCCTCTCCCTTAGAAGCCTGTAAATAGTAGTTTCACTATTTCCTGTCATATTGGAACATGTCGAAACTATGCAGCCGGCATTTGATGTACAGTTGGTTCGTTGGATCTTTTCCCATGCGTCATCATTAATATACAAACGCAATACATCAATACATTAAATAACACGTAGGTCGTAGTTGTAAACAAAGTCTTTGGTCTGTCAACGACGTCTAGCGTACAGATTCGCTTTAAACCTATCGCCGACAATCATCATATGGCTATCTCTGTTTGTTATATTACGCTGTAATGGGACAAACGGTTTCATTTCGGAGGTTAAGATTCTGTGAGTAGGAAAGAGACGTAATACAAAAATTAGTATGTGAATCATTTCATACATGGGAAAAGATTCAGCGAACAGACTGTACAACAGCATCATGCACATTTAACACTATAGTCTTCGTTTGTATGCTAAGCACGCTCTCACACTTTACTGGGGTGAAACTTGAAGACATTTTTCACAACACAGTTAACACTTATGGAACGTAAGCGACTCTGAGCAGAACAAATTATACAAATTTGGGCGAGACCAAGTTTCACCGTATATACCTGCAAAATTTCTAAGTAGTCATTAGGACAATCCCTAGTAGGACCCTATTGTAATGTTTCTTGGAAATTATCAAGCTGTTTTAACTAACCGAATTTAGATTCATATTACCTTTATATATCAGATCGGGTATAAAATTAAATAGTAAATAAATTCCTTAGATGAACGGTGACGCTTATGGTTTACTACCTGACTAGCATCTGTGACCTTTTCGCGTGCTGTCAGACAATAAGAAACAGACTATAGTGCTTGATGCAATTAATGCAGATTATTTTTTAATTTTTAGTAAACAAAAATTGAAATTTTAAATTGAAATACATGCCAAATTGATATTTGAAAAAAATAATCGGATGTATTTTTACTCTTTGGCACTAAATATGTAAAAATATACAGGGCGTAAAGCCATGTCGATTCGACTTCCTTTTATCCGTACCAACTTGGTCCGGGTTTGTATTCGATTCGACCCGGGTTTGTATTCGATTCGACCCGACATGGATCGACAATGTCGGGCGACCGTCCACACTGGATTGACTATTCGACATAATGTGGACGCGTCTTTGTATTTAAAAATCAAAAATTCATATCCGGTTGAACTGGAAGTGGTCCATTCTAAATTTTAATGTAACAAAATTGAAAAACTTGTCAAGTATTACCAACCCAAATTCAAAACTTATAGAAGTGTCCCTAGTGGCTGAGCCAACCAGTATATTGAAAAATTGATCGAAATCTGTTTATTCGTTTATTTTTTACGACTTTTTAAATTTTTAACTCTCTTGAAACCCCCCTTAAAGTACTTCAATCAGTTTGATGTATTGAAAAATAAAGTTCATTATTCTAAATGAATGTTTCTGAAAGATTTTTTTTGCATTGGCCTTTTATTTTTTCATGAATTTTACACGTCGACCACCGTGAAATGTAGTGTAGTGAATTAGTAAAATTCAAATATCTCGAAAATCGTTAATATTTTGAAGATCGAAGAAGTATAGCTTTTTTCTACAGAAATTATGGGGCTATCCAAATTGAATAAGTAAGTTATAAAATAATGAGCTATAAAAAATTTGTAGCTGATTTCATCTAATTCATATGGCGCATGTAGCGACATCTACGAGTTAACTCAAATCCTCTCACACATCTTGTTTACCCTTACAAAAACTAGTTCATACCCAATTTTCAAGTAATTATGTAGAAAAGTAGCTGATCTATTAACAAAAATCTATTTTATTTTTTCCGCTTTAACATCCTGTACCTCAGTAAGGAGTAGACTAAGACCAATTATTGTTAATGAAAATATTATTATTTTGGCATTCTGAACGTAGATTTACAATTTGGCCCATTACTTATGAATCACCCTGTATAGACCGAAAATAACCATTTCGTGTTTTATCATTTCGGTAGGCTGAATTTGTATAGGTAGTAATAAACCCACACAAGGGGATGATGTTTCCAAAGTCTCAAATCACACGAAGGTGGTTCGCCATGTATATTGGATTATAATTTAAGAACATAATAAATCAAAAGCAACAATCGACCTGTTTCGGAAATTTCTAATATTATTGTTTATTTAGCTAATAATTAATGTATGCGTTACTTTATGGACGCACTGTATAAACTAATTTTTGTGCTTGTCAAAATTGTGGATAATGTGTGGATTTTAAATCTTGGTGAACCATAGAGAACGAGAATCGCTGGCAGGAATTTGTAACGTTGCTCACAAAAAAAAGTATCTCAAAAAACAAACTGAAAAATACATGTACTTCTTCAGGTACCCATCAGTCAATTGTTTTTTTCAAGACCACCTGCCTTTTTCAATATTCGCAATTTAGATTATTTCTCTACCTGCGGGGTCATGTAGCTGCTGCCATCGACTTTGAAAAACGGTTCGTTTATCTGGCATGCGGCTAAACATAAAAAATAATACAAAAAGAAAATAAGATTGAAACGGGAATCCATAGTCTAGGTGATTTAAAAAAAAGTTACAGTTGAAAACAGGAAATAATATTAATATTTTTGGAGATTTGATCATTCCGTATAGTTTGACGTGTTGAGGACTGATCGAAGTTTGTTCAAATTATTTATTTCGTGAAATAGATCAATATGATTTTTGCAATACTGCAACTGATCTTTGACAGACTCAATGTGATTTGATGCAGCTGATCTGTTGGTGTTTGGCAACTGCCTTTACCAAGAAAATGAAAAGTATGTAGCACTCGAGGAGTTATTAACAAATATTTGACTATCAGTTCTCGGATATTAAAAGTTAATTACTGTTTTTATCTAGCTTCATATGCACAAATTAAAAAAATCCTCGACTCTATCTCTCAAATTTCTTCAATATTCCTTTATTCAAAAAGATTTTAGTTTTCAGTAACATAATAGAGAGATATTGTCAATTGCAATACCGGATACGATGCGGTATTTACGTAACTCTATTTTAATAATAAATAATAATAAATTTATTTGGAAATAAGAGCTTTTGCCACCACAATTATTTAATAACATAGCGCTGCGTTATGTGGGAAGTGACATAATTGTTATAAACAGTATAGGACACAAGAAATCACCCAAGATTCAAACGCAAACAACAACACAAATTTAACAATAAACACAAAAATCTTAACCTCAAAAATCCGATGCGATTTGTTCCATTTTTCCAACTTCGCAGGACAACTATGTGCCGTATTTACAATAACATTCAACGGTAAGTAACCGTAAATTACGGGAAGCGCTAACGTTATTAGCGTTAGAGACGTAAAACAGTGAATCGCGCATTTAATAAACGTCAAAATACCGCAAACCATTTTTTAGCGAGCAATATCTTTCTAATATGATAACCGCCAAGATCAGGTTACTTTCAAAATTCGTTGCTTTGAATGCCAAATCCTTCATTCATTAGTGAAACATGAAATACCATTTATTTCTATAACACACTTGAATTGAATCGATTTGATTATATTTGATAAAGTATATGCTATCAAAACGGTTTTTATCCATAGTCAAGTGTGGAGTTTTAATTCTTAAAACTATTGTGTAAAATTTGGCAATTTTAGAATAAAATTCACTGCATTACAATCAAAAACTAAAATGTAATTTTAAACTCCTAAAAGAACTAAGGCAGATATTCGAAATATTCACCACGAACGTTTTGGCAACACCCTAATCTTAAATAAAACTGCCCTCTAACATTATTTAACATACCATGCGTGATTCACTCAGTGTTATTCGCCTTTTAAGTGATTTAAATCAAAAGGTTTAGTTTTATAAAAAGAAATCCCATGATGTAAGATCATGTGACCATTCTATCGATGCTAGCCTCCCTATCCAATGATTGGGAGGTAATGCCGGACATTCGTTGGTAATGTGGTGGAGCTCCAACCTGCTGGAACCATATCGTATTCACTGGAACTTTAGGGCTTCCTCAATCAGGATATAAATTTGCCAAACTTGGAAGGACATTATTTTGAAGTAGTGCCAAATAATGATCGCCATTCAAATTATCCTCAATAAAAAAGGGACTAATGATATGTTTTCCAGCAATCCCTGTATAAACCTTTTAAGGGTTTGTGTGAGCTCTTCTCTCATACAGTAAGAAAAAACTAAAACTACTTGAAAGAGAAAGAAGAATAATTGTTCGCAGTCAGCGGTGGGCGTGTGTTCAGTGCCCCCCTATTTTAACCGCTGTTGCCTAATGTACTTATCTGTAAAAGTTATTCCCAATTTTTTCGACAATAATGTTAAATCGAAAGCAGTGTACAGATTTTATTTATTGCAGATTGTAATTTGTCCAAATTTTTTCTCTTGAACTATTCTGCATTTTATTCTTATTTGTGTTTATCTCACTTATTTTGCAAAAGTAAATAATATTACCAATCTTGATTTTCTCCCACTAAATACGGCGTTATCCCGTGTTAAAAGTCAAATGCATAATAAGTTATTTCATTCCATAGTAAGTACCAAACAATCTAAACTGGCAACGCTGCTTTTATATCAGATTGGTAGCTGGAACTGAACACTTGCCCAACACTACCTGCAAAGAATTATTATTCTCTCTTTTCCAAGTAGTTTTTTTTTAATATTTTACTTGTTGTACTTGTGTAATTCGTATAGATTTTTCGCAATTTGTATAAGTGTATATATAATGACTCTATTCCGTTTGGCTTGTACATCCTGTATAAAATTATACTATACAATTTAGTCAGCACCCCTCGTATTTTGTTAAATTGGAAATTCCAACAACCGTAGATAATTAGTTACCCAAATATTTTACTTTTTTGCTATAAAAATATTTATGTTCTCTACCGATACGATACCAAGTCCTGGACTATTATAAACGAAAGACTAACAAACAATTCCGTTTAAGCCAAATTTTATGAGTTCACCCACTCACATCCTGTGCAATAATTATGTACCGAGAGTGTGTATGTGTTTGTTTATGAAGTAGTCAACCAAATTTAAAACGTTGTATATGTACAACATATTACATTGTTGTCAATTTTCGATTTTAAAAAACTACGGGGATTAAAAAAATTAATATTGAGAGTAATGGAGAAAAATATTCTTTTACTTGTATGTTTTTTTTGGGGTAATATTCACTGAGACCTGAAATATCTATTGTGCCCCCTTACTTCTACTTAGTTTCTGGGGAGAGTCTCTGAAACAAGTAGCTCCTTTAGTCCTATTTCCCGGAGGAATTTTAGGATATCTGCAGGCTTCCACTTAGGTATATGTTCCTCTTCTATCCAGTCATCTCCCTGGTACTGTGCTATGCTTTTGCTTGCAAGAGCTTTTTTATCTTTTCGACTTTTTATCCCTTACAGGGACAATGTATATTTCTTGTCCAGAAACTCAGAGAGCATAATCCTGGACTGAAGCCGACACTGAAATCACATCAAAGTATATCCTCTACCGGTCTGGGACTTCCTACAAAAACTTCTAACCATAATAGAGTAAATCTACAAGTGGGTTCCGGGGCACAAAGGTATTGCTGAAAATGAAAGGGCAGATATCCTTTCAAAGCTATGGTCTAAAACTGCTCTCAATGGTCCTGAACCAGTATTTGGGATATCAAAAACTGCTGCACGTGGTTGTATATATCTCGGTGGACTCAAACTAAACATCAATCTTACAGGATACACATGCAAAAACAGGAACACCTAGTCAAAAATCATCGGAAAAGCTGTCTAACAAATGACTAATCCTCAGCAAGTACAGTGACGGGTTTACTCACGGGTCACTGAAACCTGAGGAAGCACATGCATACAATCGGCATATATAGGGAGGATCCTATGTGTCGGTTTTGCAAGTAAGACGAGATGTAGACTCCCAGGAGTATCCAAGGTAGGATTACTCAAAGAAAGACCTAGTGAAAAGACTTTTGAGCCTAATTAGGTCTACTGGCTCTTCATATAAATCTAATAGCGCAAAAAGCCCAAAGGCTGAGGTGCCGAGGACTCTAAGCCTCTGAATGGTGGTGTGGAATCAATTAATCAATGACATCCTCAAGTAAAGGAAATGTTGAGTAGGCAATAAAGGGAATAAAACCAAAATAATAGATTGACACAAAATCATCTCGGTGTGTAACCATATTCCTAATTACAGTTTCCTTTAAAATTGTCTCATAGCTCCTGGAGAATATCTACCCAGTACTGATGAGGCTAAAAATACACCAAAACCGGTTTGCAAGCAATGTTGTTCTTCTATTTGCATTGTTTTTGAAACTTTAACATATTTAACATATTTCGCTGTTTCAAACTACTACTACTACTAAATGTGCAGGCGAGCCTTGTATTGGACAAACTCAAGCCAAGGTTCCGGCACTGAGGCCACTGGCGAGCCCATTGTGCCATTCCTGCTACCTAGACATACATGAAGCCGAGCCCTTCAATAATGGCCACAACCTTTTTCAATGGATGCCAGCTTGTGTCTTCAGGCCCTTCAGGGGCCATAACAGGGACTCTCAAGATTCGCCGGCGAAGTACAGCCCAGTGTAGACACTCTAAGAGAACATGGACTGACGATTCGTCAGTCATGCCGCAACCCCTACATAGGGAACTTTCCTCTACTCCTAAGTTGTGGAGGTATTTCCTCATACAGCAGTGCCCTGTTAGGAGTCCTGCTATCTTCCTTAGCCTACTCCTTGGTAGCTCAGTAGCTGCCCTAACGTGTCCATCAGTCCATCCCTTCAGTAGAAGTTTGGATTGTCTAGGACCCTGTAGAGCATTCCAATGAGCGAGGTGATGAATCTAAAACTATTTACCAAAAATGACTGATGACATAAGGAGTGCGATCATAATCTATGGATTAGATGAGGAGCTAAAACATACAGTGCTCTCCCCATCTAGTTACAGTACAAAGTTTGTAATTCAGGATCCATCGGTTCTAACGGATCTCCGCTCAATATACAAATCAATTTTTGTCGATACGTTGCTCTAAGTGCAGTTTGAAGCGCTGTACGGAATTCAGGACGAGACCGTTCGTTGCAGATGATACTACGAATACAAGTCTTTTAGAAGCGTCAGCTGCTCCAACCATGGCATCAGCAAGATAGGAGGCGCCACCCATAAAATAGAGGTATCTGTAACAAAAAAAATATTTATCAAAGAGGAAAATGATCGTGACTCATATTTAAAGTATTGAGTTTAAAAAAATTGGATTGGTTATTAGTCATAGAGTTTGCATGTAGTGTTAGGGAAACTTAGAATATTCAACAAAAGCCACAAACATTTTTTGGAGAGACCCAGATAACTTACTTATTACTTTTGTAGAGTTTATGCTTTAGAATATTAGAATGGCATTATGTAACAGAGAATGAAACTGAAAGCAAAACGGTTTGGTGCTAATTTAAAACAAAAAGATATACGTTAAGTAAATGAATCCATAATCTAATATTGTATAATTTAAAACTGGAAACTATAGAAATCGTAAAGTAAATATTAGCCAGAGATTCAGAAATAATATATTGGTATTTAAATAATTTTTTTGTCGTGTTTATTGAGAGTTTTGTATGTATGTCAAAAACACCACGTGTTTTCTAATGCCCCACATGCACAGTTTGGATTTTAAGTGTTTTTTCCCTTTTATTTAAACGTTGTGGATGTTTTTTCTTTTATACAATGAAATCAATTTCGTGTCAGTCAGACGGTAGGGTTAACACTTCTCGTGGTGCATTATGGTGTAGAGTGTTAAGTGTGAAGTATATATTAAATGTTTCAATATTAAACTCATTTTATACCCAAGTACCTATAGCTATTATACTCAAATAACCTGAAATAAGATCTGAAAAAAAAACTAATATGACAAAGTCTAATCCCTTTTGAACCTAGAAAAGTAACTTCGTTACACCCGTAAAAAATAATAAATACCCAAACTTGAAATTAGGAGCTTTGGGTGTCTATTCAGTAACATTGTGAGCACCTACGAGAGTACACACTTATAAAGTACACATGCTCGCTCTCTCGTCTCGAAGTTACAATTTATAAGATGGCCCGCAGTGTGTAACAGATCAATAAATAAAAGATAGATGTTGTACGTGTTGCGTTTTGTGGGACAAAGTTACCACTAGCAGTCTTAGTACTCCTCTATTCCTATTCTCCTATACGGGGTTAAGATAAATATCTTTTTTTAAGACTGCCCAGAAAATATACACTTTATAGTATTAAGGCTCTGTATAAATTGAAAATGTCTCATCATACCTCCATTCGTTTGGCTACTGTATTAGCGAAACTTCAAGTTTAAATATTATGTAGATTCTAACAAATTAAAATTGTTTTATTTCATAATAAATTAACAGTATTTATTTTCACCAATCAGTTTGTGAGGCAATTTTGATTGAAGGTGTTGTTTACTTTGACGGATATATTAATGTTAATCTAATTCCTTTAACGATTAATTAAAAAATAAACAAAAACCTTGCTGGTCATCACCGACAAGAATTGTTAATTAAAAATCATTCGGTGTAACGTTTATCAACAATACCAAACAATTTACTTTCTACAACAGATAAGGTAAAGTACCGATTTCGGTGTCGGTGAACGGAAGAAAATCTTTGACATACTTTCCAAATTTTTCTTTATAAATCAACCTTTAGATAATTTGACATGGTTTCCTGCGACTTTCGAGAAACTCCCATTTTTAGATGAATTCATTCAGTTTATAAAAAATAAATCTCTATTTTGTAGTTAATGTTCATGAAAGATGGTCAATTCAGATTTAGAAATTTTGCATATAGAACCTAAATCCTCCCAATTAAATCTTTTAGAAGCACTTGAGAAAAATAAAAACTGAAGAGCGACTGCCTTTCTCTTCTTAAAAGATCGTCTCCATTGACGCGCATTCAATCGAAATTTTTCTTTTCACCTTTTCTGGGAACTTCCATTAATGGAGATGGTAAACAATATAACTAACGTTTATTTGATAACTTGAATATACAATTTTTGGGTATTGGTGGCGAAAATTACAAAAAATATTACAATTTACGAGACCGGCTTACACGCCGTGGCCGTCATCATTCTACAACTGTCAGTGTCAAATCGCCGCTGACGCAGATAAATAAAATTAATTAAAAATGTTTGAAATCCGAACATATTCCCCGGCCTTGAGCGAACCGGCTCTAAACTATAAAAAACAAAAGGGAGGAATGCAAATCCAAACTTTAATTATCTGGTTGGTGTAAAGGAAACAATTTTGTGATAGGCCGTGTGAATTCACCATGGAGAGTTTTGATTTTAACTGCTCGGACCTTACCATCCGCACTAGGGAAAATTTCAATAATTCTGGCTCTGGGCCATTGCAGGGGAGGTACATTATCTTCTTTAAGTAAGACAAGATCATTTACTTCTAAATTTTTTCGAGAATGCAACCACTTAGGTCGATTTTGTAGGGTATTCAAATATTCCACAGACCATCTTTTCCAGAAATTATGTTGAATACGGGAGCATTTTTGATATAGGCTTAAGCGATTTTCAGGAATATGAGTGATACTGGGTTCCGGGTAGGAAGTGAGGACGGTCCCAATTAAGAAGTGACCAGGAGTTAAACATTCCAGATCAGAGGGATCATTTGAAATGGGACACAATGGGCGCGAATTCAGAATCGCTTCGATTTGGGTCAAAACCGTGGTTAGTTCCTCAAAAGTCAGATTCGAATTACCAATTTGGCGTTTAAGATGATTTTTAGCAACTTTTATTTGGGATTCCCAAACGCCGCCCCAATGAGGGCTGAGAGGGGGTATGAATTTCCAATTAATGGAATTTTCCGATGCAAAGGTTTTTATTACATCTGATACATTAGACTTTTTAAAGTAAGAGTAAAGTTCTCGAAGTTCATTACGTGAACCCGAAAAATTTGTAGCATTGTCGCTAAAAATAACAGAAGGATTACCTCTACGAGATATGAAACGTTTCAACGTCATTAGAAAAGATTCGGTTGAGAGTGATGAGACTAATTCTAAATGTATAGCCTTTGTAGCCATGCAAATAAATAATGCGATGTAGCATTTTGAAAGGGGGGCCTTCCTTAACTTGGAAGTCTTAACCATAATGGGGCCACCGAAATCAACTCCCACCTTTTGGAAAGGTCGAGATATAGATATTCGTTCTTTCGGTAAATCAGCCATTATTTGCTGAGAAGGTTGCAGTTGGAACCGGAAGCAATTGTTACAATTTCGAATTATCCTTTTTATCTCACGAAGAGCATTAAGGGGCCAGTATTGTAGCCTAATGTTAGCCAACACTGTTTGGGATCCAGCATGACCAAGGCGGTTATGCTCGTGTGCGAGAATCATGGACACTACATGATCTTTAGAGGGGAGGAGAATCGGGTGTTTTTGACATTCGGGAACGTCGGCATTTGTCAACCTTCCACCGACGCACAAAAATCCATCTTGATTTAGAAAAGGTTTTAAAGATATGAGATTTTTGTTTGAAAATGATTTTCCTGCTTTCAACTCAGATATCTCATTGAAGAACTTTGTGGACTGTATTTTTTTAATAATCAGGGTTTTTGCTAAATGTTTTTCATTTACATTCAAAGGTCCGACTAATTTGTCGTGGGGAAATTTAAAATTTCGAAACCACCTGAGACAATATGCCACAGTGTTGAGTAGGCGAGAAAATTTCGAAAATTTTGAAAAAAGTTCTTCCCAAAAGATTATATTCGGATCCAGGGCTGGACATGTTACCTTAAGGTTCGTACTTTTTTGTTCGGGAAGATCAACCATGTCAAATTTCTTTTCAAGGTTTGAGAGTTCTAGTGAAGAGTCCAATAAAAGAGATGGACCGTGCCACCAAATTTTGGAGGATATAATATCCTTGGCCAATAGGCCACGAGACAAAGGATCAGCGGCATTGTCTGCTGATGATATATGACGCCATTTCCAATTTTTTGTTAGCTCCTGTATTTGGGAAACTCTGTTGGCAACGAACACTGACCAACGAGAAGGATGAGAATTGATCCAACATAGAGATATCTGTGAATCTGACCACAGATTGACTGAAGAAAATACAATACCTTCGTAGACGAGGACAATTTTTTGAGTAAGCCTTGATAACAAGAGCATAGCTTGCAGTTCTAGACGAGGTATAGTGAGGTTAGGGCGTATAGGGGCGATTCGAGATTTGGAGGCAATTAAATTACAAGTGACGGTATTGTCAGAATAAACAGTTCGAACATAAATACAGGCAGCGTATGCCTTGCTGCTACTATCTGCAAATCCATGAAGTTCAACATGTGAAATTCTCTTTTTGAGAAAAATGTGTCGAGGTATTTTCAAATTATTTAGTGCTGGGATGCTTTCAATAAACGAATACCATTCACGGGCGAGAGATGGGGGTAAAGGATCATCCCAATTCAAATTCGCCTTCCAAAGGGACTGCATGAACATTTTTCCAATTAATATGACTGGGCCAATAAATCCAAGTGGATCAAACATTTGAGATATAATCGAAAGAGCTTTTCGTTTTGTGATGGGTGTGCAATGAGTTGATTTTGGAAGAGAAATAGTTAACAAATCTTGACAAGGTTGCCATGAAAGGCCCAAAACTTTGTTGGAAACATTTTCAATTTGCACATCGTATGAAAAAGATCGAGAGGATTCAGAGATTAATTCTAAAAATTCGGGGGAGTTCGAGCACCATTTATGCAATCGAAAACCAGAGCTATTTAAGAGAGTATTGAGTTCCTCGTGAGATGATTTAAGTGTTTCAATATCATTAGAGCCATAGAGAATGTCGTCGACATAGGTTTGAGTAAGAATAGCTTGAGATGCGAGAGGAACATTTTTTCCTTTAACTAATACCACTTCTTTCAGCGCTCGCGTGCTGAGGAAGCTAGATGGTTTTGTCCCATATGTCACGGTCGTCAATTCAATGGATTGTATTGGGTCGGAGGGTTGATTCCTCCAAAGAATATTCTGTGAATATGTTTGACTGGGGTTAACTTTCACCTGCCGATACATTTTTTCGATATCCGCAGTAAATACGAAGGAGAACTGACGAAAACGACAAATAATGTCAAACAAATCTGGCTGTACTTGATAACCTTTCAGGGTTATATCATTAAGTGAATAGCCGCTAGAACTTTTACAGCTAGCATCAAAGACTACGCGGAGAGGGGTAGTCGAATTCGTCTCTTTCAAGACACAATGATGAGGCAGAAAATATTTATTATGATTGAGAGCATTGTGAAAAGCGAGAGGTACGTAGCGCGCATGATTCAAAGCTACACATTCTTCAATAAATTTTCGATAATGAGAAAAAAGAACGGGTTCCCTCTGGAACCTCCTTTCGAGATTCAAAAAACGTTTTTTCGCGATTTGAAAGGAGTCACCAAGCTTTGTGACAGCATTGGGAGATATCAGTGGTAAATTAACTTGAAAAGATCCATCTTCCAAAATTTTTACATTTTGTTTGAAGTCCTGTTCAGCAAGATCTTCTTCAGGCGTTGACAATTTATGCGGGGGCAACTCTTCTAATTCCCAAAATTTGTTGAGCAAATTATCAAGAGTGGGAGATTCGACCGGAGTTTCAAGCGTATTAACTAAAAACGAAACACCTTTAGAACCAGAGGACTGTGGAACATTGCCTGCGATCACCTAACCTAACCTAACCTAACATAGTGTTTTGTAGTACCGGTCGATGTTTTCCAAATCTTATGAGACCATCGGAGAGTAGATCATAATATATATCTGAGCCTAACAACAAATCTATTTGGGATGGCTCAAAGAATTGTGGGTCTGCTAATTCAAGAGGATAAGGGATATAAATTGATTCCGGAACAATTGGACATTGAGGTAGATTACAACTAATATTTTGTAATACCGCACAAGTCAAATCAAAAGATACATTTTCGAGAACATTGGAAAATATTTTGAATTGAGCCATAGTATTTGAGACCAAAGAATTTTGGGTAATTCCAGAGATCTGCAACCTTCTGTTATAAACCTTAGCATCTATTTTATTCAAAAGGTGCTCAGAAATAAACGACTTTTGAGAACCATTGTCAAGAATACATTTTGCTTGAATGGGGGTGCCATTTTTGGAATAAACCTTGACCATGGCAGTTGCTAACAAAACATCATTGTTTTTTCGAGACAAAGTTGACATGCTATATGATGTCGCAGTGTATGACGAGCTAGGCAAATTCTCAGGAATTTCATTCTCCTGTGTACAAGGATTTGTCCGAAAACTAACGGGCATTCGTGATGCGGATCCTTGATTAGAATTTTGTCTGGAATTGCTCGAGTGAGAATTTGGGAGAGGTTGACAACTTGCGATCGCACTATTTGCGCAATGTGGCTGAGAAGTAGCCAAATCATCTAAATTGTTTTGCCGAGCATTGGCCGAAATACTCAAATCGTTTTGACGAGAATTGGTCGAAACATGCGAGTTATTTTGCAGAGAGTGAGCTTGAGGTGGCTTCTTTAAGCACAGCGAAGAATGATGGAGTTTAGAACAAATTAAGCAACGTTTAGATGGGCAATTAATAGCTCTATGCCGAGTACCAAAGCAGTTTGTACACAAATTATTTGAATGCACAAATTCCAATTTCTGATTATGAGGTATGTCCAAAAATTTGTTACACCTATAAATTTTATGTGATTTATCATTACAAAAAATACATGTTAATTGTGAAGTACGAGAATTATTTTCAAAGTTATTGGAATGATACGAAACAACATTTTTAAACTGAGTATTCTCTTTTTTTATAGTTTGAGGTAAAATAGAAGAAAGTACCTTGCACTTTTCTTCAACAATACGAAAAAATTCATCGATCGTGGGCAATACGGACTTGTCCCTTTGATACTCATATTCCCGTTTCGTAGCGAAATCCAATTTTCTTACTAGTATATTTATCATCATTAAGTGTTCAGTTTCAATATTTAAATTATTTAACGATTTTATATGTTGTTTCATATGAGTAATCAATTCACGTAAGCTTTGAGCATTACCTTTCGGTAAGTTGGGGTAATCAATAATTGAGTTAAAATGCGAATTAATAATTGGGAGATTGTCATTATATCTTTCAAATGAAATATCTATTGCGACACGAAAATTATCATTTATAAGTTCTAGTGCACTTATTAAATCTAGGGGTTCATTTTTCAATGAAGCTTTCAAATATACGAGTTTTTCGACATTGGAAAGAGCGGGGTTATTTGTAACGAGCGATATGAACAGTTCGAAAAATGATGACCACTTCGTGATTTCGCCGTTAAATTCAGGTATTTTCAATTGGGGTAATTTTACAGTATGAGAAGAGGAGTTATTATTAATAATAACTTGAGAATTATCATTTCCTGTGCGAGGGGTACATTCGGAAAGGGTATGAATCCTTCTCTGAATCTGAGAGAGATAGTCCAGATACCTTTCTGCCGTACTGTCAAATTCATTAGCGCTAGGAAGCTCACTAGCATCGCACTCAAAGTCGATTATGTCATTTTCAATTTTTTCCAAATTAACAAAGGCGTCCGTTAAGGCCTTTTCGCGAGCTTGAATTTGAAAAACATCATTTGTAGTATCGAGATTACCATCTAACCAAGTGATTAAACGAGTAAATGCAGATCGAGCGTGCTTCCTAGATTTTTTGAGAATATCCATGTCTGCCAATTACTATATTTAAATTTATTAATTAGTGAAGGAAAATACAAAAAAAGAGTTATAAAGAATATGTACACGGCAAAGATGAATATTCTCTGCTTTAAAAATACATATACGAGAAAATTTACAATAAACTATTACGAAATTGTTCAAATATCTACCTACAAATGCTTTACGAATTAGAACATAAGCAAGAGCAAAAAATCAAAAATAAGCTGGGTCAATGCTTTTCAATTCATAATCATTGACGAACACAAATAAATGTTTATAAAATAAAAGCAGCAACTGACTTCAAAAATGTTCTTTGAATTGAGCGAGAGAGTTTTAACGTTGTCAAACACAATGGGGTTCAAATTTTCATTAGATGACAGGTATAATTTACCTTACAAATTAGTGATATTTCCAAGAAATCACATGGGAACATATACAGGAGCAAACATGAAGATTTTCTATAAATTTTCAGCACTATCCGGCTCGAAGGACCATTATGAAGAGCGACTGCCTTTCTCTTCTTAAAAGATCGTCTCCATTGACGCGCATTCAATCGAAATTTTTCTTTTCACCTTTTCTGGGAACTTCCATTAATGGAGATGGTAAACAATATAACTAACGTTTATTTGATAACTTGAATATACAATTTTTGGGTATTGGTGGCGAAAATTACAAAAAATATTACAATTTACGAGACCGGCTTACACGCCGTGGCCGTCATCATTCTACAACTGTCAGTGTCAAATCGCCGCTGACGCAGATAAATAAAATTAATTAAAAATGTTTGAAATCCGAACCAAAACAAATATTTAGATAATCTTCTTAACGACCGAATTTATATCAATAATTCTCCCTTATTAAACCTTTTTACCTAGAAAGGTTCCTGTAGTATTGTTGTGAATGAGTTTCCAGGTGAACTTGTCAAATACTTTAGTTAATACCATATTTAGACACATTTTTTTTCTTTTTATTTTATTTCCATGTAAATAGATCATAATTTTATTGTTAATATCCGTATAATTTTCTATTAAGGCACTGTATAAATTGAAAATTTCTCATTATACCTCCATTCCTTTGATAAAGCTACTGTGTTAGCGCGAAACGCGTCACAGCTTAGAAATATTATGTAGATTCTAACAAATTATAGGTATCTATTATTCACGATGGGTGAATATTGGCCATGAATTGCGAGTAGAATACTATACATCAAGTAAAAACCTCATTCAACTACTTTTAATTTTATTCTGCGGTACTACTGGTACTTAGATTTAAATATAAACAGGTAACTGGGTTGTACCTTTATATAATATGGGGCAGGTAAGTTTTGTCATAAGATAGACCCATTTTTAGAAACACCCTGTATATGGATCTACCGGTTTCACAAATATCATTTACATTATCAGGACTTTGTTATATATTGATTTTTAATTTAATTTTTTGATTAACAAGATCCAATAGACAAACTCTAATGGCTGTGGATTCTGCACTCATAAATTCTTATACAGTGTGTACATACAAGTAAGTAACTTCTAATATTTCGATTTCCGTAAGGTTTTCAAAACAAAATGATGATGATGTATAATAGTTTTTCCAAATAATCCGGTCCATATGCATAAGTCGATTAAATGTATACAGGGTGCACCGTTGCTTCAAAATAATCTGTTAACAAATTTTTCAAAATAGTACGCTATGCATATATTTTCAGTTTTTCATAATACAATCGTCAAAACCGCATATTTTAAAATCTCATTTGTTCTACATTTATTGAGAAAAATAATTTTTCTTCGAGCAGACGGAAAATTGATTTTTTTCTCCGATTGGCAGCAAATATTAATTTTGCTGACACATATGGGATTTTTACGATAAAAAGACGATGACGTTGCAAAACAAAATATTGTGATGTTGCCAAGCTGTAGTTTTTTTCTTTACTTTACGAAAACTAGAAAAGTCAATTTGATGTTAGATTGACAATTCTTCTTTTTTATTGGTCCGTGTCTCGTAGAGAGTAGAGTGGAAAATATTTATTTATAAAAATTAAAGGCTTGTATGATAGGCTTGTAATTTATTATAAATATTTATTTATGAAAAACTATGGATAAGATACAAGAAGAAATAGTAACCAATAATTTTATATTCGAATTAACATTTGATTTTACATAGAAGAGGGTTAGGTAGGTATATGAAAAACATTCTATGCTCTAGCTAGAGCCTCTAGAACACTGTACGAGTTTATGGTAAAAGGAATCCAATATCCATACATCTGTAATCATCTTCATGCAAATTTAAATATTGTTTCTTTATAAATCTATTACATTTATTATAATAAAAATAGAATGAAAAAACTTATGAAGGTATACATTTGTATCATCACTGCTACATTATTTGGAACAAGAAGTAAATATAGATCATCTGAATGATTTTGTGATATAATGAGTTTATAATTTTCTACACAATCATACATTAGGAAGTTGAATCAAGATGCTCCATGGTTTCATTCGTATCTCTGTTTCATATTATGCATTATGTAGTTTCAATTTTGTGTGAGGTGTTATTCACAAAAATATATAGACTTGGGAAGCTGGCTACATATAGGTGTCCTATTAGACTTTTTATAAATATAGCTGTGATAATCCACCCATGCAAATTGAAATAATTAAATATCTAGTGAACATTTCTTTATCAACAACTGCAATACCCTGCTCAAAGTCTCTGCTCCTTCTGATAATAGTTTGAATACTGTATGACAATTACATTAAGTCACTATCTGATTTTATATTGTATTTTTAAGTTTTACTCAAGTTAATAATGAAAACAATAACTTGTTAATATACATTTTATTTCGAATAGGTTAACTGGTTGGTTATTACGATACAATTATTTAATCTAAAGCCTTTTTACATAAACCAATTGCTTGTTCTGTTGATGCACCATCAGATTCTACATGATTATAAAAATTTTCAACTATCCCTCAAATATGTTCAATTGGGTTGGTAAGAGGGAAATCGAAGCACTTTTGACCATATTTTTCAGATATGTCAACTTCATATACTAATGGTGGTTTATTCCTACAAAAATATTAAAGCATGCATATTTTCAAACAAAATAAGTTAACTCAGTATTACCATAATATATTGAAAAATGTTAATATCAACTAACTGTTGTACTAAATTCAATAATTGGGTTTTGAAGAAAGTATTTTCAAACGGAATATCATTTTGTATCAACCAGTTCTGTATATCAGCCTTTTTTTGATAGCTGTTGCTGGTACTTTATCACCTTACTGTGATAACTTGCATTATCCATTACGATTGTGGCAGTCTCTTCCAAGTTCACTAAAAGCTGGTTTTCAACCCAATTTACTGATTCCATACATTTTGTATATAAAGAGCATTGTGGTCACAGTTATCAATTTCAACAGTAGGTTTTTTTGCGTTGTCTCTTTTTATGTGGGCCTTTATGCTGTTCACCTATTATGCTTGGCGGCAATACGATTAACAGTAGTAAGGCTAAGTTGTAATGCTTCTGCAAATCTCTACAACTTATTACAATTTATGAAAGAATAATATATCAAGTTCAATCAACCTTTACATTTAAATATGTAACAATAATAATGAATACAAATAACTAATACTATTACTTACGTCTCTTACAGCAGTTAGCGGGAGCAGCGGGTTCCCGTTTCGGCATTCTCGTTCAAAATAGCCTAACAAAGATGTTACCATCTCTTGACATTTACCTACTGTTCAGCTGCTTCGGCATTTTATTAACTACACACTGCAGATTTGCGTAAATAAATAGTTATGGAAATAACTGTTTTTTTAATCTCAAAGAAACAATGAATTCAAAAGCACCAAAAATACTTGTAAATATTAGACGATGATCAAACGTTAAAACAAACTGGGGAATTTTACCAGTTTATCTGACAACGTCTTGAAGTTTTGCCAACCCGTTAGCTGTAAATTGCACTGGCTGTTAAGGATAAATTGTATTGACGGTTGGTAAATTATTATTTATTCTGATAAGCAGGAAAGTAACTAAATGTGACGTCATCGTCTTTTTATCGTAAAAATCCCATATCAATCAGCAAAGTATTACTTTTCCTGCCTAGGCAGCAAAGTGATTATACTCAATTGGAATAAAACATTTGACGTAAACATTTATTAGCAATTATTACATAACACTTTTAACAAGAATTTAAAAACATAATGTTTAGTTGTTATTAACATTGATAGTAAAATTACTACACTGTGCATTATATAATAATTTGAATATACCGATATTTTTTCGCACAACTGTCAGAAATTTCATGAATTGTCAAACTATAATTATTATGGACATTTTCATAGCAACCAACCATTCCAACAACTGCGATTTCTATCAAATTTTATTTTAATTGAACACTACAGGAAAAATAAAGAGATTCTGGGAATTGTAATAATTTGCAAATACAATACTCTCGTATATCATTATGAACAATCGGAGAAAAAATTATATGTTCAACTCGGCAGCAAAGTAGATTGACTGCCTTAGCTGAATTCCGGCAGTCAATCTACTACTTTGCTGCCTAGTTAAACAAATAACTATTTTCTCCGATTGGAAGCAAATATTAATTTTGCTGACTGATATCCATCAGCAAAGTATTACTTTTCCTGCCTAGGCAGCAAAGTGGTTACTTTGCTGCCTAGGCACGAAAGTGATTACTTTGCTGCCTGTGATTATACATTTCCATAGCAACCAACTAAAATAAAGAGATTGTGGGAATTGTGATAATTTGCAAATACAATATCCTCATGAACAATCGGATAAAAAATTATATGTTCAACTTGGCAGCATAGTAGAATGAATTCAGCCTCGGCAGTCAATCTACTACTTTGCTGCCTAGTTAAACAAATAACTATTCCCGCACCGTGTGGTATATCATGGTGGTTCGAAAAGCTTTAGTTACCATGTGTAACTAATCAGCTATTTACTTTAATTTTTGTTTGCTTATTGTCAGAAAACTGTCAGTGCATTTCTAAAATATTTTGCTCGTGAAACTATTGTACCTCACACTTGCTGAAAATTTTTTTCCGCACTAGTTAGATAATAGTATATTGTATAATTAGTGGGAAAAGTATCATATTCCCAAACGACTGTGCTTAGCAACTGCCCACTATTCGGGAATGTTGAGCTTTGCGCATGGAAAACAGGTCATAATAGTGTAACTTTTCCCACGATTGGAGAAAAATAGCTATTACGGGTCCAATTTTATTACCAAATTAATTAACAGGAAGATATAACTAATCTTATATTTAATGAGATATATGACAGTATCCAATTCGATTATAAAAAACTGATATGGTATTACGCAATGGCTGAATTGTTATTTGATGAGCTGTTAACAGTACTCGATTGCTCAGTTATCCAGATTATCGGCCTTTGTATGGTACATAATGTTTTTCAGATATCCCAGGAGAAATAGTCTAGACTAAAGGCGATAAATTAGGAGATCTGGCAGGCCACTCAGTTGTCAACCTTCCTACAATTCTCCTCTCTTGGAAAACTTAATTGAAGTAACAGCAACACTAGAGTGTGGTCTTGCGGTTGTATTTGTATTTAATAGATTGTGAAAAACTGGAAATACATACATGTGTACTATTTAAAAAAAAATTGTTAATAGGTTATTTTGGAGCAACGGTGCACCCTGTAAACCGAACAGAAATCGAAATATTAGCAAGTTACTTTATGTACACAGTGTATATACATATACCATCTGGTAGATGCACGTGGACGTCCGTTTCTGTTGATATTACCTGGAGGCAGAGGAAACGGACTGAAATTCAACCAAAAAAAAACTTAAATTCATTTCCAAAACATAAATGTAAATGGTAAACAATCGGTTATAAATTTCTCGTGTCGTTTAAACGTCTTGTTATTTTTTTGTCGACTCTGAGAAAGAGTCGAAGAAATGTTTAAAAATTTAATTTCTGTCATGTCGGCCCACGATATTCAGGTATTTTTTTTATAAGGTATCCCACACGTCCGTGAAACGTAACGGCCGGTCGAGACTATTTTTAGGATGTTTTACTTTCACGAAGATTTTAAAATATTGTTTTTGTTTTCGATTCGAAGTGAATTAATTATTTCAAATAATAATAATTAGCAATTCGTGTTGGGATAATAGGAATTCGTAGAACACCTGTTATAACGTCCATGTTAGCAAAAAAACGCATAAACGTCCCGTTTATATGATTGTAGACGTGTTTTTTCATTTTTTTAAATTTATATGTGAGGTGGGTCGTCTTCATTGATATGCTCTGTATGAAAATAGACTTTTTTTATTATCCTTTTTTTTATAGATAATCCTTTACTAACTGACAAACGGTTTTATGCTTCCTGTAGTAAATTTTGTAAAATGGTGCTTCGAAAAATACGTTTTATGGATTTAAAATGCCCATAAAAGCAAATAGCACATCATACAAGAACTTATATTCATAATTTACCACAAATTACGTGATAAATGTTAGTTGAAAATTTAACTGTCAAAGATGTCCAGCTTTATAGATACTATTTAAATTTACTGTGTGATTATTCTAATGTTTTTTAACATGTAAAATTGTTGCCAGACAGTCTGGGGGCTAGGATCCGTTTTTTCAAAAGCTTCGTTAAGTTTAGTCCGGGGAAGTAAGGATATAAAAGGGAAAATTTCTCGGAAAATCCCACACATGAGATTTTTAACCAATTAGAACGTGTATTTCTGACAGATCACCATCACAACGGATGAATTTTAATGGAAATTTTTTCCTGCTGGGGAATCAACAGCGAATTATACTGGAAATTTTTTTGACGTTTATTACCACATATTTTATTTGACAATCTAATTTTTATTTTTTCACGTCATAATTTTGATTCATTTCAACTACAAGTTTGAATGTTTTCTAAATTCTTTGGACCATTATGATTAATGTTTATGTTGAAAAAGCAATTATTCTATACTATGTTTTGCAAGTACTTGATGGAAACGGAAATATATGTTGTTGGAAATAAACACATTTGGTGTGGCATTCTTAGTAATAATATAACAACAGAGTGGGAATAAATTGAAAATAATTTGACAGATTTTTTGAAAACTTGTTGCCTGGCAATAGTCACAAGAGTCCGCAGGGCTCGAGTGGCTTTTTCCGAATGGCATCAAGTTTGAACAAAATCTCTCAAATTATTTTCTAAGTTATGGAACTCGCGAGTTAAATTTGACTAGATTATTTTTTTATCCACAAATTCTTTGGTGAAGATCTTAAATTGTCTCCATATAGACTGATTATTTAGATCTTTTTTTCGAAGTAGTTCCTGAAATCTTTTTTGTTATTTCTGCATCAGAAAAGGTACTGAACCGATAGTTTTCACCCATTTCATATATCGCGTTGACACAATTAGGTAATTATTTTGGAAACTATCTAACACTTGCTAGTTAAATAAGAGATTTATTCTCATTATAATAATGACTAATTGGTTCAAACTTACCCTTGTGACAAATAAAGAAGCATTTCATTGTTTTTAAGAAACGTCAAAAAATAATCATACCGAATACCACACAAGGTCTAATTAAATCTGGAAATTTTTTCAAGCTCATAAATATTTTGAAAATTATACCAAGTCGAAGATTATTTGACCTCTAGGTAGTGGAAATATAATTTTTATTTGTTCACATGATAAATTTGATTCATTTCAACTACAATCTTAGATGTTTTCTAAATTCTTTGGACCGTTATGATTAATTTTTGGATTAAAAAAGTAGTATAAATATACAGCACATACTATGGTACTTATGGTAGGCTTATTGGTAGTTTCTTGTTTTTGTTTTAGAGATTCTTGGATTGACTTCTATGTTTTGCAAGTACTTGATGAAGACGAAAATTGATGTTGTTGGTAATAAACACATTTGGTGTCGAATTTTCTTACCAAATACCACACGAGGTCTAATTAAATCCTGAAAATTTTTCTCTCGTCGCCGATTCGCGATAATTTTCAAAATATTCATGGGCTCTAAAAAATCTCCGGAAATAATTTGGACTTCTAGTGGTATTACTAGTGAAATTATTTCTGGCAGAGATTTGATTTTTTCAAAACGAAAGTATTTGTAATATAGACAACTTTTTTAGATTTGTGAGAAGATTCCGCTCGAGCTTGCGATGCAGCTTGCAAGCATAGCTTGGAGCACGTGAAATGCAACAGTTTTTCGTCCATAACTTTTTTATATTTGATTATACAAAAAAATTATAGGGAAATTTATACCCTATAATAAGATTATGTAATGCAATATGAAAAAAAAAATTTGCAGCTCTTTTAAAAAATTGAAAACATTTTTGCCAAATGGTCTTTTAAACTACAATAGTTATTTATGCAACAAGTGCAAAAAGTGAGAACTTTTTGCACGCGACGTGAAATTGTCCAACGAGGTCTTTAGGCGGAGTTGGACAATACGTCGAGTGCAAAAAACACGTTTTGCAAGAGTTGCATACAATATTTTTTCTACATTCATGCAAAAACTGGAAAATTAGAATTTAATATGTTGGGAACCTAACCTAACCTAATCAAACTCAAACCGTTCTTTTTTTTGTATCTTTGTCAGTACTCAATCATAGCTGGTTTTCGCATTGACCATTTAAATTTTGAATAATTAAAGATTTTTGCAATAATTTTAATTCGTTGAGACTAAGTAGTAAGCTATACATATATTATTGTTGTATTAAAGCAGGATCTGACACTTGCTCTGGATTTTTATTTAATTTAAATGTTCATGTTTGTCATAAATCATCACAAAACTGACACAAGAATGACAGATGAGTGCAATAAAAATTTTATTGCACTAGTGCAAAAAAGAACCACTTTTTCCATTAAATGTGTTTCACAAAAGTGTTATTTTTGCATGAATGTAGAAAAACATAATTAGACTAACAATAACGACTTCATAATACAATGTGTCGCATTTGAGATGAAGACACCCCTCTGTTTTCGCTGTTTGAAAGATTACAGATTTTTGCAGTGCTCTTTTAAGCTGATCAACTGGAATCTGAACTTAAGCCTACTACGATTTCACAAATGGGGTCACTTTTCGATATATTTTCCTTCGCGTTAAAAATATGAAGAAAAAATATTCGAAAAAGTTGTTCAGATTATCAGTTCAAGCACACATATCAAAATTCATCACAAAATTTGCATATTTAATTTTTTAATTTTTTGCCCACCCACATTTATTATTACAAAATATTGCTTGATTTGATCAATATTCATTTGAAAGTGCTGTTTACTTTACTAAACTATTTGAATACATGACACTGTGTCAAGATTTTAATTTCCACGGAACAATAATTATCAAAATGAATAATAATTTTGTATACTTATACAAAAAATGAAAAAATTAAAAATACGATTTTGTAATGAAATTGGGTATGTGGAGTTGGCATAATATTCTGAACAACTTTTTTCTAATAATAATTTTTGATATCTCTAACGCAAAGCAAAATATAGTGAAGCTGTCCTGTTTGTGAAATCGTAGTAGGTTTAGTTTAAAGTTGACTATTTTAAGAAATGTGGCACATTAACATGTATCACTCTTCAAAAATCCGAATCTGTATTTCTTCAAACAGCGAGTGTCTTCATCTTAAATGCAACACACTGTATATAAAAATATAGTAGTCAGGCACCTGAAAACGTTGGTTGGTTCATAGACATTAACGCTATCAATACGCGGTTTACTGAAATAGTTAGATAATAAATACTTGTTCATTTGTAGAAATACCGTTATGTCCCGGCTCCCACACTAATCTCACTTTAATATGGACTGCTAAATCATAATCATACTGTCTGGTCCAACGAAATAAATCTTTGATAATATTCGGCGTAACCGGGAATTAGCAATAAAATCAACTATTGTGAAAATATCTTAAACCTTCCGGTTTTTGAATTTGCTTAATAAAAATAATACGACTTACAATTATATACTTCCTTTTCGACGTCTAGTAATACCCAATAACTGCTTTTTCAGGAGCCTGTACGTCTAGACAAAGTCATAAAATTTAAAATAATTTCATTCCTTCGAAATGGTGTTTTTAAAAATAAAATAATGTGTTTTTTAATTCTCTCAGGTAAATTTCCATACACTTAACTATCTCTACCAGTAATTGGTAAGTTGAAAAATAAAATTATATTATTTTGTTTATATTGAAATCGACGAAAAAAATTTTTGTTTGTTGAGACTATAGAATATTTGAAAGTTATTAATACAAAAATTTGAGAGCTACTTGGTATAAAAATTGATATAAGTTAAACAACATTTTTTTTCTCCGATTGGCAGCAAATATTAATTTTGCTGACTGATATCAATCAGCAAAGTATTACTTCTTTTCCTGCCTAGGCAGCAAAGTGATGACTTTGCTGCCGGTGATTATACATTTTCATAGCAACCAACCAAAATAAAGATATTGTGGGAATTGTAATAATTTGCAAATACAATATCCTCATTATGAACAATCGGAGAAAAAATTACAATTATGTTCAACTCGGCAGCAAAGTAGATTGACTGCCTTAGCTGAATTCCTAGCCTCTCTACGCTCGTCTATGCATTCAATCAGTCAATCTACTACTACTTATTACCCAGAGTGTAATTTTCTCTATTCGCGTTGAAACGCTGTCTTTTCTAAAGAGACATAATGTTTATTGAAATTATGTAATTTTCACGGTAGCACGAAAAATATTGTGTATACTATGGCCGCGAAATGTTTTCGCGACCTCGAGATTATCTTGCCTCGTCCGGAGCGGCCTCGGCGATAATCTCTCTCTCGGAACGCGAAATAGTTATTTGTATACTAAGGCCGCAAAATGCTTTTTCGCGTTCCGAGAGAGAGATTATCGCCGAGGCCACTCCGGCCGAGGCAAGATAATCTCGTTGTCGCGGCCATAGTATACACAATATTTTTCATGCAACCGTGAAAATTACATAATTTCAATAAACATTATGTCTCTTTAGAAAAGACAGCGTTTCAACGCGAATAGAGAAAATTACACTCTGGGTAACGGCCGCAAAATATCATTTTGCGGCATCTGTTGCGGCTGCAAAATGATATTTTGCGGCCGGTTGCACGAAATAGTATATTGTTTTATTAGGAGTAAAAGTATAACTTTTTGTGGCGAGTCTGAATGTTTGATGGCCGAACGTTAGTGAGGCCGACAATTTCAGACGAGTCACAAAAAGTGCTTTTGCTCCGAATGAAACATGCTATTTTTTCCGCAAACGGCATCTAGACTATAGAACTAATTAATATTTAAATAAAAATTCAAAACGATTGCAACGAAGTTGATAAATTCAGAGAGTAATAATTTTAAAACTGCGCACTACATTTCCGTGGTTACTGGTTTTGTGATTGCCAAGTCAAAAACAAATTTGACAGTTCAATAATATTTTATAATGTCAGAAATCAGAAATATTGTAAGTGATTTAAAGCAACAATTGGACTGTGCATTTTTGGTAAGTACTTGAGCATCAAAATTTCGTTTGTTGTAGTAAAGTGTACTGAAATTTTCTTTTAGATTATATTTTGTCGTATTCAGAACCCAACTGTACACCGCCCGACGTTCTTGACATTTCTACTTTTTTGTACGGCCGTCAGCGTACAAAAAAGTACTTTTTTAAGCGAGTGTCACAAAAAATGAAGTTTTACGGATCTATTAACGTCCCTAAAGTGTATCTTTTTTGGCCGCTTTTTTACTTTACGGCCGCTTTTTTACTTTACGGCCGCTTTTTTACTTTACGGCCGCTTTTGCAAACAAAGTCATTATGAGGGCAACCTACTAGAAACATTTAATTTGCTTATTTGAGTTATTTCCACGTCCGATATTAAGATTGTCAAATTATGAAGGCGGCCTACTAGACACACTTAATTTGCATGTTTGAATTATTTTGAAATTGAATTAGATGGTACTTCAGTAAGCAGCTTTCCAGCAAGAACCATTGTTACGGAAAATCAAGAAAATGAAATGTTTGTTAACAATGTCATGTCTAAAAGTGGTATTACATTTTCAAAATGTAGTAAATGTACATTTAACATAACAATTAATAGCAAATAATGCCCTAATTTATTAACTTCGTTATGACCCAACTTCTGTTTATCATACTTACTGTAAGTAATTCTGTACACATCTTTGTTACTTAATAATACACTTTTCATTTGGTTAATAAAAATTTGAATCTAATCTTCCAGTTTCGTCTCTGTTTAGAAACAAAATTGTAAAAAAAAGTTGTTACCTATTTGATGAGACACTCGCTTAAAAAATTTTGTGTGCACCTCGGCCGTATGATATTTTTGGCCTCACCTGAAATTTGCTTGGCCTCGGCTACGCCTCGGCCGCAAATTTCAGATTCGGCCAAAAAAGATCAACATTACGGCCTTGGTACACAAATAACTATTTTAAGCGAGTGTCACAAAAAATGAAGTTTTACGGATCTATTAACGTCCCTAAAGTGTATCTTTTTTGGCCGCTTTTTTACTTTACGGCCGCTTTTTTACTTTACGGCCGCTTTTTTACTTTACGGCCGCTTTTGCAAACAAAGTCATTATGAGGGCAACCTACTAGAAACATTTAATTTGCTTATTTGAGTTATTTCCACGTCCGATATTAAGATTGTCAAATTATGAAGGCGGCCTACTAGACACACTTAATTTGCATGTTTGAATTATTTACCCATAAAACAAAAGGAAAGGTTCCGTTGCCAGGCTGTTTATTTACAAGCTTTCCGTTTCTGTCAGTGAAATGAAATGTAAAATAAATAACTAACAAATAATAAAAACCACATTTACGGTGTATACTGTGATAAAAAACAGTTAAAAAGAAAAATGAGTGACAGTGATAGTGACAATCCAGCTGAAATTTATGAAGCCGCCAATGCAGCGACTCTAAATTTATTACCTGAAAAATCCAGGCAGATTTACTTAAACCAGTATGAGATTTTTATGGAATGGTGCAACATACATAAGATTAAAAAATTAAAAGAAGAAGTACTTCTCGCATTTTTTCTGGAAAAGGCCAAGGTTTCAAAATCATCAACATTATGGTCCGTATACTCGATGTTAAAATCAACAATTATGGTCAAAAATAACATTGATATCAGCAAGTTTTCAAAACTGAATGCTTTTTTGAAAAAGCAAAATGTGGGTTACGAAGCGAAAAAGTCGGCAGTTTTTACAAGAGACGATATCAATAAATTCTTAACAGAAGCTCCAGATAAGAACTACTTAATGTGGAAGGTAATAAAACACAATATTTTTAAAGTTCATTGTTCTTATAACTATATTGTAATATTTTTAGGTTTGCTTGATAATTGGATTGACTGGTGCTTGTAGGCGAAATGAACTAAGGCAGTTGTCTATAAATGATATTCAAGACAAAGGAAACTTGTTAGTAATCACAGTCCCGGAGACAAAAACCGGTAAAAAACGAGTATTTACAATAACTGATGAAATAATTGAAAATATAAGTGCCCTACAGCTGATTCGAAAATACTTAAATTTACGACCTTTCAATGTACGTCATCAAACGTTTTTTATAAATTATCGCCAAGGAAAATGTTCTACACAAGTTGTTGGTGTTCATACCTTTGGAAAAATACCATCACTTATTGCACAGTATCTACAATTACCAAATGCTAATAAGTATACGGGTCATTCTTTTAGAAGAAGTTCAGCCTCTCTCTTGGTTGAAACAGGGGCTGATATTTTAATGTTAAAAAGCCACGGAGGTTGGAAGTCTAACTCTGTAGCAGAAGGCTACATTGAAGATTCCATTTCAAGAAAGAAGGAAATTTCAAATAGAATTCTTGCAGGAGGAAAAGGTACTTCAGGTATGCGTTCTTCTGTTCAAAATAATTCCAAAGAAATTGAATTAGATGGTACTTCAGTAAGCAGCTTTCCAGCAAGAACCATTGTTACGGAAAATCAAGAAAATGAAATGTTTGTTAACAATGTCATGTCTAAAAGTGGTATTACATTTTCAAAATGTAGTAAATGTACATTTAACATAACAATTAATAGCAAATAATGCCCTAATTTATTAACTTCGTTATGACCCAACTTCTGTTTATCATACTTACTGTAAGTAATTCTGTACACATCTTTGTTACTTAATAATACACTTTTCATTTGGTTAATAAAAATTTGAATCTAATCTTCCAGTTTCGTCTCTGTTTAGAAACAAAATTGTAAAAAAAAGTTGTTACCTATTTGATGAGACACTCGCTTAAAAAATTTTGTGTGCACCTCGGCCGTATGATATTTTTGGCCTCACCTGAAATTTGCTTGGCCTCGGCTACGCCTCGGCCGCAAATTTCAGATTCGGCCAAAAAAGATCAACATTACGGCCTTGGTACACAAATAACTATTTTGTCCGCTCACGGCCGTACAAAAAAGTGGCGTCTGTGAAATCATACTTCAACATCATGAATTGACGTTAATAATGTCTACTTTTTTTGACGTTTGCGGAAAAAAGCATTTTGCGGCCTTAGTATACAAATAACTATTTCCGTATGATTTATTTCCGGATGCAAAATGGTCTATTTTTGACGTCATTTACTTTTCGTCCGCCAACACTTTACTTTTCGTCCGTTGTGGTTACTATTGTTACCTGTCACAATAACTGTCATTTTGTGTTGTCAAATCAATTATTCACGAAATTCGCTTAATTTTTTTGTGTTAATAACATCGTGGAGTAAATATTAGTAGAGTTCATACAACAGCCTTTTTGGTGTGCGTCATCGTTTGTGACTCGGTATGTCGTTTATTTTATTTGCTATTTTGACACATATCTAACCTTAAATTTGATTAATAAAATCATCAGTATCGTATGCATTCAGCAAAATTCGAAAAGGCTATGAAATTAATAGTTACCAGCTTCTTTTTCTAACTGAAAATACTTGCGAACTTTCAAAATGCTGATGTTTTCCGTGTATCTAGGCATATTTTTGTATTATTCGAATAAATATAACAATAATATTCATATTCCCTTTTCATAAATAATAATTGACTGTGAACAACAAACTACAGACCTGACAAGAACTGTCAGTGGGACAGTAGAAAAAGATGTAAGACACATTGACAATTCGGAAGGTAAGTTTGCATCCTATTGAAAAAAAAAGAATTTTCTCCCGATTGATAGGTCGCACTTGCGCTTAATCTAAACATCAACCAATCACTGTACTTTGTTGTTCACGGTCAATTATTATTTATGAAAAGTTAATATGAATATTATTGTTATATTTATTCGAATAATACAAAAATATGCCTAGATACACGGAAAACATCAGCATTTTGAAAGTTCGCAAGTATTTTCAGTTAGAAAAAGAAGCTGGTAACTATTAATTTTGTAACCTTGTCGAATTTTGCTGAATGCGATCCTGATGATTTTATTTATCAAATTTAGGGTGAGATATGTGTCAAAATAGCAAATAAAATAAACGACATACCCAAAACCCGAATATACGTCACAAACGATGACGCACACCAAAAAGGCTGTTGTATGAACCATATGAACTATATTCATAATAATCAAAAAATAAGTTTCGGGAATAGTGCTGCCAGGTGCACCTTTTTTGAAATTGCATCAAGAAGTACCCATAATCAAAACTTGACTCTTGCATCTTCCTCGACAGCAGGAATTAATATCAATAATTACACAAACTGTACGTTCAATATTCATGTTCGAGCTTGATGTAATTTTGTAGTATAAATACACTTCAAATTAGAATACATCTTGTTTACATTTATTAAAATAATGATCCAGGCAGTAGTTCGAAGTTCGGGACGTAGCATAGGCCAGCAAACAGGTGAGTGCTCACTAAAAATTATGTAGAGGTCGACGAAAAAATGTAATATGCACCTCGGTGAAGAACTGTCTATTGTCTCGCCTGCTTGCCTGCCTGCTTTTTCGTCCTTGATACATAAATAACTATCATTCACACATTATAATTTGAATTTTATTCACATACCAGTGGAATAATGAGAAATACAATCTAAAATACTGAACGATGAAATAATAGTTTGTCCAAGAAATATAGCCTAAAAATAATCATTTTACAATGTTTTTCTCTTGGCGTCTGATTTTGCTTTTACAGTTGCGGAATTGCATATGTATATGAAAAATAATAACAATTTGTAACAGTGAAATCTACCAACAAAATAAATCGCATAAGTAAGGGTGATGCGCAATGCTATACAGGGCGAGAATCAATTAATTTGTACATGACGTCATAATTTACAAACTAATCAAGTTACAGATTCCAGACTTTGTACACGTTATTTGTAAATTCAAGGGCATAATTAGGTGTAATATAGAGACGTCATGATAATAACATTGGGTTTTTAATTTTGTCTTTAACTGTCTCATAACGGGTACGATTTGACAATATTTTCAATGTCATAATGACGTATATTACCTCACTAGTGCAATAATGTGAATATAGTAAAATACTAATACCAGAATTAAATATTTAAAATAACACTGGACGCTGCATTTTTAATTTCCGAAAGTTGATTGTCTTTGCTTGAACTCATTTTTATAGATTTTTGTTCATTCAACTTTGACAATTTGATGACATACCTAACTAATAATTTTATTTCCACAGCTTTGTTTGTCTTTGCTATATAACAAAATATGATACACAGTAGGTACCTTATTTTTTCAGTCAATATTATTAAAAATACGTTGGATTGATTTTTTTTTAATCCTGATATATAGTCAAAGGCACTCTTAACGTGCGGGTCATACGATTCAACAAAGACATACTCACAGTTTTTGTTTTCTTTTATTACGTTAAATCATAACTTCCGAATAAAATCCGTTAGATAAATAAAACAGACTTATGCAATTTTGACGGGAAAAAGAAGGATATGTATTTAGTTTTCAGCGATTCTAAAAAGTCTTTCACCAGCAGAGTTTTTATTTAAATATGTCAGTTTTGTCACTTTGACAATTCAAAGTGACAATATGAATAATAAGTAGCAATTTTCAGTTTTTTTGTACTTAGTTCGATGGATTATTTCGAGAATGAAAGAAGAAGTGGAAATTCGTCAATCTGCAGTGTAATATCACATTTTGGTAACGTCTGTGTCTTCTGATTTGATACATATGGTTAGTGACCTTTGAACCCGCACGTTAAGAGTGCCTTTGACTATAGGTACTTTAAATAATACTAATAAATAGTTGTAGATAAAAATTTTGTACGTAACGTAACACGTGTGATAGGAATTATTAACGCACTTAATTATGTGATTACTCCTCGTGCAAACTTGCATGCGTTAATAACGTCCATATCTCACTAATTAAATAAATAACTATTATTAATAATACTGTAAATAATGGTTTTTTTGCTCATAACTTCGGACCCAATCAATATTTTTTGACGTGCAAGGCCAGTTTGTTAGATCTTTTTAAGAGAAAAAATGTTTCTTACGTTTTTTTTTTCTGTAAAATTGAAGGGTAAAAAGTTGTATACGAAAAACATTATTTTCACTAGTATTACCACTAGAGGTCAAATTATTTCCGTCTCGCGATAAAGCTAACAGGCTCTCCGCGCATATACAGGGCATACAAAGAACTTATTTAGTACCAAGTTTCAGATCTTGCAATTGAAAAATGACGAAGATTGGAATTTTTCGAAAAAATGACTAATTTTCTGGTTTCTCCGATTGACTCGTTCTACACCTCATACTGTTCGTATTTTAATTATCTACAATTTACCTATAAATACCATCGAGATTGCATCAGTACGTTTTACGTTATATGAAAAAAACCAAAAAAGAAGGTTTTTTCGTTATAAATGTTCATAAAGAATTACTGAACAACATTTGCGAGTCCCAAACATATTAAAATGATACTCCACAATGTTCTTTATATGATGGTGTCATCCGTTTTCTACTAGGATTTTTGTCAATAAATACTATTCTCGAATAGTATTGCTTGGCCTATTCGATGTCGGGAAATAACTCGGCCCGAATAAAAGTCTATCTTCAGAGATAATTTGGCTAATCCCGTCCAAATCGTAGGCTACTTGACTTCACAAAGTTCGCACTTGCGCACTTTTGATAATTTTTTTTTTTTTTTATAGAAAACAAGGGTCGTTTTTTTATAAAATACTTCAAATTAAAGGAATAAAGAACATTGTTGAAAATGTCCATTGTCAAAAGGATGTTATCAGTGACGTAAAGGTGTACGAGTCTTCTATCAGTTTATCAAGTACATAAGACAATAATTTAACCTTTCAAAATCATCAAGCAGTTATGCTTAAATTCTCTTGTTGGCTATTCTTTATTTTTTTGTTTCTCGCCCGAAACTTCCTTTCGAATTATTGTCCAACAAAACTACCCAGCTGGTTGGAAATATAAAAAAAAAACAATTAAATCTGTTCTGGTTCTGTCGATAGTGAAACAGCAGAGCCGTGTAATGATTTTGAAGCGATCAACCATAAAAAAAATAGACACATCATTCGACTAACATATTTTTTTCTCTTTTTGACTTTTGGGCCTTAGCTCCGAAATGGCCGGATGTAATCCTCATTAAAAAATAATTGGCCCATCCTCCCGTAAAAATCACTATTCTCGAGGGTTGAATGAAATTACAACGCCCGATCAACTACTGGTTTTTATAATTTAGACGTATCAGCCTTTTTTTATTTCGTTTACTTTTTGGAAGGTAGAAGACTGAAATTCTAATTTAGAAAATGTAGTTGGTACCGTGGTAGAATTATTGTTTTTAATATGCACCATCTGGCGGGACGAAATTAATTTTTTGGTATTAAAACCTGATCGTGTAGATATAGGTTACAGTGGGATCCTTGAGTAATCTTTATTTCAATTCATTTCGATTTCAATCAACTTACTTCAATAAAATGTTGATATCAATATACACTCACTTTCAAAAGTCTTGCACCCCCCCTATATTGGGATTATATCTATTTTTTTCCTAATTTTAATCCCATCATGTTAAATATTACTTAAAACCATACATTAACATCGTACAAATTTATTTACTGGAATAACATAGGTTGGTTTAACAGAAAATTAAAATTGAAATGGAAAAATTTGAAAATATAAAAATTATATTTTCAGAGAAAAACGGAAAAAGGATGAATGTTATAATAAATTTAGTACTTAGTATTTCCACCTCTACTTCTTATCAATGCATCAACGCGTCTATGCATGCCAATAATCAAATTATTAATCACTGCCTGTGGAATATTGTCCCATTCCTCTGTAACAGCAACAATAAGCTCTTGCGTGTTTCTTGGAGGGTTATTTCGGTTAAAAATGGCTCTTGAGACATAATCCCACACATGCTCTATGGGATTCAGGTCAGGGGACATTGCCGGCCATTCCAATCTTGCAATGTTTCCGTTTTCCAAGGCTTGTTGAACGGCTCTGGTGCGATGGGGTCTGGCATTATCGTCCATAAAGATGAACTGGGCTCCGATTGCATTACGCAATGGTTGAACGATAGCATTAATGATGTTTTGCAGGTAATATGCACCGGTCATTGTTCCTGGAATATGAAGGAGTTGTGTTCTCCCATTATATCTGATACCACCCCAAAACATTTGCGTTCCGCCACGATAAGGGGCAACACCTATGGCAGTTGCTAGTCTATTTTGTCCTCCTGTCTCCCTCCAAACCCTTTCCCGATAGTCATCACTCACTAATCCAAACCTGGACTCATCTGAGAAAAGAACGTTCCTCCATTGTGGCAATAACCATTGTTGATGAGCCCACTGCAATCGAGCGGTACGGTGACGAGCAGTTAACAAAGGCACCCTTAAAGGCCTTCTGCGCTTCAATCTTGACGCCAAAACTCTTCGATGGATTGTTGCGGTCGAGATCACGCGATTAAACGTTCTCTGGAATTGAGATCTTAGTAATGGTACAGTGACTGATCGTTCTCTGCGGGCTAATTGAGCAATATACCTATCTTCTCGTCTAGTACTAACAGTAGGTCGGCCAGTTCGAGGCCTACTATTCACTTCCCCAGTCTCTTCATAGCGTCTAATGGTCCTGCTAACCGTAGATCTCACAAAATTTAGCCTATTGGCTACCTGGTGACGAGACAACCCTTCTTGCCACAGAGCAATAATTCGAGTCCTATCAAAAGCAGACAACTCATTTCTAGGCATTTTTAACGTTTATACAACTTATTAGTACCAACTAACAATATAAACTGATAAGCAGAAACAGGCATTTTCTACCAGATCGGAATTTACACAATCCAAAACACGTTTTTTGTGGTATAGTGTAAACAAGTTCTTCTTGTCAGCAAAATACTTTTATAGAGTATTTATTTCTACATACTTCGCTAAGATACAGGGAGGGTGCAATACTTTTGAAAGTGAGTGTAGATACAGGCTGTTAACCTTGAAATTAAACGCTTTTTGACGTGTATGCACAAAATGTGACAGTAAAGCCGGTAACACATTGTTCTGATGCTACACCATGCCACTCCATCCGACATAATGTGTCACAGATGTACTTTGTGCACACTGATCCCACACGTCATCCGATACGACACGACGCTACGTTAAATAATGATAGAAAATGACACCAGTTTGAGTTCAGACACTATGGCAAGTAGTACTTCTTCAGATAAGTGTGAAGAAGAACTAGAATGTGCAGCATCAGCTTAACTGTTATTAGAAGAGTAAAATGTTGGGTACATGCAATACTTTTAGAACGTTGCACTTTCATTGAGAATATCACACTCGTGCTTCCGAACCAACTTAATTAATAAAACTTACATACATATGATGCCACCTTCGCGTGTACACTGTTACTACACCTTACAACCCAGTGCCACGCGACGTGATATCAGGCAAGAGATTCGTACCGGTTTATCGCGTGGGATAGGATTGCATCAAAACAGTGTACAAACAATATATAAATATGCATTAAAATCGACGTCAGGTCCTGATGTTGCGTCGGATAGCGTAGCGTTGTGTAGCATCAGAACAATGTGTTCCCGGCTTAAGGGTTTTTTAGATGTGTATGTATGTGTGTGTGTTTGGGTAACATTCACTGAAACCTAAAAGATCTATTGTGCTCCCTTACTTCTACTTTTTTTCTGAGGAGAGTCTCTGAAACTAGTAGCTCCTTTAGTCCTATTTCCCGGAGGAATTTTAGGATATCTGCAGGCTTCAGCTTAGGTAGATGTTCCTTTTCTATCCAGTAATCTCCCAGGTACTGTGCTCTAGGATTCTGGAGTGCTGTGCAGTTGGAAAGTAGTTGGATGGAGGTTTCTTCTTCCATGCCACAGTATCTGCATTTTTCTTCCTCCACTAATTTGAGCTTTTTCAGGTGCCCATTCAGGCGACAATGTCCCGTTAGGATCCCTGTTAAAACTCTTAGTGCAGTCTTGCTTTGACTTATGCATTCATTTGATCTCCTTAGGTTGTAGTCACCCAGGAGAATCTTTGATTGTCTAAGCCCTACTAGATCTTTCCAATGGTCAGATCTTCTCTTTCTTTCGGCTTCGCCTATTTCTTCCAATATTACATTGGGGCTGATTCCGCAAAAAGGTTCAGGCCCCCAGAAGGGTATTTCCGACCCCCTCTTTGCTAGTTCATCTGCTATTTCATTTCCTTCTATTCCAGTGTGTCCTGGAATCCATAGTAGGGTAACTATATTGTTCTCGCCTAATTCATTTAGTTTGTCTAGGCATTCCCAAACCATTTTAGAGCAAGAGCTCAGTACTTTGATGGCTGCTTGACTATCTGTCATTATGATAATCCTTTGTCCTCTGTATCCTTTATCAAGATTGAACTGGGCGCACTTTCTTATGGCGTGGATTTCCGCTTGAAAGATACTTGGGGTTTTTCCCAAGCTTTCGGAGTGTTTGGTTCCTGGCCCGAACACTCCTATCCCAGTTCCTCCTATTGCTTTTGAGCCATCTGTGTACCATTGAATGGCATTCTTTCCAATTCTGGTAATGGTATTGGGATCCCATTCCTGCTCAATTCTGTGACGAATTTCTTCGAAAAGTTGTACTTTCTCATCATACCGTCTTGTGGCATGTCCCAGGCTGTCTGATTTCTAAGAAGTGAAGAGGTGAGTTTTCTTTTAATGATTCCCTCTCTACTTAGATATAAGAAATTATAATTATAAGTACCTTTTCCGATATTAGATAGTCCAGGTTTGTTTAAATTAGCGCCACCTTTGTAAAATAGTAGTTTACCTAACTAGTGCGGAAAGTGATACTTTTCCGCACGCTATTGCAAATGGCCGAACGACGCTAGCGGAGTTCGGCCAGCAATCCCGTGCGGAAAAGTCACTTTTCGCACGTGTTAGGTACACTATTTTTTCTACTAGCATCCGGAAAAAAACCCAAAAGTTAACATAAAGAAACATTTATTATTAAATACATATCAGCAACTTAACTATTATTATTTGGCACCCATTTGATAAGGCTTTTACCAGGAACATGAAAATTTTTTGAAAAAAAATAATTTTTTTTTTATCAAAAAATTATTGCAGATATCCAAAATTTTTTTCAACTTTTCAGTCATTTGGTAAACTACAAGCATAGAAATACATATTTTAAATATTCAAATGTTAGTATACTCCCCAAACACTCTACAAATTTACTTTCCGCACTAGTGCGGAAAAGTGACTCTTTCCGCACGCTTTTTAGTGCGGAAAAGATTCACTTTCCGCACGCTAGTAGAAAAAAATATTAGACACATAATTGTAATGAAAAAAATTAAATTTTTCAAGAATATATTAAAATAGGCTATTTGGTTCCAAATGAATAATGTTTTGTTTGCAGTATTCAAACTTCACCTAACCTTTTTGACTTTTTTCATAGAATTATATGTATACTTTGCTGTAGCATTGTGTTAGAAGCAATAAAATTATTTATAATTATTATCATTTCAACATAAAAAATGTAGTATCCCCAAATCTCGGTCTTTTTTCACGTATTGAGTAGCAACTACCTGAACAGAAAATTTTGAAATAAGTTGATATGTACAGCAGGATCATATAATTGCATTATATGTTCGAGCTAGAGCTGATACAATTTTTGAAAGGAAAAATTGAGAAGGAAAATTGTACGTAAGGAAAGCTATCGCTTTTTTTTCGGAAAATACAGTTATTTTGGAAAGTTTGACAAATTCAATTATCAAACTAATTGTTGAGGCGTTTCGTTGGGGATAATATCAAAAACTGCAATGTACAGAGAACAAAATAACTTTCTAAGAAACTAGATGAGCGACGACCCAGCAGCACTGTAATGTAATGTAACCACCTTTGATGCGATAATTACATCCAGGCAGTGTCGAACGTGGTTAGTACTAGGATAGGCTCCCATACCAAAAAAAAAACAATAATAAAATAAATTAAAAAATCAGACGTACACTTCTTATTCTCAGTAGTTTACAAGTGGTGCATAAAATGTACGACGAAAAACAGCATGCATAGGCAGAAAAAATTCACGAGCGGTTCGAAGAAGCAATGATTGTGGTTAATGTAACTGAATAACCATTATTAGATGGATACATACAATTTGTTATGAGTTTGAACAAACTAATAGAAAATTTTTAATGTAGTTTCTGGGGTAATTTCAATGTGGTCCCAGTTTATCGAAAAATATTCCGAAGAAAAAAATACCCTCCTATACAGTGTGACCCATTTTTAATGGATGTAACGTTTGGCTAGTTTTGCAATTGTCGAAAACGTTAGGCCGTAGGTGTCACTGGGTCCTATGCGATTACCTTTACTCCTGTCGTACCCTTTAATCCACCTCAGGATAATAACTTTATCTGCCGAAGCGTTAGCTGAATCTCATTAAATATTTTAATCAAATTCCCTCGTATATTATCACAGTCGTTACCATTTCCATTCTAACATACAAAAAAATATAATAAACAAGCTCACAATTCCTTAACAAAGATCCAATTCGTATAACGAACACGTTAAGTTGTGCAGAGGAGTATCTCAGTATTTAAAGACACAATTAACCTGTCCGTTATTACAGTGTTTCTATTCCTCCTTGGTTCGCTTTTACGTTCTCGGTGAAAGACCCAAGACTGCCCACTACACCTGCCCACTTCATTCTTAATAGTTTTAACGAAGTACCTTATAGCTACCACCCATATGGTATTCGTTTTAATTCGCTTGACGGGAAGTAGCCTGACAACACTTTCTATTAGAATCATACGAGGGTTTCGGTGATCACTTATCACTTTTTTTTTATTCGGTTATTTAACGTCGTTCTATTTCTGCTACTAATGCTTATCACTGACGCCGGGAGCACTCTACTCTCAACCGGAAATTTTGGCGAATCCACTAGGGTTCCAATCAGTGGTAGCGTTCTTTATCAAGCCCATCCATGGACTCGGGACGTCGATTTTACGTCTCCTCCGAAAGACGGCATATCTACATTATACCTCCTGCTCAGTGGTATAAAGCCAGCGAGCTGTGATATCTACTTCGCTGCCGGCTGTACGGGCCCTATACGAAGGTCTTTCTTGATATGGGAACCCATCCAAGTATTAACCACGTTTGACACTGCTGCTCGACTCCAATTATCTCACCAAAGGCTTTCCATAACAGGGACCCAATTCTTAAAATAAATCCGTATACGGATTTGGCGATATTCGGAAAAAACTCGACTGAACTCAACATAGGATGCAGACGTACCTTTCGTAACGGCATTGTGCACTTGTTATGTGAGATTCTCTTTCTCCATATGAATCTCGATATTAGGTAGTAGTATGTACAGTTCCTTATGACTCATTCTGTATAAGAACTGCTATTATAATTTCACATTGAAAACAAAATACTTTCAATTGAAGTACCTTATAATCAATTATCTGTTACCAAAGTTCGTTTTAATTCATAGATGTTATTATGGCATCAAGTTCCCTACGCTTGCTAATTTGGCATACACTTACACATTTTATGTCTCAGATCATTTAAACCGAATTTATTTCCCTATTGTACACCTACTCTGAAATTATTTACAAAGAAATAAATACAAATAGCGACGGAATGATTATATAATTTTTCCTACGGCCATATAGAAAATTAACATATATCACACTCTCTACTATGGCGGAAAGTTTCTTATATCACCATAGTGACTCAAACCGTGCGATATGATATCACATGTATTCGATTAACGTTTTCTTTTTCAAATTTACCTACGTAATAATGACAAATATAGCACAAAACACAAAATCTGTTCAAAAATTATTGGAATTCGCTAAATTTTGTAATAAAAAAAAATCTACCTCGACCGGGAATCGAACCGTCGCTTACTCCAGCATTCTCCGAATTATCTTGACGCGTTAACCTTGTAGATACTATAAGATAGCTGTCAAATGTTCTAATTTGAGGTAGGTATATCTATAGTATAGCTGTAGGAATTAAAAAAAATCGAATTATGGGATTTTTACGATAAAAAGACGATGACGTTGCAAAACAAAATATTGTGATGTTGCCAAGCTGTAGTTTTTTTCTTTACTTTACAAAAACTAGAGAAGTCAATTTGATGTTAGATTGACAATTCTTCTTTTTTATTGGTCCGTGCCTCGTAGAGCCTAAGTCAAAAATATTTATTTAAAAAAATTATGGATAAGATACAAGAAGAAATAGTAACCAATTATTCTATATTCGAATTAACATTTGATTTTACATAGAAAAGGGTTATATGAAAAACATTCTGTGCACGAGTTTATGGTGAAAAGAATCCAATATCCATACAGCTGTAATCATCTTCATGCAAATTTAAATATTGTTTTTTCATACATCTATCATCTATTATATTTATTATAATAAAAATAGAATGAAAAAAATTAATATAGATAGGTACATAAAATAAAATCGCCTCACTTATGAAGGTATAGGTACTGGGTATACATTTGTATCATCACTGCAACATTATTTGGAACAAGAAGTGAATATAGATCATCTGAATAATTTTGTGATAAAATGAGTCTATTTCCTACACATTCATACATTGGGAAGTGAATTAAGATGCTCCATGGTTTCATTCGTATCTCTGTTTCATATTATGCATTATGCAGTTTTAATTTTGTGTGAGGTGTTATTCACAAAAATATATAGACATGGGTAGCTGGCTACGTATAGGTGTGCTATTATACTTTTTATATATAGCTGTGAAAATCCACCAATGCAAATTGAAATAATGAAATATCGAGTGAACATTTCTTTATCAACAACTGGAATACCTTGCTCAAAATCTCTGTTCCTTCTGATAATAATTTGAAGACTGTATGACAATTATGTTAAGTCACTACCTTCCTGATTATTATATTGTATTTCTAAGTTTTACTTATCTTAATAATGAAAACAATAACTTGTGAATATACATTTTATTTCAAATAATTAATTCAATAATAGTTATTAGTGATTTTAAAAAGGTGGAAATAAAGCAAATTGGAGAAAAATATAGAAAAATAGAACACAATATTTCCACTAATACATCTCAAAATCATCACTATCTTCATCATCACTGTCAAAATTAATAATAAGTGTAGGCACATCCTGTCTATCAAATACTACTTCTCTATCACACCAATCTTGTATAATTTTTTCGTGGACCACATATCAGGGGTCACTTTTTCTAAAGCCTTTTTCCATACACCAATTGCTTTTTCTGTGGATGCACCATCAGATCCCACATGATCTCTATAAACATTTTTATCTATCCCCCAAATATGTTCAATTGGGTTGAAGCACTTTGTGACCATATTTTTCAGATAAAATGTCAACTTCTTATTTATTCCTACAAAAATATTAAAGTATGCATATTTTCAAATAAAATAAGTTAGCTCAGTATTACCATAATATACTGAAAAATGTTTATATCAACTTACTGTTGTACTAAATACAATAATTGGGTTTTGAAGAAAGTATTTTTAACGGGATATCATTTTGTATCAACCAGTTCTGTATATCAGCCTTTTTGGTAGCTGTTGTTGGTACTTTATTGAATACCATACTGTGATAACTTGCATTATCCATTATGATTGTGGCAGGCTCTTCCAAGTTCACTAAAATTCTCGTTCATAATAGCTTAACAAAGATGTTACCATCTCTTGACATTTACTGTTCAGCTGCTTCGGCATTTTATTAACTACAAACTGCAGATTTGCGTAAATAATTAGTTATGAAAATAACTGTTTTTTAATCACAAAGAAACAATGAATTTAAAAGCACCAAAAAAACTTTTAAATATTAGACGATAATCGAATGACAATAAATGTCAAAACAGACTGGGGAATTTCACCAGTCTTGTTTTGCCAACCCGTTAGCTGTAAATTGCACTGACTGTTTAAGGATAAATTGTATTTACGGTTGGTAAATTATTATTTATTCTGATGAGCAGGAAAGTAACTAAATGTGACGTCATCGTCTTTTTATCGTAAAAATCCCATATTAAATATTTTGCACTACAAACTGATTAGGTATCTTAAGAAAAATCATACAGAGTTCGGCAAAAGTCCAAGACCGGACAAATATAGGAGAAAATATGAATTTTTTGAAAAATCTTTCTACACCACAAATTTTACATCAACTTAAGCTATAATTTTAAAATATTTTCAAATATACAGAGTGTTAAAATGAACACCCCCCCCCATATTTTATTGCATTTTCTGATTGTCCCTAAGAAATAAAATACTGTTTCATAATGGTTCCCTATACCTAAATTCAGAGGGTTCCGAGTTATGCTGACTTTTTTGTAAATGTGAACATTTCGAAAAAAATTAATAATTCATTGATATAACAAATTCTAGCAAATTTTCTCTTACATCTATAAATAGTTGGACATTTGTGACCAAAAATCGTTATTTGTAAAAATAGTTCAAGTGGGTACTTGTGGTTTTGTGTACCTATCTTTCTAGTTTGCGACATCATTTTTGCAAAGAGAAAGTATGTTTTTTTATTGATTTGAAATTGTACATTTACTAAATTAACTTAACAAACTCCGGGGCAGTCAAAGAGCATATTCTTATTACATCGAAATCAATGTCTGTATTGAAAAAAAAAATGATAGTGAAGAACGGAAATGCAACAAACATGTGCATCAGCATCCGATCTCCGGATGCATATAACACGACCATTGAATATGAATTAATTACTCGATCGTATTAAAACAAAAGATGTATTATAATGTCAAGGAGAAGTCGAACATTCGTATGCGCCTTTTATAATTTTGAATACAACGATCAAGATCAAGTAATAAATACCTTCAAAACTAATCGGCAAAGGAGTTTAGTTTTATTATACATTTATTGTAATTTTTCAACTCATACATTGATGACCCCCATTAATGCATGATTTACCTATATTAATCAACGATTTTCTGCAAGCAACCCAATGCAAATCTTATATATTGACATTTCGTAGGCAACTAAATACACAATAGCGTCAGCAAAAAATGAATCCAACCATAGAATATTTCGAGTTTTTGAATTACCTATCGTTTCGTTTTATTATTTTACAAAATTATAATAATTATTAGTGTTAAGACATCCAAAAAAGAATTTAAGAAAAACGAAAACAGTGACATTTGAACTAGCGACCATCTCTGTAACATTTCAATGTAATTTTTTATTTTTGACAGTACTCACCTTTGAAACAAATAAATATTTTTTATATAATAATAATCAATAGTTTTTAGTAAAAGTTTTGTATATTATGTATGTTGAAATGAAATAATTTTTGAAAAATGGGTTAGTATACTTTTTTGTAGGTATATACGGTCGTAGAAAAAATAATGTTCCTAACTCATCCGTAAAGTGTCTTTTCCGCACTTGACCGGTTGCCCGAACGCTTGCCCGCTCTGCGTCGTTCGGGTCAACTGCAGTCGCGTGCGGGAAAGTATCACTTTCCGCACTAGGAAAATAACTAATACAACTGATACAGTCGAAGAAAAAGCTTTGTAACTAACACGAGTATTAAAAGGGCAATTAACAATCTCAAACATTAAATTATCTCGATTGTTAGTGGCCCTCATTAAAACACTTGTTGGTTAAATAACTATAGTCAGACGCAGTCTTATCGTGCGGGTCATACGATTCAACAAAGATATACTCACAGTTTTTGTTTTCTTTTATTGCGTTTGATTATAACTTCCAAATAAAATGCGTAAGATACATAAGACAGACTTATGCAATTTTGACGGGAAAAAAAGGATTAGTACTTAGTTTTCAGCGATTCTAAAAAGTCTTTCATCAGCAGAGTTTTTATTTAAATATGTCAGTTTTGTCACTTTGACAATTCAGAGTGACAATCTGAATAATAAGTAGCAACTTTCCGTTTTTTTTGTGGTCTCAAGCAAAAAAATGGTACTTTGTTTGATGGATTATTTCGAGAATGAAAGAAGAAGTAGAAATTCGTCAATCAGTGTAATCTTACATTTTGGTAACCGTGCGATATGATATCACATGTATTCGATTAACGTTTTCTTTTTCAAATTTACCTACGTAATAATGACAAATATAGCACAAAACACAAAATCTGTTCAAAAATTATTGGAATTCGCTAAATTTTGTAATAAAAAAAAATCTACCTCGACCGGGAATCGAACCGTCGCTTACTCCAGCATTCTCCGAATTATCTTGACGCGTTAACCTTGTAGATACTATAAGATAGCTGTCAAATGTTCTAATTTGAGGTAGGTATATCTATAGTATAGCTGTAGGAATTAAAAAAAATCGAATTATGGGATTTTTACGATAAAAAGACGATGACGTTGCAAAACAAAATATTGTGATGTTGCCAAGCTGTAGTTTTTTTCTTTACTTTACAAAAACTAGAGAAGTCAATTTGATGTTAGATTGACAATTCTTCTTTTTTATTGGTCCGTGCCTCGTAGAGCCTAAGTCAAAAATATTTATTTAAAAAAATTATGGATAAGATACAAGAAGAAATAGTAACCAATTATTCTATATTCGAATTAACATTTGATTTTACATAGAAAAGGGTTATATGAAAAACATTCTGTGCACGAGTTTATGGTGAAAAGAATCCAATATCCATACAGCTGTAATCATCTTCATGCAAATTTAAATATTGTTTTTTCATACATCTATCATCTATTATATTTATTATAATAAAAATAGAATGAAAAAAATTAATATAGATAGGTACATAAAATAAAATCGCCTCACTTATGAAGGTATAGGTACTGGGTATACATTTGTATCATCACTGCAACATTATTTGGAACAAGAAGTGAATATAGATCATCTGAATAATTTTGTGATAAAATGAGTCTATTTCCTACACATTCATACATTGGGAAGTGAATTAAGATGCTCCATGGTTTCATTCGTATCTCTGTTTCATATTATGCATTATGCAGTTTTAATTTTGTGTGAGGTGTTATTCACAAAAATATATAGACATGGGTAGCTGGCTACGTATAGGTGTGCTATTATACTTTTTATATATAGCTGTGAAAATCCACCAATGCAAATTGAAATAATGAAATATCGAGTGAACATTTCTTTATCAACAACTGGAATACCTTGCTCAAAATCTCTGTTCCTTCTGATAATAATTTGAAGACTGTATGACAATTATGTTAAGTCACTACCTTCCTGATTATTATATTGTATTTCTAAGTTTTACTTATCTTAATAATGAAAACAATAACTTGTGAATATACATTTTATTTCAAATAATTAATTCAATAATAGTTATTAGTGATTTTAAAAAGGTGGAAATAAAGCAAATTGGAGAAAAATATAGAAAAATAGAACACAATATTTCCACTAATACATCTCAAAATCATCACTATCTTCATCATCACTGTCAAAATTAATAATAAGTGTAGGCACATCCTGTCTATCAAATACTACTTCTCTATCACACCAATCTTGTATAATTTTTTCGTGGACCACATATCAGGGGTCACTTTTTCTAAAGCCTTTTTCCATACACCAATTGCTTTTTCTGTGGATGCACCATCAGATCCCACATGATCTCTATAAACATTTTTATCTATCCCCCAAATATGTTCAATTGGGTTGAAGCACTTTGTGACCATATTTTTCAGATAAAATGTCAACTTCTTATTTATTCCTACAAAAATATTAAAGTATGCATATTTTCAAATAAAATAAGTTAGCTCAGTATTACCATAATATACTGAAAAATGTTTATATCAACTTACTGTTGTACTAAATACAATAATTGGGTTTTGAAGAAAGTATTTTTAACGGGATATCATTTTGTATCAACCAGTTCTGTATATCAGCCTTTTTGGTAGCTGTTGTTGGTACTTTATTGAATACCATACTGTGATAACTTGCATTATCCATTATGATTGTGGCAGGCTCTTCCAAGTTCACTAAAATTCTCGTTCATAATAGCTTAACAAAGATGTTACCATCTCTTGACATTTACTGTTCAGCTGCTTCGGCATTTTATTAACTACAAACTGCAGATTTGCGTAAATAATTAGTTATGAAAATAACTGTTTTTTAATCACAAAGAAACAATGAATTTAAAAGCACCAAAAAAACTTTTAAATATTAGACGATAATCGAATGACAATAAATGTCAAAACAGACTGGGGAATTTCACCAGTCTTGTTTTGCCAACCCGTTAGCTGTAAATTGCACTGACTGTTTAAGGATAAATTGTATTTACGGTTGGTAAATTATTATTTATTCTGATGAGCAGGAAAGTAACTAAATGTGACGTCATCGTCTTTTTATCGTAAAAATCCCATATTAAATATTTTGCACTACAAACTGATTAGGTATCTTAAGAAAAATCATACAGAGTTCGGCAAAAGTCCAAGACCGGACAAATATAGGAGAAAATATGAATTTTTTGAAAAATCTTTCTACACCACAAATTTTACATCAACTTAAGCTATAATTTTAAAATATTTTCAAATATACAGAGTGTTAAAATGAACACCCCCCCCCATATTTTATTGCATTTTCTGATTGTCCCTAAGAAATAAAATACTGTTTCATAATGGTTCCCTATACCTAAATTCAGAGGGTTCCGAGTTATGCTGACTTTTTTGTAAATGTGAACATTTCGAAAAAAATTAATAATTCATTGATATAACAAATTCTAGCAAATTTTCTCTTACATCTATAAATAGTTGGACATTTGTGACCAAAAATCGTTATTTGTAAAAATAGTTCAAGTGGGTACTTGTGGTTTTGTGTACCTATCTTTCTAGTTTGCGACATCATTTTTGCAAAGAGAAAGTATGTTTTTTTATTGATTTGAAATTGTACATTTACTAAATTAACTTAACAAACTCCGGGGCAGTCAAAGAGCATATTCTTATTACATCGAAATCAATGTCTGTATTGAAAAAAAAAATGATAGTGAAGAACGGAAATGCAACAAACATGTGCATCAGCATCCGATCTCCGGATGCATATAACACGACCATTGAATATGAATTAATTACTCGATCGTATTAAAACAAAAGATGTATTATAATGTCAAGGAGAAGTCGAACATTCGTATGCGCCTTTTATAATTTTGAATACAACGATCAAGATCAAGTAATAAATACCTTCAAAACTAATCGGCAAAGGAGTTTAGTTTTATTATACATTTATTGTAATTTTTCAACTCATACATTGATGACCCCCATTAATGCATGATTTACCTATATTAATCAACGATTTTCTGCAAGCAACCCAATGCAAATCTTATATATTGACATTTCGTAGGCAACTAAATACACAATAGCGTCAGCAAAAAATGAATCCAACCATAGAATATTTCGAGTTTTTGAATTACCTATCGTTTCGTTTTATTATTTTACAAAATTATAATAATTATTAGTGTTAAGACATCCAAAAAAGAATTTAAGAAAAACGAAAACAGTGACATTTGAACTAGCGACCATCTCTGTAACATTTCAATGTAATTTTTTATTTTTGACAGTACTCACCTTTGAAACAAATAAATATTTTTTATATAATAATAATCAATAGTTTTTAGTAAAAGTTTTGTATATTATGTATGTTGAAATGAAATAATTTTTGAAAAATGGGTTAGTATACTTTTTTGTAGGTATATACGGTCGTAGAAAAAATAATGTTCCTAACTCATCCGTAAAGTGTCTTTTCCGCACTTGACCGGTTGCCCGAACGCTTGCCCGCTCTGCGTCGTTCGGGTCAACTGCAGTCGCGTGCGGGAAAGTATCACTTTCCGCACTAGGAAAATAACTAATACAACTGATACAGTCGAAGAAAAAGCTTTGTAACTAACACGAGTATTAAAAGGGCAATTAACAATCTCAAACATTAAATTATCTCGATTGTTAGTGGCCCTCATTAAAACACTTGTTGGTTAAATAACTATAGTCAGACGCAGTCTTATCGTGCGGGTCATACGATTCAACAAAGATATACTCACAGTTTTTGTTTTCTTTTATTGCGTTTGATTATAACTTCCAAATAAAATGCGTAAGATACATAAGACAGACTTATGCAATTTTGACGGGAAAAAAAGGATTAGTACTTAGTTTTCAGCGATTCTAAAAAGTCTTTCATCAGCAGAGTTTTTATTTAAATATGTCAGTTTTGTCACTTTGACAATTCAGAGTGACAATCTGAATAATAAGTAGCAACTTTCCGTTTTTTTTGTGGTCTCAAGCAAAAAAATGGTACTTTGTTTGATGGATTATTTCGAGAATGAAAGAAGAAGTAGAAATTCGTCAATCAGTGTAATCTTACATTTTGGTAACCTCTGTGTTTTCTGGTTTGATACATATGGTTAGTGACCTTTGAACCCGCACGTTAAGAGTGCCTTTGACTATATTAGACATTGTATGAAAATCTCAGATCTGTGACACTTGTATATACATAGTGTTTCTAAATTCATGCGACAAAATTCGGGAGGTGGTTGCTCGTATAGAATTAAGATGGGTCTTTCCTATTACAAGATTTCCTCAGCCCTTTCCGAGATATCACCCTTGAAAGATGGCAAAATATGGTAAAATTGAAGATATATAAGAAAAACAAGAAGAAGCTTAGTATAAGCAAATCTGGAAATAATACTTCGAGGAACTGCTAACTGAGGTAGTCTCAGATAATACAACAGAACAAGAAAGCGAAGAGACAAAAAAAGAAAATGTAACACAGGAACCAACCAAAAATTTGAATAATACCAAGTTATTGAAAGAAGCAAGAATGGGAAAGTATTGGACAAAGACGAAATAAACTTGAAATTGATTAAGTATGGAGGAGAGTAACTGTACGATAGATTATACCGACTAATAAAGAAAATATGTATAGAAGAAAGAATGTCCGAAGAATAGGTCGGGCAAATGGTCAGAATACACAAAAAAGGGTATCAGTAGGAGTGCAAAAACTATAGGGGTATAACTCTCTTAAATATAGCATTCAAAATAATGTCAGCAATAATTTGCAATAAGTCGCTTAACTCGAAAAGCGAAACCCATAATGGGTCAATAACAATACTGCTTCACACAAGGAAAGTCTACAATTGACGCTTTTCAAAGTATCAAGCAGATAATGGAAAAGACCCATGAATAAAAAATGGAAATAGAAAATAAATGCTATTTATAGATTTCCAACAAGCATTCGATTCAGTAAGACGAAGTGAACTGATGAGAGGACTGAAAGAACAGGGGATAGAGAGTAAGTTAAGAAGATTAATTGCAATGACTATGAAGGAATCAAATGTGAAAACACTTACAAGTAAAGGAGAAGCGGAGGGCTTTGTATCTAATAGAGGCGTAAGACAGGGTGACAGTCTATCAACAACATTAATTAATTTGGCCATGAAGCATGTTCTGAGAAATGTGAACAAGGGAAATTTAAAAACGAGCGGGGGCCAGATAGTCGCATAGCAGATGACATAGTGATAGTAGATAGTAACGAAAAGAAGGAATATCCTGAAACAAATGCTACTAGAATTAACGAAAGAAAGTGAAAAAATGGAATTAAAAATAAATATAAACAAAACGAAAATAATAAGGAGTTGGCAAACAGTATAATAAAAATAGGGGAATATGAATTTGAGGAAGTGGAAAAATTCAAATATCTGGGAGTCACGAAGATCAGAAATAGACGAAAAAATAATGGCTGCTAATAGGGTATACTACGCCAATAAACCAAAAAGCTAACTATTAACAAAATACACTAAATTTAACATTTACATTTATGGAGCAGAAACGATGACAATGACAAAAAGAGATGAAGAGGAGTTGAGGATATTAGAACGAAAAATAATGAAAACAATTCTAGGGCCAATAAAAACTGACAACAATGAATGCAGGCAACGTATGAATCATGAAAGATACTGAGAGAAATAAACGGGGAAGATATAGTAAAGATAATAAAGAGACAAAGAATAAAATGGCTTGGACATGTATGGAAAGAAGGTGAGCGCGCAATCGCTTGCTCAATGCTACAGTGAGAACCAGGTAATAGGAGAAGACAAGGAAGATCCAGATCTAAGTGGCTGAAGGAAGTGGAAGAGGATTTGAGATGGATTGGATAGGAATCGTTAGGTGGAAGGAAAAAACGAGGGATGGGATTTTATGGAAAAAAATAAGCGAGAATAATCGAGGGGATTGATCTACCCCATAAAGTGGATCCAGAAAGCATTTATGCGGCGCACTAGGTGTGTCCTGCCACATTATATTAATAATTGTTTAAACATTATTTCAAATGTGTTGAAATCAGTACAAAATCTGACTCGTACTGCCATGAACTAGTAGGATGTTGACGCTAATTACGCTCGATAAGATAATGCGATTTTAACGACGTATGTCTAAAGCAAGACTTCAAATTGGTACCTACAAAAATCGCAAAAATCGTGTTGCTCCGTTACTACGGATATGAATTACTCTGTCAACAAAAAATGTCAAACAAATTTAACATTCTGGTTTATGTGGAATGGAACTATTTTTGCGTGAATATCCGCTTGAAAGATACTTTGGCTTTTTTCCAAGATTTCGAAATGTTTGAATCCTGTCCCGTACACTCCTATCCCTGTGGCTTTTATTGCTTTGTATTTAGATAGTTATTTAACATTTTTCAACGATCCACCATTCCTATCATCTACCAATTAGCTGCGCTATCAATCATTTTTCCAAATACACTATAAAATAGCTCATTGGTCGATCTAAAAAATTGGAAATTTAAAAATTAACTGAAAAGAAATGTTGAACGTGTGAATTTTTTTATTAAACATCAACTTCCTCACCAATTAACGTAGTGTGTATATGTACATACATCGTTCGGTTCATTCATTTAATTTACAAAGAGATGCGTTGCTTCTGTTAACACGTCTTCACACCCTTCTTCCTTTGTGATTCCTGAGAACCGGGGATTCTCATGAGAAATTATTTATTCACATTCATACAAGGATTTGAAGTAAACGACATCGTCTTTGGTATACTATTTACTAGCCATCCATCATTCACTAGTGCGAAGTAAAATTTATAGTCTTTTGAAGTTATCGCCTACACGGCCGATCGGAGTATCGCCGAGCATATAAATTTATTTATTTTGGCGGTATCATTGAGCATATTGATGTTTTGGTTAGTCAGGTATGGAGTCGGCCAGCTATGTACAAGGTCAAATATTTTACGGTGACAAACTGTGAACAAATATTAAAACACTGTCATATTGGTTTCTTCCATATTTTGGAGTGTTGAAGGCCACTTATTGTTTTTGGAAATACGAGCTCGTTCCACCAGGAGCGCCCCGTTAGAAATTAGAGGAAAACTATAAATAGCACATATCTTTAATTACAGTTTCCTGTGAAATTGTAGTATTTTGTGCCAAGCAACGGAGCATGCGAGTATAGTAATTTTTGACAAAAATCCTAGTAAAAAACGGATGATGCCATCATATAAAAGACATTTCGTAGTATCAGATATGTTTTGACAGTAAACTAACATGGAACCCTCATCTACACAGCAGAGCAAAAAGAGAATATGTGGCTTATGACCAGTGTCGGAGGACAGTGGGACGAACATGAGGTCTGTCACCCCGTGTGGTCACCTGGATCTACACTGCAATAATAATTTAATACCCATGTTAAAGTATGGAGCAATTGCATGGGGACCGAAGGTTCTTCAAGCAACTGCCATTCAAAATTGTATCAAGTACAGCGAATGGATTCACAGGAGCCATGAGATGAACACCAAGCGCAGCAATGGAACTAATTACTGGTCTGACCTCTCTGGACCTCAACGTCAAGGAGGTTGCGCTAATGGCCATGGTACGATTGCGCACGGCTGGTTTAAACCTTGAAGTAGAAGTGGGCCAATTGAGGTTAAGCCTATGGCAGGAAGCGCTTACTGCGCTACCTCTGCTGCAGGCAGCCAATAATGCAATTGAACTCAGGTTTTTATTTAATAAACCCTACAAAATACAAATAAAACAGAACACAGAGCCAGATGCTGCAGATGCAATACGCATATATACAGATGGTTTAAAAATGAATGAAGGCTCAGGATGTGGAGTTTACTCGAAAGCACTAAGCATAAGGATTAAGTGGGGAATGGGAAACAATACCAGCGTGGTTCAAACAGTACTGGCTGGTACAAATATTGAAAAATATCACCTAAGATTTGGAGAGGGGGGAGTTGGCGAGTTAGTAGGGAAAAATATTACTACATCTCACCAAGGGGGGAGAGAAAGTCGAAAAATTTTTTAAAAGTACCTCGCACATTACTTATTGAGGCCCCCTTGGATGACGTTCGCGGATCTATAGCCTAGATGGTTTTTCTCACCAAACTTTAGCCAAAAATCTACGTATAATCCAAAATTCTTCAACTTAATCCTCTTGTCTTGTCTAATACCAGTTTTAAAATATAAATAGGAAATATTCTTGTATTCGCCAGTTCAAACTGAGATCGAAAAACATCTTGTATTATTTCAAAGTATAAATATTTTTCCTTTGGACTAACGACTCAGTGGAGCGATTTAAATAGTGGTCTATGGGAGAGTCTTGAAGAAAAGGAAGGAAATAATTGAACCCTAGTTCCTTATCTTTTGTTTTTTTTTTTCATTTCAAGACAATAAAAATGAAAGGAAATGTAAAATTTGATATTCGTTGCGGTTGTTTAAATTACATTATAAAATAAATATTAATATCTTGGAATCGTAAATATAGTTTATGACAGATGTAAATTAATTTGGTATTTTTCTTTAATTAATACACGATCACATTGGTGTCATTTGGATTCCTCTCTATTATAGGGGTATTGCAAATCCAGAGGGTGTTTGTAACTTTGCTAAAAGTCTTGAACTCATTTTGATTACACAGTGTGTAAAAGCTAAACGAGATAAATTTATTATGGTTGTTCCAACCAGCGTCGGAAATCCTCAGGATTCCGCGTTGTAACTTGAATACGATCAGTTTCTTAGTCCACGAAATATAGCATGAAAATGACCATTTTACAATGATTTTTTCTCCTGGAGGCTGATTTTGCTTGACATCAGGGCAAAATAGATGTAGAATAAGATGCACTAACCTAACCTAACCTGTCACTGTAACTGTCAGTGAATAGACACTCAGGATCAGATTTTTTGACATGCGCGTTGAAAACGATTTGAATATTGTTGGAAATCAGTTTAAATTATAAATTGACTTACTTCAACGTGAAAATGCAATCAAGTTCAATCCCCTTCGAATGAAAGATACCATCCCCAATTTTTTAATTGGTGAGTAAAGGCTTATCATATATATTCAAAAACTTTATCGTTCATTGCAACAATTGAAATAAAATAAATTCCTAGGTATGTATGTATGTATGTATATTTGGGGTAACATTCACTGAGACCTAAAAGATCTATTGTGCCCCTTACTTGTACTTAGTTTCTGAGGAGAGTCTCTGAAACTAGTAGCTCCTTTAGTCCTATTTCCCGGAGGAATTTTAGGATATCTGCAGGCTTCAACTTAGGTAAATGTTCCTCTTCTATCCAGTAATCTCCCAGGTACTGTGCTCTAGGATTCTGGAGTGCTGTGCAGTTGGAAAGTATGTGGATGGAGGTTTCTTCTTCCATGCCACAGTATTTGCATTCTTCATCCTCCACTAATTTGAGCTTTTTCAGGTGCCCATTTAAGCGACAATGTCCCGTTAGGATCCCTGTTAAAACTCTTAGCGCAGTCTTGCTTTGACTTATGCATTCATTTCATCTCCGTAGGTTGTAGTCATCCAGGAGAATCTTTGATTGTCTTAGCCCTAGTAGATCTTTCCAATGGTCAGATCTTCTCTTTCTTTCGGCTTCACCTATTTCTTCCAATATTACATTGGAGCTGATTCCGCAAAAAGGTTCAGGCCCCCAGAAGGGTATTTCAGACCCCCTCTTTGCTAGTTCATCTGCTATTTCATTTCCTTCTATTCCAGTGTGTCCTGGAATCCATAGTAAGGTAACTATATTGTTCTCGCCTAATTCATTTAGTTTGTCTAGGCATTCCCAAACCATTTTAGAACTGATTACGCAAGAGCTCAGTGCTTTGATGGCTGCTTGACTATCTGTCATTATGATAATCCTTTGTCCTCTGTATCCTTTATCAATATTGAACTGGGCGCACTTTCTTGTGGATTTCCGCTTGAAAGGTACTTGGGGTTTTTCCCAAGCTTTCGGAGTGTTTGGTTCCTGGCCCAGGTTGAGGACTTTGCACTGGTTTGTTTCCAAACCCTCGTTCTGCGCTTTAATCAAGCGAAAAAAAAATCCTAGGTAAGAACGTCATATAATTATAATACCGAACAGAACATTGATCGGTAGGAACCGTCCGTAGTCAATGTTCAGAATATTTAGCTTATATATCAGAATTGGTATTAGATCTACGAAATTGACGTGCATGCGTCAGACTCGCTAGTATAGAGAGATAGGCGTAGGCAGGCTCACGAACGAGCAGGTTATATTAGGTGTACGCACAAACGTCAGGTCAGGTTCAGTAGTTCTTTGGCCCGCTTTACACATGTGTCACCTATGAAGGTTTCACTGTGTACCTGCTTTGGAGTGTTCCTCCAATATAAGTCTATGTTGGCTTTGTACCCATTTTTGTATTTGCCCTACCTTTTTTGTGGTCCCAAGAGCTAGTTCTAGTCCAACATGTTGCTGAACCCACACTAATTGTACCGTATAGTAGCGAACATGAATGTGATGGGTAGGATCCGTTCGTAGCGCAAAGGGTTGCGTAAGTGCTTTCTAGCGAGGTTCGGGTTCTGATGGTTTCGCTTTTTCAATTTTCGAAGTATGTAGCTTATAGATGGATTAGATTAGATTAGATTAGAATTGGAGTGGCTTTTTGTCCTATCCAACTGCGACCTTTGCAGATCTATTGTGGTTCTCCCTATATTAGAGCTCGATATCCAGATTTATTCTTTTTATTAGACTTAATAGCCTGGTTACCGCCTCCTTTGCGTAGCTGTATGCCTTCGGTTTTTCTTCTCCGAATAGGTGAAACCGCAACCTTGCTAGGCCTTCCCACTCACAAAGTACGTGCTCCGCGGTTTCGTCTTCTTCCTGGCGGAACCTGCATAGGCTGTCTTCTGCTAGTCCAATTGTATGCATTTGTTTCCTTAGCCTACAGTGCCCGGTTATAGGTGGAACACTGGAACAGTGGAACCAGAATCGGTTGGAAGCTGTTCGTAGAGCAGTCACAAACGGTTCGAAATTAGACGACCTATGCGCAGTGAATTAAAACCGTTCACAAAGACTCTGAGTCGCTCAGTTTCCAACAGTTTGTGACTGCTCTAATAACAAACCTAATAACGTGTCTGTACTGTTTTCTATCTGCATTAACTCTACTTCTCTACTATGAACTAAATCTGCTGCCACAAACATTATCTATCAAATAAACTATTAAACTAATAACCCCTGTATGAATAAATTCGTTTATATAAACATGAAATATTCCTAGGAAAAATTAATTATTGTTGGAATCCGCTCAGTCACTTGTAAATAAAATTTCAAAACATAAATTACACTTCCACCCACAACAAATGGTTCATTCATATCTTTCCGTTTGCGGTCGTCCTTGAATTCAAAGAGGTCAATTATGTTATTTAATAAATTCAGTAAACAGATATCTATAGTATACGATCGTTTGGAAATATTTTGGTGAATGCGCTAGCATATACAACTAGTCTAAGTAATAACTAATAAGTGGTTTCAAACAGCAATTTTAAGTTAAAAAAAAATATGTGTATAGCTTTTTTTCCACGACCAACTAATAATAAGTCAATATTTTACATCCTAAAAATAGGTATATGATACCCATATATCTACTAGAGTGAATTATTGTTCATAATTCACGCCAGGACAACTCATCACTCACAACATTTCGTTATATAGGTGACTAGAGATGGGGATACAATATGAAATAAACTACTATTAAATCTGTGTATTTTGTTTAGGAAATTTGTTTCTGAAATATATCGTATCGATAAAATATTGGAATGAATTTTTCTAATATTAAGTATTTTAAAACAATATATTTTTTTGCAGCCGTCCCGAAAATAGAACTTTCGGTATGATTTATTAAATCGAAAATGAAATTTTACACAAATCGTACCGAAAGTAGCTATTTTCTGAATGTTTTGTTTTACTTTTGATACGATTTTCAATATCTATGTAGGCGATCTTAGCAATAACATTTACGGAGATTTTAGCATGACATAACTTGTCAAATGTTGATGGTTCCACAGGGGTGCGTTCGAAAACTTGGTGTGTCGTATAAAAATCACACAGTAGCCGTTCGAAAAGTCGGAGTGTATACAAAAATAGTACGCACATTAAAAGTTCGAAAATATGGTTGCCACATCAAATACTGGTGCGCGCACCAAACACTCTAGTCCCGACTTGGATAAAATTTAAGCTGACAAAAAAAATCACATGTATGACAGCTTAGGCATTTGAATTTATTATGCCGATAAATAAATTATAAAAAAGGAGAAGTATGCAGGATGCCAATGGCAATTGGTTAATTTTGGACAGGACTTTTCAATTAATTCCAACATTTGAGTCACATTGTCTCATCTTCACTATCAGAGCTCGAGTCATTATTATTATTATTCATTATTATAGTCTCTACAAATCTTTTGGAGGTAACCATAACTGTAGCCAAAATGCATTTTCTTTTTAAACATTTTCGCTGCTCATCCATTCCTTAAATCAATCCAAAATCCAAGAAAATATTCAAGCAAAGATTTGAATATTTGAATGACTGAATTTTCAATTTGATTTGTCAACAACCAAACAAACATAACCTTGAAACATGCTAGAAACAACACACTCTATTCGAAAACCTAGAGCGAGTTTAGCACACAAAAGTGAGTTTTTACCCCCGCTCCTTGAAACAATTTTTATACCAACAACCAGCTTCTCGAACGCAGCCCTGTATTTTCAATTATCCGATCCAGTAATGGAAATCGACAAAGAAAGTGACACAAAAAAATAATTATTCCACATCATTGCAAGCAGCTAATTGTACATTTAATGTACATGAGTAATATTTATAGTAAGTATATATTTCACTTTTTTTGTAAATATCTTATCTAATAAACGGCTGCAGAAAAAATATTGTACGTAACCCGATAGTAAATATAGTGATTTTACGAGACTCGCAGGCTTCCAGGACCCGCCTAAGACTCGCCCTGGAAACTGCCTACTCATTCCGTAAAATATCACTTTCGGAACTTGTTACCTACTGGCAGTGACTATAGTTCTTGTTAGTTGTTATAGTCACTGGTACTGGTAAACCGTTTTCTCGTGGCAAGGCGGAGCTTCCAGTACGCAGAGAGAGAACGTATTTGGCCAGACTGGGATGGAATTCACCCATCAAATATTAAAATGTATACAATGTTGTCTATATTAGGTTCAAATATTTCCTTACCTTTACAGTTTTTAATTTTAGCAGAGTTCTGAAAAGAACTTTTGTATGAAATGTGTAAAACTAAAATAATTAAAACAAAATACACAAATATCAACTTTTAATAATGCAACAGTGTAAAAATATGGAGCTGCCCCCACTGCATAATGTCTACCGCACGATTGGCTTTGCTGAATCCCCACTTTCAAATTTGTTACGGCGTATCTTCACCTCATCTCACGAGATACCGGTTTGATTGTAAATAACTATATTATAACGGTACGTTGTATTGATACTTTACAGTATCGCCCATCTCTATATGTCAAATTATGTTACCATAACCTACTGCAGAAATTTATTAATTTTGAGTTTAGTTATACCAAATTGTTACGAACGATGAATTCATTGAATTCGGATAGTGAAAATGAACGTTCTTGTACACCAACTGAAATAAAAGAAGTGGGGAAATTAACGACTATAGGACTGTTGACAGAAAAATCCAAAAATAACTATATGTCTACATATTATAACTTTATGAACTGGAGGATTAGTAAAGACATAAGTTCGTTTTCCGAATCAGTGTTTTTAGTATATTTTAGTGAACTTTCTGCCAAATATAAAGCTTCCACCTTATGGACAATCTATTCCATGTTAAGAAGTACATTAAATATTAATAATTCTGTAAATATTGAAACTTACCCAAAACTACGGACCCTATTAAAGAAAAAATCGGAAGGATTTCAAGCAAAAAGAGCTGCAACCTTTACACTAGAAGAGGTGAACAGATTTTTAAATGAGGCTTGCGATACAAAATATCTGTTAACAAAGGTTGAGAAATATTCACTCCAAGGTTAGAATTTATTTAAAACTTATATTTTTTTTAGGTAGTATTTATCATGGGAATTATGGGTGGTTGTCGGGCAAATGAAATGTATTCGATGAAAACCGAAGACGTCAAAGACCTAGGAGCAGCGTTTGTAGTTTCGATACCCAAAACAAAAACCAAAGTTCCTCGAAAATTCATTATTACCGATAAGTTCTATCTGATTTGTAAAAATTATATTCAAAAGCGTTCCATGATTCCTAACTCAAATATATTTTTTTTAAATTACCAAAATGGAAAATGTACTTCTCAAAGAGTAGGAATCAATAAGTTTACTACCATGAGTAGAGAAATAGCAGTATTTTCAAATTTACCAAACCCCGAAAAGTATTCAGGCCACAGTTTCCGACGTTCATCTGCCACGTTTTTTATAGACGCAGGTGGAGATATTAAAGCATTGAAAAGACACGGCGGTTGGAAAAGTACAGCGGTTCCTGAAAGCTACATCGACGAATCAATCAATAATAAAATTAACCCTGCAGAAAAACTGATGAATTCGGTAAACAGTGTCTCACTATCTAAACAGACGTTTGAAAATATTCGAAATAATTCAGGAAGTAGTGCCTCAGTGTCTAACCAGGTTTCTGAAAATATTCAAAATTCATCCAATTATTTTGATATTAAATCCTTGCCTTTTATAAAACTCGAAAATTGTTCCGATTTTAACATAAATATTTATACAAATAAGCAATAATAGTGTTCAATAGAAAGTTTCCGTACTACACTTGCATTATTTATTTGGCTTTTATCCAATAAAGAAATCAAGGGTCGTGGACAAGATATAGTATTCTACTCGCATTTTATGGCCATTCACCCAGCGTGAATAATGACTATAATAAATTGCTCGTTTAATAATATACTTATATCTGCGGCATAAGATTCAATATAAAATGCATAAATTTAGCTTTTCAAATACTTCGGTAAAAATATATGATGTTAAAGTTAGAATGTGATTATTGAAATTTTTTAGTGGCAGTGGTTTTCTTTGCGGGTGTTTGTCTTGAGTCACATTTTTTTTAATTCGATACCTGCCATGGGTCGAGTAAATGATATTTTGTTTATTTGAATACGTTAGAATTGGTTTTTAAACCTATGTCTGTCAGAGTTGATTATGTTAGAAATATGATAACTGACAAAACGTCACAGTTTGTGGTGTATAAGCAATTAAACGTCTATACGCCTGTTTCCGATTAGAGGTCAAACTATAAGTAAATATTTTTGACAAAGATCCTAAAAGCAAACTGATGGTACTAACTAATACTAGTTTACCTAACTATTGCGGAAAGTGATACTTTTCCGTACGCTATTGCTCCGATAACGTCGTTCGGCCAGCAATCGCACTTTACTTTTTTCCACTACTAGCTGAGAAGTTGACAATTATACTTTCTCTAGCCAACTGAGTTGAATTTCTCTATAATGCCCGATTGCACCAGTTTAGCTTAAATGTAAGGCTTAACAAAGTGCAGCTTAATAATAATTCCAATCTCTCATTGCACCATGTTACGCTTAGTAAAGCCATGCTTAAGCACAATATCGTATGTCTTTACTTGAATGGCAAAGGAAGAAGCATGGAAAAAAATTGAAAAGGAATTCAAGGAATTAAATTGTGAAAGGGGTCATTTCGAACATAAATGTGCCTTGGAAAGTGAAATCTAAAATTTCTAGTTCTTCATCAAGATTTTCTTCTAAATTCATTGTTGTTTGTAAACACCAAACCAACTCAAAAATTAGGTTATACTATTAGAAATGTCCAAGCAAATTGGAAACGTCACAAAACGTCAGGATACAATAAACGCGCAATCGCATATCTACCGCTTAAAAATAAGCAATGGGCAAAGCTGTGCTTTAAATTTCGTGCATATAAGGTTTGCTTTGATGACGGTGCAGCGAGCCTAATTTCTTAAGCCTGGCTTACTTGTCCCGGAGATTGTCTTTAACATATTTGCTGCTTGAAATTACCTATCAAGATGAAATTATTAAAAAAAAATGCCATTAGCTTAAAATTCGCGCTTAACCAAAAATGACTGATGACATAACCCAAGTAGCAATTTTAGTTATGAATAAGTCATAAATTGGTTTTAGAAATATTTTTTGGGAAATGCCTCTTAGTAAAAATAACTTCCTTTAACTGGCTACATAACCTCCTGATGACAAAAGGAGCCCAATCCGCAAAACCTCCTACTTACCTTAAGGTTGTGAGCTTTTTAGAACTCAAAGGTTAAATTTTACTGCTAATTAGAACCCAAAAATAATGTAACGTTTATTTTAATTTATATTTACAACTAATTAATTTATATTTACAGATTTATATGTACGGTCCTTAATTTACTAATTTATATTAAACACTTAACTAACTAACTACACTAATTTATATGAACGTCACTGATTAACACTTTATTGATCGGTTTGTCTTTAGTATAAGCACTACAGTGTCCATCTATGCGACTACGTTTCAACTATCTGATTATTCTTGACTGTTCACTGTTAACTGTTCTCCGTTCGGCGATACTCATATTTATATGGCATAAAGGTAGGTTTCTGGAATGTTCTAGTCCTTCTGGTGGATGCGCTAGATTTCTCTAGAGAGAGGAAGGGCAAGAGGTGGGCGGTCTCTCGAAGTCTCTGGAACGTGATCGGCTGGTGCCCTGAGAAGAGACGCAGGGCTGAGGGGACGCAGGGCAGGTAATCTCGATAATTCTCGATTTCACAGAGCTCACATGGTCAATAGTCCATAGTCGTCTCGTACGGGAATTTCGCTGGGGCACTCGCGTAACATTGCCCCCTCCTTAAGAGACAGTTCCTCCTGGAACTAACTAAGAAACTGAGACGAGATGACTGTATCGGCAACTGGTTCCCTTGTTACATTTTCCAGTTGCATGGAAGTAACATGCGACCGTCTTCTCCGTTGACTGTGCCTCCTGAGAATGTCCGCAGACAAGTACCTGCACTTCGGTGTCTCGGAAGATTACTTCTACCATGTTACGGATTATTCGCCAATCTAAATGCCTACATTCAATCTTGGGCATGGCTAGCCTATGAACGTTTAGTTCAAGCACATGCTCTCTCAAGTTTAGTAAAGCTTCCCAGATATTCTCGTACGTTGGTCTTTCGTCGAAGGTGTTTCTCGTCACTAGGTGGAAATTGTAACGGGTGCCATCTTGTACCTTCAAAGCTTTACCTGGTACTGGTAACTGGTTTTCCAAACTTCGTGCGCCACTCTTCTTTATTAACAGAGATGGCAATCCACGCGCATCGGTTATGCTGGCAGGGATGTTTATTGCCAGTGAGTATTCCTCCGGCACGGTGAGCAGATCTTGTCGTTTCTCCGTGGTGACGCCGTATCTTGCTTTTCCGGTACCACCATAAGCACCCATGAACTCTACAAAAGCAGGATCGGCTACTTCTTGGAGTTGTCTTATTTCCTCATCGTGGTCACCCTCGAATGGCGCTAATCGATTACGGTGTACCACCTTTGGCTTTCCGTTTGGGATCTTGGTGATGCGATAAATGACGTCGTTGATTCTTTTATTTACAAGGTACGGACCGTCCCAAGCTTTCTGCAGCTTTGGAGAAAAACCCTTTTGTCTTCTTGGGTTATGCAGCCAGACTTTGTCTCCTTCGTGGAAACCTCCTTCCGTAGCTTGCGTATCGTACCTTTTCTTCATCCTATCGCTAGCGATCTGGAGATTCGATCGAACCAACTCGTGTATGTCGTCCATTCGTTTTCTCAGCTGGGTTACGTAATCTTCACCAGCTATGTCTTCTCCAGGTCGGCATCCAAATTCAAGGTCGCAGGGTAATCTCATTTCACGTCCGAACAGAACTTTTGCTGGTGTTTGGCCGGTAGACTCATTGATGGCGGATCTGTAGGCCATCGCAAATAGAGAGAGATACTGGTCCCAGTCTCGCTGATGGTTAGATACTACTTTGGACAAGTATTTGCCAAGAGTTCTGTTCATTCGCTCAACCATTCCGTCCGACTGTGGATGTAGAGCAGTAGTTCTCGTTTTCTTCATGCCGAGCTTATCACAAACTTCCTGAAACAGCTGGCTTATTCCGGCTCTATGCTCAATAGTGAAATTATATTCTTGGAGCCGCTCTATCCATCTGGCGATTTGTCCTTCAGGGTTCTTAAATTGCATAAGCCACAGAAATGCGGACACCCTGTCCAGAAGACCATGTCCTGCAGAATGCTCCCACTGCAGTAAAACTGAAGCTAAGGAAGCTGCGATTCGAAGCCTGACACCAATGTAACGTTTATTTTAATTTATATTTACAACTAATTAATTTATATTTACAGATTTATATGTACGGTCCTTAATTTACTAATTTATATTAAACACTTAACTAACTAACTACACTAATTTATATGAACGTCACTGATTAACACTTTATTGATCGGTTTGTCTTTAGTATAAGCACTACAGTGTCCATCTATGCGACTACGTTTCAACTATCTGATTATTCTTGACTGTTCACTGTTAACTGTTCTCCGTTCGGCGATACTCATATTTATATGGCATAAAGGTAGGTTTCTGGAATGTTCTAGTCCTTCTGGTGGATGCGCTAGATTTCTCTAGAGAGAGGAAGGGCAAGAGGTGGGCGGTCTCTCGAAGTCTCTGGAACGTGATCGGCTGGTGCCCTGAGAAGAGACGCAGGGCTGAGGGGACGCAGGGCTGAGGGGACGCAGGGCTGAGGGGACGCAGGGCAGGTAATCTCGATAATTCTCGATTTCACAGAGCTCACATGGTCAATAGTCCATAGTCGTCTCGTACGGGAATTTCGCTGGGGCACTCGCGTAACAATAACTTTTGTAGATATGGTTTTAAATGAAACTAACTGTTTCTAAATGACTCCACAATATATTTGAAAAAATGTGTAAATTGCAAGTAAATTGACAATTGTTTATACAGTTAACTCAACTTTTGTAGAATCTAAATATCTTTAATATGACTTGAATAGAACTTACTACAGTGTCTGCTAGTTATGAACTAGCCACAAAAAGGTATTACCTATCTACCAAGTATACCCAATATCTGTCTTTTTTTTTACTTTCTTATTTTTTGGGAAGAGGGTCATCAAATTCAATGGGATTCAACAAAAATAATATTGAAAGAACCCAATTGTAAAAGACGGAAAATCAAAGAAAGTGCTTTAATACCACTAAATGCAGATAAATGTGTAGCTAGTATTTCAGCCGAATGTAGTCAAATTTGGTTACCAATGTTAGAAAGAGAAATTTCCAATAATCAATTACCTGCGTTATCAAGATAGTTTTTATCCAGGGTTTCTCATGTTTTTCCATTGAATAGTTGTTAATCGATACACAATTCAATACACAAAATCACAAAACTGAGTATACATATTTTGAAAATAAAAATAATCGTACACAAAAAAAGTAACAAGAAACGCATTTTATTAAAACATTCCCAATATAAGCGAAAAAAACGCGCTATCCCAATAAAAACCGTTCCTGGAACGTGCACTTCACTGGATTCCATTTCTAGTAGAATATCATATCGTTGAAATGTCACAAAATGAAATATTTTATTTTCACATTTTGCCAGAGATATGATCTACTATGAATGGACCTTAATAAAAATTATATAACGAAGTTTTGTAGTCTTAAACTTCAAAATATTTTTTCGTTGTCAGATAGGGATAAAAAATCAATTTCTACTTAGTTTATTTTGACAACGGTAGCTGGAACGATACCGAAACGTTGAAATAAATCCATCTAAAATATTGTGTCTCAATTCTCCAAAAAATAAGAAGGTAAAAATGAATAATATACCACAAGGAACATACAGAAGATATGTCTTTTTGTTTTATCCAGTCATACTAAAAACCCAATTATATACTATTGGGTTTGATTTTGGCAAGGAAAATGCTCATTTTCAGATCACTTCTAGTTACTATGAAGTCTTTCACAACAATCTCAACAATATTCAATTTAATATGACTTCCATATTTATTACAAAATAATATAGTGAATATCACATGAATTAATACCTGAAGGGTCCAATCTTATTGAACTGTACTTCTATGTACAATTTTTCAAGGACCACCCTGTATAGATATACAATAACGCTGCTCGTAACCAGTCAATTTCTGCAGTGTTTTTCTACCTTTCAGCTCCTAACATTTGGAAATTAATACAGTTTTCCCAATTCCTGATAATTTGATCAAGTCTCTCGGCACTTTTTTTACATACAATTGCATACAATTCTGTTTGAGAGGCTTTGTGCCACACTCATATTACTAAAAATGTGCCATTTGATCAGAATAATAATTATAGAGGTGTTGATATTGAATGTAAAGTAACAATCAAACTAAAAAATATCCGGATATGATTTAAAATATAACCGTTTCCGCGGTTGATATTTTCCACAGAATTTCTCCGTCGGCGACGACCGTCGACAATATCGTTTGTGGTAATCGTGGTTTAATTTTATCTTTTCTCCTCGGTAGATGATCCTACCGCAAAAATATTAAGAAGCATGCTTCCTATTTCCTCGAACATCACTCACACATCCTGCTAATGCAAACTACAGGGTGATTCTGTTTTGATGTTAGTATAAACTTTGTTATTTATAAGATGCGACAAAGGGATTCCTGTACAAAATTATCAAACTCGAGCTAACTTTTTTACCAAATAGCGGTCATAAAAAATAATGACAGATTTGGAAAGGTCGTTGAAAAATAAGTTCAAATGCACTCTTATTTTTCTTTTTCTTTACATAAACAGCCTCATTCTACACATTTAACAGATTCTAATGATTGCTTTGTGCTGGGTTCAAGATTTATAATTATTGATCACATTTATCATTATGGTGTATAGTGTAGAACACATATTAGACGCAATTCCGGTTAATGGTGGCTTATAATGAATACATCGATGGGTAGGAATCGTCCCCAGCGGGTTTTCTTACCGAGGTGCCATGAGTTCGAGCTCCGATGGTTTCACGGTTTCGATTTTTCAATGTTCGGTTTCAATGTAAAGCTATCTACATAAGTAGTATGAAACTATTTGGTTCAGTATTACAAGAATGCTTTAATAGTTATTTACGTAGCTAGTTATGAAAAGTGCGATATTGTTCAATGAGCGTAATATTTGCCAAAACGAGCGCTAGCGAGTTTTGCAAATTTCGCGAGTTGAACAATATCGCTCTCTTCATAACGTGTTTACGTACAAAGTTTTATCTAATTCCGCGCTTTTATAATATTTAATAAAATTTTTCTCCGATCGTGGGAGAAGTTACACTATTTTGACCTATTTTCGATGCACAAAGCTTAACATTCTCGAATAGTAGGCAGTTGCTAAGCAATTAGAAAATAACAGTGCGGTAATATTCTTACCGCACTGCTGTAGCGTGCGGTAATGTTTTCAATGGATTATTACAATAAAATGTAACAAAATATGGCTTCAATTTTTATATTGATTAAGCTGTTATGGAAGAAATAAAAGAAACATCTAATTTTGAACCATATTTTTGAACACAAATTTATTGTTGTTAATATTTACATGTATTGTACAGTTTGTATAATTTGTAAATTATACTGGAGGGCGAAGAGAATTTATATACGTTGAAGCTGCATGGCTAATTGTTTGGTTTATCTCGTTACCACCACTTCTATATTCCAATATAAACATGAAGAAATGTATCTAAACTTACTTAATTACATCTTGAACGGAATATTTTTCAAATAATTTTACAAATGTCAATTAACGATCGAAGAAAAAATAGTATGTATTATTCGTGGGAAAAGCATATTCCCAAACTCCTGTGTTACCAGACTCGTCGCTACGCTCCTCGTCTGGTAATCATCACAGTCGTTTGGGAATATGATGCTTTTCCCACTAATTATACAATATACTATTTCAATTAGAATGAAAATATAGGTAGAATCAAAGTGTTACTATGGAAACAGTCAGAAACAGTTATGTAAAGTCTTTACATAACTGTTTTTACTACTTTTCATAACCGTTTTTTGAAGGTTATGAAAAATGTGACGTTACCTAACGTCAAAGAGTAACGTAAAGTGTCACATTTGATAGCGGAATTAGATAAAAGTATATGATAAAACTAAATAAAACCAACTGGTTTTAAAAAAAGTCTTAAGGTTGTCTTAAGACCCACTCTGAGCCCACTCTGGAAGAGCTTCTTAATACAAAAATAAAGATTTTCATAAATCGCTATTACATTTAGTAACTGGTTTCTACGCTTCTAATAAAATACTTTTAAAACCATTTTAAAACAATGCGCTTTTTAGGAAGTCTCAAAATTGTGATTTTAGTAAGTTTATTCCTTAAAAACTCGACCTCTTTCAAATTTTTGGAGATTTATCATTCAAAAATGTAATACCAAAAATGTTTGAAACCTTAAAAAATTTAAATCAGAATATTTTTGTTTCGAGAAAAAAAAAGGCCGGTAATTGTAAAAAAAGGTTTTTACAATTGAATGTTTTATTTCTCCAACTGGAGAAAAAAGTAAACAGACATGTCCCGCAGAGTTTTTTTTTCAATTTTGGTTATCTTTGAATTCTGTAAAAACCTGTTTGGTAATAGAAGGATAACCAAAGCCATGAACCACTCCCACAGATACTTCAACTACTTATGCAAGTAACACAAAATTTTTTCGATTTATCAAGTTTCAAAACAGTTTTATTTTGGTAAATAAGAATATACTGTTTTTAGGTTACCTTGTAAATATACTACCGGGACTTAAGAACTGTTTAGCATTTAATACTGGTTACTGGTGACTATTAAGAATATACACTGAATTATTTATAAGATGCGACATAGGGATTTCTGTAAAAAACTGACAAACGCGAACGCATTCATAAAAAATTCAAACAAATTTAAAAAAGACGTTGAAAAATAAGTTCAAATGCACTTTCAATTTTCTTAAATTCGTTCTGGCTTAATAAAAAATGGATAGTTATGTGTAAAAAAAGTCTAGCTTCATTTTCGTACCACTTTAGCATGATCTTAATCGATTATGTGCTGGCTGACATGGTAGTACACGGGATAGTTTAAGAGTTAAACCTGTATGGCAGCTCGCTTCGCCGCTGAGATGAAATATGTTTCTTTTTGTTTTCAGTTCTGTTTTCACAATTTTTGTCTAAAAAAGTTTAAATTTGAAATAAAGTTATTTGTTTCAAAAATTGTAAAAAAGTTAGCTCGCGTTTGCCAGGAATCCCTATGTCGCATCTTATAAATAACACAGTGTATAATAAGAATACTTAGTCTTGAGAAGGCATTTGCTTACTGTGGTTTTAAAATGACTTGACTTGAAGCAACTTTAAAACTAGTTAGATTTATTAACGACTTCGATTATTTGGTTTTATTACGCTCTACATCATGATGGCTTTTAAATATGCTCCTAAAGTAACTATTAAAACTTGTCTTCAAATCTGTTTTATTTTCAAATTGTTTTGTCAGTAAATAGAATACATAACAACTATATCATTAATATCTCTTCCTCAAATATAGAACTACATAAAAACTCTAGAATCTAGATTGAATCATTTAGGTTTTCGCTAAGACTAACTGCACTTCGTATCGTCAACAATAAAACCAATAATCTCTTCTCCTTGTTCAAATAAAGCCACGTCATTTAGTTTAATGTCTAAACAGTGGTGTACCCAATTTATTACAGAACAATTTCAATTGAAAATAAAACGGATGGTGATTAATGAACCTGTAGAAAATATATTAGCAGTTACTAGGGAGTAAGACACTCATATAGTCAGATGCAGTCTTATCGTGCGGGTCATACGATTCAACAAAGACATACTCACATTCTTTGTTTTCTTTTATTGCGCTTAATTATAACTTCCAAATAAAATCCGTAGGATAGATAAGACAGAGTTATGCAATTTTGACCGGGAAAAGAAGGATATGTATATAGTTTTCAGCAATTCTAAAAAGTCTTTCACCAGCTGAGCTTTTATTTAAATAAGTTAGTTTTGTCACTTTGAGAATTCAAAGTGACAATATGAATAATAAGTAGCAGTTTTCCGATTTTTTTTGTATCCTCAAGCAAAAAATGATAGTTAGTTTGATGGATTATTTCGAGAATGAAAGAAAAAGTAGAAATTCGTCAATCAGTGTAATCTCACATTTTGGTAACCTCTGTGTTTTCTGATTTGATACATATGGTTAGTGACCTTTGAACCCGCACGATAAGAGCGCTTTTGACTATATATTAAATGTAATCGCACTGGCAATTTATACAAAAGTAAAAAGGGAAATAACGCCATTATTTGATGATGATATAAGGTTTGTTCTGGGGTTTGTACACAATGCTTGACTAAGGTGTGTACCTCTTAGCCTCTCTGAGTGTATCAGAGTGTTAAGTCTGAAACTTAGCTGAAAGAAAAAAAAAATCCAACTATTGGAAAGATCTCGTAGCGCTTAGATAATCAAAGATTCTTCTGGGTGACTACAACCTGTTGAGATCAAAGTCAAAGTAAAACTGCGCTAAGAGTTTTAACAGGGATCCTAAAGGGACATTGTCACCTGAATGGGCTCAAAATAGTGGAGGAAGAAGAATGCAGATATTGTGGCAAGGAAGAAGAAACCTTCATCCACATACTTTCCAACTGCATAGCACTCCAGAATCCTAAAGCACAGTACCTGGGAAATTACTGGATATAAGAGGAACATTCACCTAAGTTGAAGCCTGCAGGTATCCTTAAATCCCTCCGGGAAATATGACTGAAGGAGCTACTAGACTCTCCTCAGAAACTAAGTAGATGTAAGGGGGCACAATAGATCTTTTAGGTATCAGTGAATGTTACCCCAAAAATATATAAATACATAGCTGATGAGCTATTTGAAAGTTACCTAATAGTTTCTTAAACTGACTGGTAGATCTATCTTAAATTAACCTGAAGATCTATCTAAATCTCAGCTGAAGAGCTATCTAAAGCATACCTGACATGAAAGCTATACCTGAAGGTTTCCCACCATCGAGTGACCTCAGCCATCGAAAGTACCCTCAGATGAGTATGTTAACAGACAGTTATTTTTTTCTACACCAATTTAATTTGTCAAAAATTGCTACTACCTAGAGTATTTATAGGTCTCTTCAAAGTTTTTGAGAAAACTGTGGCGCCCATTCTCTTTTTTTATAGGATATAATATAATACAAGCTCTACACCATGTTGTCCGATTAGACTATTCTTCACAATTAACTCTAGGTTCATAAGAACCCACGCTAATAAAGTCAACCCCAGTATATCAAGTAAAATACTGAAAATTTTGTCTCTGTTATTACATCCGCCCTGTACTTTAATAAAAACGCGCACCGACGATTCGTTTAGACTGGCATTCATCACTTTTAAAAGTCGACATCGACAATCCACACTCCTTCATTAGCTTTTTTTATCTACTATTTTTGATGGGGAAAAATGGACGAATTCATCACTTCAGCCTTTTAACATGATATTTTTGAAACCATTAGACTTGAAGAATTTGTTATTCATAAGCTGTGAATGTTAATATAAATAGAAATCGAAAGATACTCGAGATAAATGAGGTAGAATGTTTTTTTGTAACAAATATTTTAATGATATAGTTTATCACATTAACCTTTCAACATAACCACTCAAAGCAATTATTATAAATAAAAGGTCTTACAACGTCCACTTCACATTTCCGACTAGTTCCCATCTAATTTTTACGTTTTTGTTTCGACAAATTACAATTAGGAAAATATCGAAATAAATTTTTTCTACTAGCGTGCGGAAAGTGAATCTTTTCCGCACTAAAAAGCGTGCGGAAAGAGTCACTTTTCCGCACTAGTGCGGAAAGTAAATTTGTAGAGTTTTTGTAGAGTATACTGAAATTTGAATATTTAAAATATGTAATTCTATGGCTGTAGTTTACCAAATGACTGAAAAGTTAAAAAAATTTTTAGAAATCTGCAATAATTTTTTGATAAAAAAAAATAATTTTTTTTCAAAAATTTTTCATGTTCCTGGTAAAAGCCTTATCAAATGGGTGCCAAATAATAATAATTAAGTTGCTGATATGTATTTAATAATAAATGTTTCTTTATGTTAACTTTTGGGTTTTTTCCGGATGCTAGTAGAAAAAATAGTGTACCTAACACGTGCGTAAAGTGACTTTTCCGCACGCGATTGCTGGCCGAACTCCTCTAGCGTCGTTCGGCCATCTGCAATAGCGTGCGGAAAAGTATCACTTTCCGCACTAGTTTTTTTTTTTTTTTTTTTCCCGGAGCCGTCCTTTCGCCGGTACCACCTCAGCCTCCTGGGCTTATTGTGGATACTCCTAGTGTTCTGACTACAACCTATTCAGCCAATCCGTTCCCTGTATTAGCTCATACAGGTTCTTTGCTGGTTGATTGTAGAAGTCTTCTGGAGTCATTTGGGTTCTGCCATACAGTTTCTGCCTTCTGTGGTCCAGCGACTCACAGTTGCATAGTATATGCAGAGCTGTTTCGGTATCCTTTTTGCATCTTCTGCATGTAAGGTCTCCGTTGTACAGCCCTATTTTGTTTAGGTGCTCCTTTGTGGGAAAGTGTCCCGTAAGTAGCCCCGTAATGGTGCGCAGCTTGTTCCTGCTCATTGAGAGCAGTTCTTTCGCTACTTTTTCTGATGGTTCTTTTATGAATTTCTTCCCATGTATTTGCCCAGTCGTATTCTTCCAGTATTTCTTGTGTTGTTCTTTCAACCACCCTTTCAACCATGACCTCGTTAAGCATCTGGGGATGCCCACAGCAGGTTCGGGTCCGTTCATCAGAGTTGACGATCCTACTCTAGCGAGTTCGTCAGCTTTTTCATTGCCTGCGATTCCTTTATGACCTGGTACCCACTCCAGTGTTACACTGTTTCGAGTCGCCAGTCTTCTAAGTTCTTCGCCGCATTCCCATACTAGCCGAGATGTCACCTTATAGCTCTGAAGTGCTTTAAGGGCGGCTTGGCTGTCGCTGTAGATCCTGATCTGCCTGTTGTGGTAGGCTCTCATGCTGTTAGCCCTTGCACACGCAAGTATTGCATAAACCTCTGCTTGGAATACAGAGGCGTATTTTCCTAGCGAGACGATTCCTTCATATTTGCTCGTCTTGCTGTATATCCCCGCTCCGGTGCCGAGTTCCGCACTAGTTAGGTAAACTACTATTTTTTTATTGGTGAATCCTTTTACCTATTTAAAGCACGCCCCAGCGTGCTTAAAACGAACTTTAAAACACGCGCGTTTTTTAAAGTTACCATGGAAACATCAACATCTTGAGAAACGAAGTGTAATGTCTAATGGTATAAATGTCTAAGTGACAACTTTTTTTATTATTGATCTGACAGAAGTAGGTTGCAAATCGGAGGAAATGGTATTTAATTTGATACTATTAACATTTCCATTACAACGCAAGGTAAACTAATGTCATCACGTATTCAACCATTTTACATTGTCAGTTATTTCCATTTCTTTTTCTTGTAATAGTAATAGATACCAGTATTTATGATTTCAAAGTGCACCAATAAAAAAAAATAGCGTAAAGTATTCGTGGATAACTGGTCTTTAAAACACTTGCTCTATTACGAGCACTCCGGCTTCGCCGTCGTTCTCGAAAAATCGCGCGTGTTTTAAAGACCTTTATATCCACTTATACTTTAATATACTATATAGTTTGTTTACTTAGACGATGGGTTAATGTAATGTAAACTTTCATTGTCTAGACACATAAAATATTGGATTTCTTAGAGTAATAAAAAGATAACAAATTTCAGTTTTATTTTTGAAACTTACATAAATTATAATTGAATGAACAAAAATCCATAAAATTGAGTTCAAGCAAAAACATATCCTTTCGGAAATTGAAAATACAGCTTCCAGTGTTATTTAAAATATTGGTATTAATATTTTTCTAGATTCGTATTATCGCACTAGTGCGGTAATATACGTCATTATGACACTGAAAATAGTGTCAAATCGTATCCGTTACATAACAGTTGTAGATAATAGTATATTACATAACAAGAGTTGTAAGTTGCTTATTACATGCGAATAGAAAAGTTGCGCACGAGCCCTCGTAGCGGCGAGTGTGGTAATTCTATAAGCATGTAATAAGCCTAGAACTCTAGTTGTGTACTATTTTTTCTACGAATTTTAATTATTTGTCTTGGAATTTACTAGTGTGAGAGTAGAAAAATAACTATTATACTGCAGCTAACGAAATTTTTTCCTAAATTCATACTTGCCTGAAATGAAATATGGAATGTTGATTAAAAAAACATCGTAAACCTAGTTGTACTGTTATGACTAAAATAATTTTATGAATTATGCATATAACCCGCACACAGCGATTATATCAACTTTTTGGTCGATTTTGTGTTACTTTTCTCATAATTTTTTCTAATAAATAAAAAAAGAACAAATAAAATGTAGGCGAAAACAATAAAATTATACTACTTAGGTGTTATTGTGTTTAGAAACCTCTTAATTTATTTGATATTTATTGTAAAATATTAGAAAAAAAACATAAATATTTTATAATTGAAAGTTTCCTGTATAACGTTGACCTTACACCTTCCTCCATGACTTGCTTTCTTAAAACATTCTTATTGTTTGAGAATAAAGGGTCATTCGGGGTTAAATCAAGGCCATATGGCGGTTACATTCTACGAATTGTCCCGCTGTGTCTTGCAGGTTGCAGGTCACACTGGAAGAAAATAAAAAGAAAAAGCACGAACAACGAACGGACCATTGTAAAGATCTACTCGTAGTGGGGCTAAGATGTGTATGTGTGAGGTTGTGATATTAACAGCGGATCCTTACGGATCACTACTATCGAGTGATATAAAAATTCAAATTAGTCGAGAAGGAAGAATGTAGTTTCTGTGGAACGGAAGAAATCTTCATTCACATACTTGTGGAGAACAAATCACATATCACTATAGAACCCAAAGTGGAACAGGAAGACTTGGCTAAATTTAATAGCCCTAGGAAGTTAGGAAAGTTGTCGTGAAATGGAAAGATGTCCACCGGAGATTTGACTTTTGGAAACGAAAGTAGGTACATGTAGTACAGGATACTTTCCTAGATTTTGAACTATTGAACTTTGAATACACTTTTCTACGCTTCTAATGATCGAATCTAAAATTTTTTCTTTCAAAATACGTGGTTTTTGAAGACCAAGATCTTGATGAATCGTATTTTCCAACGTCAAATTTAAGAAATACGGAGAGAAAAAATGTTTCCATTATTATTAAAAAAATATATATTGAAAATTTGGAAGGCTGCCATTTTGAATTTCAGAAATTTGAAAAATCCAACGTTTTATTTGTCTCTTAAAAAACCATTTTGCAAAAATTGTTTGAATTTCTTTCAAAAATGAAAAGTTCAGTTTGAAATATTTCATTACGTCATCTTATATGGTATAAAAATACCTACAAATTTGAGGGAGTTGTCAGTTGGTAGTAAAATGATCAGTTTAGTTGAATTGTACTGGTCATTGAACGTTTGATAAAGGACTCAAAGAAGTCATTTTCTTTGGTTTCATTGCTTATACGTCAAAATAATAGAAATCATGTACTGTTATATTTAAATTTCCTAATCAAGATTTTACATTCGTTTTCAGTAATTTCTGCTGCTCAAAGCTGGTAAAATTAAAATAAATCTGACAACGGTGGAACCAATAGATTTTTGACGTTTCTTGCTTTCCGTGTAAATTTGATAATAGAAGAGTTCAGTCTAAGGTCAGTGTGGCCAACAAAAAGTGTTTTTTTTCTGACAAGAATGACAGTTAAGGTATACTGTTGAAAACATAAGATTCTGCATGTTTCTTATCATTGTGAACATCTATATTGCTTTATTAAAATAATGCACCCCCGAAGCGTATATCCTGAAATTTAAAATGACTTTTCAGCTGAATACTCGACATATTTTGGCATGTGAAAAAAGTAATTAGAATAATAGAAATGCAGCCAATTAGAAATGCTACAAAATTCTAATAAAAAGTGGACATACCCATTGAATGAATATCAACAAAAATAAATATAACTGACATTTGACATAACTAGTGAGTGAATAACATAAATGAAATGGTGACATGCCAAGGGTTCCTAGAATTATTGGCCACCGATATGTTGAGTATTTAGCTAAAAAGTCATTTTAAATTTCAAGATATACGCTGCAGGGGTGTATTCATTATTTTAATAAAGCAATGATAAAAAACATGCAAAATCTTATGTATTGAACAATAGACCTTAACTGTCATTCTTGTAAGAAAAAAACTTTTAGTTGACCATACTGACCTTAGAATGAACTCCTCTATTGTGTGGATATCTATGCTTTAGCAACATCTACTCAACAACTAACCACTAACACCCTTCTTACGAGTTTTTAATTAATTTCCATATCAGATTTCAAAAATTTTGGCCTATGCCACTGTTATTTTATCTTTGATAAAACAATATTTTTCAGTGGAAGAAAAGGATGAAAAAATAATACCTACATGTAAAAATAAATACATGAAATATGGCACAAGTTTCTTATCCAGTTTTTAATACCTCATGCGACTACATTTTTTGCAAATTAACAGATTTCCGGTATACTTTTTTTTCATAGACCTAACAGACATTTTGGTGATTTAAAATAGTATATTACGTAACGTGTGCGGAAAGTGACATTTTTCACACGAGTGGGAAGTATTTTCTCACGAGCGCAGACGAGTGAGACAATCCCACGAGTGTGAAAAATCACTTTCGCACAAGTTATGTACACTATTTTTCCTACGACCACGCGATATACTTTTACCGAATTAGGCATGTATAATCTTGCGTTTTTATGTAGATGTGAGAGGTTTTACATAATATGTGTATTTGTAAATACTTTATATGGTTTTGATTACTTACCTTTGATAGTGGCCCAGAAAATTGTGATTTTTATGCAATGGAAAAAAGTACCTTTATAAAAAAGTGAGAATTAATATTGGTACACAAAATATAAAATATTACGAACATTTATTTCAACAACTTACAACAAACAGAGCATCGGAAATAGTTTTACATAAATATTGCGGTTCAAAATCAGTTATTTATTTGCTGTGAAAATTAAAAGTAAAATTATTATTATTAGCACCACACTTAAATTGTTGCCTACCTGTAGGAGATTGAAAGTATTAACTAGCTATTTTAAGGATTCATTGTTCAAATAATTGAAAACGGATATTTATTATTTCAATAACATGAAAGTCCAATAAATTTGTATATAAACATAAATTTTTATTTTATGTGTGCATATTTCCTCAGCGCTTATTAGTATCTTGGACAAGAACCATGAGCTACAACAGTGGGATGGCCGAGCGTTCTAGGCATCCGTAGGCTCGATTTTTGACAAACTGTAGGGTGGTTCGAGTCCGGGCTCGGTATTTTTTTAAATTTTTTTTTTTAATTTTAAATGAAATAAATAAATTATATTATATTATTATATGGACAAATCAACTTAGGAAATAAGCATTTCACATATACATATTAATTTGCGGAGTAAAAAGACTAGAATTTCAACATTCAATTTGACAGCTTTTTTATCCGCACACGTACGGATAAGATTTTTTTCCGTACGCGTATGAATAAAGGTCACTTTCCATAGAACTAGTCAGTGCGATATATGTCACTTTCCTATGTGGTCGTAGGAAAAGTACTTATTTACACTTTTTTGTGTAATTACAGCCATTTATTTTTTGCAAAAAATATATAAAACACCCAATTGAAAAGACCTTGTTTATGAGCAAAAAAATAGCTTTTTAAGTGTACCATCAGGTGTTCTTAATCACCAATACTTAATATTTAATAACTAGTATTCACACTGGGTGTTTAATAACTGTAACCGGTTATTAGCAAAAAATTCGTTACTAAGGTGATTTGAGTAAGGATCAGTGACAGTTTGGTTAATGAAAAAATGCCAAATTGCAATTTAAGCATTTTGATATCAAATAATAATTTATTAGATGAATAAGCTTAATTTATAGAATCAGTAGGTATCATTATTTTTTTGGTTAAGGAGTATTGAACTACAATAGGCGTACTATAAGAGTTTTATAAGGGATTAATTCATTTGCAAAAATTTCCTTCTGTTATGGGCATACGATAACGTTTTTATAAGGTATCATTTATGTATTTCTTATAATTTTTGTTTATGATATCTTGTGCGTACGATGATATTTTTCAAGGGATAGATACATTTATTTATAAGAATTTCTATATCATGTAGGATTAAATTATCTTGATATTATTCCAACATTCGATATAATGAATATATATCACGAGGCTCTCATACAGATTGTTTTATGTAAATGGTCAGCAACCCAAAAACTTTTAGCTGCAATTCTGTTACAGACTAGGTTACTCTACAATAATATCCGCAGACACGGCTTTTGAACTACATACAGTCATCAAAGGGAAATAATTTAAATAATCGATTCATCCGGTTTTTCCTTAATTTTTTAGACCGAACGTCATTTCCGTAGCATTTACGATTATTCACTATAACATAATCGAATGATGACAACTCGACAAAATCTAAATTTTAATGAGATTTGTCACTTCCAGTTTAACATTTGAAAAAAATGAATATTTAATATGATATTGTTTTTATCTATTATTTGCTAATATATAAATTTTTTCATTGTAACATGAAAACAATCGGTACTTTTTGAATACTTTTTTAATTTTGAATAATAATTAAAATATTTTTTGTATCTTCTGTATGTTCCTTGTGGCAAATTATTTATTCTTTTTTTTTTCTCTTATTTTTTGGGAATCAAACCACAGTAAGGATTTCTGAGTAAATTATTAAAAATTAAAACCAATTGTCTGGTGGAGATATGTAGAATGTAGACGACATCTTCGCAATATAGCGCAATATGACTTAGTATCCCTGAATGATTTTTTAACAAATATAAATGAAGGAGAAAAATCTATAAAATTTTAAATTGAAATTGAAAATAACAATTTTTTGCCATTTTTAGATGTTCTTAAAAACACTTACATGGTATGAAACAAGTGTTTACCGTAAGCCAACACACACTAATAGGTATTAGAATTTTGATCATTCTATAAGCGTAAAAAAGGGGTAGTAAAATCTTTATACGATAGGGCCAGAATCATTTGTTCTAGTGATAATTATCAAAGGAGAAAACTTTATTAAAAAATGTTTTAAATAACAATAATTACCCGGCAGAATTTGTAAATAAAGAAATATAGAATAGAGAATATAGAGAAGGGCTCATTGTTAATACCCCATAATATTAATAATTCAGCTAACCTATTTTTTTTTAACTTGACAATACCGTATGTTAAGGGTTTATCAGAAATAATTAAAAAAATTGGTAATCAATTCAATATTAGAACTAGCTTTAAATCTAATAATACGTTGAGATCTAGGTTTACTAACAAAAACGAAACCAAAAAATGAAGAACAATCTTCAAAAAACTGTGTGACAAATTTTATTTGAAACATCTAGACCTAGACCATTGAAAGTCCGAACATATGAACACAAAAAGTATATCAAAGGATATGGAGTCAGCTATTTGCAAACATACTTAGGAAGAGGGTCATCGAATTCAATAGGATTGAACAAAAATAATATTTAAAGAACCCAATAATAAAAGACGAAAAATCAAAGAAAGTGCTTTAATACAACTAGATGCTGATAAATGTGTAGCTAGTATTTCAGCCGAATGTATGGTTCATACAACAGCCTTTTTGGTGTGCGTCATCGTTTGTGACGTATATTCGGGTTTTGGGTATGTCGTTTATTTTATTTGCTATTTTGACACATATTTAACCCTAAATTTGATAAATAAAATCATCAGGATCGCTTTCAGCAAAATTCGACAAGGCTATGAAATTAATAGTTACCAGCTTCTTTTTCTAAACTGAAAATACTTGAGAACTTTCAAAATGCTAATGTTTTTCCGTGTATCTAGGCATATTTTTGTATTATTCGAATAAATATAACAATAATATTCATATTAACTTTTCATAAATAATAATTGACCGTGAACAACAAAGTACAGACCTGACAAGAACTGTCAGTGGGACAGTAGAAAAAGATGTCAGACACATTGACAATACGAAAGGTATATCTGCATGACTATTTTAAATAAAGAAATTTCTCCCGATTGATAGGTCGCGCTTACTCTTAATCTGAACATCAACCAATCAAATTTTGGTAAGTCAATGATTAGGATTGACGTTTGTAATAAATTTGAACGGTTCATTATTGCGATATTTTGATTAGGATTAATCAAAGACCTGACTTTTTTTGCATTTCTTTCCACGTAATGTGTTAGAAAGACATTAACAAACGATGACGCACACCAAAAAGGCTGTTGTATGAACTCATAGTCAAATTTGGTTACCAATGTTAAAAAGAGAAATTTCCAATTATCAATTACCTGCGTTATCAGTATACCATCCTGAGTTTTTATTCAGGTTTTCTTATGATTTATCATTTGAATAGTTGTTAATCGATACACAATTCAATACACAAAACTGAGTATATATATTTAAAAAACAAAAATAATCATATACAAAAAAGTAACAACAAACCCGTTTTATTACCAACATTTCCAATATAAGCGAAAAAACGCTGTCCCAATAAAAACCGTTCCTGGAAAATACACTTCACTGAATTCCATTTCTAGTAGACTATCATATCGTTGGAATATCATAAAATGAAATATTCTATTTCACATTTTGCCAAAGATATGATCTGCTATGAATGGACCTAAATAAAAAATTGATAACAAAGTTTTGCAATCTTTAACTGCAAAATATTATTGATTGTCTAGTTGTCAAATTTTTTCGTTATGTCAGATAAGGAGCAAAAATTAGTTTTTCTCCGATTGGCAGCAAATATTAATTTTGCTGACTGATATCAATCAGCAAAGTATTAGTTTTCCTGCCTAGGCAGCAAAGTGGTTACTTTGCTGCCTGTGGTTTGATTCCCAAAAAATAAGAGAAAAAAGAATAAATATTTTTTGGTTCCCAGTCTTACCGAGTTCCCAATATGAGCAGTAGTGATCACAACACAAACATTATAAGGCAGATCAACTGACACTTCCCTTCACTTGGTAGCCGGTGGCATCGAAGATAAGTGGGACATTAAAGAGTCCGTCTTAGGTGTATTCATATACATGAAAAGCGCGTTTGACAAAATCTCCTTCCGATAAATAAACAACTCACTCTCCACGAGCAACGTTTCTAAGGAGATGAGAGGTGGATGGATCCACAATATATGCTAACGAAAAGAACAATAAAATTAAGGTAGTAGATGTTATCATACGAGGACTGGCATTACTGGTTTTGTCACAGGGAGAAGAACGAGTTCTTTGATACTCCACTCAGTAGCCCCAACGACGACAACTTCCCCTTCATGTGTGTCGTGTGAGGATTACTCTCTGTCAGTAAACTCTGGGAAAACAGAGATTTTCCTTATAACGAGAAAAAGAATCCGATTTGAGCCTTCAAAAAAACCTAATATAAACTGAACTTTTACACTGACGTAAAATACCTGAGGTATCACTTTTGATAGTAAGTTAAAATGTTGATACTTGTAATTTTCATTTGGAGAATAGTTTAAAAAGATCGCATATATGAAAAATAAATAATTTCGTACTCAACGCTGTGAAGTTTTTTTATCAAATCGAGTGTAGTTGTCGGCGTCAATTAGTGAAATCCGTCATTCCCTGAAATGCCTAGTCATTTCACGTATTGCCGGCAAACAGCGTAATTGTACATTCGGTACGTTTTGCCTTAACCTCAAAAGATATTCAATGGTGAATCCAATTAATATATTCCCTTCCCCTTCTTGAATAACTTAATGTGGATTACACTCATAATGCCTCTCCCCTCAGGGAATGCCTGAAACTAATAGGCAAACGGTGTACCGAATGTACAATTACGCTGTTTGCCGGCAATACGTGAAATGACTAGGCATTTCAGGGAATGACGGATTTCACTAATTGACGCCGACATAGTCATGTGGAACACAGAGTTGAATGGCACTTTTGTGCTGACACCTTTCTGTGTGTTATGGGTCGAAAGATGACACTGACACACGCAGAACGCAGTACCAAGTGTCAAATCGAGGCCGTTATATCATTGCACAGGGTGTGCTGTGTATCATCAACTGCCAAAAAGATACGTATACTCAAAGTACGTTCTGTGGGATGAAATAAGCCAGAGTAATAGTGAGTAATAGTTGTTATAATTTAATAAGTTAGGAAATTGTGAAGAATTACTTACTCGTAAGGTATCTACAAAAAACCAAATCCAACTAAAAATCGCCAACACATTGATAAAACAATTAAAACTTTTTTAAATTAAAATCACATAAATTTTTAAAAAAAGTTTCCCCTATTTGGGGAAATATATCATATCAGGTGAATGAGAATTGAAAAAGGAAACGAAAAACGTCAAAACATACAGGGTGTCCCATTTAAAACAATATAAGCTTGCATTATATTTCCTCAGTGAGGACCCCTTACAAAAAAATTATGTGGGCCACTGAACTCTTTAATATCATATCTATCAAGAGTTTTTATAACTTTCTTTGATATTTTTCCTAATTAAGAAGTTATATTACCTTCTAGTTTTCACTTCACAGTTTTCAATAATCGCCCTGTATCTTCCAACTGCAGGGAGTTACTAGAGTTCATACAACAGCCTTTTTGGTGTGCGTCATCGTTTGTGACGTATATTCGGGTTTCGGGTATGTCATTTATTTTATTCGCTATTTTGACACATATCTAACCTTAAATTTGATAAATAAAATCATCAGTATCGCATTCAGCAAAATTCGAAAAGGCTACGAAATTAATAGTTACCAGCTTCTTTTTCTAAGTGAAAATACTTGCGAACTTTCAAAATGCTGATGTTTTTCCATGTATCTCGATATATTTTTGTATTATTCAAACAAATATAACAATAAGATCCATATTCCCTTTTCATAAATAATAATTGATCGTGAACAACAAAGTACAGACCTGACAAGAACTGTCAGTGGAACAGTAGAAAAAGATGTAAGACACATTGTCAATACGGAAGGTATGTTTGCATCCTATTTTAAACAAAGAAATTTCTCCCGATTGATAGGTCGCACTTGCGCTTTTCTAAGCATCAACCAATCAAATCTTGGTATGTCAAGGAATAGGGTTGACGTTTGTAATACATTTAAACGGTTCATTATTGTGATATTTTGATTAGGATTAATCAAAGACCTGACTTTTTTTCCATTTCTTTCCACGTAATGTGTTAGAAAGACATTAACATACGATGACGCACACCAAAAAGGCTGTTGTATGAACCATAAAGATTTAATAAGGCTATCGTTACTTTGACAAAAAAAGAAATCATAACATATAAACTGTTTTTCTTCTATAAATTCTAGTTTACGAAATACCCGGCAAAACACACCAATTTGGGACAAGAAAATATACAGTGTTACCCATTTGGAACTATCTCCTATCAAATGATGTTAACGGTGTAACAGTTGTAATTATTTTCAAACTTAAGATACTAATAGAGCTTTTTAGGTATTTGATCTCGGCTCGTTTAAATTTTGGGAATAATAACAATAATATCTAATGTACAGTGTCAGCGGACCGTGGGGCAAAATTGTGGATCTAAAATCAATATGCAAGCTCAACAATTAAAATAACTTTAAAAGTACGTACACTGAAACAAAACCAACCAAACTCGTTAAACACATCCATCATTACAAAACAGCATAACCTCACTATTAAGTACCACGTGCTCTGAACGCTTTGTTTATTGTTTTGCCACCAGCTTGTTTTCAAAATAGTTTGTGACGTCACGTGGACATGCCCTATTGGCGTATGAACCAAAGATTGGTTACCCGACTGAAAAAAAAACGTCAGTTCTGCTTGTGACTATTTTTTTATTTATGCTTGTGACCACCGAATAATAATCAACTATTCGGTGTTGTGACCGATGAATAACGTTGCATGAAATTTTCAACCAACCGATATGATCGAAATACAGAACAATTTTTATAGTCCTTACAAAATATTTTTATAATCAGATTCCAGTATCTATGTGATATAAAGTCAGAGATTCCACTAAATAAAAACTAATTCGGGACGTTAAAAAGCGGAAATTAGACAACGAGTATATAACTAAATAACTATTAACCGTTTCCAAATACAGACGATAAAGTACGTGACAAAATTATAGATAGTACCATCAGTATTACCCAGAAATTGATTTTAACTATTTCACTTGAAGGAACGTCCTTTATATTTGCTTGATTAAAGGAAGTTGATAACAGTAAATTCGTTTATAATAAAACACCACTAGACCTATGGATATATATATTTTTTATTTTCGACACTTTTCAAATATCAGTGACGTTATCAAATGTCTTATTTTTATCACCAACTGCGAAAAGTAAAATGTCTATGCTTTATTTATGTCCGGACAGAAAAACTACCTTTTCTCACCTACATAGCAGAGCAAAAAGAGCATAATTATACGGCTTATGAGCAGTGAGACGCACATGGGGTCTGTGGTCACCTGGATCTACACTGCAATAATAAGACCCATGTTAATTGATGGTGCAATTGCATGTGGACCGAAGATTCTACAAGCAACAGCCATCCAAAAACTATATCAAATACAACGAATGGCTTGCTTAAACATCACAGAAGCCTTGAGAACAACACCAACCTCGGCAATGGAACCAATTACTGGTCTGACTTCTCTAGACCTGTACGTCAAGGAGGTTGCGTTAATGGCCATGGTACAATTGCGCACGGCTGGTGTAAACCCCCAAGTAGGAGTGTGCCAACTGAGGCTAATCCTATGGCAAGAAGCACTTAATGCGCTTCCTCTGCTACAGGCAGCCAATGATGCAATTGAACCCAGGTTTGTGTTTAATAAACCCTACAAAACACAAATAAAACAGAACATGGTGTCAGATGCTGCCAATGCAATACGCATATATACAGATGGCTCAAAAATGAAAGGAGGCTCAGGATGAGGAGCTTACTCCAGAGCACTAAGCCTAAGGATTAAGTGGAGAATGGGAAACAACAACAGCGTGGTTCAAACAAAACTGGCTGGTATCTCAATTGCCACAAAGAAACTAACCAGAAAAAGTATGTCTTGCGAGATCATAACAATCTGCACTGATAGTAGACAAGCCTTAGTAGCCTTGAACAGACAACGTGGTATATCGGGGCTAGTATACTAGAATGCCACCAGGATTTAGCTAACGCCTCGGCGGATAACAATATCATCCTGAGGCGGGTTAAAGGGCACGACAGGAGTAAAGGTAATCGTATGGCCGATTCTTCATTCTTCAGCCAGGGAAGCGGCTGGACCCAGTGACACCAGTGACGGCCTAACGACTTCGGCAATTGCGGAACTAGCCCAATGTTACACCCATGCTCAATCCCTTAAAATATGGGATGGAATCAAAGGATGCAGACTTGCTAGGATCACCCTGGGTGACCCTGGGAAGCTGGCGTAGAAGAAATATCTGGCGACGACCAGGAAAAACCTATGTTTAACAGTAGGATTTCTGACTGGCCACTGTCAACTAAGAAAACACCTCCATACTAGGTCTAGTGGAGTCATCTCTATGCAGGATGTGTGAAAAGGAAGATGAAACTGTCAGGCATGTCTTATGCGAGTGTCCAGAGTTATCGTCAATAAGAGAGTGTGTGTTCGGTGAGTATTGGCCTATATAAAGGAGATGTATCCTAGTGACCTATCCATCTTTCTGGAAAGGACAGGATGGACAATTACTTATGAGGACAAGGGTGTACAATGGGTCACATGTGACCTAAGTACTGTGAGCCTACACTCACCCTCCCTACTTTACAGATATAGATACTCTTGGATGGACGCTGGACACTTGAGCGAAAATTCTCAGAAATCAACATGGCTTCTCTAATAATACAGGACAGTTGAGCGAAAATTTATTTTCGATGTTGGGTCAGTCAAGCGAAGACTGCATCCCTGTTTTCAGTATAAAAGTAGTAGTTTGATGTACGTATTTGTGAGAAAGGCGGCATCCTTGTTTTACGTATTAAATTTGGATAAGTAAGTAGTAGTTTGATGTACGTATTTGTGAGAAAGGCGGCATCCTTGTTTTACGATTAAATTTTAATCCCTCGTTTTCGCTCAAGTGACCAGTACCCTTTTAGTGGGAATGAATATACCTGAGAGGATTTCTACAACGTTCGCTCAAGTGACCGGACCCGTCTTGGATCATACAACCATCCATTATGCCTTTTTTATCATTCAATAGTGAGTAGAATGGGATATATACTTACTTTCGGAATAATTTTCATGATCTATGTTTTCTTTAAGAGTTTTTAGTAGGAACTTTCAGGAAATTAATTTCATAATATCTATCAATCATATTTCAACTGGATGGTTGAAATTCAATGGAAGAATTTTTTCTTTTTAATGTGCTTTTTGAAACTACAAAGATTTTGAAATTATTGACTACAGCAAACCTCAACATAAGGAACTATTGAGGCAGTCGTGATAACGCTTAAAATGTCTGATCAGTAAGAAAATGCTACAAAAGACAATTAAGTGAAATAAAATAAAGCATTTCATAGTAAAGTATATAAACTGAAACGTACTTACTATTGGTAATTTTAAACAAGAATATTTAACTTAGATCTCACCAGTAGACTCATATACGGACCTTACATGGTCAGTATTACTGTCAATACGGAATACTGACAGTATTGTCAAAACTAATGACCAAAATATTAAAATATTCGAATAACCGTCAGTACTTAACTTCATTCCATCATTCCACTCCATACACGATCAATATTACTGACAATATTTTTCGATATTGACAGTAATATTGATCGTGTAAGGTCCGTTTAAGTAATTTATTTTATTTATTTTTTAATAAAATGCGTTCATTTAACAAAGACAGACTTTCACCTCTGTTTACGTATAAACTAACTGTATAACATTACATTAAATTCTTTGGTAATTAAATTCGTTCACCTTCAACTGAAAATGGCTTTTGTTTAAAATAAAAAATGTAAATTGTTAATTTAAGCTCTTGGTTCAGCATATCCTGTGTTTATTTATATAATTCATTGCGAAGTGTTTCCGTTTTCAAAATTGAGGGATATACTGAATATTTCCGTTCTAGAACTGCACTTCCATGCAGTCGACATCATCGAAACTGTTACAGATAATATATACACTTATAGTGATTGTCCCAAATGAATAGCCGGAGGTAAAAATTTTTCGAACGGAAATTAGTTCTGATACACAATCACACATTTTAAAACACTATTTTACTAGACAACGGCTTATCTTTATTGTTAAAGGAAATTTGGTTTTATTCATTTTTTTCTGAAAAAGATAAACAATTAGGTCGTATGACATAATTATAATAATCTTTTTTAACTGAATTCCTTTCACCTAATCGCTATTTTCAGGTTTTGTAATAGTTTTTGTTTTCCGATAAAAAAACTGAAAAATTATTTTTTCTACAAACGTGTTAAAAATGCCATTTTTAGCACTCCATAAAAGCCTTAAAAATGTCACTTTAAGACACTGAGTGCCTTAAAATGTCTGTTTTACCATTTTCCGTGAATAAAACTACGTTTTAAATAAAACTAACAAACGTCTGACAGATGCATCAAAACATTCGTAAACAATTAAATCAACAATGGTTGCTAAGGTACGTAATATACGATGCAATTTAAAATTATCTCCTTTAGATGTATTAATAAAGGTTTTTAAAATTTAATTCAAACTATTATTGCATTTTTTGAACGTTTGTAGAATAAATATTGTATGATATACGTGTTAAAAGTACCTTTTAAGGCACTCACGTGAATTGCAGAATTCGCTTCGCTCATTCTGCAAACCTTCACATGCGTGCCTTAAAAATGTACTTTTAACACATATTTATCATAAATAACTATTTTCTACATTCATTCAAAAAACAACACTTTTGTGAAACACTGAAACAATTGGATAATATAAAAGTTATTTATGCAACAAGTGCAAAAAGTGAGTGTTTTTTGCACGCGACGTGAAATTGTCCAACGAGGTCTTTAGGCCGAGTTGGACAACACGTCAAGTGCAAAAAACACGTTTTGCAAGAGTTGCATACAATATTTTTTTTACATTTATGCAAAAACTGGAAAATTAGAATATAATATGTTGGGAACCTAACCTAACCTAATCAAACTCAACCCGTTCTTCTTTTTTGTATTTTTATGGCCTCCACCTTGTCAGTACTCAATCATAGCTGGTTTTCGCCTTTCGCATTTTATTGCACTCATCTGTCATTCTTGTGTCAGTTTTGTGATGATTTATGACAAACATGAACATTTAAATAAAATAAAAATCCAGAGCAAGTGTCTGATCTTGCTTTAATACAACAATAATATATCTTACTACTTAGTCTCAACGAATTACAATTATTGCAAAAATCTTTAATTATTTAAAATTCAAATGGTTAAGGCGAAAACCAGCTATGATTGAGTACTGACAAGGTGGAGGCCATAAAAATACAAAAAAGAAGAACGGTTTGAGTTGATTAGGTTAGGTTAGGTTCCCAACATACTATTATATTCTAATTTTCCAGTTTTTGCATGAATGTAAAAAAAATATTGTATGCAACTCTTGCAAAACGTGTTTTTTGCACTCGACGTGCTGTCCAACTCGGCCTAAAGACCTCGTTGGACAATTTCACGTCGCATGCAAAAAACACTCACTTTTTGCACTTGTTGCATAAATAACTATTATATTATCCAATTGTCTGTAAAAGGAACTAAACTTAATAGAGTTCAAAAATTCTTCTTCAGATACTAAATGTTAACTTATTCATCTTTATCCAGTTTACCAAGTTTGTTGCTTACGGGACAAAGAATTGTCTGTGCCTCTCTTTCAAACATCCGAAAATAATTAGAATTAAGGAAATTTAATGTCTCAGGAATCCTTCCAATTTTCTTAACCATCTCCCTTTATGGGTGGAAACCTGCTTACAGCCCCGAGTACTAGTTCTGCCTTTTGCTTGGAGTAGTGGGACTATCTCCAATCGGGTGCCAATCCCAGTCGGATGCCCCAAGAGTGGAGTTACTAAGCCACATTGTTCCCGACCAGAGCCGACCGCACCAAGACCACCCCTTTTCTCCCCATTTCCGTTTCTGGAACCACCCTTGGAGGTATAACATCAAAAACGGAAATATCTCCTATTTCTCTCTCACCGTGTCATTCCTTTATGCTTTCTTTCTTCTTTTTCCTTTTTCTCGTCACATCTCTCACGTACCCCGATATTATTTGTCAATTTTCCTTCATTTCAGTTTATTTCATAGTACTCTGGATCAAATGCCTTATTCATGTCAATAAAACCTAAATAGACTTTTTCATCTTACTCTCTTGTTTTCTCCTTAATATGCTTTAATGTAAATATGTGATCCTGAATACTCCTTCTCTTTGGTATTCTAGTTTATTTTCTGTTAATGATGTAATTTTTGTGTCAAATATTTGTTCGTAAATATTCATAGATACATTTTCCAATATATCGATTTCTCTGCTTGGAAAAGTAACTCAAAAGCTCCTTCAGGTAAATTAGATTAGATGGACATAAAGTCACATCTATCGATTGTTTCAAAAAGTACAGTAGGTACTAGTTATCGGGTATTGTACTATAAAATAAAATATAATCAAATTGTAAAATATTTTGTCAAGTTTGAGTACAACTCTGTAAAATCCGATGAACATCTGGTTGTTGAAGGATTATTGCATTCTAATACTCTATGTACTTTTTGATACAAACTATAGTATCTGTAATCTGCGTATTTCAGTATAGTGTCCAGACACCCTGTATAAACTTGAAATGAGAACGTATCACCCACGACTTCACTTATAAAAATAACTGTTTATTTCACGCTGTGGTTTTAGGGTTAAAAATCTATTTCCGCTTGAACAATATGACATTCGAAAACTTACGGTTAACCAAACCGCATTAAAATATTTCTAAATAACTCGCGAAATATCACAAGATCGTTTTAAAATACAATCAGTATTGTAATAAAATCCGAGAAATAAGATATGTAGTATTACTTTGTAATTCAGTAACTTTAAGTGACATAATTGCTTCACTCAAAGAAACTACTGTTTATGTTCATGTGATGCTTCTATTCGATACGGTTTCCTTTCTGTTATTACAGGAACCGGAAACGCTAAATCATTATAGTATAAATTGCTGATTTGCTATAATAATATTTGTTATTTTTTTTACCATACCATGATGTACTGGCTACTTGCCAACTAGAAGAATCACAGACATTTATTATTCTTCTTATTATTATATGAGATGATGAATAGCTTTCAATTTCTTATCAGTACAGGAAATAAAAATGTTCAATTACATACAGATAATGTAGATCCTTGTAGGATTCATAACTATTTAAAAGAGTTTCACTGCTTATTAGCCCAATCAATATGGATTTTTTGTTGTTTTAAAGTTTAACAGAAAACTGCCTGCACAATGACTTTGGGGATACCCTGTAGATTACTAAAATCCAAAAACCAGCCAAATTTTTTACTAGTTCTTTCAAAAGATATAATTTTGCTCTCAATAGTCTTTTTAATAAACTGCATATTTTTCAGGTTATTCGCAAAAAAAACCTTTATGCACGACCGGGCGAAAAAGTCCAGATTATAAATACGTTTAGCGGGCGTAAAGTGTCATTACCGTCCGCGGACTACTTTACCGCCCGCTTCACCTTATCGTATTTTCATACGTAATATAACAAGTGATATGATTATCATCGATGATATTTTCGAGTGAAATCGAGCTGCAAATTAAATGTGCTGCTTCGGTTTTACGAGATATACCTATCTTCGATTATTAATCATATCACGAGCTTATATTTAATGAGAGAATATAATGAATTTATAGAATTATATTATATGAAACGATTAGAACACATTTTTATACTTTCAATATGAACTGTCAATGTGACAAATTACCCTTAGCAACGAACCAAAATAAGGTGATAATTTCTTTGTTTTTTATCATCGCTGTCATAGACATGTATCTAGGGAGATTCTCAATATTGATTGGTGGAAAACATGTCACGTGACATATGAATTATATTAGATTTGGCGGGTAGTAAACTTAATTTTGCATCTCCTGCTGTTTTAAAAATTTCCGGTGGTGTTCCAGAAACTATTTCATCGTCACTACTGTCCATTATATAAACAAAATATATAAAACTCCTAATCGAAAATATACTAAGAAACTTGCAATACGTGAAGTCGACTGTAAATAAAAATGGCGTCTACCTATTCTTGTCCTATTGAGTTTGTTGCTGTGGTAACGCGTATAGGTATATAGATTATTGTTTTATCATCTTATTAGTTTCAAAATGCCCGATTGCACCACCTTGGCTTAACAAGTAAGCCAGGCTTAAAAAATTAGGCTCGCTGCACCGTCATCAAAGCGAAGCTTATATGCACGAAATTTAAAGCCCAGCTTTTTCCATAGCTTATTTTTAAGCGGTAGATATGCGATTGCGCGTTCATTGTATTCTGACGGTTTGTGACGTTTCCAATTTGCTTGGACATTTCTAATAGTATAACCTAACTTTTGAGTTGGTTTGGTGTTTACAAACAACAATGAATTTAAAAGAAAATCTTGATGAAGAGCTAGAAATTTTAGATTTTCTTGAAAATGGTATTCCAAGGCACATTTATGTTCGAAATGACCCGTTTCACAATTTAATTCTTTCAATTTCTATTCAATTTTTCCCATGCTTCTTCCTTTTCCCTCCGTTACCGCGTCTGTCTTTTTGCATTCTATAATTCCTTTATATTTCTTAACTAAGTTTAGGCAAAGCATTTTCTCTTCGAAAGTGAAATTTGCCGACCGAATTCTTTTTTCACCTTCCATGGCAGAAATTATTTGATTAATCAAATGTTAACAAAATTAAGAAGTTGTCAGATGAAATACTGGTATTGCCAACCAAAATTATGACAATCTATTTAAAAAAATGAACATCCCCATGCCATTCAAGTAGAGACATACGATATTGTACGTAAGCGTGGCTTTACTAAGCGTAACATGGTGCAATGAGAGATTGGAATTATTATTAAGCTGCACTTTGTTAAGCCTTACATTTAAGCTAAACTGGTGCAATCGGGCATAAGACTTATTTTTATTTAAATATACAAATGATTTGGTAGATTGTTATCCAGTGTGAGTTATAATAATATCGAGGTATAAAATTTATCCAACTTAAAACATTTATAATAACCTATACTCACAAAAGGTGAAAAATAGAAAGTAAAACATATTTATTAATAAATTATTATTAATACGGTCGTGTATAAAATATTGTATGTATTTCAGGCGTAAACAGCGTTTATGGACCTTACGTGTTAATATTACTTACACGTTGCGGTCCATAAACGCCTGTTTTACGCCCTTGATACATAAATAACTATTAAAAAGTGTAAGGAATACTTTTCCCTTCGAATTATTTTTCCATTGATTCCTGTAGTTAAAATCTAATAAAAAATATCCACCCCGAGATGAGGTAAGGTTTTAACGTACAGCAGCATTTTATAGAAAACGACTCTTCAGGCAGTTTAGGCTATTCCCTACCATCTGTGAAAATTTCGAGAAAATCCATGCTGGACAAAAAAATTGCGAGTCAAAATACTTCATTAATTCGCTATATAATCGATATAAAGTAATTTCATTTTTGACACAATTAGGGGCCATCCATAAAGTACGAATTTTAGGACTTTTGAACCCCTCCCCCCGACCTTGTCACAGGTTGTCACATTTTTATAACCCCCTCCTCCTGATGTGACGTCACACATTTTTTCAATTTATGTAGGTATTTAAAAATAATCGGGAGATTTATTTTTATTAAATAATAATCTAATAAAATCAACATAAAGTCCAACATTTCATAAAACCGAAAAAACAAACGATTAGTTTTAAAATTTTTAATTCACATCCAAACTTTGCGTTTTAGTATTTTAAATTTTAACATGTGACGTCACAAAAGTATTGACCCCCTCCATGCCCCTTGTCACACGATGTCAAACTTCGGTGACACCGTCCCTCCCCATTAACGTGTGACGTACTTTATGGATGGCCCCTATATTGTCAAGATTCCAAAAGGCACTATTAATTTTTGGAAAACAGAAGCGTCACTAAAACTTTTGAAGAAATGAATTTTTTTCAGTCAGAACTCGTTTTTTACAAAAAAAGTCAACACTCTTGTATGTCATTAAGGAAAAAACCCATCTAACTCGTTAATGAGAACTTCTGGTCTAAAAATGTAATAACGATTAGCCCACAATAATATTTCAGATTACTTTGATAACCCTCTATATAAAAAACCTTGTAATCCTTCATTAATTTATTAGCGCACGTCTCTGGCATTCATCGTCTTATGCGAATAAGTGCGTGTGGCCTCGAACAGTTTCTCGTTTGCTCAAGTCAATTCGATCCATTCATAATATAGAGATATAAATTCATTCATTAAAATTCATTCATAAAACGGGCTCCGGTCGAGCGCGGTTTTCAGACGGGGGACGATTTCTTGATGTGTGCGACGCTCAGCGAAAGTCGCCATTTACTGATTTGGATAATAAAACCAGTGTCCTCGTTTAAAATACGAGGAATATCGTTCATATGATGTGATTTTCTTACGATCTGTTCTTGGTTTTACATTTGAAATTTGATTTGACGTTAAAAGTTGCAAAAAATACATCTGAATAAATAACCATTACTAACGGTAATCATTCAAAGTTAAAGTTGTTAACGATTTACTGCTCGATGTAATACATCTGACACTTTAATGGGCAAAAATATGAAAAGGCAGTGTTATGACAACAGGATAAGCATTTTATTTTCCATTTTTTTTATTTAAACAAAATTACATATTTTCACAAACTTCACAAGAGAATTGAAAACAGGAGCAATCGATGACACTCCCGTTCTCCATAATTCTCTTACTTGTTGATGAAGTTCTATAAAACTATCCATTTCTAGATCATTTATTATATTTCCATTTAGGTATGTCTTTTTGCTTTTGCTTTATTTTTTCCTTTCTTTTGATTTGTAACTTCTATATACTTGAAACAATTGGTTTGTTTTTTCTTTGTTATAATAAGATTATTATTGTTTGTATGTCATTGCCTATTATCCTGTTCTATAAAACTATCCATTTCTAGATTATCTCTTATACATATTTCCATTTATCTCTTTTTGCTTTAGCTTTATTTTTTCTATTCTTCTGTATTGTAAGTTCTATATACTTGAAACAATTTGTTTCATTTCTTTTTTATCTAAGTTTATTATTGTTTGTATGTCATTGCCTATTATCATTACTTTTGTTTTGTCTACGTTTATTTACAAATTCCTTCATTCTAGTACTAAATACCATATTTATCTAGGTTATAATTTTCAAATATTTCTTGCTTTTGACGCAAACCATTTGCAACTGCCATGAGTGTTACATTACACTACATAGATTGGTTACAAATTTTTGTATCCAATTAAAAGTTTCTTGATAGTGGGTTTTATTACATAAAACTTAATTTAACAATATTGGACTCCACCCGGTCTTACACCTGTATTTGTTATGAATTCTTCTCATATTCTGTTATTTCTTAATCGTTGATATCCAGGGTGTCTCAAAATTGACGCCCGTCCTTTCAGAATTTGAATCGAGGGGCTAAAACGAATTAAAACGTAAGAATAAAAAAATTGCGTTATGTCCATGGTTACAGAGTTATTGTCAAAAAACAAAGATCTAACATTCAATGTTTAAACTTTATTAAAAACGAATATTTGTTACAAAACAAGACATTAATTTATAAAAGGTGTTCAAACAAGTCGCCTCCTACTTCAATTCAAATATTTGCACGATTTATCATTGAATCACAAACCCTCTGTAGCATGTTTTCGTCTATAAATTCACAGCAGCGTGAATACGAGCTACACTACATCTTCCGTACTCTCAACAGGTTCAAAGTAAATATTTTCTTTCAAGAAACCCCAGAAGAAAAAATCTAATAGATTTAGATCTGGAGATCTAGGAGGCCATAGTACGGGTCCATCTCTTCCAATCCAACAGTCGGGGAATGTTTGATTTAGTAATGTTCTCACTTGTCTACCGTAATGTGCAGGAGCACCATCATGTTGGAACCAACAATTCAATCTAGATGCTAAAATGGAACTTGATCGAGAAATGGCAGTGGTAAATTGTTGTTTAAAAAATGAAAATACGATGCTACTCATTTGTTTTTAGCTGACTTCGTTTTTAATAAAGTGTAAACATTGAATGTTAGATCTTTGTTTTTTGTCAATAACTCTGTAACCATGGACATAACGCAATTTTTTATTCTTACGTTTTAATTCGTTTTAGCCCCCCGATTCATATTCTCAATGGACGGGCGTCAATTTTGAGACAACCTGTATACTTGCAATATTATTTTGCAATCTGGCGTCAACTCTCCTTCTTTCCAAATTGCTTCATATCTTTCTTCTAAGTATGCTATCGAACGCTTTTTCTAAAGTCTATGAAGACCTTATATATTTGAGTTTTGTGATTTTTCTCGATAATCTGTCTAATTACAAATATGTGATCTTAAACACCTCTCCTTTTTCTGAAACTACGTTATGTCTCATTCTTTCGTCTATAGTCTATTTCAGAAAGGTACAGAGTAATAAAATTCTTTCCTTTTTACGAGCATTCTACCGGCACGCCTTTGGCACACTATTTTAAGTGTTTGTGAATGGATAACAATAGGCTAAACCCTTATATTGACCCCAACCCGGGTGGTACTACCCGCACTTGATAAAAAGGGAGAATTTTACAATGAAATCATTGCCAAATTATGAAAGTGGGTCACTCTGTGCTCCCTCTGCATACCTAATGAGGTTTTATTACTCTATACCTTTCTGAAATAAACTATAGTAACCTTTCATACACTTTAGATGGGACGCTTAATAGTGTTATTCCTTTGTTACAATCTGGTGTTACAATCTTGTCTACTGTTTTTGTTATAGAGATAGTGAAGAATCTATTCGACACATACGATTTACACAAGAAAGAATATATAGGAAAAACTACTTGATAAAGAGAGAAGAATAATTGTTCGCAGTCAGCGTTGGGCGTGTGTTCAGCACCAGCTTTAGTTTCATACTTGTGTGAATAGTTTTCGAGAAATTGGATTGTTTAAATGTCGTGGGACACCCTTTATGTAATATTTCTTGAAAAAATTCCAAAAACGATTCACTTATCAAAAAAAAACATATACTACTTAAATGGGATTTAACCACTAAAAATAAAAATAATATCCCATACTTTTCATCATTTTATGCATCTAAACCTATAATTTACTGTGTTAAAAGAAATCTCACTTATACAAGTACAGGCATAAACGTATTTTATTAACACCATGGACATAAATACCTGTTTCCATTTAATGATCCATTTATTATGCATCTAACATTGCTCGTTTCTATATAAAAAAGAAGAAGAAGAAAAAACTCAAATAAATCGCACTTCATTTATTTATTATTTCCTCCGCAAACGTCGAACTGATCTATTAGCAAAAGTGCCGGGAAACTATTTCTCATCCGCTTATATTTAATATTCAAATGAAATGTTGTTCTATAAGTCATCTTTAATGCAAATGATAGAAATTTGTTGAAGCTCTTGAACATGGAACTTCAGCATCACATCACAGGGACCGCGCTAAGATGTACAGATTAAGTATATATAGAACCATTAATAACGAGTTTTTTTAGGCAAATACAACAATAAAATTAAAATAACTAAATCACATTGAAAAAAAATTTTCACAGAAAAAATAAACCTCCTTAAAAAATTATATCATACGTACGCCTATGGTGAAAGGATATTTTCAAAAATAATTAACCACCTTAGAAATTTAATTGTACGTCCATGATTAATAGAAATTTACAACTCCTGTTGAGGGAGTTGAAAGAAAGAAATTTTTACAATTTTAACACACTCCCCAACTTAATAATTTGAGTTGTAGAGATAGAGATGGTCGTTAGAGAGTTTTCGAAACCTCTGAAAAACACTCCGATTAACGCTTTTTGACAATTTTGACATATTTTGTCAAATCTAACCTCAATTCATTGAATGTTATATATGTTTTCCTACTACCACTATACAAAACACGCTTTTCTACACAAATTTTTATACGCAAAGCAGGTCTTTTCTTAATTATTTTGATAACCGTTGGAAAAGTACACGCTATGTCACTTTTCCGCACCGAAATGTCAAACAAACCTACCTATGACCTGTCAACTTTTTTTAACAATTCAAGCTAATAGTGAATTTCTTATTGGTGTATAATTTTTAAATTTAAACCAAAATTAAGTTTTAATTCATTAATTATAAAAACATTAACCTATTAGATAAGCATTATTTTAGAAATTAGGAACCAAGATCAAAATAATAATAATACAAATATACAATTTTACAATTGATTATACATTTAACTGATTTTTATATTTATTTTCATATTTTAAGTTTTTTCTGTAAAAATTTTGAATAAAATAATATGAATTACTGTATTTCTTTCATCAATAAATGTGGTTGTAGAAAAAATATTGCGTATAACTTGTACTTAAATCACTTTTCCCACTTGCTAGACAATCTTCGGCGCTCGTGGGAAAAGTGACTTTTTACGCACTAGTTGTACCAACTACTAATTCCAAACTGCTTCGCTCCACTCGTGCCTCAGAAAACTCGTCACTTAAGTAGGTTTTTGAGACTTGGTACTATTATTATAAATGTGGCAACGTCAGTAAAGAGAACTACATTTAGACGCACCTCAACTTCTGCGTCCACAAAAACAACAGATATCCCAATAAACCGTTAATAAAGCTAGTCATTATCGTTAATCAGTTTGCCACCCCTCTTTTCCTTTGCTGCGCAATATCAGAAATAAGAAGATCCACTAAATTGATTATTTTATCCCAAAAACTCCCTATTAACACGATAGAAGTGGTTAAAACCAAACCGAATAATAATCAACTTGATTATTATTGGTGTTAAAACCTAGTTGTGAAGATTTCTGTAATATTTCTCGATATCCATTCGGTATTTCTCATAGATCCATTCGACTTAAGTATTCAGCAAACACGCGTATATAGTTTCAGTATACCCAATATAAATAAACTGCTATCTAGTCGTTCCATATTAGGTACCTACCTGTTAAATATGGCGAATCGTGACATCAGGAGCTGCGCCTTTGGAATATGCAAATTTCAAAAAAAAAAATAGGCCGGTATATGGATCACGGTTTGGCAATTCATATTCATGAAGAGAACCAACCGAACGACCAGCGAGCTCGAGTACCGTGTGAGTGATAAAACGGCGGATGTGCATTGGGAGGGAAAAAAAGTCGATTTTGAAATGTAGATGTAGAGATTGTAAAACTCTGTACAGGACTGTACTGTGTTTTCTATACAGGGTGTCCCAAGACGATTTAAAACTATCTATATCGCAAAATACTCAAGTAAAATAATGAAAATTTCTATGTTTGGGTTTTCACATACGATCTTTTCAACTAAAATATTTTCACAGATGGCCGACTTCCTGTTCTACCGAAATTCGATTGTAGCTTTGTTATTTTAAATGGAACACCGTCTATATTAATTTATTTTTAAAATCTACGTAAAATTCTAGTAAACTTTTGTCTGAAAGCGTTTTTCGAAAAATGCATACTTTTGAGTTATCAATTTTTTTGTAAAAAATTTGACCGTTGCAGACCATTATAAATATATATATATAGACAGGGTAATAAGACTCTCTTTTTTCAAGTTAAACTCGTCTATTTTGATAATTAGACAATAATCGCATTGTACAGTATAATTGTCACTTTGACAGTGGCGAAAGTTATTATCATAGGAAAGTTGTTATTACAACGCCCAATGCACTGTTCATTTTTTCACTCGTTCAGTTTTTAAATCAAATATCGAGGGGACGTTGGCCTAAACAAATATCTGGACATTTTTGTCAACAACTTAATGAATTGTGAAGAATTATTTATTTTTTGATTCAGTGAGTTTATGAACAACAAAATTAGTCATATTTTTTATACAGTCAATAAATAATCTAGCGACAATCCTCGACTTATTAAAATGCGAAACGATCCAAAATTGCTACACTGCATCAACTTTTGATGAATCTGAATCGTTTTCAATGTCCAGATTATGACTAAAACGTAGTAATGGCTTCAATGTAAGTAATTTGATAACTAAAATAAATATTACAGCGGTATTGCGTTCATAACACAACACTTTAAGTGTAAGATCTATACTTATACACCACAGCACTCACAAACGCATCACGAGACTGTCTGACTGACAAGTACAATGTCTGTTTTCGCTAAGTAGAGAGGGTATCATTAGAAAAAAAGGATACAGAGGACAAAAGATTATCATAATGATAGATAGTCAAGCAACCATTAAAGCACTGAGTTCTTGTACAATCAGTTCCAAAATGGTGTGGGAATGCCTAGACAAACTCAATGAACTAGGCGAGAACAATATACAATAGTTCCTTACTATGGATTCCAGGACACACTGGAATAGTAGGAAATGGAACAGCAGATGAACTAGCAAAGAGGGGGACTAAAATATCTTTCTGGGGGCCTGAACCCTTTTGCGGAATCAGCCCCAATGTAAAATTGGAAGAAATACGTGAAGCCGAAAGAAAGAAAAGATCTGACCATTGGAAAGATCTAGTAGGGCTTAGACAATCAAATATTCTTCTGGGTGACTACAACCTGTTGAATGCATAAGTCAATGTAAAACTGCGCTAAGAGTTTTAACAGGGATCCTAACGAGATCCTAACTTCTCTTTTAATAATCCAAAACTTTGTGAGAATAAAAAAATTGAAAATAGTTGATTCTCCATCACGATAAACGTTAAAAAAGTTCACATATTTTCGTTAAGTTTAACTCATTTATTGAATAAACACCAAAATATGTACAAATCAAACATCTCAATAAATTTGAAAATATTTGTCACCACAATAATAAAGCTGTAAATACTTTGATTTAAACCGACCATTTTACGACTTTTACCAAAATAATCTAACGCAACTAATCCACAGTTATGAATACATCAATCTCTTAGAACATGACTTTCTATTTATCAGCTTCTGTAGGAGTTTTGTCATTCCCTTACCGTCAATTAGGGTAGTTACCTTTGGTACCTTTATTAAGACCCTTTTTCGACGAAAGCCAGATGGCTACACCTTTCCTTTACGTTTAAGTAATATGGGCAGGAAAACGGAACTAGCATTGTAAAATTGTATTAGCCAAATCGGATGTCCTATTTCCGGTCGGTATCGCGCAAGGAAGTATTTGGGGTTCGTTATTTTCGGTTACGAGGGATGGACTTTTATTTTTAGAGTTTTTATGTAACGGTTATCAGGAAAATTTTCATATATAATGATGCATCCGCGCCATGTTCTTAATGTGTAGAGATTTTAAATAACACGAGCCGACATTCTACTTGATAAAGTCTGTTCATACACGTTAAGTAGTGACTCAACTATATTATACAAGGCTAGTAATAAGTAGATAAGGAAATAATATTTTTTGTAGTATTAAAAACCTTTTTCAAAATTGAATATTTCCTTAATAGGTACATATACTAGATGTGGTCCTTTGAGAGTACTTTTCTGATATTGTCAGTTAAATATTCATTATTTTAAGGTATTAACAGGAATTTTTAGGTTAAAGTGGCTTTTTTCGAAAATTTCGTGATACTATTTTGAAGCGAAAGAATGATTTTATCAAAAGTCTGAGTCGGTCCTCGATTTATTGTCAAAAAATAACCCATTTTGTAAATTTTCAGCATTTTTGTTTGGTTAAACTATTGAATATTAAGAAATCTACGAGAAACGGTTCAGTTATATCTTAAATTATACGGTTGTTTCTTGTCAGACCAAGTGGTGAACATCAAAATTTTGATACATAATCTCAAAAAAGAACCGAAAGTTATTTGGTGAATTATAAAGTTTTTTTGGAGTACATTGACATTTGAATATTTAAAATATACAGTACGTCCCCCTTGGAATCATATTTTTAAAAAGGCATTATCTAAAACCTGGATTACATTCATCAAATATCAAATATTTCAGTCGTATACGAGATTTTTTAGAAAATATGAGTTACTTTTATAACTTAGTATTTGAATGTATTTTATTATTTGCAAAATAAATGAATATGAACTTTTTCCGCGTTTGAATGGAAAATCGAAAACATCGAAAATCCTGTGTTTCGTAATGTTCATTCAAAATAGAAATATTGGTAAAAATAGTTATTTGTTTAACTAGGCAGCAAAAAGAAAAGGTGGCCTATTCGTTCAAAATTGTAGTAATTTTACCATCAATGTTAATAACAACTAAACATATGTTTTTAAATTCTTGTTAAAAGTGTTATGTAATAATTGCTAATAAATGTTTACGTCAAATGTTTTATTCCAATTGAGTATAATCACTTTGCTGCCTTTGCTGATTGATATGTGTCGGCAAAATTAATATTTGCTGCCTATCGGAGAAAAATAAAATATCTGAAGTTCCAATTCAAATGGATGTACTTGTATATTGGAACGTAGTTTTTAATCCTGTTTATCTTTTTTTAGTAATATTTCTCGATATTGTCAAATTTTAAGGTACTTTAATCTTTAGTAAGACTCATATTTTTTGACAAACTTCGTATACGACTGAAAAAATTTGATATAATATGATGACTGTATTCTAGGTTTTAGATAATGCAGAACTGTTTATGAAAGATGTTTTCATCCTAAAATTAATAAAAAAAGTTTTCCATATGATTCCAACTTAGGGGGACATATTTTATGTTTGTATGATTGTAGTTTACCAAATGACAATGAAATTGAGAAATTTATTATAATTTTGCTATAAATTTTAATAAAAAAAAGGTATGTTTCAATAATTTTCAATAATTTTTCAATGGCACTGGTATAAGCTTCAAATGAATGTCAAATAATAAGTGTGGATTTATGCAGACACATTTAACAATTATCAATTAGCATTGAACAATTAACATTTATCAATTAGTAAAACTGCCATCGTTTATACAGACACAATTATAAATAGGAGAAAATAGTAAGCACGCGCACTAGCCCGAGATTCTGGATATTTACATTTACAATAAACCGACATTTTCATGTCTACTGGAACAATTTTGAAGACTTATTTATAGTAAAATAGAAAAAGCTAGGACTTTTTTTCTTTTAATAATGATGCTGACACACAACATAACCCTAAATCAACCACTTTTTTATGAAAAAAGTGAGATAAATTTCAGGATCTGCGTACTAGTTGCGGACTAGATGAAAATTCGGTACAATTAATTTAAGAAATTAAAAGTTGGCCAACTTCGCAATTGTTAATTGATAAATGATAATTGTTAATTGTGTCCATAAATGGAGTCATAGTGAAATGAGTAGTTCAACTTATAATTGATAAATGTTAATTGTTAAATGTGTCTGCATGAATCCACACTAATAATCAATTTGTGGGTATGCATTTAATAATAAATTCTATATGTTAACTTTTGAGTTTTTCCCGCATGTTATTAGAAAAAATAGTGTACTTAGCACATGAATTTTCCGCACTAGTTAGGTACACTACTATATTAAATAATTTCTTATCTCATTTGTCGCCTCACCTGTCTATATACTATACCTGTATATTGTCATTAACACATCGAAATTCCATTCATTACAATTTTACTACCAAAATACGCCCCTAATTATTTAAACTTCTTAGAATTTACAATTCTGCACCTCTTTCCCTTCCCGCTCCCCCCTACTCGCTCTGTCTCACTTATTATCTCTCTTTCTGTCCGCGAACGGAACCCCCCTCTCCGGTTGTAAAATACTACGTTCAACCGTTCAAGGTGATTCATTCATTCAGTAATATTCATTCATAAAACGCTTCAGAGTGTTTCAGTCTGTAGACTCGATCGGATGTCCGGTTATAGAAAACCAGCCGACTAGATTACACCTCACCAGTTTCGATTTTTATTTAACGCGTAAGGATCTGCTGACACCGTGGCGTTTACCCGAAAGTTGTAGTTTTTTTCGAACATCAGGTGTGCCTTGTGTAGCTTTTTTTTGTAGTCGTGTGACGTGTTGTGACAATATTTAGTAGTCATCGTGTCAGATCGGGTTTGTAGTGAAAGTTGTGATGGGATTTCGCAGTGGATTTTTTAAAATTAATAAACTACGATTGTTACTATAGATGGTTAAAATTAAAAAGTAAGTGATTGTCTAGAATCTAGATACGAAGTGTGTATCATATACAGTGCGTTCATAAGCCAGGAATAAATTCATTATAAATACCTAAACAGTATTATGAAAAGACGTCAAAAAATGATTTTTGATTCTAATTCACTATTTAGGAACAATACAGGGTTGATAATCTTTCAAGTTTTTTTCATCTAAAAAATGCATCAAAACTTGATTCAAATTTTACAGGGTGGGCAACAATACAAAAGTTGTAACTGACAATTTTATACTTACAAAATTATTGTTCTTATACATAGGTACACTGTGTTATTTATAAGATACGACATAGGAATTTCTGTACAAAACTGCCAAACGCGTGCTAACTTTTTTACCAAATAGCGTTCATGAAAAATTATAACAGATTTGGATAGGTCGTTGAAAAATAATCTCAAATGCTGTTTTTTCTTTAATTCGTTCTGGCTTAATGAAAAAATGGTTATTTATGTTTAAAAATGCCAAACTCCACTTTCATACCTCTTTCGAATAACTTTAACCGTGTGGGGAATAGCTACATGGGTAGGTGCACAGAAGTATGGCGGTTCGATTCGCCTCTGCGGTGAAACTTTTTGTTTTCAATTCTTTTTTCACAATTTTTGAAATAAATAACTTTGATTTATTTTAAATTAAATGTTCTTTAGACAAAAATTATGAACACGAACTAAAAACTAAAAGAAAAAAATTTCACCGCAGCGGCGATTCGAATCGCCATATTCCAGTTTCAATTTTTAAACATCCCGTGTCCCTAACATGTTGGCTATGTCATAAGCACTTGTAAGTATTGGAAAGGGGTATGAAAATGGTGTTCCACTTTTTCACTAAGCCAGGCCAGAGCGAATTAAGGAAAATTTAAACGTGCATTTCAACTCATTTGTCAACGAACTTTTCAAATCTGTTATTATTTTCTATACACGTTATTTGGTAAAAAAGTTATCTCGCGTTTGACAGCTTTGTACAGTATGTCGCATCTTATGAATAACACATTGTATCCACAATTTTTTTTTATTTGTTTTTAATGATTTGAAATTTATTCATAAGAAACTCCACAAAACAAATTTTAAACCTCACTATCTCAAAACTTACTTATTTATTTTTCAATTTGCTCCCAAAAAGAGCCCTCTATATCTATATTTATCCATTCAAGACACTAGATCAATCTTTGAGGATTCCATTTTTCCCATCCTCTTACAAAAATACACCTGTATCTCTAAAAATTTACGGAAAACATTTAATATCTGGATAACGGTAAGGTAAGGTTGAATATCCCTTGCATTAAAATGGAAAAAATCGGGTCTATTTAAAAAAATAAAGAAATTTTATATTTATGAAGTTGAACTTTTAAGACTTTTTATACACACCCTGCATAAAATGCAAAATTACTGAAATTTTACGTGGATTTTGAAAATGTTTTAATATACAGGGTTTTCCGTTTAAAATAACAAAGTTACACTCAACTTCCGGCAGAATTGGAAGTCGGCCATCTTTGAAAATATTTTAGTTAAAAGGATTGTATCCGAAAACCCAAACGTAGACATTTTCATGAATTAACTTGAGTATTTTGCTCGTCGTGGGACACCCTGTATAGTAACTATATCACTATATATATATTTTTTGCATGACACGTGAGGAGAAAAAAATTACTATCTAATATAAATAGTTGTACCAATAGTCCTTGGATGTAATCTTTCATTTAATCTTATCAACCATACGGATTACATTTTAATACTAATTTATCCCAAAAAAACAAGATGTAAAATAGATATGTGCGTTCGGAAGTTACGTCAATTTTTCAGAATCGTTTATTGTTTATGTTATTTAACAACTGCGCAAAAATTTGTATAAACAGAATCTGAATCTACGTACCTATATTTTAAAAATCGACAGCTTATGCCTACAAACAAAATAAAAACATATTACCTATTTACCAGTTAAATTTTCAGAATTGACGGGATTTGGTTTTTCCCTATTTTTATATCTATTATAAAATTTGCACCTGTTTAATATTATAATCTGTATACTTGGAAGATGTAATAAAATATTAGTATATAATAGAACCTATAAAAAACAGGCTGGAGGACTGAAAGCTTGAATGAATTTAAGACGACATGTCAATGGCGTACGGGTAGTTTATTAGAATAATTAATATAATAATTATTATACAGGACTACGCACCAAAAATAGTGTCCTTATTTCTTAAGCAATTAATTTTTATCGATATGTCACAAGAGGAGTTTTTTCTTAAAAGATGTTTAAAAAAGTAACGTTAAGTAAGAAATACACATTTCAATTAATATCTACTTGGGGGATGGAATAACAAATTTAATTTTTTTTGTAAGTTATTGTCTCTTTAACACACAACAGCATTAATTATGTCAAATTCTAATAAGCCAGTGGCGTGGTACGAGGGGTTCGTAAAACTCTATTGTACCATATTTTTGGAACATCTTGTATTTAGACCTAAAGACTTTTGTATACAATTCTTTATTAGATTTCCTACATAAAATGTACTCGATAGAACACTCTATTTTCAAGATTTTTTTACTTTTTAATAAAGTAAAATACACTTTTTTAAGTTGTTTTTTCTTAAATAAATTTGTACCTACTTGAAGATCACTTACAAATCATTTAAACTCAAACGTTCCCTATTGGTTTGTAATTCATAATTATTCAGGGGAAGATGAAGTATTTCCTTGCTGTCATTGACTTGTTCTTGAAAAAATTTTTTACGTTCTTTGTCTTATTGAAAAAAATAGTATATTATTAAACGAGCAATTTATGATAGCCAATATTCACGATGGGCGCAAGTCACCCGAGTGAATATTGGCCATAAATTGCGAGTAGAATATTATACTTTGTCCACGAGACCTAATTTCTTTATTAAATAAAAGTCAGTAACGATTTGGTATTACTAACCTCAGAATGTTGTGGCAGCTACATCAAATATTTTGACATATATAGGGCGATACTGTGTAAAGTATCAATACAAAGTAGCGTTTTAGATATATTGTTTGAAAATACTTAATATTAGAAAATATCGTTAAGAAAAGTATCAATACTAAAAATTACGATATTTTATCGATACGATATATTTCAGAAACAAATTTCCTGAACAAAATAGTTTATTTCATATTGTATTATGAACCATAATTCACGACAGTAATATATATCTTTGGATTTTAAACAATGTTTGGCAACACTGGTATCATCAGCTATGCGATCGGCTGAGATTACATACCTTATTTTAGTGCGTCTATGAATTGAGAAGATTATAAATCCTTAAGCGGCCCAGTTTACATCTGCCCTTGTACTCATTAACATTGTTTTACATTTTATTGCCACAAGCTCTAAGCATACGGAATTTATCGATATGTTTCAATTTCTCTATCTCTACTAGCTATGAAGTTGACAATTATCGCATCTTCTAACCAACTGAGAATTTCTCTATTAGTGGTTAATATCCATGTCCATTATTAACCTAGGTCAATAATGGACAAATTCAAATATTTTGAGAATTCAGGGATAGTAGTTCAACAAAAACAACATAATTTTGTATACCCAGGAGATTGCCTAACATATTTGCTGCTTGAAATTACCTATAAACATTGAATTATTCAAATTTAATACCATTAGTTTAAAATTTGCGCTCAACCTAAAAGATTGATTACATAATGAGTACATAATAGTTCATAATATATCGAAAACTGACAGTGTACTTGTCAGTCAGACGACAGGGTAAGTGCTTCTCTAAATTCTTTTCAATTTTTGTCTTAAATTTTGCTACTTGTGGAAAAAAAAATTGTATATAAACCATGGTGGTGAAGACATTTATAGACCTCGCACCTTTTTTAACTAATTTGATGCTCGGTCAATAATAATACCCTTCACCAATAATGTATAATATCTCTTTTTTTTGTTTTTATTCCCAAAACAATAAGATTTATTTATACAAATTTGCGTATAAAAAATTAACAATTATTAATTTAGTATTATTTTTTTCAGATTATAATAGTATTGAGGAGTGTCTGGTTAGACAAGAAGTTATAGGACAGGAGCAGAGTACGATGTGGCTTTTGGATATACCTCAAACACATAATGGTAATTATTATTATTATTCTCGTTTAATATGTAACATCTGCAAAATTATTCATTTAATCATCTTTGAACTTCAAATGTACAAAATATGTACTTATTTGAGGCTACAAATAGTTCAAGGATTTTTTTCAATCAACAGAAATGTTTATACAAAGTTATTGATGTAAAAGCACATCATTGTCATCATCCATTTTAAAATAGTTATTTATGCTATAAAGATAAAGGATATTAGTGAAATTCACTAGTCGAAAACGATTTTGCGCCTGAGCGATAGGAAGGGCTGGCAAAAAAGTTGAACACATCCAATATAACGAAGCCAGAAATCACCTGTAATAAATTTGGTCAGAAAACGTTTATCCAAATTGTGTAAATATGGTTAATAATAATAGGAATGGTACTATTAATATTCATATAAGTAATAAATAATATTCACCTTTCATATGTCATAAATTATTATCACCCGGTAAGCTGACTTACAGCCCGTCGTCAAGGGCAATCGACACTTTTTTGATAATTGTTACTTAGGTCCTTCCAAACAGAGTCAAAATACGTTTTTTTATAATATTGAAAGGAGAATAGTTATTTGTATACTAAGGCCGCAAAATGCTTTTTCGCGTTCCGAGAGAGAGATTATCTCGAGTATACACAATAGTATACACAATATTTTTCGTGCAACCGTGAAAATTACATAATTTCAATAAACATTATGTCTCTTTAGAAAAGACAGCGTTTCAACGCGAATAGAGAAAATTATACTCTGGGTTTCGACCGCAAAATGTCATTTTGCGGCCGGTTGCACGAAAAAAATAATAATGGTATGTTTCGGAATAATAGGGAGCAGTTATAAAAATCACCACTTATCCATATATGTATCGCAATGCGCATGTGCAGAAGCGATACGTGGACTTCGTTACGTTAAGTGAAACGTATCAATCCGTCACACGTACCTAACGTACGTATTGCTTTATTGTGTTCTGTGATCGAGTTTTTTTAACGACCAAACGACCAAGAAACCCGAAAGGTCACTTTAAGAAAGTATATGACAATGTAATAGTGTCTAACTATTTTTTAGGTTAAAAACTAAAACACGTGTATGGTTACGTTACGAACGCATTTGCTTTATACTTCTTTTTGATCAATCTCGTATCTCTGTTACGTTACGTATACGGATCAGAATACGTGATCTATTTGAAGAGCTGCTTTATGTCCTTAATATCTTTAAAGGTCCAACGCATACATCTGGGACCTTTTATTGCCTTTTGTAATGATATTTCATAGAATAGAGTTCATATAATACTTCTCACACATTACGTTGGAAGAAATGGAAAAATAGGCAGGTGTGTGATTAATCTCAAACAAAATAACACAATAATGAACCGTTTAAATTACAAACGTTAACCCTAATCTTTGACTTGCAAAAATGTTTAGATTACGCGCAAGCGCTAGAAATTAAATCATTCAAAATAGGATGCAGACGTACTTTTCGTATTGGTCTTCTTGTACTGTCCAACTGACAGTTCTCGTCAGGTCTGTACTTTGTAGTTTACGATCAATTATTATTAATGAAAAGTGAATATTAATATTACTGTTATATTTATTTAAATAATACAAAAATATGCATAAATACACGGAAAAACATAAGCTTTTTGAAAGTTCTCAAGTATTTTCACTTAGAAAAAGAAGCCTTGTAATTATTAATTTCATATAAGTATAACCTTTTCGAATTTGGCTGAATACGATCCTGATGATTTTATTTATCAAATTTAAGGTTAGCTATATATCAAAATATCAAATAAAATAAACGACATACCCAAAAACCGGATATACGTAACAAACGATGACGCACACCAAGAAGGGTATTATGAACTATGAATGTATATATATATTTTTTTAGATTGTGAAAAATTGTTGTGTTTCCGCTATTACGATGGAACGTCTTTGGATTATATAGCTCAATCGGATTCGTTAATAATCAAACATCCAGTAGACAAAATAAAAAAATTCATCAAAATTAAAAAACAAAAGTGTAACGGCATTGAAAACGATGGATTTCAAGATGAAAACGAAATTCTTCAATCACCTCATCTGAAACCTTCGGATTCGTTAGAAACTTTGGATAGTTCCGAACAAATAATATCTGGAGCTAAGAAAAAATCTCCGAATGGGCTGCACGTGAACACGCTAGGTGGTACAAAGAAAAAAATTCGATCTAAAAATAGCCCAAAGTCGCCGAAATCGCCCAATAAGGATTACTACCAGATTTGGGATGCTTCGTCTTCACCTTCACCCGAATCAGAAGGTAAGATATATAAGTACCATTTTAGAATAATTTTTTATAAAAAAAAAACATGATTGTCAGATCCGACGCACAACTAGAGTTTACCTTAACGGCAAAATAATGATAATAGCGTTCCACATTCCTGACTTTACAAATTTATAACCTGCCTTTCTCACCTTTTTTGAATTATCGACGACGCACTGGCGAAGAATGTATGTATATATTGTATGTATGTATTTGGGGTAACATTCACTTAGACCTAAGAGATCTATTGTGCCCCCTTACTTCTACTTAGTTTCTGAGGAGAGTCTCTGAAACTAGTAGTCCTATTTCCCGGACGAATTTCAGGATATCTGCAGGCTTCAACTTAGGTAAATGTTCCTTTTCTATCCAGTAATCTCCCAGATAGTGTTATCTAGGATTCTGGAGTGCTATGCAGTTGGAAAGTATGTGGATGGAGGTTTCTTCTTCCATGCCACAATATCTGTATTCTTCTTCCTCTACTACTTTGAGTTTTTTCATGTGCCCATAAAACTCTCAGCGCAGTTTTACTTTGACTTATACATTCATTCGATCTCAACAGGTTGTAGTCAACCAGAAGAATCTTTGATTGTTTAAGCCCTACTAGATCTTTCCAATAGTTGCATCTTCTCTTTCTTTCGGCTTCACCTATTTCTTCCAATATTACATTGGGACTGATTCCGCAAAAGAGTTCTGGCGTTATAATAAATAGTATTATACCTTTGACATACTTTTAATTGTTGAAAAAACCTTTTGCTGGACTTTTTTACTACCCTGTATATAAACATAAGTATTCTTATTTTTCAGATAACGCCTGTGGGATGGACTTTTCATCCGAGACAATAGCACCACCTTTGCCTCCGAGAACTCTTCATAAACCTTTGGAGAGATGTCATGCTTTGGGTACACCATTTACACCTCCCATTGTTTTGAGGCAAAATAAACCCAAGAAAATTCAAAAATTAGAAGATACATTTGAATTTGAATTGATAGACACCGATGAAGATTATAAATCAGTTGGTAGGTTCGAATTTTCTGACGATTTTTTATTAAAATGTTTTGTTTAGCCTTTGTTGTGCTAAAAACTTGTCAAAATAAGCATTTTAAATACTTTGTGTACTACTACCACTAGTACTAACGCACTTTTATAGTATATACCTAAATCATGTAACGATTTACTCAATAGATGGCAGTACCTCCCTATATATGCAACTTCTATTACTCTTCTCCGTTATGGAATTGCATAGGTTGGGTTATTAACCTTTTAGCATATGATTATGGAAGAAAACTAGTTATCTTGCTATCCTCTTGGTTTTAATCACTAATAATACTTATAATCGTATTAACAGAAACTATAATAATTCCTAGCATACTCAAATTAACTAACTATCATTATTCTAGAGAAGTAATTCTCCTGTAGACATAATGTCTAGGTAATACTTGACCGATGGTATTCTAATTTTTGTTTCTGCTTTGCGCGTCAGCAAGTTCACCTTCGGTCATTGTTTATTACAAAATATTATTAAATATCAATTAATTCCTCCGAATTATTTTAAGTGCAACCAAGCAGAATAACCAAGGAGGGTTCACATTTTTTATTGATTAATACTCCTTATATTCAAAATCAGAGTAAAAATACAATAATGATCGAAAGGATTTTTAGTTGAAGAATGTTACACGAATAAACAAATAGTTTTGAGTGCCTAATACATATTTGTTTCAAATAACTCAAGGAAAGTATGTTTTCTACAACCCTATACAAAAAGTGGTCATTTTGTAATAGTATACTTTCAGCGAAAACGTGATTTCCGCCACCAGTGAGAGAAAGTGTCATAACGTTAAGTTTTATTTTCAATTATTTGCCGCCCTCGTATATAATGTTTTGACGACTTTTGCTTATTAAATAATATAGGAATCATGTCTTCAATAAGAATGCATTTTTTGCATTTGTTGAATTAAAAAGCAAAATAGAATTGTAAAAATACCGTGAGATTTGAAAGCAATCTATATATAGTTGCCAGTTTTCATAAGCTTGACATTTCTCTAATTATTTACATTCAAAGCATGGTTAGTTTTTTGAGTAGTTTATCATGATTTCTGAATCGGAAAGTGATTTAGATTTTCCAAATACACTACCAGAAATAGCAAATCCAGCTGAGCAGACTTCTTTGGATTTATTACCATTAAAATCCAAAAAGAGATATGAAGATAAATATGAAAAATTCATGGATTGGAGAGTTAACAATCATGTTAATTCGTATATTATTATGATTTAAACAGAGTTGTAAAAAAAGTATAGTGTTTCACTCGTCGAAAACATTTTTTGAAGCTCTTGAACATTACCAGACTTGACTGCGCCTCGGCAGGTAATCTGTTCTCGCTTAAAAAAATGCTACTTTCGTCACTTGTAAAACAATATGCTATTATATGTATGTTGTTGGAGTTTTCTGAATACTCTCAAAATATTTCTGTGGTACCAAAAAAGTATTTGAGATACTTAGTGAAAGTTAGATGTGATTATAATTATTATCCTTTTGGATTATCACTAAAAATGTTTTTGTATGTGTCGACGAGACGGATATACATATTGAGAGCAATCTCAAATAATTCTAACAACTTTAACATAATTTTTTATTCAAACTCACACACCTTATGGTATACTCAGCTTTATAGAAAACTTCTTCATCCAATAGTCTCTACTAGTTTTGAATATAAAATTTTAGATTTTAGATCATATAAAAAAAATCTCAAATAAATCGATATTTCTAGGTACAGCATCTTCTTCCGACATAGACATAGTCTCCAACGCGAACCAAAAAGTAAAAGCAGCCCTAATGGAAAACGGCACGAAACTCATTGGCTGTGATAACTACATAAGTACGGTTTTAAGCAAAAACCGCGATATTGAATCTAGTCCACCTAATACTCATTTAGCTATAGAAAAGAAGGATAGCGAAAGTTCAATTTCAACGCAGAGTAGCGGATCTACGTCTGGATCTAACGGTTCCGCCTGTTTAAACGGGTCTATAGACATCGTAGATGGTAGCGTTAATTGCGAATTGGCAAGCAAACCTCATAAACCTTTAACCAGATTGATGCAAGAAGTGGAGGGAAGTCACGATGAAGTTTTTCATACTCCATTGCATAGACCAAGGACGGAATGTAAGGAGTTGATTAGGCCACAATCGAAAGCTTTCCAAAGGGTAAGGATCCAACATATTCTATGTATTTTTTATTTTTGTTTGTTTGAATTTTACCATTATTTTAAGTCATACTATCTTTATTAAAATATGTTTTATATAACTCAATTTTGTCAAAGATTCTGTATTAAATATTGATGATAATGTAAACCAGTGCGATTTTCAAGTGACACATACAATTACCTCTTCTACAGATCTTCTACTAGAGTTATCATTCTTGTGATTCATATTTTACTTCAACAACAACAACTTAATTGGCTTTGCTTCACTCAAATATTCGGTATTACAGCCCAGGCACTTGAACTGAATCTTTGTACCATTACCCATGTTATCTACCTACTTCCATTCCAAAAGCTTCGTGTCTTCTATATAGACCATCAGTTTAACTAGAGGGATCTTCAGTAGTTGTGATGGATGTATTATTTCCACCACAAAGTGCTTCCGTCTGAGTCCTTGTAAGTTCTCACAGAATATGTGAGTAGGTGTTTCATCGCAGAGTTCACACTTTCTGAACATAGGTTCACTAACTTTGCCCATCCTGTACAGATGCTTCCGTAGGGTACAGTGTCCAGTCACCAGATCGGTAACTATCTTCAAATTTTTCTTATCCACTTACAATACCCTGGACGAGAGTTCCTTGTCTACCTTATTCAGTAAACTAAACTCTTAGTATGGTGGTGTCCTTGTGTCAGCCTTCATTTGAGTTGCTGTTTCATAACTAACCACCTCCCTACTTCCCCTCTTATGTAATCAGATTTACTTAATAACTTTGCCCTCCAGTCATAATAATGTAAAACACTATTACTTTTGAGTATTGTTTACAATTCTCACAACAGATTCCACTAACTCCTATCATTCTTTTTATAGACAATGCCCCTACCATCATATTTTCTTTCTTACAAATAACCAGCATCGCGTTATATTTTTCCTTTTAGATTGTTAGCAACTTTGTTTTTAAAAATTAAATGAAACGTGTTCTCATTAATTCAACTGCAGAAGCCATATCTTTCACTTTTTAGTGACACATACCATCTCTCCATAGCAAATCCTTTAATCCACTAACTCCTACCATAATGTTTTCTTTCTTATAAACAACTAGCATCAACGTTGCTAATAATGTGAAACACTATTATTTTTGACTATTGTTTACTTCCTCCATATCACAAAATATGTCCACCAAGTCCTTCTCTTTTAGATTGTTAGCAAGTTTGTTTTTGCTTAAAAATTAAATCAATTATTGTCATTTTAGGTAGCGCATTCAATGCCATGTACTACAGACCCTTTGGTATGTCCACCAACTCCAACACATCATGCAAGAAAATTAAGAACTCCCGAGTTTCGACCTCCTAATCTCAAATCCATCGAATCACCCGAAGTTCCTGTTAATGGCGTAGTTTCCGAAACATTTGAAAATAGAGATGATACAGTTGAAGATGATCCAGATATGGAAACGTTAATGGTAAGGCTGAAGCCGATTATGGGGCTAGACCGAGAAGAAACAAGGTAACGATTTCTTTATAATTTTTTTCCTAAATTTTTTATAAAAATTTATCTTCTACTTGTAGGGAAATAAATGGTGAAGCCAGTGGTGGAATGCCACTTCCTCTACAAAGAATTAGTACTGCGAGGTTGCCTTCGATTCCGGAACGAAGTCACAGAGCTTTAATTTTGACGAAAATGGATGGGGAAGAAGATCCTTTACCGCCTTGTAAGTTTTAGTCTAGTTATCTTGTGTTATTTTTTATTCAGATAAATAATATTAAATCGAATGGGAAAGGATGTTTAACTGAAATAAGCACCGATTCTCTCAAAGGGGTCCATTAAAATAGATATTGCTATAATATTTGGCCTGCTCCTCTGTCTCGTCTCCCCAGTATCTCATTTATTCCGCTGCATCTCACTATTTCTTTATACCATCTACCTAGTATCTTCAAAATATCTTTATTCTTTCAGTCAATCCTGCGCTTCCTATACTCTGCACATTTCTAGTCTTTTTGGCTTATAGTCATCGCCCTCGTCTTTCTAAGACATCTTCTGTCTCTCAATCACTTTTCTGCTTCCAATTATCTATTTCTTCCTTGATTCTTTGACTTATATTCATCGACTCCGTCTCTCGGTATCTCAATTATTCCATCACTCATTATTTGTTTATAATTTGGATTTTGTGTTTATATTCATCAAACTAGTCTCTTCAAGATATCTTCATTTTTTCAGTTACTCCTGCGCTTCCTACACTCTGCACATTTCCTGGCTTTTTGGCTTATACTCATCGCCTTCGTCTCTTCAAGATATCTGCAGTCTTTTACTTTTGTACTTCCCAAACTCCGCACATTTTTTGGCCTTTCGTATAATACCCATCCCTTCAAGACATTATCAGTAACCCCATCACTTCTTCTCCTATAACAATTATTTTTCGATTATTAATATTAATACAATTTCTTTTTTGCTCCAGCTTGGGAAGCTCGAATGGATAGCCACGGTAGAGTATTTTACATCGATCATGCTACTCGCACGACTTCCTGGACTCGTCCTGGAGGCAGTACTAGCTCAATTCCACCAGCAGCGGCGGAGCAGCATAGAAGACAACTCGATAGAAGATATCAGAGTATAAGAAGAACTATAAGCTCAAATAGATTAGACACTGGAGACGTTTTAACTGCTGCTCCTCCTGGTTGTCGTTTGTTAACCAGACCAGATTTTTTTACTGTCTTACACATGAATCAGGTTAGTTACTCGTCGTTATCCTCTTCAAAATCACCTGCCATTCTTGTACTTTGCCTTATTTTTTTTAAATATCTTTTCATATTGATTAGTTTTTGCTTTCAGGAAGCACTTTCGTTGTATAATCGTAACCCTACTTTGAGGCACATGATAGTAAAAATAAGAAGAGATCCGAATGTTTTTGAAAAATACCAACACAACAAGGAATTGGTCAGTCTAGTCAATTTATTCGCTGACGGTAATCAAGATCTACCAAATGGTTGGGATACGAGAAAGGATAGAAACTCCAAGGTAGGAAAACTTTTATTTTTTATTAGATTTTTGAATTATATGTGAATTTTTGTTGTGCTTACGATTGGATTGGATTAAGCAGCAATTTTTCATTGATCACGCTAATAAGAAAACAACTTACATGGATCCTAGATTACCTTTTGATCTGTTGGTACCTAGAAGAATGGTCGATGATCATGTAAGTATTATATTTGTGGAGTCTTTGAGGCCTCTATGTCAGTGGCAACCGGTGTATAGATGCTGCAGAGCTGTAGAAAAAGAGTTTTTCTATATATTTTTGTGATTTAACATGTATATTTTAACAAATACTACCTGTAATGACGCTTTTCATACTTTATAGTATATTATTAAACGAGCAATTTATGATAGCCATTATTCACGATGGGTATTCACCCAGTGAATATTGGCCATAAATTGCAAGTAAAATACTATACTTTGTCCACAACCCTTAATTTCTTTATTGAATAAAAGTCAGTAACGATTTGGTATTACTAACCTCAAAATGTTGTGGTAGCTACATCAAATAATTTGACATATATAGAGATAGGCGATACTGTGTAAAGTATCAATACAACGTACCGTCATAAATATATTGTTTTAAAATACTTAATATTAGAAAATATCGTTATGAAAAGTATCAATACTAAAAATTTCAATATTTTATCGATACGATATATTTCATAAACAAATTTCCTGAACAAAATACACAGATTTAATAGTTTATTTCATATTGTACCCCCATCTCTAGTCAGTGTATGATGAACCATAATTCACTCTATACCTTGTTTTTAAACTAAGCGGAGCATTTTAAGAAACCTTAAGCACACCACTAAAAGTTACTAGATTGGGAGAGTGTTCCGAAAGGGTCGTGTTCATACTTATTAACTAATTAACACTCATGTGAAATATGTATTGTACTGCTCGCATTTGTCGTGGTTAATGAGAGATCAAGGTATGTTTAAATACCTAATCGTGATTGGACCCTGGACATGAGGCCAGACAACGGCGAACACATCTACCAAATGTCACACTATTGTGCAAACATTGTGGTTATATTATGTAAAATATTATGAATGACCATTTGATAATTTGAGTATAAATAAGTATAGTATGTACAATCTTGGTCCATATTCAAATAGTAACAAAGCAATACAACACAACAACACAAAATAAGAAGTAAAAAACACAAATACAATAATATGAGGTATTAAGTCCATACACAATATGAAATAGCAAACGCAAACAACTTGCAGAAATGCCAACTTAAATTCAAATCGCTCCTCTTAGTTTAAAAACAAGGTATAGTAGATATATGGGTACCATATACCTTTTGTAAGGAGGTAAAATATTGACTTTTTATTAGGTGGTCGTGGACAAAAATGTAATTCAACTGACGTTATACCTATTAAGAACTGAGATGTAGTTTTGATGCTTAAAATTATTTAATTCTGCTGCAAATGGGATCCTTAATACATTTTCTATACTGAAAGACTATTCAAGAGGGATAAGCGCCAGCAATTTGTGATTTAAATTTTTGACATCTCTTAAACTGGGATTATCCATATCATTACGTTGAATACGCTACGTCGCTTCAAACAGTATTTTGAAAAATGTAATTCGTATTGATATTTTCAATTCTTCGACATATTATTTAACTAATATTGATCAATACAACGTCAAATCGGTTTTAGTAAAATTGGAATGAATCTTATTTTTCTCAAATTTATTTTATAAGAGAAAATTTCAGCAATTTAGTTTAAAAAATTTATGTACACGTAGGAATTATTGTTCCGAATTCAATTTTATTTATTTTCTATATAATTTAATTACAGGTATTTATTTTCTATATATGGTTCATACAACAGCCTTTTTGGTGTGCGTCATCGTTTATGACGTATATTCGGGTTTTGGGTATGTCGTTTATTTTATTTGCCATTTTGACACATACCTAACCCTAAATTTGATAAATAAAATCATCAGGATCGCATTCAGCAAATTTCGACAAGGCTATGAAATTAATAGTTACCAGCTTCTTTTTCTAAACTGAAAATACTTGGGAACTTTCAAAATGCTAATGTTTTTCCGTGTATCTAGGAATATTTTTGTATTATTCGAATAAATATAACAATAATATTCATATTAACTTTTTATAAATAATAATTGACCGTGAACAACAAAGTACAGACCTGACAAGAACTGTCAGTGGGACAGTAGAAAAAGATGTCAGACACATTGACAATACGAAAGGTATACCTGCATGCCTATTTTAAATCAAGAAATTTCTCCCGATTGATAGGTCGCGCTTACGCTTAATCTGAACATCAACCAATCAAATTTTGGTAAGTCAATGATTAGGATTGACGTTTGCAATAAATTTGAACGGTTCATTATTGCGATATTTTGATTAGGATTAATCAAAGACCTGACTTTTTTTGCATTTCTTTCCACGCAATGTGTTAGAAAGACATTAACAAACGATGACGCACACCAAAAAGGCTGTTGTATGAACCTTAATTTAATTACAGGCTCCTGCACCACCACCTCGTTCTGCACCTTCGACGACTGTTATCAGTAACATTCCCGAAGTTCCAGTAGCGTACAACGACAAAGTTGTTGCCTTTCTCAGACAGCCGAACATCTTCGATATACTAAGGGAAAGACATCCTCCAGTTGGAAATTCTTCTTCGCTTAGGGATAAAGTTAATGCTGTTAGAGTCGACGGTACGTCTGCTTTGGACAGACTGAGCCACGATATTCATTTGACAATTTTGTTGAGGTGAGTACGTTTTTTAAATCGTAGTTTTATAATATAGGATTTTATGGAATATATACAGTGTGTCCACGGATGTGGTGCACAAACGAAGAAGCATTTTTATTTGTAATTTTAGTGAAAAAAAATCATTATTGATACAAAGTTTAGCATATTGTTATGAAATTCCATTATATAAGATAATATTCCAGTTTTTCATAACATGCTTCATTTTATAGTAAAGTTTATGGTAAATGATAATTCCGAAAATTTAATAATAATAATCTAGTGAGTGACGTTTACTTCAATAATTCGACATAGCCTCCAGTAATTTCAAAACATTTCGCCTTTCTATACGGTTTTTGGATAATATTCATCCAGCCATTCTCTTATAAGACTCCTATTAACAAACGATTTCGGTATAGACAACCAAACATAGAACAATATTAACAAAAAAGACATATCACTGATATTTAGTTTTTAACTTACCCGTCGTCTTTTTTATATGATTCTTCAAAATGTATTGGGCTGGCCCTACGATCAGCTGAAGTTGACTATTTTGTTTTTTGGCATGTGTCAGCTAGTTGTTAGAACTGATTACTAATTAACTTTTCCGTCGACCGTGTATTAACGTTCTCAAAATTAGACAAAATCATACATTAATGACCCCTATTAATGCATGATTTATATTAATCAACGTTTTTCTGCAGGCAACCCAACGCACAACTCATACATTATATTTATATTGACAGTGTGGTGTAAGCAACCAAACATACAATAACGTCTTCAAAAAATAAATCCTAGTATAGAATACTTCTAGTTTTTGACTTACCTATCATTTTATTTTATTATTCTAAAAATTATAATAATTATTAGTGCTAAGACATCCAAAAAACAATTTAAGAAAAACGAAAACAGTGACATTTGAATCAGCGACCATCTCTGTGACATTTCAATGTCATTATTTATTTTTGACAGTACTTACCTATGGAACAAATGAATATTTTTAGTTTTTAAATATTGACAAAAACGAATACAGTCGACGGAAAAGCTTTGTAACTAACACGAGTAATAAAAGGGCAATTAATGTTCCAGATTATTAATGGTCCTCATTAATACACTTATTGGTTAAATAGCTATTAACTATACCAAATCCTTCTCAATAATATTCAATTTGAAGAGAATGGTCTAGTACCTAGGCGCACTGCAAAGTGTACTTCAAACACACAAAAATAAAATAAAATAAAACTATAACGCTGGCTGGAAGTCCTATAGGATAGCCATTGTAATTTACTGGAGGAAGAAGAAGAACCAAACTAACCAGAATATGACCTCCACAGGAAAATGGCCGTAGAATCGTACAATAAAAGCGATAGTTAATTTGAAAACTAGAAGTCCGATTTTTGTGAATAGTGTTGTATGTTTGGTTGCCTATACCAAAACGTTTATTACTAAGGGTTATTGTGTAAATTAATATAGCTCATTCTTCATTCGAACAAGTGATATAAATTGGAATTGACAACAATTTTGCTCAGTCTTTTATGTAATCACGCTGTTTTCCAATATTTCAAATATACAGAGTACTTTCATTCAATTTTCAAACAGAATTTGGCAATACGTTCAGTATTTTTACTGATAATAATTATTATCCAAAATATATATGAACTACAACATTTAAAATGATATATATTGATCTAGTATTATCTAATATCAATTAATTTTTGTTTATTCATCGATACGCTCTGGACTTTACCACCCCGATTTCATCTATATTTATTCAGTTATCTTATAATATTGAAATAAAATAAAAACGAATCATTATTGTTTGTATAACCTAATTACTATTAACATTGACAATACAGCAGTTAATTTTGATACCCACAATTTTTTTGTACAATTAAACCTAATAAAGTTATGGGCGAAATACTGTTGCGTTTCAAGTGCTCCAAGGTTTTCTTGCAAGCAGTATCGCAAGCTCGAGCGGCAGCTTCCTACAAATCTTGGAAAGTAGTCTATACTACATATACTTTCGTTTAAAAAAGTAAAATATCTGGTGGAAATCTTTTCCATTTCTTAACAACTTCTGACCTAACTTCCCTGGACTATACATTAGGTGATGAACATTGATATGACTAGTGAAACTCAAAAAAGTTTTTGAAGTGAAAACGACGAGCCGTTTGTTTCTTTTTTTTCAATTTTCCGACCAAAAATTTGATATAAATTTTCTACAATTTTCTATGACAAGAATTCATCGAAGACCCCAACTCAACGTATGGTGATTTAACACTATTAAACACCACTCTTTATCGCGCTATGCAAAATTCAATCGTAATTATTTCACGGAAGAAATTAGGAACAGAATAAGTTGTCCAAAAATACAATATTCATTAGAAATTTGCATATTTTGTAGCTGATAAAGTCCGGGCAAAAGTGGACCGAACACCCAGTAAATGTACAGAGGAAATTTATTTGTTATTTGAAGTAAAACCGTTAAAAAATAACGAACACTATTCCTAATCTAGCAGGCGTTTTTATGAATAATGTGTAGTGTTAATCAGTACGACTGCTTCCATATACAGCACTAAGAATCTATTGCTTTAAATGAGGTCTAGTTACATGTATTTAATTTTGTTGTATTTGCATTTTAGGACTTTGATTTCAGTTAATAATTTATTGTTTTTTCTTTTATATTTACGAGGTGTTCTAAAATCGTTGATTTAACGATATATTTCTACTAGTTACAAGTTGAAGAATGAAGTACAAGAGCTAAACTCGGAATGAAGAGTTCGTTTCTCAAACTTTGACTGTTTAATATTTGGTTATTTTTTCTTTTTGGAAAAAAAGTGTGGGTTGTTTTAAAAATCATTATTAGTACAGGGTGTCCCATATTGATATGTTTTGCAGGGTATCTCTTAAACTAGAAGAGATGGAAGAAAAGCAGTTAAGATGTTATTACTCTTTTTTTTATTAAAGAAACGATAGCTTAATTAAATCTTTAGTAGCTCCCTGCAGTTGGAAGATACAGGGCGATTATTGAAAACTTTCGAAAACTAGAAGGTACTAACTTCTTAATTAAGAAAAATATGTAAAAAACATTATAAGAACTTTTGATAGATAGAATATTGAAGAGTTCAGTAGCGCAAAGATTTTTTTTTGTTAGAGGGCTCACTGAGTATCCTTATAATAAAATCTTAAATTTCGTTACTGAGTGCTGAATTTTTTAAGGGTGTTACACCTGATAACATCCATAAATGGTTTATTTGCTCTGTAGCTCCAACCATTAAAAATAGATATATAATATGTCTTATTAGGTGAATAAGAATTAAAAAAGGAAACGAAAATTATACAAAATACCTATCAATCGGGAGAAATTTCTTTATTTAAAATAGGCATGCAGATATACCTTTCGTATTGTCAATGTGTCTGACATCTTTTTCCACTGTCCCACTGACAGTTCTTGTCAGGTCTGTACTTTGTTGTCCACGGTCAATTATTATTTATGAAAAGTTAATATAAATATTATTGTTATATTTATTCGAATAATACAAAAATATGCCTAGATACACGGAAAAACATTAGCATTTTGAAAGTTCTCAAGTATTTTCAGTTTAGAAAAAGAAGCTGGTAACTATTAATTTCATAGCCTTGTCGAATTTTGCTGAATACGATCCTGATGATTTTATTTATCAAATTTAGGGTTAGATATGTGTCAAAATGGCAAATAAAATAAACGACATACCCAAAACCCGAATATACGTCACAAACGATGACGCACACCAAAAAGGCTGTTGTATGAACCATACCTATTTAGTTTTTATGGAAGTGGGTTTATAAAAAAAATAATTCTTACACCTCCACTTTGCTTAGATAATCTCAAAATAAAATAGTTCTTTATGTAAAGAGAATTAAATCAACATTATTCACATAGTATAAAATAATGCAACAGACAATCCCAAATCTCGCTTCCGACTTTAATTAAATCACGTACACGAATATTCTTTTGCAACATTAAGCTGTTTTCTTATACACTTTTTATACACTCACTATTGTTATTATCCAAAAAAAACTCCATCCGTGATTATTAATTTGCTTCAAACCGTATCCTTGCCGTTTTAATTCCCGTGAATGCTAATACTAGCCAACAAAATATTATGTATACGAACCACGTAACTAGCGCCCTCTATATAACACAAAATTATGCGATATGTCATCTTTCAATGCATTTCATTACAATGTGCATAAAAATGTTTTTTTTTTCAACATCTATTCTCTTGAACACACGGTAGGAGACATTTTATTTTCTGCTTAAGCCAATTCATGAGTATGATTTGTGTTCTTTTTAATCTTTATATTTTAGGATCAGGATTTTCTGTGTAAAATAGATTCACTTATAAATCAAAACAGACGAATTGATAACCTCCCCATTCTATAAATCAAGTAATTGGTTGAAAATATCGGTATTAAGTAGGCTAAAAGATGAAATATGTTGACCAGTGTTACATTATTTTAATAAATAACTATATGAGAGCATTAATTTGCATGTCTGCATGTCCTTGTCGGTATATTCTTGTAAATAGGTAATCAGTAAGTGATTATCTAGCGAATAGTCATTTGTGACTCATGCCGTTGGACTTGTTTTCGTTTTTAACGGTTTTTTATGTATAATCTCTAGCACTTTTGCACGCCAATGTGCTTTATGTAATGAATGGGGGTATATACCTACTGGAAAAGATAACATGGTTTGCGTTTTAAAGCGTTATTCTAACTCCAGCCTTCGTCCAAGCTTCGTTGATAAAATTTTTTAAATACCTACTCAGGAAATACTTTTTTCTACTCTTAAGAAAGCCACTCGAATTTGATAATATTCTCAAGATGCAACAACCGTAGCGCGTCCGCCAAAAAATGGTTAAAATAAATTAATAATTTTTTTCTACATTCATGCAAAAAACAACACTTTTGTGAACCACATTTAATGGAAAAAGTGGTACTTTATTGCACTAGTGCAATAAAATATTTTATCCACAACATTACCATATAGAATTGAATAATAATGACAGTTCGATGGAATAATATTACTCAATCGTTGCGTCAAATTTGACAATTTGTAAATTTACTTCTTATCTCTGGTATCACCAGAGAAATGTCTAATAGTGAATCAGATTTAGAAGATATGTCTTGTACACCGCTAGACATTTTAAAGTTAGCGGCTAGCGAAACAGAAAATCTCCTACCTAACAAGTCTAAAGGTAAATATGATGCGTGTACAAAAGTTTTATGGATTGGCAACCGACACAAAAAACATCTTCTTTTTCTGAAAATGTTATCTTAGTGTATTTATCCCTGGCATGAATTTTAACAATTGTAATGTAACTATTAATAATTATTATGTAAGTAAATAAACATGAATTTATTGTGTATCAATAACGTTACCATTAATAAAAAATAATGTTCAGGTGAAATGAATTTTGGATTTTTTTAAAAACTTATATATATAGTTGTGGATAAAGTATAGTATTCAACACGCGCATAATGGCTATTACCCACTGAGATGTTACAGCACTCGCCTACGGCTCGTGCTGCAATTTCATCTTCGTGGGTAATAGCTATAATTATACGCTTGTTGAATAATATACTATTATTGCACTCATCTGTCATTCTTGTGTCAGTTTTGTGATGATTAATGACAAACATAAACATTTAAATTGAATAAAAATCCATAGCAAGTATCTGATCCTGCTTTACTACAACAATAATAGAATATATGTATATCTTACTACTTAGTCTCAACGAGATACAATTATTGCAAAAATCTTTAATTATTTAAAATTTAAATGGTCAAGGCGAAAACCAGCTATGCTGACAAGGTGGATGCCATAGAGATACAAAAAAAGAAGAACGGGTTGACTTTGATTAGGTTAGGTTAGGCTCTTAACATATTTATATTCTAATTTTCCAGTTTTTGCATGAATTTAGAAAAAATATTGTATGCAACTCTTGCAAAACGTGTTTTTTGCACTTGACGTGTTGTCCAACTCGGCCTAAAGACCTCGTTGGACAATTTCACGTCGCGTGCAAAAAACACTCACTTTTTGCACTTGTTGCATAAATAACTATTTAAATTATAATGTTTTAGACTCGATTATTGTGACATGATTTCAATTTTGCTCTTGTTATTGGGCTATTCAAATATAGAGAAAGTATGGGATTTGATTTTTTATTTAGTTTATTTCAAAAATATTCATTCAAAACTATGCATAGCATGTGTACCATGGTAATCTCGATACATGCTGAAATGTTGTAGTGAAAATATCACATGGTTTCAGAGAAAATGGCACAAAGAGGGAAATTTCGACTTTTTTGAAGAAATCAATACAATTTTACATAATATTTTTTTTCATTCAAATAACCCAATAACAAAAGCAAAATTAAAATCATGTCACAATAATCGAGTCTAAAACATTATTATTTTAAAAGTTATTATTATAATCATTTTTTGGCGAACGCGCCACGATTATTGTCTCTTAAGACTGTTTTTATTTGATATCGAAATGATAGATTTAATATTATTACAACGTAGTTTTTGAAATATATTTTTCAAAAAACAATGACCATTCATCTAAAAGGAAAAAACTATTCTCGGGCTATTTGCCCCGACAGAAATTGAATTACATTTGAACGAAGTCGATATAATCCAACATTCTGGTTTCCAATTCCATATCCGGTTTGTACCGGGGGGCTAAATAAGCCATCTCTCGGTTATATTTCAGAAACTATTCATGCTATAATTTTTGGAGACAATTCAACTCATGTATAAAAAATCGCATATGACTCAGTGTAATTGTCACTTTGACACCGGCAAAAGTTAGCTTTAACTTTTTCAGCGAAAAATACACGTTTTTTCACTTATGCATTTGTTACCATGATAAATAATTTGACATGTTTGTCAACAACTTATTGAATTTCTAAACACTAACAATGAGCCGATTCATTGAATTGTCCTGCCGAATTACACTCGATGTTTGTATTGATATCGGGTAAATTTGTGTTGTTCAACTTCTAAACTGTTTCCTTTAGCAATTAGACTCGAAAAACTGTCAACCTAAAAACGCTCCACCTTCGGTGTCGCGTTTTTAATAGTTGACAGTTGTTCTCGTCTAATTGCTAGGAAACAGTTTCTCATTAAACAATCCAAATTTACCCGATAAAATACAAACCTCTTGTGCAATTATAAGTGATTATTTTTTTCACTTGTCAAAATCTGACATTTTGGTGGTTTTAACCAATAGCAATACATTATTCTAGCCAATCATTCGGTATTATACTGATAATTATGCTTCCTCATCGATAAAACCTTGTTTACATCGAAACGTCAAAATTTTACTTTGAATTTGTCATTATTGACAACTAAAAGCGCTTTCAAAAATCCTTTTAAATTGTTGAAAAAAATAATCTTCCCAAATACAACTCGCTCTTCAAATTTTATCACATAATTTTTTATTTTCATCACTCAAACTTGTTTATTTGAGGCAAAAACATTCAAACAAACCGAATTTAGATAAAATCACTCCTCCTAACGGAGTCGTGATTTTATCAAATCGGTTTGTTTTCATATTTTTGCCAAATAAACAAGTTTTCGTGGAAAAGAAAAAATTATCGATAAAATTTGAAGCACTCGTGGTATTACCTTTGATTATTTTTTTCACTTGTCAAAATCTGACATTTTGGTGGTTTTAACCAATAGCAATACATTACTCTAGCCAATCATTCGGTATTATACTGATAATTATGCTTCCTCATCGATAAAACCTTGTTTACATCGAAACGTCAAAATTTTACTTTGAATTTGTCATTATTGACAACTAAAAGCGCTTTCAAAAATCCTTTTAAATTGTTGAAAAAAATAATCTTCCCAAATACAACTCGCTCTTCAAATTTTATCACATAATTTTTTATTTTCATCACTCAAACTTGTTTATTTGGCAAAAACATTCAAACAAACCGAATTTAGATAAAATCACTCCTCCTAACGGAGTCGTGATTTTATCAAATCGGTTTGTTTTCATATTTTTGCCAAATAAACAAGTTTTCGTGGAAAAGAAAAAATTATCGATAAAATTTGAAGCACTCGTGGTATTACCTTTGAAAAAATTCCTTGGTAAAAACAGCGAATAGAAATAGCTGAAAATAGCTTTCAAATTTCTAGGTTAACCGCTAGGGGGCGTAACCTGTGAAGAAAAATAAAAAAACCCGGTATTTGTGAAATATTCCCAGTTATACCAAGTGTTGAATATGTAAACTGGAAAGAGGCCTAAATTCCGCACAAATTTGTATGAGTATTTTTTATTTTTTTAAATGAAGGGTGTGTGTGAGAGAGAGAGAGGTGTTTGTGAATAAATACCTACAACCTTGGTTTGGATCAACCGATTTTAACGAAATTAGTGTCATTAGAAATAGTGTCTCCTACTATGAAACAATTGCAATTAGTTTTAATTGTCATAGGTATAGGGTACTTTCGAATGAGAAAGTTTTAAATTTGTTTTTCTTGGAAATTTTTAATGGAAACACCTAATTATTGTTAATTATAATAGAACTGAACTAAATTCCTAACAAAATGGCACAAACCCGATGTTGAGCTTTTTTCGATATCGAGATATAAATAAAAACGCAGACACATAAGTAAGTATAGTATTGGCTCACCCTGTATTATATCTTGAAATTAAATATGTGAAAAAAAATATCATACAGATATCTCGATCATCGAAACTTGAAGTCCAATTAATGGTTTAAATTGTTTTTCCTAAAGTTATAATATGAATAGTTTTTGATATATAGCCGACAGATCGGCTTATTGGACCACCCGGTACAATTTAGATATTCTCCGTCCAAAAGTTCTGAGAGGACACTGATGAAACAAGTTATGAGTGAAGAACATGGTTAGGTTATGTCATGTGAGGTTAGGCTCTTTGACTGGATTATTACTATAGTCAAAAGCGTTCTCATCGTGCGGGTTCAAAGGTCACTAACTATATGTATCAAATCAGAAAACACAGAGGTTACCAAAATGTGAGACTACATTGATTGACGAATTTCCACTCTTTCTTTCATTCTCGTAATAATATATCAAACTAAATACCATTTTTTTTTGCTTGAAGACCCAAGAAACCGGAAAATTGCTACTTATTATTCATATTGTCAAAAAAACTGACATATTTAAATAAAAACTTAGCTGGTGAAAGACTTTTTAGAATCGCTGAAAACTTAATACATATCCTTCTCTTTCCCGTCAAAATTGTATAAGTCTGTCTTATTTATCTTACGGATTTATTTGGAAGTTATAATTACACGCAATAAAAGACAATAAAAAGTGTGAGTATGTCTTTGTTGAATCGTATGGCCCGCATGATAAGACTGCATCTGATTATATTAAGGTCGACGACATATTTGCGGCTGCGGTTGCAACCGCGCGGTCATAACCGCTAAAACGTTCACACATACAAGCATACACCTAGTCATACTGGGTCGGTCAGTCCAATAATCAACATGTATTTGGTGGATACGGTTGCTATAATTTATGCTCAAATTAAGGAATTATTGGTTAAGACACGTTTCTTGTAAAATCTTCTGCTAAGCAGTAATTTTTTTGTCGCTATCTTTTTATGCCTTGTCGGAAACATCCCACAAGCACGTCTTACTTTGCACCAGAACAATAAATTTTTTGGTATCGAAGACGTCCATATTCAAAACTCGACTGGCTAGGTTTGTGGCCGCGCGGTTGATGTGAACAGTCAGGCAAGTAACAACATGTTGCATTTCCGATAACAACCATGTATTTTACTGAATAGCAGCTGCGGCCGCGCGGTTGCAACCGCAGCCGCAAATGTAACGTCGGCCTAAAGAGATATTTTCTTTTGTTTAGTGGGGTGGGATTCACTGAGACCTAAAAGATTGTGTACCCGATATTTTCTTGTAATAGTATAATTAAATTTTATTATTTTGCAAAGATAAGATGAAATTTGTGCCCACACGTGAAGTGACATATACTAAGTTATATTGTCCATACAAACATTTTTTCTGTTCAGTCGAAGCCGGAAATATATCCGGACACTTGATACATCGGATATGTAGTTCAATTGCGGTAAAAATAAGTTCAGTATTTTACGCGGAAGCCGTTCCCATGAGGGTTATAAAAATATGGCAACTGACGAATCCAATTATCTGAAATGCATTTGTGCGAATTGTAAAGTTGCGAGAAATATGCTAATAACGTTGAAGTTACTAATTGCTTGGGAATTTAAATACTTTTCCGGCATACACGTGGATGAGTTTAGATAATAATACGAGGGATGTACAAAATATTTTATAGATATGTTGATATTATCTTTATCCGGATAAAAACGATTACACCTGTTTGTTATAGTAATCATTTGACACATATAATATCGATTATCTATAAATAATAATAGTAATTAACTGACCTAATCTACATCCAGGAAGTCCCTGAATAAATAAAATCCATCATTTTACGCGCCAATTCACACATATCCCGAGTAATTGAAAAAAGCAAAACAATCAAACGATACGTACTCGATGAAAAAGGGCGTGATATAGTCTTGAAATATAAATCGAACTAATCAAAAATAAAAGAGAAAGAAGGTTGATGCATTAAAATGTATAACAACCGCAAAGAAAAAAGAAATTAATCTGTTAATGTGCATTATAATAGTAAACAATTTTTTTATTGAGGAAACAACTTAAATTTAATTGTATAGTTGAATGACCTTAGAGGTGTGTGATTGATACACAGGGCCAGGGCTGTTCTTAAATATTTCATATTGACATTTTCGACTATACAGAAACGAAAAGGAAATACACGTTGGCTCACCACTGGTTAAAAAATAACCATGTTAAATTTAATCTGTATTGTAGAAACAATCTAAATCTGTAAAGTAGGGAGGGTGAGTGTAGGCTCACAGCACACATTGTACATCCTCCCGAGGAGTTGTCTTCCTAGGTCATCGTCCATCCTGTCCTTCCCAGGAAGGTGGATATGTCACTAGGAGACATCTCCTTTATATCGCCAGGTTTAGGCCAAGATTCACCAAACACACACTCTCTTATCGACGATAACTTCGGTCACTCGCATAAGACATGCATGACAGTTTCATCCCTTGTTCACACATCCAGCATAGATATGTGTCCACTAGCCCCATAGTATGGAGGTGTTTCCTTAGTTGACAGTGGCCAGTCAGAAATCCCACTGTTAAACGTAGGTTTTTCCTAGTCATCGCCAATTATTTCTTCGGTGCCAGCTTCCCAGGGTCGCCCAGGGTGATCCTGGCAAAACTGATGCATCCTTTGATTCCCTCCCATCTCTCAAGGGATTGAGCATATGGGTGTAAAGTTTGACTATAAGTTCCGCAATTGTCGAAGTCGTCAGGCCCTAGGTGTCACTGGGTCCTAAAATTTTTAGTCTAGCTGCTTCCATGGCTAAAGAATCGGCAATGCGATTAACTTTACTCCTGTCATGCCCTTTAACCGATGTCAGGATAATACTGTTATCTTCCGAGGTGTTAGCTTAATCTTGGTGGCACTCTAGTACTAGCCCCGATATAACACGTTGGATGTTGCGGAAACAACTAAGCCGTCAAAAACGCTGAATAAACCCTTTGAGATATAACAAAATAATGTTGGAACTGTGTGTCTTACATAGGTATACATAAAAATCCGTCAAGGCATATGTCTATCACTAGGATAAGACATTAATCCTTATCATTTCATCATTTTAAATTTAAATAAGACAATAAGGTTCCATGCAAATTATTTTAGTCTTTCACACCATATAATTCAAATTAATATCAAAGTCTATAGGAATATAGACTTTGTTAATATCTTAGGAGAAATCGCAAACAAAATTACGGTCGGGAGAATAAAAATCAAACGTCTTGTTTCGCTTGATGCAATCGCCGACCCTCAAAGAATTTCCGTGATACCCTCAGAATTGCCTTTTCACTTTAACCGGCTAGTATTTCCCATAAAAATAGTGTTTGGAATGACAATTAATAAAGCACAGGGGTCAATCGAAACAAAATTTGTTCGTTTTCACACGTGATCACGTTGTGCAATCAAACAATTTGTCTATTTTTTGCTGCCATTGCTCTTTTTGTCTTATTGCTTGCGAAAGTTTTTCCTTACTCTTTTTAACATTATACGACTGTTTGAAATATTGTTCCTCTTCGGCAATCACATGTTTCTTCAACCTGGTCGATACTCCAGGCTTTTCCCATATTGTCAAGGCTTCGCAAGCAGTCAAGTTACAGAATGACGAGTAGGTACATTTAATTTTTGTGTTAAAAAAAAAACAACTTCAACACTTCTTTGATTGATGGCAACTTCGCTGCTCTCAAATGCAAATGCTTGTTTTATTTCTTGTGAAAGCAGATCCACTTTTGTCACTTTTTGACGACGTGCGGTCTCGATTACGGCGGAAACGGAACTTGAGCGAGTTGCCTAGTGTGCCTTCGAGAATGTCTGGGTGTCTATTCACTAACAGTTAGTGCTCCTATGAGAATTAACACTTATAAAGTGCGCATGCGAGCTCTCTCAAAATTGCAAATTATGATATAGCCCGCATGCGCACTTTATAAGTGTGTACTCTCGTAGGAGCTCTCAGCTCTCACTGTTGGTGAAAAGACACCCTGGAGAGAGGGTGTGAGCCGTGAGGATAGTCAAATTGAGAACAAGTGCTCGTTAACGCCGTATAAACAAACAAAACTCATACCCTGTTGTAAATTTCGTCATGAAAGTTTTACTTGATCGTTTGTCTTATATTTTGTCACATTTTTCAACTAAAGATTGAAGAAAAGCGGAGAGAAAAATTATTTTCAAAAAAATAAGGGCCTCCCTACTACTAACCCTGTATGGAAGATTGATAAGTGATTAATGTAGAAAGTTTTCATTAACACGTTATTAACGAGCAATAAAAATAAATTGTTTATTATAACGCATTTATTCTACAAGATAACTTGCACTTTCATTTTTCCGACTAATGACAAAAATTCACTGGAGTAAATAATAAATTCCATAATTCCGTATGAATTAATTTACTTATGGTTACAAGATATCACGGATTACTTCACACCTGGCTACTCTTTTGAAATGAACTGTCTTTGTGGTATGCAATTGACGTTTTGTTTATTTTCTAAATACAAAATCCATTGACATTGAATATCTCTTCAACTAGCTCCACATCTAGAATGTAACATTATAAAAATAGTCCATCTCTTGAGTTCTTAAGGAGATAATAATAGAAATAATTGAAGAATGATTTGCAGGCTTTCGATGTTTTCAAAACATTTTTTGTCCTCAATTTCTTCCTGGTATATACGTATTTTTCAGAAAGACTTGAGATGATTGAATAAACAGTTCTACCGTTACTGGGGCTCCAAAGCATTACAGTTACTTTAGAATTAACTACAAATTGGATACAAAGACAGTTTTTTTCTTTACAATGTGTGTAACCAGGGAATAATGCCCGTATATTTAGTATTAGCGGAATGTCCCTTCTATTACCAAGCATATATCAAAATAAATCCTAGTTGCAATATTCCTAATTTCCGAACACTCTTTTCTGTGGATTTAAGTTCGAGAGAAGAACTGGAACTTCAATTTCTTCACAGACACAACCTGTACACTGTACCTGTCCCTCCCAGCATGCACCTCTAGGAATTATGTATGCACGAAGTACCTTTTGATCCGATGGGGCCTCATCTGCTGCCAAAGGATGAAGCTCTCCCAATCTCATCTTTTTGTGGATGTACCGGGACTTGGCATAGTTGTCTCTCGGGCTTGGACACTCGATTGAGCGGTGGGGTTCTCCTCACTTGGTCCTTCTCCTGCATGTCCAATGTCCAACTGTGGCGAAATTTCTAGCAGTTGAAGCACTGCGTTTTTCCATTTCTTAGTTATTCTTTCCATTCTCTCCTCACGTTGGAAATGTTGAATCTTCCTAATCTTTTTTTCTCCTGCTACCTCTATCTCCGCAATTTAGATAGGTTTTATTCGTCGTTCTTTTTGCCGATCTGAACTTCTCTCCCGATATAATTTGGTAGTCTACGTAGTTCACCGATCTTCGCTCAGACTCTGTCTCGGATGGTGATGAATCTCTTCTTTATTCCTAGTTCGTGAATGTCCTTCCTGACGGAACTCCAGTGATGGACACTCGTTGTCTTTTCACTTTTCTACAGTCTTGCATTTATTTGTGAGGCTTCCTTTCTTTGGTACTTCTGGATCTTTCTGATGGACTTTGTCTTCTTCTCTGGTTTTCCGCCATCGCTGCTATATACATATTTTGCAAATAGAAAAAGTGCAAAAAGTGAGTGAAATGTCCAACGAGGTCTTTAGGCCGAGTTGGACAACACGTCGAGTGCAAAAAACACGTTTTGCAAGAGTTGCATACAATATTTTTTCTACATTCATGCAAAAACTGGAAAATTAGAATATAATATGTTGGGATCCTAACCTAACCTAATCAAACTCAAACCGTTCTTATTTTTTGTATCTTTATGGCCTCCACCATGTCAGTACTCAATCATAGCTGGTTTTCGCCTTTTAAATTTTAAATAATTAAAGATTTCTGCAATAATTGTAACTCGTTGAGGCTACGTAGTATGATATACATATATTATTGTTGTATTAAAGCAGGATCAGACACTTGCACTGGATTTATATTTTATTTAAATATTTATGTTTGTCATAAATCATCACAAAACTGACACAACAATGACAGATGAGTGCAATAAAATTTTTATTGCACTAGTGCAAAAAAGAACCACTTTTCCATTAAATGTGTTTCACAAAAGTGTTGTTTTTTGCATGAATGTAGAAAAAATCTGTTTAATCTTCCGGCTTCACTTTCGATTTCTCAAAATTAGGTTCTTCGTTTCAGTCTTGTCTCCTTCTTCACGTTTAATTGTCTAAATACCCTACAAAATCATGCAATTTGGAACATCCTGTATAGTTCCTCGTGACTCGCTCGGTATAGTTCAATAAAACAGAAAAAATAGTTCCCAACGATTTCTGCGAAAACTTTTTGCATAATTATAAAAGTACACAAGTTTTAAAAGCGAAATAGTCTACATTTTTAGAAACAATCGATACAGTAATAAATTTCAAGGTTAGTAGAAAACGGACGCAACCTTCTTTTTTTTCAATAAAAAAACTAATAACTTTTAAGTAAAAATAATTATCATGCTAATACATTGGAAGGTAAGGACGCAGTTTGTGGATCCATATTTATAGTAATTACGCCACCTATACCTATATTTGTTGCTGTAAATAGAAAGAATAAAAAAAATTAATAAAATCGGAAGTTTTCTAATGTCTATAATTTATCTAATCAATAGGATATTTGAGACTACTTGGTGACTATAATTAGGGTAATAACCATAAAAAGAATATAGCGAGTCACCAAAGAAAATAAAACAGAAGGAAGGAAACTATATAGAAAAATAATAGCTTGAGTTGAGGTAGAGTAGAGTCAAGATATAAAATGGATATTCAACCCCATAATATATTGTATACAACTTTTTGTAATTTATATTGCGAATTTGCTGTCACTGACTGAAATTTAATATATTGTGCATCTTTTAAAATCGAAAATAACCGTCTGACGATACAAAAAGTGGAGAGTCCGGAAACAACAGCTGATACCATTGTGGTTAATCGTTAAAGACATAGAAAAACGTTTGCTATAATTCATTGACCTGAATATGCTAGTCAAAAGAATTTGTGTATTTGCAGTGTCGGAGATATGACGGGAAATTAAAAAGGGTTTGTGCAGGATATTTTTTCTGAATGTTTTGTTCATTGATACCTACTTAAATTTGTTTTTCTACATTCATGCAAAAAACGCGAGTCGTCTAGTTCCTCGCACATTAACAGGTAGGTACAAAATTTGTGTTCAGTTCCTCGCAGCATACGAAGGGTAAGGGATTAGGTATCAGGTAGCAAGGTCCACAATGACAGTGCGAGGGATTTTGATTAGGTAATATTTACATATTGCTAGTAAATGTTTCAATATGAAATTATATTTTTGTCAAATAATAACAATAAAATACAAAATAAAAAAGAAACAAACAGAACAAATACATATGAAATAAACAAACAGAAACGCACCGCAGCAGAAGAAATACCGCTATAGTAAATATTAAATATGAACAAATATAAGTAAAATAAAAAACAGAAACACAACATTAAATCAATGATTTTCGTTAGGTTAGGTTAGGTTAGGTTAGGTTAGGTTAGGTTAGGTTAGGTTAGGTTAGGAAATTGAAACTGAAGACAAATTATTATAAACAGGTGCATTATTGTGCTACCCTACAAACAATAGTGTGAGGAACTGCAGACCTGTCTTAATCCTACCCTCCGTTCGAAAAGGGATTAACGCAGGTAGATGCGAGGAACTGCATCACGTCCCAAAAAACAACACTTTTGTGCACCACATTTAATGGAAAAAGTGGTACTTTATTGCACTAGTGCAATAAAATATTTTATTGCACTCATCTGTCATTCTTGTGTCAGTTTTGTGATGATTAATGACAAACATAAACATTTAAATTAAATAAAAATCCATAGCAAGTACCTGATCCTGCTTTAATACAACAATAATATATGTATATCTTACTACTTAGTCTCAACGAGTTACAATTATTTCAAAAATCTTTAATTATTTGAAATTTAAATGGTCAAGGCGAAAACCAGCTATGATTGAGTACTGACAAGGTGGAGGCCATAAAGATACAAAAAAGAAGAACGAGTTGAGTTTTATTAGGTTAGATTAGCTTCTTGACATATTTATGTTCTAATTTTCCAGTTTTTGCATGAATTTAGAAAAAATATTGTATGCAACTCTTGCAAAACGTGTTTTTTGCACTCGACGTGTTGTCCAACTCGGCCTAAAGACCTCGTTGGACAATTTCACGTCGCGTGCAAAAAACACTCACTTTTTGCACTTGTTGCATAAATAACTATTAAGGTACTTTTGTATCAAATAAAAAAATTATAAATTCTATCAGTTCACTCCAGACGTTTGTGTCATTTCCAGGTAAAAAAGACGTAACTATGGTAACATTCATACTTCTGACTTCTTTCGCATAATGTGAATAGTCAACATATATCTTGTCTCAAAGTCAGTGGCAACTCTTCCAATGAAGTCATTTCTCAAGAACTGAAGTAATTGTCAATATTTAAATTATGGCGTAGCTCGTATGGTCCCAATAAATAGTCTGTCTTGATATTTTCCCAAATATTCTCGTTTCGCAGCACGACCGTTTACATTTTGTTGACAGTAAATAGCAATCATGGCTTAAACTAATTATTGTGTCTGGGCTTTTTTATTTTTTTCTGTTTTCTCCCAAAATAAATACAAGTTAAGTATTATAAAACCCAGCGATTATAGAAACAATTTTGTTTTTTCAAAATCATTTGTGACGTCTACTTATTAATGTTAATATTTCTCAGACGACTACTACGTTACAATTTTCATTTTTATGAAATTAATAATTAAATTAGGATCATGTAGCTAATCACTATAATGTGTTTATATCTAAAACCGTTAATATTTGAGGAAACTAACAAATACTTTTTGTTGTTAAAGTTATAATAATAATTTTATTGCTTCTGAAACAATGTTACAGCAAGGTACAAATATAATTCTATTAAAAAAAAAATAAAAAGGTCAAAAGAATCTTGAATACTACAAAAAACATTATTCAATTAAGACAAAACAGCTTAATCTCAACATATTCCAAATATACATACTCGGGGCAAAGCCATTCGCGGGATAATTTTGGTGCTCGATCAATGATAATAGCTTTCACCACCTTGGTGTATAATAATATACTTGTTAAAATGAGTTGAATACCATATTTTTTACAAAAGACGCGATAATTTAAACGGCGAAAAAGTTGTTGTGTACATTTATAGGTGGCAAAATACTTCGAAATAGATAAAAAATTATGATTTCTCATATCCAAAGTCCACTAACATCAAATTTATGTTCATAAACGTCAAAAAATGTTGAAGCTATTGTATCATTCCACGCCATATCGATCATTAGTTGAAATCACCCATTTTGGACTAGTTTTGATTGGAAGTTTTCTTTTGTCTCTAATAACGAAGTTCTTTTGTCTCTAATAACGAAGTTCTGCTGAAAGGAAAAATTTGAAACATTTTTTACAAAACTGATGCATAATTCCAAATACTACAATTTCTCCTGTTTTTTAAACTTTCGAATCAAATATCTCGAATACGTGTTAACTTCAAAGGGCACACTTGTGGCTATAAAAAAAATACTGGGTAGAGAAACCTTTTTTTCAATCGAGTTTGTGAAAATTTTTATTTAAAAAAAATATCATAATTGTTTTTGTTGGCATACATTTTTTTGTCCTTGTCTTAATCGTGAAAGATCCTGAAATTTTTAGAAATATGTTTCTATTTTATTGAAAATATGAATTTTTGATTATTATAAAAATAAATGTTTCCACAAATTTTTTTTATCTTAATTGAGTTTAAGAAATCGTGTCATCATTAATCATATTAACATTTTTCAGGTAAAAAAGAAAAAAAGCAAGAATAGTAGGAATTTCTTAAATTCAACATTCATTTTCAATAAAACAGTTCCAAAAACTCTCTTACGATTAGGTACGAAAAAATTTATTGTGGATCGTCAATTTTGACAATTCTTAATAATTCCAAATTGTCAAGTTTTACAATTTTTAAAAATTTCACAAATTCGAGATTAAAAAAAATTTTTTCCATTGCCGCAAGTATCCTCCTTGAAACTGACACTAAGAAATTTTTTTAATTGCAATAGTTTTCGAGGTATTTATAATTTTTTTTTTTTTTGACTAGGACTGAATCACCCCTTTTGAAAACAAAAATTGAAATTCTATATTTTAATACCCTGTATCTCTCTTAATATCAACATTTTATTTAAACTAGTTGGTTTAAACCGCACTATATATTTTAAAGTGAAAATTGTACTGTACTTTTATCTACAATTATTTGAGGACCACCCTGTATATTACAGACAAAACCTTCATGAATTGAACAGTTAATAATATTTAACATAAATCCAATATTTGTGAGCTTGTCTATAACTTTTATGGAGCCACACTCCACACCTAAATATAAAGAGCCACATTTCATATGAATTTAATTCCATATTATATGAAAAATATTGTTGAAATTTATTTTGTTGTTTCCTCTACACCATCTGCAATCTGTTTCGCCAATATGGTAATCGGTTGAGCAATAAAAGAAATACCATACCACACGACTGTTTTGACTCTGTCTCTCGTAGTTTAATAAAATAAATAAGATGCGGTCGTTCTAGAAAACGCATCGATATTTATTTTGAATTCAGAAGAACCTCCTGTGGCTTCTGGATTCGTATATAGCACAACATGACACACTTTTTTTTTAAACAAATTCTATTTTTGTTAAATATTTACACAGACCGAAGTGTGCAGACTTCGGACTATCATATACCTAGTCGAAGCTGCACGCGGGACAAAAACATTTCTATAAATATGACGATGCTATTTTAAGATCATATTAGTTTGTGGAATATCGAAGATGGAAAAATATAAAAATTTAGCTTACCTATGGTAGTTTATGTAACTAATTAATTGATTGATTTTTGCCCAAATTTACGTTGACTCCAGTTTATTAGAAATTGAAGAAATAAAATTTAATGACAAATTTTGGAAATTGAAGAACGTCTAGTAGGCCAGTCGGTAGGAGCCATTTAAGACCAAAAGTAAGTAAGTAATTAGCAATACGGCTGATTCTTTTATAAGTAAGTACCTTAAAATAAGCTTCCCAAATTAAAAAAAAAATCAAAAAACTTTTTTTCGAAATTTTTCATATTTCGCGCTGGGAGGAAGGTAGAGAAAAATAAAAAATACCACCATGTATATATAGGGGAAGAGTTTTGCAATGCGTTTATTTCATCCAAGCAATGGTTTGTCCGGAAAAAATTCAGTAAACTAATTATGTCTGTGAATCCCTGCACGGCGGAAGACTTTCTGAATCGCGGAAAAAATATAAATATTAAACCAGTAGATTTTTTTAATTTTTGGTAAGATTCAAGGTTCCAAATAATAAATAAAAGGCAATAAATTAATTTTTAAATATTTTTACAGATAAAAGTTCAAAAATTTATGTAAATTAATTAATTTTGTAGTTATATAATCTTGATATTAGAAGTTTCCCCAAAATTTCTACTCAAACCCTATTAAAATCACTTTAGTTTTATTACAGTACCTATTTAATATATACCTATATTTTCTTGTAAATTCAAGCATCCTTATTTGTATATAATATATATTTGAGTAATTTGCTGGAAAATTTTTTCTATGACAAAAATGACACTTCCCTCTACAATTTATTTATTATATTATAAATGTACAATAGTTTATAATGTACTCCACCGCGCTTTAGAAAATGAAGTCGAGCGGATGCGAAACACATACTTAGTTTACCGAATTTTTTCCGGACAAACTATTGCTCGAACGAAAAAACGTAGAAAACGTTTCTTATTGCAAAACACTTTACCTACACGGTGGTAATTTTTATTTTCCTGTACCCTCCTCCCAGCGCGAAATATTGAAAAATATCAGAAAAAAGTTTTTAAGTTTTTTTTTTTAATTTGGTACTGGTAAACTTTTTTTTATATTAATCTATATACTTTAGAGTACTTATAAAAAACAAATCAGCCGTATTGCTAATTACTTTAATTGCGACCCCTACCGACTGGCCTATAATAGGGATAGTGAGCTTTTGACAAAAATACTAGTAGAAAACGGACGACACTATGTAGTTTAAACCTGATATATTTTCGACTCGCTAATGCTGCAAGCAATATGTTTATAAACATTTAAAACATAACAAATGTCTCTTATTAAGCTTTTTGTTAATAACGAATTGTGGTTAATAAAAATACAAATTCGTAATTTTTTCAAAATTTCTTCGGCTACTCAAAATAAAATCATATATAAAAACAAATCCGTTTAACAGTGATACTTTCTTCACATCATCATCAATTACTCCACGTGGTAGCTCTATGCTTATTAGAATCTTAATTTACGATTCATAATAGTGTTGGCTATCAAGTTCAACGACCTCGCGCTGGAGATTTATTTATACCTGTATAAGCGAAGTTGCACTCCCTTTTTGTGTTCGCCCTTTGTCACCTATTTTTCAAAGCAACTCTACTGTTAAATTTCATTCAGCAGTGAGTAATAGTACGTATGATTGAACTCTCTCATTCGTATAATCACCGGGATGTTATATTGTTCGAATATAATACAGTTCACGGATCATTTTAGATTTGATTAAGTTGAAATAGCAAAAGCACTGAAATTACGAAGCTCCTTTCAATATTTTAGAGCAAAAACAACCTGTTAATAACTCTGTGCACTATTATTTTGGTGAATTTAATACCTTTTGATCCGTCCACCGTATTTTCTAGATCTGATAACCAGCGACTTGTATCAGTATTCTTTATTGTCATGAACTAATATGTAAATAATGAAAAAATATGTATTTGCATTTAAGGTAGGTACATTATACTAATTTCCATTGAGTATGTGACCAAAAACTTTGACATTCACTGACGTTTAATTAATAAAGTCACCTGAAACGTCAAAGTCATCAAGTGACAGATGACAGGTGACTAACTCCAAAAATCGTGACGTTATGAATTTTCTGCCCTATTTTTGGTTCATATGATTGTTTTTCTAGCAGGGTAAGCAGAGAGAAAAAGAAAAGCATGAGGCAATTTCATATATACAGATTGAAATGTAAATCCGACACATTACAGTGAAATATTTAGGTCATTACAATAAAAATATAATTTTATAAGAAATGTCTATTCCCAGAAATAGATATGACATCTGTTATTGTTATCGTATAGTAAAGCTTATTGCTATTGTAGCTCACGCCAGAGAAATCGAACGTCGATGGAAGGTTTCTACCGTTTTATTATCCCACTATAAAACAGAATATAAAAATTTGTTTTTCGGGGGCTGGTACCTACATTATTTTTTATATTTATTAAGCTCCATGAAATTAAAATTTTGTCCGTAATAATCGATAAAAACCTTAACAAAATCGACAGGTGGTTACTGAATTATGTATTTCTAATTTTCCTAACGTGTATAGATAAATGGAACCTAACGGTAAACGTGGATAGGTGAATTATCTACCTGAACGAACTATAAGCCCTTGAGGTCGTTCTCGATGATCGATTTCGCATCTAATACGTCGTCCCCAAATTATTCCACCTACTTGTTAATGTTCGATTAGTAAAATGGGTTCAAAAAAAGTGAGGTTGAGTGAGAGTTTAAAAATAAAGTGGTCTGATTCCTCGATCTAAACAATCAAATAAGTCTTCAATTTGCCTCCTCACCCATCGTTCTGTCCAGATCTTGCCCTTAGCGAAAAATAGCATTTTTAAGACGTCCAATGTTCCAGGAAATAATTTTTGACAGTAAATTGGGGTGACATTCTCCTAACTCAACCTTAACCCAACCGAAAAGTTCTTTTCAGACACCTTTCTTCTACCTAGTTCCCAAGGTAAGTATCAGAGGCTAGTAGCTCCTTTGTTCTATTTCCCGGAGCATATTTGCAAGCTTCAATTTAGGTAAATCCCTCTCTCTTCTATCCAATCATCTTTTAATTGCTTACCTAACCAACCTCAACTTAACCTAAATGTACTATTCAGTCCCTTTCTTCTACCTAGTTCCCGAGGAAAGTCTCAGGGACTAGTACTTCTTTACTTTTATTTTCCGGAGGATATTTGCAGGCTTTAATCTATTAAATCTCTCCCTCTTCTATATCCAATAATCTTCTAGGTATTGTGCTCTAGGATTCCGAATTACTGTGCAATTCGCAAGTATGTGGATAGAGGCTTCTTCTTTGTCTTTGTCTATTTATTCCAATATTACAGAGGAGCTGATACCGCAAAAGGGTTTCTACTCAGTCACCCTCTTTGCTAGTTAATCTGCTATTTCATATCCTTTCATTCCAGTATGTCCTGAAATCTACATTATGGTACATTGTTCTCACCCAGTTCATTTAGATTCTTGCATTAAGTGTAGCTCAATAATTTATAGATTTGTCAAAAAAGTACACTTCTTATCTAATCTCCAATATTTGGTGGAATGAAAGTTTCTACCAATAAGACATATCCTGTAATGCCGAAGGGCACAATAACGCCGATGCTTGGGAATGTATGCGAAGGGCGTACAGATATTTTGTACCTTCAACGAGTCAGAAGTAGTTCAACTGCATTTTTTTTTGTTATAAAAGGATTTAGAAGGCGTTACACGTGTCTGTGTCTCGAGAATGAATGCATGTCTTTATTATTCGTCGTATATGAAATTTGAAAGCGAATATGTTTTTGGAATTTTTTTGTTGTCAATTGAGGGTGATGTAGGTGCCGTTATAAACACGTTTTTATTTTTAACTCGAAAATAGTTTTCAGGAATGTAGCAACGGTACATATGTATGTGTGAAATAATTTTAACAATTTGAAAAAAAAATTACCAGGTGCATATTTGTTTCCATTATTTTCAATTTTTGTAGGTAAATATTTTTTATCTTTGCAATCATTCGTTTTGAAATATAACCTGTATTTTACATTATTGCTTACAATTATAAAAGTTTCCATGCTTTTTGTATATTTTTGCATACGCTTTTTTAACTTTCTATACACTCTTACCCATTTGCAAGCACTTTTGTGACTTTCCATTAAGTTTTGCGATTTTCTTTATACTTTTGTAGCTTTCTTGTGGCCTTCTTTACACTTTTGCACCGTTCTATACACTTTTGCATCTTTCTACATACTTTTGTATCTCTCTATATAATTTAATATCTTTTTATATACTTTTGCATCTTTCCATACACTTTTGCATCTTTCTATACACTTTTGTATCTTTTTATATACTTTTGCATCTTTCTATACATTTCAACTTTTTAAATACTCTTGCAATTTTCCATAAACTCAGTATAGCAACTTGAAATGATACCACGTGTAATTTTTCAAAAAAATTTCTGAAAAATAATTGGAATTTCAAAGAAATATTATACTTGAAACAATTCCTTGATGTAACAATTGACATAATTTTTCAAGTAATCATTCTTCTAGACAAAATACATTAGATTACGATTTAACTTATTTTCAGCTTAATTGGATTCAAATTGTAACAAAATCGCAATTAACAGACTTGGCAAAATAACACGCATCGCGTGTCATTTTAGGCTCTTGTTTTCCTTTAACTTTTTCAATTAAATTACGTTGTTTAATAAAATCAAGCACGCCGTTATATAATAACATTGTCTACAACGTGTATCACCATATCAAATTACCTTATTCATGAAAATATTGTTATTCATTTTAATATTAATGTTTTCTTTTATGCACATATATTAACATACAATAGGACGGAAAAGAATATTATCCAGGTTAATTCCTTATACGTATATTTTGTTACAGCCGTGCGTGGTCAACTGAGTGGATAACATCCAAATCAAAAATATTTTTTCTAGGGTAAATTTCAAAAGAAAAACTTTTTTTGAAAGTTAGCTTCTTGTAGAAATCGCTTCTCCACAACCTCTTGAAATGGTGTAAATATATATGGATATCACTAAAGATTATTGTCGAAGAAACTGGTGATATTTTCCACTTTTTTTCGAGCTCACTCTGTATAATTTAAGAAAGATTTCAATAAAGTAATAGCCGGTTAGGGTTCCGAATGTTAAAAGTATAAAACCCATTAGTTGGAATGCCTGAAAAATTATCTCAACTTTTTTTACGTTTCTTGTATTAAGTGCGAGACTGATGCCTTCGGATTTTTAAAAAATATCGGACTAGTTCCTTCACCAGCACGGGCCTATAATTTTCGTAACTTGAAAACGTCTAAATGCACATCTAGAAATTACTACATATGGGCCAAAGGCTATTAGTTAGGTACATTTTACTTTTATAATCATAGGCTAACAACCACTCGGTTATTATTCTAATTTTGGGTATAAATTAATTTGATATGGCTGCTCGAATGTAATTTCCACATATCCGAAACGAAATTTTAAAAAATCGTTAAATACTAACAGAGATTGTCTCTTCCTATCTTCAACCATAATTTTTATTAAATTAAAACTTCACACATCTATCAAGAGTCTGTAGAGTTCATATAATAACCTGGTGTGCGTCATCGATTGTGAATGTCCTTCTAACATTATGTTGGAAGAAATGGAAAAAAAAAGACAGATCTGTGATTAATCCTAATCAAAATATCACAATAATGAGCCGTATAAATGTATTACAAACGTTAACCCTAATCTTTGACTTGCAAAAGTGTTAAGATTACGATTTAATTGATTTATACTTAGATTACGTGCAAGCGCGATTTATTAATCGGGAGAAATTACATTATTCAAAATAGGATGCAGATGTACCTTTCGTAGCTGCAATGTGTCTTACGTCTTGGAGTCGCCATGTAGCGTTGCGAAGATTGAAATATGTTTAATATTTAATCCTTTTTCAATCTTACAAATTCTTATCCAATAGAGAGGTAAAAAAGTTATTTTTCTACATTAATGCAAAAAACACTTTTGTGAAACACTTTTAATGGTAAAAGTGGTTCTTTTTTGCACTAATGCAAGAAAATTTTTGTTACACTTATGTGTCATTCTTGTCAGTTTTGTGATGATTTATGACAAACATAAACATTTAAATAAAATAAAAATCCAGAGCAGGTGTCTGATCCTGCTCTAATACAGCAATAATATATGCATAATTTACTACTTAGTCTCAACGAGTTACAATTATTGCAAAAATCTTTGAGTATTTAAAATTTAAATGGTCAAAGCGAAAACCAGCTATTATATTAAGTAGGTGACAAGGTGGAGGACATAAAGATACAAAAAAAGAAGAACGGTTCGAGTTTGAGTTCCTAACATATTATATTCTATTTTTCCAATTTTTGCATGAATGTAAAAAAAATATTGTATGCAACTCTTGCAAAATGAATTTTTTGCATTCACTTTTTGCACTTGTTGCATCAATAACTATTTTGATTTGATAAAGTTGAAAAGTATTTAATCTTGATATAAAAAGTTATTAACCTGCATTCTTATCACTAAGATTATTAATACAATTGATATCAAATTCAAAAATATGTATAAATGAATTAGAACAAAACAATAGAAGTGAATTATCAATTTTTTTAAATATGTTGTTGTGCTCTGTTTACTTAAGAATAACTTTTTTCGGCACTTTGCACAGTTGTAGTATAGACCAGTATAGACTACAATAAATTGCTTCCAATTATAAAATATTTAGGTGGAATACGACGCTCTAGGTAGAATTTTGCCGTTTCAAAGAAAGCACAATTATTTGAAAAGAGAGTTTTATTAGGGTGTGTTGATAACTTGTTTGGGTTTACTTCTTGGGTATATTTAGAGATGTTAAAAAATCACTCAGTGAAAGGATTTTAGTCAGCTTTGAACTGTATCTATGTATTTTATGAATATTTGGATGAAATTGTTTATCAAATATTGGTTAAATTTCTTTTTTCCGCTTCCAAAGAACAATTTTAACATTTTTGTTTATTTAAAAACTATTCCCTGTATGCTCTTTGTCGTATATTTATTATTCTTTCCGTTAGTTTCTTGGAAAATAGAACCACAATATTTTTTTATATTATTACTTTCGGTAACGTTCCAGCTACCGTTATCAAGTTTTTTAAAATTTTTGTCCCTACCTGACACAGTAAAATTTTACTATTCATAGTAAAAATGTTGAAAAATATTGTGGTTTGATTTCCAAATCAAATAACAAAAAGCATCATTCAAATTTCTGTATAATAACGTCCTTATACAATGTGTTATTTACAAGATGCGACATAAGGATTCCTGTACAAAACTGTCAAACGCGAGCTAAATTAATTATTCACCAAATAGCGTAAATAAATAATAATAATAAATTTGGAAAGCTCGTTGAAAAATAACTGCAAATGTACTTTAAATTTTCTTAAATTCGCTCTGGTTTATTAAAAGTTGACAGTTATGTTTGAGAAAGTCCAACTCCATTTTATCCCACTTTCGAATACTTACAAGTGCTTAGGTCATAGCCAGCAGGTTAGGAACACGGGAAATTAAAAATTTAAACCTGAAGTATAGCAATTTGATTCGTCGCTGAGTTGAGAAATTATTTTCTTTATGTTTTCAGTTATTTTCACAATTTTTGTCTAAAAAACATCAAATTCAAAATTAAGCAAAGTTATTTGTCTCAAAAATTGTGAAAAAGAACAAATCAAAAAGAAACTTATTTTTCAACGACCTTTCCAATCCTGATATTATTTTTTATTATGAACGCTATTTGGCAAAAAAGTTAGCTCGCATCTTATAAATAACACAGTGTATTGTAAAGTTTATTTTAATTTATATTTACAGATTTATATGTACTGTTCTTATTTAATAATTTATATCATACACTAAACACACTAACTATAATTTATATGAGAGTCACTTAATAAACACTTTATCGATGCGCGATTGCTTTCCAGTATAAACACTAATTGTCCATTTATATGACGACTATACTATGTGCAGCGATGCTCGTCTATTTATATCGCGTGGGGGTAGATTTCTAGAAATCTCTCGTTCTGCCGAAGACGCTGGATAGACTAGAACTCTCTCGAGAAGTGGGAGGGCGCGGGGTAGGTAGTCTCTCGAAAGTTCTCGACTATTAGGCGGAGGAGTCATAGTCGTCTCATATGGGAAGTTCACTGGGGTACTCGCCTAACAGTATTATAGTCTCAAGTCTACTAGGATTATGATCTCTAGGATCGAAAATTTCCTCCATAAAAAATTGTGATTGAATTATAAAAATATTTTTCGCCTTCCTTACCGGAAAAGCAATTTTAAACACCAAAAATAAGGCGGAAAATATTGTGTAGCAACCATGAATTTTTCACCTGGTTACTTTGAGGTTTTAGCAGCTGTTAACTATCTCGAAACCGCTTTTTTATTAACTTCAGGTGTATTATTAGCTTCACTATCACTGCTATCATTCTTAATCATTTTGATAAAAGCAACACTCCATTCGGTCGTGCTTATGCTAAAAATTCTACTTCCGAAACACGTTAGGTAAATGACATAAATATTACACATAATTTCATATCATTATTGTTGATAAATAAATGAACCAAACAAATAAGGAATATACTGAAGATATTAAAACTCAATACAATGTAATAAATTTTATTAATTATCATGTCCATAACGAAAAGAAAATATTCCAAAAGAAAAACCGTACCTATATCGTAGATAGATAAATAGTTCGAATGTTCCCCACCCAGCCCGGCGGGTAGTTCATTTGTTTCCGTCCACCTTCACGACTCTTCTCGTCGAAGTTCAACTTGACGAAATGAAATCGACTAGGATCATAACGTGCCGTGTAACTACGAGCATGGGTTAACCACGCTTGCAAGTTCTCTCGTTCTACTAAATGTTACGATACAAACATAAACAAACCAGTGCGCTTGAGATTTTTTCGGGATTAAAAATAATGTTTGATATTGGCAATGATAAACAGTTGGTTGATTGTTGTTATTAGTGACTATTCCTGTGAAGGAAAAATGGATAATTTTGTACTTATTTACTGAGTGTTATTGTTTTTGGATATGGGAATTGTTACTAAAACTATCGGAGTCATATTTAGTCTGTAAGTATTTTTATTTATCACTATAATATTTTTTACCTATCGTTTATTTTTATGAAGTATTGGACCTAAAGGTAAAGTGAACCCTTTAATGGATAGTTTTTACGTAAAATACAAATATGAGGGAAATTAACGAGGAAATTAATTAACTCATTGGTAACTGAAATAATAGTTAATGTCACTTTTATACATTATTTTTATTCTATATATTTTTCAAAATCTTATATGTTGCCTAACTCTCTTTTTTATCTCTTTTTCTTTCCTAATTCGGTTTGTTTTTAATATGAATTAAGTCATATTGTTTTTCACATAAGTACTTTATTTTAAACGTTTCGTTATTATCCAGGTACCGTTATTAATAATTATTGTATTTCTTTTATTTTTTTCCAATTGACCCCCATAAAAACCCAATAAATATGCGATACATGAAAATATTTTACTTTAATACTGCAAAAAAGTACAGTCAAATTTTCTTGTGGTCCACTCAAATAAAATTATGAATTTATAAATATCTTGGGTTATAACATTCTTTAGTGCAAATAGTCTACTAGGAGTTCTTATTTTAGAAATGCTGGTAATAATTTTTTATGTCATATCCCGTCCCGTATAAATGATTTTGATAAAAATATCTGGAAATGGTACTTAAAGAATTGTTCACATATAGTAGAATTCCCATTAAAAACATACAGAAGATTTTTCAATTCTAACAAATTATTCGATCAATTTATCAAAGTTATAAGTACAAATTTTGAAATCACCTTATAAAAAATACTATACCAGGTGTCCCAGAATTTCAGACCCAGTTATCAATGAACAGTTTCTTTCTACCTGTTTTTCATAATAAATATGTATTTTGCAATATCCTATATAGGTTGTTGGAAAAAATTGTCTTTTTGAGATCATTGTCGGATTTCTGATGTTGATGTTAATTTATAACATATTATATTGTATCAGTAAATTCTCATTCAAAGATTTCTAAAAATCAAAGTTGATCAGATACAGGTTTGATATATCATAACAAAAATGGGCTGAGAATATTTTGTCACAGGAAAAGACCTATCACAATTTCCCTATCTCCCCCCTATCTCATTGATTTAAAAACGTGTGTGAAACCAGGATTCTTCTGTAAACAATTTATTAGAAACAGTGAAATCAACGAATCCTGTGTCAAAATTTGTTTTTAAATTTTGCTCCCCCTTTTCTTTTAAAGGAGCCGTCATTTCGCCGGCATCACAGCCTCTTGGGCCAGTCCGTTCCCTGTATTAGCTCATACAGGCTCTTAGCTGGTTGGTTGTAGACTCGGTTTTAGAAGCCCTCTGGAGTTATTTGGGGTCTACCATACAGTTTCTGCCTCCTGCAGTCCAGCGTCCTACAGTTGCATAATATATGCAGAGCTGTTTCGGTGTCCTTTTTTCATCTTCTGCATATAAGGTCTCCGTTATATAGCCCTTTTTTGTTTAGGTGCTCCTTTGTGGAAAAGTGTCCCATAAGCTCATTGCCAGCGATTCCTTTATGACCTGGGACCCACTCCAGTGATACACTGTTCCTAGTCGCCACTCATCTGAGTCCTTCGCCGCATTCCCATACCAGCCGAGATGTTACCTTAGAGCTCTGAAGTACTTTGAGGGCAGCTTGACTGTCACTCACTATAGATATTGATTTGCCTGTTATTGTAGGCTCTCAAAGGCGCTATTAAGAATTGCATAGACCTCTGCTTGATTCAACCGAGGCGTATTTGCCAAGCGAAACGATTCCTTTGTATTTGCTCGACTTGCTGTATATGCCAGCACCGGTGCCGAGCTCATTCCTTGATCGTAATCCGTCTGTGTACCAGATCAGTTCAATCGCTCTACTGAGTGGTGATGCGTTCTCTTCCTCAAGCTCCTTTCGCTCTTTGATGACAATCTCGAAGTTCTTGCGAAAGATATGTTGGCATTTTAAAGATGTCGCTATACAAATGCCTTACTTCTGTGCTTGTTCCCACTTAAATTTTTATTTAAACGAATTCATTTTCACGCCTCTGATTTATTTAATTTTACTCGATGCAAATATAGGATAAGTTTACAATAATAAATCTTATTAATAGTATTAGAAACCACAGGATGTTTATCTTCCAACTGGCTAACACAAAAAATCCTACTGGTATGTTATTGTTATATAACTTGGCGTACATTTATATGCTGCAGCGCTCGATATTTACCAATGATTCTGTGTGACACAAAATCATTTAGAATTTTGATCTTCGTAACAGTCGTAGACAAAATATATTATTGGTCGGTCTAAAGTCTATGTGAAGACATGAGAAAAAAGCAAGATTGTCTCAAATTGCTAAGCTCACTATACAAATGTTCGTCAGATATATTGCCTCAAGTTGCTAAGCTCATTGTACAAATGTTCTCCTTACTTCCGTAAACTTTAGAAAGATTATACCACCATCTTATTTATCTTGTTTTGTTTGTTGTTATTTCTTGTCATTTTATTGACGGAAGATAAAGTGCTTATTTGTCTGTCAGCGAATTTGAGACAACACAAATAGTATCTAATCTATTTTAATTTTAATTGTAAGTACACACATTAAGTATTGTGAAACTTATTTCCTAACGCAGATAACTAAATATATTTTAAAATTGAACTTTATTACATCCAACAGCTGATTCATAACTAGGAGATTAGCGAGGAAATGCAATTTTCAATAATAAATCAAGCAGTTTTTCCAATACAAAAATTTGTAGTTTTTGATGACTCCAATTTCAAATGCAGGCTATTTGAGAAATAAGTGTGGAAAAAGTACAGGTTTACGTTGATTAAATTTAAATAGGAGACCTTTTATGCAAAATTTTACCTTCATAGACCCCCTTCATTAAGTTGTCACATTTTCTGCGACCTTCTGTTCCTATTAATATTACTCCAAGACTCACGACTGAAATGATAGAGGGGTTTTCCATAAAATACGCCACTCAATTTTTTCGTAGACACCCTTCCCCTCCTCTTTCACCACGTTGTGTCACATTTTCTGCGACCCCCCAATTCGGTCACGAATGATGAAGGGGACGTCATGTCAAATTCACCTTTTTAGACCCCCTTTCTCTCTATCCTTTATCACGCTATGCCACATATCCGATCCCCCTATTAATATTACAATGATAAGCATCCACGACACAAGTTTTTTTTTATTTGCAAATTTGAAACGAATAACTTTCTATCGTAGCATAAAAATGAAATTTAAAACAAACGTGTGAAAATTTGCGTACTTGTATGATACTCTGCGACCTCGTTCTAGTCGCTAAGATTCTAGTCGACATGGGGGTCTATTCTGTAACCAGTCCTTTAAAATTTAGAGGCCGTTAAAACTCTAACAGGCGCTAAAATCACATCTACCTACTTGTAGATGTGATTTCAGCGCCTGTTAAATTTTTTAACGGCCTATAATTTTAAAGGACTGGTTACAGAATAGACCCCATGGTCAAAATTGTCTTTAAACCGAAAATGCCGAATATTTTATACAGAGATTTAACCAATTCTAAATACAATGGAACTATATAGTTCTTAATCCATAAAACACCTTACATACCAGCAATAATATGAATAACCTTATTTTCGAATTTATTAGTTTTTACCTCGGTTTTCACGTAAGCTTTTGATGGTGTCTTTTTAAAGACGCAGTAATGATACTTAAAAATCGTACTTTTTGGGAAATTTTGAGATATTAATATGCGTAAGAAAAAAAATTAGAGCGATTTTAAGACGAGAGCTTGCGGCTGCGAGTGTCCGGAGCTGTCCTCATTAAGAGAGTGTGTGTTCGGTGAGTCTTGACCTACACCTGCCGATATAAAGGAGATGTCTCCTAGTGACCTGTCCACCTTCCTGGGAAGGACGATGACCTAGGAGGACAACTTCTCAAGGGGATGAACAATGTGGCCTAAGTACTGTGAGCATACACTCACCCTCCCTACACTAAAGATGCAGATATGTCTGTTATTAAAAAAATTACAACAGAATAGTGCAGAGTATATTAAACAATCATATATTAAGAAAAAGTACTGGGTAAAAACGCCTTTCTTTGACATAGAAAATAATAATGTGTTAATTGAATACTGGACACTACAGCTTCTCTTTTAATATCGTCTTCGTATTCTGTTCACTCTATGTTCCATAAACATTCTTTCTCTTAATATAGTTCGTTAAGAGTAGAAATTTATTCATCTGAGAATGCAATTTGTTTAATTTTTACAATTTTTTTTAAATTAAGTACGCGACTGCGATAACAAAATATTTCCAGTTATCGCAGTAGTTGGTATCACACTCGAAAGTCGCCTGTGATAGCAGTCGTATGATTCACAGTTGATAGTGAAGCCGGGAATACATTGTTCTGATGCTACACCACGCCACGCTATCCGACATAATGCGTCAAAGATGTACTTTGTGTACACTGCACACTGTTCCCACGTCATCCGATACGACGCGACACTTTACATCATGATAGAAAATGAGACCGGTTTGAGTTAAGACACTATACCATAGCAAGTAGTAGTTCCTCAGATGAGTGGGAAGACGAACTAGAATATGCAGCATCAGCTTTACGGTTATTATAGTGCTTGTTTTTCATATTATAAAGACACTGGTGCTTCCGAACCAAATCAACTAATAAAACTTTCATTCTATAATACATAATGATGTCACTCACTTTCATATGAAAATCAGGCAAGAGAAGATTCGTACCATGTCGGATGGCGTTGAGTCTAGTGGGATAGGATTGAATCAGAACACACAATATACAGATTGCGAAAATCCTCATCGAACCCTCGTCGTACACAAGTGCGAAAAGGAAAATACATTCGGCCACTGGTTTCTGGAATTACACGCCTTGATGACCGAGCACAATTATTCTTTATCTCTCTTTCAAGCTTTTTTCTTATATTTTCCTTTTCGCACTTGTGTACGACGAGGGTTCGATAAGGATTTTCGCAATCTGTATAAATATGCATTAAAATCTACGGTGTCAGATGGCATGGCGTGGTGTAGCATCAGAACAATGTGTTCCCGGCTTAAGACCACACACCACATGTAACAGTCGCTGACATTGAAAAAGCCGCTTTGAAATCGCTCTATATTTTTGTTTTCTGCTTATTAAAAAGTCAACTTTTTCAAATTCCTTTGTATTTAGAAACACAATTAAAAATTTTCTCAGTTAAATTTTTCATCGTACGTGAAAACTCAGAAATTCGAAAGAAAATTTGTTTCAAATGATTGCTCGAATGTGAAATGGTTTGGGGATATCGGAATAGTTTCATTGTCTCTAGAATTGGTTTGAGGTAAAATATTATATACTATAGCCTTTTTTCACATTTTCGGCTTGGAAGTCAATTTTGATCATGTTCCCCCAATTTAAAAAATATGAAGATAGGCTGATTACATCTACTAAATAGAACAAAATTGGTCGGTATGGTAAAAAGTGCCCCTCTGAGCTGCACTAATATCCAGGGTTTGTATTTGTTTATTTGGGTGACTTTCACTGAGACCCAAAAGATCTATTGTGCCCCCTTACTACTACTTTAGTTCTATTTCCCTGAGAAATTTTAGGATATCTGTAAGCTATAACTTCAATAAATGTTCCTCTTCTATCCAGTAATCTTCCAGGTACTGTGCTCTAGGATTCTGGAGTGGTGTGCAGTTGGAAAGGAGATGTGGATGGAGATTTCTTCTTCCATGCCACAAAATCTACATTCTTCTTCCTCCGCTATTATCAGGTTTTTCACTCGACAAAAGGGACTTATGGAGAAGATTCTGTGAGGAGGTTCTAGAGACCACAGAATGCTCCCGAATACACAAAGTCTTGGCCAAGGAGGGCTCTAAAGACAAGGTAAGTCTCCTTAAGACGGAGACGGAGACTATGCAGAAACGGCACAGGAAAGTTTGGAGCTGTTGACAAAAGCACACTTTCCAGGAGCCACCATTGATCTAAGTCTGCAGGTGGTAGTCAGCAATCCCCAAGAGGCAGGTAGACCCAGTAGGGAAGACTGGCAACTTGCCACTGACATTACAAGACCAGATAAGATGTCCCGACGACAATGTTCCGTTTGGATTCCTGTTAAAACTCTTAGCGCAGTTTTACTTCGACTCATGCATTCATTTGATCTCAACAGGTTGTAGTCACCTAGAAGAATCTTTGATTGTACAAGCCCTACTATCCAGGGTTAATTGTATTAGTCCAAGATCCCAGAGCGATAAGACACAACTTATTTTCACATAAACGAAACCTCATGTTCTCAGTAGTGTCTTATGTGCTCAGAATACCTGCGCGCTTGTGGAGCTTGTCGAGTGACACCTGGGCAGGTACCAGGTGTGAAAGGTAACTAAAATTAATAATTATTCAACTTAAATTTTTATAGCTGATTTTTATATATATTTTGTAGAGTATTATTATAAAGTTATACCATAAGCGTCAGACACTTTTCATGGGCCAGAACTTTTGTCAGATGCTTTAAAGCTCTACAAAAAATAAATGAACTTAACTTATTTTTACATGTCTGACTTTTAAATATGTTGTTAAGACAATTGTTACGAAGTTATATTTAATTAGTCAGACAAAATTTATTGACCAAACACCCGCTAAATTGCAAAATTACTCAGCCGTGAGTATGAGCGCGAAAGCATTATAGGTGCGCTTCGGAGCGAGTGAGACGGTCTTACTTACTCAGTTCCCCTTCTCTCTATTTTGTTCACTTGAGGTAGATGCTGTAGATGGATCATGGATGGATCACTATTAGTACTTGTATTACAAGGTAAATTTGTTGTCGATGCAGCAAATAGTTTGTCAACAATGCTCGGTAAACTTTTGTTTTTACTATTTTTTGATTTTTCAGGAATCGCGGAATAATATTTTTTGGGAAGAGCAGTAAAATTTTTATAACATTCTCGATGATAACCATTATCATACAAATCTTTAGGTAAAACTACGTCTTTGAATTTTAGGTTATGTGTCACTCGATGTTGTAAAACGATTTTACACTTTTTAAATATTTCTTCAGTAAATAATATTAATTTATCATGAGATTTTTCACAAAATGTACACTTTAATTTTGCTTCTTCTTCCATGATTTTTACGTTACCAAGTAATGTAATCACTCACAAATTACACGACGTAAGGCCCGGTTTTATAAGCTCGGGTAACCCTGCCCCGAGAGTTATCCCTTTGACGGTCAAATGGGATAACTATCGGGGCAGGGTTATCCCGAGCTTATAAAACCGGGCCTAAACAACAAAAACATGTGGTCTCATAGATCGAACTATACTGTGGGCGAGTTGTACCAAACACCTAAACTCGGTTTAATGATAACTGATGTTTAGACTGTGTTTGATTGATGTATTTATTATCAACAATTACATCAGTCTAATCATCAGTTAACATTAAACCGAGTTTAGGCGTTTGGTACAACTCGCCCTGTATAACATAAATCCGGCTACTAACTACGCGGGACTTGGCAAGTAAATTATGAAATAAAACAATTTTAACTTGTTATATCTACATTATATTATTATTTAAACTTCAAGTTTAAATATACTTTAAGTTTAAATATAATGTAGATATAACAAGTTAATAGTTATTTATGCAACAAGTGCAAAAAGTGAGTGTTTTTTGCACGCGACGTGAAATTGTCCAACGAGGTCTTTAGGCCGAGTTGGACAACACGTCAAGTGCAAAAAACACGTTTTGCAAGAGTTGCATACAATATTTTTTCTAAATTCATGCAAAAACTGGAAAATTAGAATATAAATATGTCAAGAGCCTATCCTACCTAATCAAAGTCAACCCGTTCTTCTTTTTTTGTATCTTTATGGCCTCCACCTTGTCAGCACTCAATCATAGCTGGTTTTTGCCTTGACCATTTAAATTTTAAATAATTAAAGATTTTTGCAATAATTGTAACTCGTTGAGACTAAGTAGTAATATATACATATATTATTGTTGTATTAAAGCAGGATCAGATACTTGCTATGGATTTTTATTTAATTTAAATGTTTATGTTTGTCATTAATCATCACAAAACTGACACAAGAATGACAGATGAGTGCAATAAAATATTTTATTGCACTAGTGCAATAAAGTACCACTTTTTGCATTAAATGTGGTTCACAAAAGTGTTGTTTTTTGCATGAATGTAGAAAAAATTGTTTTATTTCAAAATTTACTTGCCAAGTACTTGTCAAGTCCCGCGTAGTGAGTAGCCGGCTTTATACGAATGAGAGAAGGGGAACTGAGTTAGTAAGACCGTCTCACTCGCTCCGAAACGCACCTATAATGCTTTCGCGCTCATACTCACGGCTGAGTAATTTTGCAATTTAGCGGGTGTTTGGTCAATAAATTTTGTCTGACTAATTAAATATAACTTCGTAACAATTGTCTTAACAACATATTTAAAAGTCAGACATGTAAAAATAAGTTAAGTTCATTTATTTTTTGTAGAGCTTTAAAGCGTCTGACAAAAGTTCTGGCCCATGAAAAGTGTCTGACGCTTATGGTATAACTTTATAATAATACTCTACAAAATATATATAAAAATCAGCTATAAAAATTTAAGTTAAATAATTATTAATTTTAGTTACCTTTCACACCTGGTACCTGCCCAGGTGTCACTCGGCAAGCTCCACAAGCGCGCAGGTATTCTGAGCACATAAGACACTACTGAGAACATGAGGTTTCGTTTATGTGAAAATAAGTTGTGTCTTATCGCTCTGGGATCTTACTCTATATCACTTTTCCCAAGATACCAATTCACAAAACTAATCATTCATACCAAAAAAATTCTTGTTTATCGTGCCCTATTCACCTGCTTTGAAGCTGCACAACCAATTTAGGATTACGGAAGTAGATCAACCAAACAAGCTAAGATAAATGCTTTGGAGAAATCAATAAAGAACGGTAAAAAAGGTAAAATTGTGTTTAGGGAAAGAGAAAATACATAAATAACCTCTACAAATTTATTCACCTACCTTGTTATTTAACTTTAAATAACAAAAATAATCTATTAACCTCTAGACATTTGGTTACACAGTAACAATTCAAATTGACACCGCGAACTCGACGTCATGGAAAAACAACAAATTGGAATAAAAGAAAAACACTACTTATCCTTTGTTGGTAAACAATTAAAAATAAATATTCAAATGATTTGGAATTTGTGTTAATTCGATTCAGCTTTTATACTGGTGGCCCATATGGTCGATTTTTACATAAATCTGCGCGTACGCATTTGGATTTTGAAAAATGGGACAAAAGCCCACGTGGTGTTATGTTTCAATGAGCTAATTTGAAAAATGTTCAAACAATAAGGTAATTTAGAGAGTGAAATTACCACTTTGATATAAGGAGATGAAAACATTGTACGTGGTGTGTACAGTTTAATAAAGTAAGAAATTATTTGTACTTAAAATAACCAAAATAAATACATAAAAAGTATATCGCTAATGAGTTGTAGTAGAAGGAAAAGTTCTTCATCGGGGGCAGCTCTCATAAGGTAGTAGTCCAGTCATTTATACATTTGGAAATGCAAATGAACCAAGAAAGCCAAATTTTGGATATTATGTAGGGGGTGGCTCATCTCTTCTGTACCGACTTTTCCCATTATTTGTAAGCGTTTCTTAGGATATAAGGTACAGAGTCCAGTGACCAGGTCGGTAACCGTCTACAATAGTCACTTCCAAGATCCTGGATGTGATACCATAGAACGCTTCCGGACCTATAAAGTCTCCTTTAGAACCTTCTTTAGCTAACTGGTCCGCTAGTAGTCGGTAGTCGGTATCAACTTTTCTTCAACTTCTTATAGTATCCTTAAATCATGATCTTCACAGTAAGTATCATATCTTATAGACTATTATTGAAATGAGAAAAGCAATTGATATTATGAATAAATTAAATTCACTTCCAGTCCAAATAGAATAGAAGGTTCTGTATCTGGAAAAGGAAGGGGGAGTGTAGGCTCATAGCATTTATGCCACGTGTGACCCATTGTACATCCTCCCCAGGAGTTGTCCTCCTAGGTCATCGTGCATCCTCTCCTCTCCAGGAAGGTGGACGCCCAGGGTGATCCTGGCAAATCTGAATCCTTTGATTCCATCTCATAGAAGGTTAAGAGGACCTTGAAAAAATTTGAGTCATTTCAATTATTAAAAATTTCAAATTAATAAGAATTAAATAGGCAACAAAATGTGTGAATGATCGCCGAGATCGCCGAGATTTTATAAAACATATAAATAAAAGCGTGAAGTTTATATCACGAGGAATGGTGTGGTTCCCAACGATATTTTTGATGGTATTCTTCATATAAATATTTGTTACTTCAACAAACCTCCAAGCTTAAAATTTGAAACAAGAGATTTAATAATATTTTCCTTTTAAAAATAAGGCAATATTTCGTAGATTTGCATGTTTAGGAGAAAAATTTACTAAATACATTCGTATAATTATTTCCAAATGAGCTTTTTCTTTCGTAAGACTCAGTATAGTTCCTGGTCTTTTAATTAAAAGTATCCTTTCGGCAATTTTCAAATTAAAAATCTTATCATTTAATGTTATCTGTCTCAAAACATCTGTTTGCTGCTTTTCAACTCAAAACATTCTAAAATTCACTTGCAGGAAAATTTAGTGAAAAATTTGCAAAATGCGATTTATATGAATATTTATACGAGTTGTTAAAAAATGTATAGAATTTTTTACCCAAAAATGTCTATAACATGCACACATAAAATTAGCAAATGTTTTAAATTCCAGAATATTTTGAATACAATTGCATAACATTTTATTCAAATTAAATACAATTAATAAAATACTTAAATAGGCACCTTATTTGAAGTTTTTTAAAGCGAAGTATCGTTCCACACATAATTGTTATTTTTGTTGTCAAATAAATGATTAAACTTTATTGTTATATTATGAGTTACTACTACTACTACTACTACTAGTAGGCGAACCTTGTCCTGGACAAACTCAAGCCAAGGTTCCGGCACTGAGGCCACTGGCGGGCCCATTCTGCCATTCCTGCTACCTAGACATCCATAAAGCCGAGCCCTTCAATAAAGGCCACAACCTTTTTCAATGGATGCCTGCTTGTGTCTCCAGGGGCCAAAACAGGGACTCCGAAGATTCGCCTGCGTAGTACAGCCCAGTGTGGACACTCTAGGAGAACATGGACTGACGTTTCGTCAGTCATGCCGCAACCCCTGCATAGGGAACTTTCCTCTACTCCTAAGTTGTGGAGGTGTTTCATCATACAGCAGTGCCCCGTTAGGAGTCCTGCTATCTTCCTTAGCCTACTTCTTGGTAGTTCAGTAGCTGCTCTAGCGTGTCCATCAGTCCATCCCTTCAGTAAAAGTTTGGATTGCCTAGGACCCTGCAGAGCATTCCAATGAGCGAGGTGCTGATTCTTCAGCCACTTCTTCGACTCCTTGCGTATTCTTTGTTTTGTTAGGCCCAAGGTAGGGCCTGGGCCGCAGAAGGGAGCTGCCGCCCCCTCCGCAGCCAGTGCATCCGCCATCTCGTTGCCTTCAAAACCAGAGTGGGCTGGAATCCATTCTAGCCGCACCACATTGCGCCTTGCAAGATTAGCAAGTCGTTCTCGACATTCATTAGCGAATCCTGAGTTGCTGGTGCACCCACTCAGGGCTTTAATTGCTGCCTGACTGTCGGAGTATATGGTTATGCGTCGATCCACATAACCTCTGTCTAGGTTTATCTGCGCACATTCCAAGATAGCATATATCTCGGCCTGATATGCAGATACACCATCACCCAATGGTACACGAACTTGTGTTCTTGGGTTCCTAGAGTAAATTCCAGCCCCTGCTCTATCACCGGAGCATGAGCCATCTGTGTACCAGACAGTCCCATTAGGCTGTGTATTCCTCTCTTTTTCCCAGGATTCTCTATCCCGGATCATGGCCCTGTACGGAGTTGCGAAGTATATTATGAGTTAGACTTATACTGTTGAAAAGTATTTTCTACGGCATTTCTAACAAGTAGTAGTAGTAGTGTTTAAATGTTTGTAGGTGGGGCATAGGTAGTTGATGGAGATGCCTTCTCCCTCATGTCATTTCATTTCCCTTCTCCACCCCAAAAACGGTCTTGATATCTCTTTTCTTTTACGAGATACTGCCCATTATTGCAAGTTTTAAAATTTACACCCTGTATATTTGCAGTGACTGTTTTTGAAAATTTCAGATAGCAATAGGAAAGCTTTACTTTGTCCATCTTTATTACTAATCAAGTGTTTCGCTTTCAATGGTTGTAAAACACAAACAAAACGACATGGCTTGCCCAAAAATTTGACAGTACTCTATTAATAGAAGGTATTTGACAGGAGCAGAGTTGCATTTGATTTATCTAAATTGTCTCGTATTTGCCACTTATGTCTGATGAGTTATTTTTCCGTAAATCATTTTTTCCTAAACGTATTTACTCTACTTGAAACGTGAACTAATATCTAGGTCAGTCTGGAAAATCCGTGATTGGCAATTGAGATTAGATATCTTTCTATCTGTTGATAGTCCTTGTTGAAACCTCGGCATATCTACCAATTTTTAAATGAAATATTTATATAAAAAGCATTTTCAAGGCGATAAATTGAACTACAATTATTGTTACATCAAAACGCATCTCTACTCGAGGATTGCCATAAACTTCAGTTGTCAATTAGTTGAAAAGTTTACTCGAGATGTCGCTACAGTCAAAAAACCTTTTTAACCCATTATTTATGGGCAAATTTCAATGTTTTCTCCAATAAAAATTCACTACTTACGAGAGCTATCAATATTTGCAGTCAGTTAGTTACAAAGCCAAAAGTAGAAAACATTAATAGTTATTTATGGAACAAGTGCAAAAAGTGAGTGTTTTTTGCACGCGACGTGAAATTGTCCAACGAGGACTTTAGGCCGAGCTGGACAACACGTCGAGTGCAAAAAAAACGTTTTGCACGAGTTGCATACACTATTTTTTCTACATTCAGGCAAAAACTGAAAAATTAGAATATAATATGTTAGGAACTCTAACTCAAACCGATCTTCTTTATGGCCTCCACCTTGTCAGTACTTAATTATATCTGGTTCTCGCTTTGACCATTTCAGTTTTAAATAATCAAAAAATTGTTTCTTAGTTTTTTATATACAAACTTTTTTTTTAAGTTTTCAGTATAATGTAGAAATACGTGCAATGAAATAGTTTCTATCCTTTTAATTTGACGCTTCGTTGGTCGCGAGTGGACTCACAATTCCCCTGTTCCCATCTATAAACATGTTTTCTATTTGTACGTAAGAAATATTAACAAATAATAAAATCAAAAGAATCAAATAAACTGCACAAATATTATGTACCCAATTGAATGTTAATAATTTCTCTCGTAATTTTTCCTTTGAACATGTCAAAACTCGTTTTACCAAATGATTTCATTTTAGTATGACGCATCCTACTGCAATTGTTTATTTATCAACAAAACAGTGCATCGACAATAAAAGGAACGGAAACCTCAATTAAAACATTATTATCAACCACATAAAGGATAAAAAAAACAAGATCTGCGATTATTATTAGGTACTATTTCGACACTAAGGATCTTCAATTTAACAATTACTCATATAATTCATAACCTTCCATTTTGAAATGGTCATGATCCATAAATAATATAACATCTTACACAGTTGAATTACCTCATGTTGTTGGTAGTGACTAGTACGCTAAAAAATATTAATTGGAAATATTTAAACAATTTCTGCTACTATCATATACCAAGGTGGTGAAGACTATTATGGACCGAGCACCAAGGAATAAGGTGCGAGGCTTATAAATGTCTTTACCATCGTGGTGAATGTACAGTTTTTTATAATAATTATATTATAATAAATAATAATTGACATTATACACTATTACAGTGCTAAAATATTACAGCGGTATTACATTCACAACACAACACCTTGAGAGTGTAAAAATATTTCACGATTTTTCACAATTATGGATAGTGTTCAGCATTAGAAGCATACAACGGCACGATAAAGAAATTGAACTAGAGGGTGAAATGAGGCTTATCCCCAATTTTTATTTTTTTTTATTTTTTTTTTGGAAAATACCTCATTGGTCTTGAAAAAAATGGAAAATTTCTTAAAAAATTAAAATTTCTGCAAAATTTACATGGATAGATCAACAGATCTTGATATATTTCAAATATTTTATTACATTGCGACCTCTCTGACCACCTTAGATAAGATCCCTTCCCCCCCTCATTTCACGAAAAATCAAGTCTTCCCACATTCCATTTTGAACGTTAATATATCTAGCTGTCCTTCATCATAGTTTTTTACAATATTAATTAATTATTATTATTTTTATTAATTTAAACAGTTTCCAACGCGTGATGTCCAATTAACCATTATATTTTAAGACCAGTTATTTCTTATAAGTTTTCTTGTAGTATATAAATTTTAAGGTCAGAAAATAAGCAAATAAGCGCGAGGAGTGGTAAATTTCTATACATTTCTTCAAATCACTTGAAATTATTAACTTTAAAATAATAAAATAAAACATATTTGAGCTTTCATTTGATATGTGTGTATGTATGTATGTATTTGTGCTGATTATTCACTGAGACCTATATTGTCTTATACTTATTTCCTTAGAAAAGTCTCCTTTAGTCCTATTTCACGGACAAATATCAGGATATGTGCAAGTAGGTAAATGTTCCTTATCTATCCAGTAGTAGTCTCCTAGGTGCCCTAAGATTTCGAATCGCTGTGTAATTGTAGGCCCTAGGCCCAATGTCTTCTCTGTTTGCTCTAGGCCGTTGACTAGTCTGCCTAGTGGTAAATCGGCCACGTCAACTGATGCAGTTGACAAGTATTTTTCTATCATTTAAAATCTACAAATATCTTTGAATTATCAACTACTTGACAGATAATCATTGAGCAATTTCCTATTCTATTTTCTATCTCGATAAATACTTTAATGCTATTCAATAATCGTTGAAATTCAATTTGTAGGATATATAAACCTATTTTTTCGTATATCCAAAATTTGTATTTCACTGGGCAACTTAGCATAAACTCCTAAAGCCAAATAATCATTCTATTCACTTTTTCACTTTCCACCGATATTAATTTTAATTTAATATTAATAAGATTTGAAGAATAATCTTTTTGTATATTAATAATTTCTGTAATATCTACATTTCATTTGGTGTACTAGTCACAACCGATTCATGTAATTATGAGAAATTGCACTCTTGAACGCGTTTGTTTAATACCAATTAACATGATTTTTTTTTCTTTAATTTACATATTACGTCCTTTTATTTTTATTTTTTAATTGGTTCTAATAATGTTATAAAAGCAATTACAAGGGTATATGCATGCAATATTTCAAATTAACATATCAAATTTGTTGGAAATACGTAAATCAAATCCAATTTGTTCGAAATTCAAAATAAAATGTGTCAACCAGACAACCTGATGTAAGAAAAACACAAAATTTAAATTTCCTGATCATACCACAAACCACAAAGAGAGTAGAAACTTGCTAAATCGTACTACATGTCTAGCAAACTTCTGTAGTACCTACTTCAATAACTCTTGTAGAAAACTTACAGCCCTTAGGTTTGGTAAGAGTCGCAGACTTAGGAGTAAAATATTAACCTCTTTAGGACCCTATAGAACTGTATTTCAAGTAGAAAGGCAGTAGTCGATTAATTTGGACACCTAGCCATTTTAGAAAACTGTCACTCTGGACTTGTTTTTACTAGCTGGGAACGTTTTCTCCTTCATATGCAATAGTGGCGCTGCATTCACAAAAAAACCATACCTTGATAGTTTTTTTGCCTTTATAAAATGTAAACTAAACCCGTTTTAGTGCCGCTACTGCTTTTAGCGAACGCTTAGAGATGCATCTGGATTAAAAATAAAATACCCCACCGATTGATGTTGCAAAGTATATTTAGCTCACTTACCATGTGGTCATACGGGTGTATCGTTAAAACTGGTCTTTATTAATTATTATATTTAATTGAAAGATTTCATTTACCATGTTTTTTTTATTTCGCTTGATGACACAGGATGTAATACACGTGTATGCCATTTATTTGAATTGAAGAACTAGCAGGCTTTTTTTTAATTGATTTCTTGAGGGCCGGCTTTATGATCTTTGATTGGCGGGGGAATTTCTGTATTTCAAACTAAAAGTTAAAGCGACAGTTCCCTCAACCATAGTTATAAGGAGCAATTTTCGAATCGATTAAACTGTTTTCTTGTGTCAGCGAATATAAAATCAGGCATAAATAACCATTTTGAATGAAATTTTACACTAGCGTTTAGTCGTTATTGGGATCTCCGTTCCCGAACGACACAAGTGTCACGGTAGAGGAATGGTTTGGCTGCAAGCTTCATTCATTCATTCATACGTTTGGGTTGGTCTCAACAGCCCAAGATTCAGTTCAAGTATCTTTGTACTATTGCCCATGCTACCTACTTCCATTCTAGAAGCTTCTTGTCTTCTATATATGCCACCAGTTTATCTGGAGGGATCTTCAGTAGTTATGATGGTTGTGTTATTTCCACTTCAAAGTGCTTCTGTCTAAATCCTTGTGTGTTCTCACAGAAGTAGAGTATGTGAGTAGAGTTCACATTTTCTGCACATAGGTTCACTAACTTTGCACATGCTTCCTCAGGGTACAGTGTCCAATCACCAGGTCGGTAACTGTCTTTAAATTTCTCTTACCCAGTTTCAACAGCATGCACGAGAGTTCCTTGTCTAAATTATTCAGTAGACTTTTAGTATGGAGGTGTCCTTGTGTCAGCCTCCATTTGAGTTGGTGCTCCTTAACTAGCCAGTTCCCCTCCTATATAATTATTATTGATACCACAAAACAGCTCCAGACCTGTGAAGGCTCCTTTAGACCTTTCTTTAGATAGCTGGTCTGCCATTTAATTCCATGCAGTCCCCTCATGTGCCGGCATCCATATTAGAGACACTTTGTTGACTCTTGCCAGCGTTATGGGATTCTTTACGGCTTGTTTCGTATAGTTGGTAGGGTACTTAACTTTATGTGGAATATAAATTATTTGGAAGGAAGGAACAAATTTGAATATCTCAATAATCGTGGTATATTCCCTTCCCCTTCTTCGGACAATTATCAAATAATTCGTGGAGTTTATTACCCAAGCTTGTAGCCAAATTATTCCTCTTCCGAGACTTTTGTGTTGTTTTGTAAAAGTCGGGATAGGAATTGAACAAATTGCCGTATTTTCGAGATCAGTTGAATTTTTTCGTATTCGATTTAATGAAAAACAAATTGCGCACTATTAGAGAATCGTATTTTTGCGATTAAATATTTTCATTGGCAACATCGCAAATTCGACCATTCCATTTTTCCCTTACAAAAAGCAAAGATCTTTGAGATCCATTTTCGATATTTATTATTAACAGTTAACACCTATTCCTAACTTTAATAAAAAAATAAAACTGTTTTGTTTCTATATACCAGACAAATTTTGTCAACAGTAAAAACACAAGAGCTTTTTTTTTATCGGATAAATTTCTCCTTGCAACGAAACAGTTTTGCCAATCACTAATTTTACGAGAAAAACTGACATGATAAAATCGCGACACCGAAGGTGGAGCGATTTTATCTAATATCAGTTTTTCGAGCAAATTTAGTGATTGACAAAATTTTGAGTTGAAGAGAAATTTATCTGGATAAAAGAAAAGCTCGAGTGTTTTTTGGCAAGATAAATTAACGACAGAATATATCGATGAACAACAACAATAATTATCTCATTGTCATTATGTGTAAAAGTGACGTCCGCTTACTAGAATTGAGGAAGAGAGGTTTTTATCGCGATAAAAAAGGATGCACCTTTTTTATCGATGTCAAAGTGACAATAACATTTCCAGGTATATGACATTTTAACATTGAAGTTAATTTATCATACATAAATATTTGCTTATATAAAAATAGTTATTTTCCTAACTAGTGCGGAAAGTGATACTTTCCCGCACGCGACTGCAGTTGACCCGAACGACGCGGAGCGGAGTTCGGGCAAGCGGTCAAATGCGGGAAAGACACTTTACGCATGAGTTAGGAACATTATTTTTTCTACGACCGTATATATCTAAAAAAAGTATACCAGCCCATTTTTCAAAAATTATTTCAACATACACATACAAAACTTTTACTTAAAACTACTAATTATTATAAATATTAATATTAAAACACAATTTTTTGCATTCTGTAAATTACTTTAAATTGCCTGTCCAGTGGAGTTATTTGGTGTTAGGGATATATAAAAATATCTTCATTATTTTATATTTCCAAAAAATGAAAAATGTAACAAAAAGTTGAAAAAGATTTTTTTTATGAACTATTTTGTGAATATTTATTTACCTGTAGTCACAATAGTTATAGCTTCCGAAGTAAAAAACTATCTAATAAGGTCAAAATTTGCATAATTTTACTTTCCCGCACTAATTTTACTTTCCTGTACTAATTTTACTTTCCCGCACTAATTTTACTTTCCCGCACTAATTTAATTGAAATGCGTGCGGGAAAGTGGGTTAAAACGCACGGTCGTAGAAAAAATTGTTATATCGCTTTTCCCGCAGTCGTCTGTTAAATTAGACTGGTACAAAAAATAGTTTATTTCAGATGTGATTTATAGTCTAGGACACAACACATAATTAAAGAGAAATAAAGTTATAATTGTATACGAATAGTGCATACCCACTCGAGTCACCACATGCGAAGCAAATCGTACATAAAGTGATTTTAAAAATGTGGATAATAGTTATTTACGTAACAAGTTCCGAAAGTGATATTTTACGGGATGAGTAGGCAAGGCGAGTCCTAGAAGACTGCTAGTCCCGCAAAATTACTTTCGGGTAGCGTTACGTACAATATTTTTTCTGCAGCCGTTTATTAGATAAAATATTGAAAAATGTCGATTTCCATTTCTGGATGGGAAAATTGAAAATACAGTGGAACTATCAAGAAATTTATTTTGACAAGCGATGTCATAATGAAATTTCCGTAAATGTCTGCTATGGTCGCCTACGTAGATATTGAAAATCGCACCGAAAGTAAAACAAAACATTCCGAAAATAGCTACTTTCGTTACGATTTGATTTGTGTAAAGTTTCATTTTCGATGTAATAAATCATACCGAAATTTCTATTTTCGGGACGGCTACAGAAAAACGATTTTCTTGCGACATTCATTTAATTTCGTATGTGAATACTTTTGTATAAAGTACAGTCCCATAAACAAATTTCAACTGTTCATAATTCCCTAAGTGCCGATAGTACGTCACCCGAAGGTTGATCTTTATTTTTATAATACCGGTCGTAATATGTAGGTACATTGTATTATATTAAAAAAATTTATTTCTAATAATGTTATATTTAATTGCAATTGTTGATCGTTTGAATTGTACTTAACCGAAGGAAAATAAATGAAATAAAATACATTGGGGTTATCAAACAAGTTGAACTGCGACTATATTCTTTTAGATTTATCGATGATTAACTGGTTCAAAACCGTTTAAATTATATAATTTTAACGGACTTTTGGAAAATATCGTTTTAAACCAACGTTTTCATTTTTAATGATAGTAGCTGTCTAAAATTATTTCAACGACAGGAAAAATTTGAATAAAAATCGATTTCTGAAATACCTTGAAATACGTTAGAATTAAAGGTTGAAAATAAATTGAAATTATTATCAAATTTTCGAGCGTTTTGGAGGCGATGAAAATCCAATTATATTTGTTCCCTCTAAATCTTCTGAGGAAAGAAACACTGTAAAGCCTTAATGAATTCTTCATTCTCGTTGTCAAAATAGTCATACATCTACAGACTCCTTGGCTGATTCGTGCAAGTTTCCGCTGTGCAATTCTCACATATTACAGTGCAGTCCAAGCATGCTTTTCGTCACCCACATGCTAGTTCGGCACTTGCAGGATATTAACTCCAGCAGACCGAAGCGTTTGATAGAAGGCCCAGGCGTTGTCAAAGAAACGGCCGTTACCTGCTTGGCTGCCGCGTCATCTTAAAAAGTATGGACATGTGCAAAAAAAATTAAAACAAAAGCTGTGGAGCACAAATCTTTGTGAGGATGAATTTTATGGATCAATGCATTATTAATACAATATTTTAAGAGTATAAATCGTAAACGGTAAGCTTTACAAAAAAAAATACAGGAAACAAAATACCTGAAGATTTATTCTCTACTACAATGGTCTTAACGACGTTTGCTCTAAAGTGGAAAGTTTCCAAGATATCAACCAAAAACATTTTTTGAAGATGGTGCCTAATCCTTCTACGGAATCTGTCAGCATTTTATGCTCAGTAAGTGATCCTAAACATTATTAAAAAAAAATTATTGGAAATTTAGCGTGAGGTTGACAAAAAAACGACTATTTATACTTGCGTTATTGAACCAAAATAAATGTCGACCATAAGCGTAGATAATTGTTTGTTAAAATACAAAGACTAAATCAATTTAAAGGTGAAACTTTATTGTGGATACTTGCAATACCACGGTATATACATAGTTTTTAACATATACAGGGTGTCCCAGGAGGAATTTTCAGATAAAGGTAAATCTAGTATACAGATTGTGGAAAATCTATTCGAGACATATAAGTACGACAAGAATTATATAAGAAAAACTACTTGAAAGAAAGAGAAGAATAATTGTACGCAGTCAGCGCTAGACGTGTGTTCAGTTCCAACTACCAATCTGATATGAAAGCACCGTTGACAGTTTGGAATGTTCGGTACTTTTTAAGGAATAAATAACTTACTTTACATTACATAGTTCAAGTAAAAATTTGGACAAATCTGCAACAAATAAAATCTATACACTGCTTTCGATTCAATAATTATTGGTATTTCACATTTTTGCCGACAAAAATTGGGAATAACTTTTACAGATAAATACATTTGGCAACAGCGGTTAAAATAGAGGGTACTGAACATATACCCATCGCTGACTGCGAACAATTATTCTTCTCTTTCTATCAAGTAGTTTTTCTTATATTTTCCGTAAATCGTATGTCGCGAAAAGACTTTTCGCAATCTGTAGATAGTTTGCCTTTGACAGGAGACCCTGTATGTAGGGTATTAATTAGGAAAATGTATAAATAAACGGGTTTTTCAGTTGTGTAATAGATTAGGTACTGTGGGGGTAATTATATCTTAATTAATATAATTACTCTACATGCAATTGTCTACTTTGTCTTGTTCCCATCATCATTAGCGAAACATAATAAAATCCTTAAAAGTACACACTTTCCTATATTTTAAAAAATCAACCTTTGGGACAATTAATAATTAATCACAATTATATTACTCATCTCGAACTCGAAACCGTTTAATCCGTTGTTTATTTTTAAATTCCTCTCTTACTCTCTCGAGCTGCTCCATTAAATTACTAATATTTCCTTACTATGTGTTCTCATTAAATGCTCGTTTTGCCGGCCATGGTACGCCCATTCCCCGTTCTAGTTAATAATACACTCAACTGATTCGTTTATATATTTTTTTTCGAAATTAATCTAGCTACATTAAGCCTCCAGCTACAAATGGGTTCGGTACGCAGATTTGCAAAGCCACAGGTCAAAATATTCATCTACTTTGAGTTGAGGTAAAATGTTTAATGAAAGGTGGAAAAAAATGTTTTAAGTTGAACTGTTTTATTGTAAATAAAGATAATAATGACGTGGATAATGTACTTGAACCTAAATGGTTGGATAGATCTTGTATGTATGTATTTTTGGGGTATCATTCACTTTGACCTGAAAGATCTGTTGTGTTGAGGAGGAAAAATCTCAAATCACATCGAAGTGAGTAAATAAAAAAGAACGCACCTAATATTGTCATAAAATGTATCGAAACAAAATAAACCTTATCTTTTTTTGATACGGATTTCACAATTTAAGTAGGTTACTGAATAAAATAGATTTGCTTGACAAAAATTGACAGTACTAATCGCGAAATTGAAAGATTTGATGAATTGTTTTTGTTACTTCATAGTCATGTATCTTGTTTTGAGCCACCTATCACATACCTCTGCTACTTTAAGGTAAGGGTGTTCCACAAGGCTGACTTATACACTTTTTACCACCAACATTATTTTGCGTAAAAGTTGATATTTAAATAAAAATGTAGTATATAACCAGTCCATGATGGAATCGAAACAATAAGAGATAAGTGTCACTTAATATGTGGTTTAAAAAGTTTTTGAACTTTGGATATGATTTTTAAAATCGTTCGTTAAAAATATTTTTAAAAACCAAAAACGGAAACACCGACAACATTCATCTACAACCCAATATTTCAATAAGGTTGAAAATCGAATGAAATGAATTGAATTTACACTTACACATGATCAAAAAACTTTTGTGGGCAAGTGCTCTTTTGTCAATAGAACATGATGTTTTCTTTGCTAAGCCTGATCTTTGCGTGAGGTTTTTATTTTGAGCTGATCCATAAGACTGCAATAATATTTAGATTTAATTTTTCTCAAGATAATCTTTTTGCATCCAAAAGAACTGTTGTAATTACCTACTTTGTTGATTTTGTGCTGTTAGCTTGATTTAGAGCGGAGAATAATGAAGCTGGGATCATTCTACTGTTGTCTTTCTTTTAATTTATGAACATGAAGATAGATCAATGCCAAAAATCGGTTTTATTCTCATTATAATAATCCAAATTCTGATAAAAAATATAGCTTTAGATCCGTTTTCTGTTGCTTTCTTACCAAACGATACTAATTTCAATAATTTCCCAAACAGCCTATTCCAACGTAATTCTTCATCTAAAATATAGAGTGCCTACTCGTTAATCTATCATGCTTAGGGTTTTGCAATTTTACGCTTAGTCAAACTTGAATCTTTACTAATGCAATGCTCAACGATATCTTGTGTGGATGCTGCTTTTGCACATCATTGTTATCTTCTCCCTTCTCAGAATCTCTTCTCTTTTCGTTATGCAATCCACTATTTCTTCTCTCTAAACATCTATCCTTTTTTTATGTTCTTTGCTGCTTCCCTTGTTGTTTCGTTCCTTAATTATTTCTCCTTTCACTACCTAAAATTTATTTCGGAGTTCCTCTTTTCCTAGCTTGGATCCATCCATTTCTATATTCGATTTGAAACTTTTTCCATTATTAAGACTTGTCAGAATGCAGAATGGAATAAAATTTTAATTCTGCTTCAACCAATCCATACTCTAATTCCTATAATACATTGCGAAATATCAAATGATCGCATATATTTATTTGTATTGTGTAATTTTTGGAGTGGACCTCACTTTGTTGTTACTCGATGTATTTACTGAGAATTTTGAAATATCAGTTTATTATTCAATTGTTTCTGTATTTACAACGATAATATAATTGGAATAGGAAGAGTGATTAGATAAAACATGTCAAACACTTAATGATACTTTCTAGAAAAAATAAAAAGGTTTTTAGACAGTTTTTGGCCATTTTTCTTTAATCTTCAAAGAGCAACGACCAGTCAAGGATCTATACAGCGTTGCTGAAAAGTCTCGCACCATAAGGATGAAACGGATAAAGGGAAAGTTATGAAATTCTAGGACGATGAATGAGACTCTTTTCCGCATATTTTAGAGTAAAGGTCAAATTTTTTTGACGTCAATGCTTAGCGTACGGCTGCCGTCTTGATTTTTTTTAATGACAACCTAGATCGTGTGACCCATAACAAAAAAGCTTATTTTTTTCTCTTTCCAAAAATAATCCCAATGTATCACTTTACTACAAAATGTCCTATAAAATATCGTTTTTATTTTTCTAAATTAAAGTGTACCGTAACTACCTACTAATTATATTTGAATTTGTAGGTTTTTAAAATAAAACAAAAAACAATAGTAGGCATTAAAAACGTCAACCACATAATTAGTTCATTATTTATGTACAAATTGTCAAAACTGATACTAATTTCAAATTAGCAGGAAATTTAAAAGTAAATTAAGAATAATGGCATATTTTTCAGAAAAACAACGCATCCAAATTTAAATGTTAGTTGGTTATGGTGGTCGCAAACGCACCTATGACGAAGTAACTTATATTTTTAACGATACTTGGTGACGTCTATTTAGGGAGTACTTCAATTTCGTAATAGATGTTTTAATGCTTGAAAATTGGCCAAAACTTATTGTTTATTCCAAATAGCTTTAATATGTTGTTTTTTGTTTGTATTACTGTTGTCGACCGGGACACCTATTTATATAAGTACGGACATCTTTTTCTGCCATATCTGCATATTCATTTTCATATTTTTGACTGTGCTCACATTAAGTTTAGGAAATTGAACATAAACTTAAATTTGGTCGTAGCTTTTATAAAAAATGGAAAAAATGCTGTCTTTTTTTAAACATCAAGATATTTGACATTTTTATTACTTATTATTTTATTACTTTTCTACGAGGCCTGTATACAATAATAGTAGTTAATTTGGACAACTAGTGCGCAAATCGTCACTTTTCTCACGAGCGCGGAAGTGGCAAATTTAGCAAGTGGGAAAGGTGATTTGCGTACAAGTTATACCTACACAATATTTTTTCTACAACCACATTTATTAATGAAAGAAATACAGTAATTTAAATAGCTATTTTATTTAAACTTTGAACAGAAAGAACTTACAATATGAAAATAAATAGAAAAATCAGTGGAATGTAGAATTAATTGTAAAATTTAAACAATTTTGTATTATTATTAATTCCTAAAATAATGCTTAATAGGTTAATGTTTTTATAATTAATAAATTAAAATAAATAATTTACTTACTTTTGGAATAAATTTAGAAACTGTACACCAATAAGAAATTCACTACCTATTAGATTGAATTGTCAAAAAAAGTTGACAGGTCATAGGTAGCTTTGTTTGACATTTCGGTGCGGAAAAGTGCCATATAGTGTACTTTTCGCATTACTTTTCCAACGGTTATCAAACTAATTAAGAAAAGGCTTGCTTTGCATATAAACATTTGTATAGAAAAACGTGTATTGCATAAGGGTTGTAGGAAAAACAGTTTTTCACGTATCACCAATTACCCTAGTCTTCTTAAAAATTAAGCTGACCACATATTTTTATTTGGTATTTTGGATACTCAATTTTTAACATAAATGTTTTCAACTATCAGTTTTTCATTTGAAATTCAAAGTATAAATTTTATAGTCTAAGAAAAGTACTTTTAAAACCTAACATATTTCGTCATATTTATAGTCCTGGTATTCGATAATTTGACGAAATATATTACAGTTGAGTCATCCAAAGGACCAAACATTCTTTTATTTAAACTAGGTACCCAGTATAAAAATATCAAACCCGGTTTAAGAAGTTAACTATAAAAATCCGTTCAATATATTTAATGCAAATAGATTGTAAAAGTAAAATAGACAATAAAAGGCTACCGACTTTTACTTTCAACCCTTCTTAGAAATTGCATATTGTCAACTATACCCTGAGCACTGTTATTACAGTTCCATCTCAAAATTTTACAATTCTGTCGGCGTATCCTTCTTTTATGCGTATAAAAGTAGGTACCGTTCGACAAAATCGACCTTTAAAGTCACGAATCTCAAAAAACGTGCTTTTTTTTCCTGATAAATTTTGAAATTCTAAAAATGTCAATAATTTTTCTATTTTTGCCAATCAAGCAACAACACAAAGTTTGGATAACTTTATTAAATAAAACATCCTGTATATTTTTGCATAAATATTAATACATATTACTTTAACAAATCACACCTACTGTTTCTAATTAATTCCACTTCTCAATGAAAACATTTATGAAAATTCAATGTGATAAAGTGACCCAATTATTTAGATGGAAATTCCAAGTTTCCTCCTCATTAAAAATTCAAGGAAGTACTATGTATAGTACGTTGGAATCTGCCACCTCTTCATTCATACAAAGTAAAGCGAGATCTGTAATGCACAGAAAAATACACAGTCAGCAACACATAAGCCAAACGCTGACAAACTGACAACTGGAAGCTAATCGGGAGCTAAAAGTGGACTATGTAATGGGTCAGCCCATCGATGCAATAGTTATAGATATAGCATCGATAAAAAGTTCAAAGTAACTATACCAAACAGAAAAGACTGTAAAAAAGGTGTACCCATACATGCGGATGTTTTTTTGGTATACAGACGGGTCAAAGATGTTAGACATCGAAGACAGAGAGATATATTTTTGTAAAGGGAGTCGGTATAGTAGGGCTAGAGCAAAAGATAGCCTTTTCAGTGAGTCTATCAAAGAATTCCACCATTTTCCAGGCGGAAATAACGACGATTCATCACTGTGTGGAAGAAATTAAAAGGCAGAAGAGAACATATCGTTCAATTGGCATCTTCACAGACAGTCAACTCCGTAGAGGTCAATTCTAAGCTAGTGTGGGATTGTGTGCGGGCCCTAAACACACTGGGCGAGTGTATTTATGTTACGGTAGCCTGAGTTCCGAGGTACGAGGGTGATAAGAGAAACGAAACAGTGGATGACATTGCCAGACAAGGATCATCAATGCCATTCGTTGGACCGGAAATCTTGGTTATCTGGCTCTAGTGTACCTATATTGTTAAATATAAACTTGTATATGTATATATTCAATATACGAGAGCAGTTTGACGGAAGAGTTACTTTTCAGAGGCTGGCAACATTTTCGCTACGGTAATTATATTGTTAGTTTCCGCCGATTCTGATGTCATCTGTCAGATTTGTACTTAGACCTACTTTTTTTAACATATAGCGTTAATAAAAAATAATAACCGATTTGGATGGTGGTTGAAAAATAAGTTCAAATGCACTGTTACTTTTCTTAAATTCACTCTGGTTTAATAAAAAAATTGCTAGATATGTTTGAAAAAGTCGAACTCCATTTTCATACCACTATCCATTTTTTATTAAACCATAATGAATTTAGGAAAATTAAAATTGCATTTGAACTCACTTTCCAAATCTGTTATAATTTTTTATGAACCCTATTCGGTAACAAAGTTCGCATTTGACAGTTTTGTACAAGAATCCCTATGTCGCATCTTATAAATAACACAGTGTATACTTGAACCTTTATCAACATAATATTTTTTCTTTCAATAATTCTATTCTATTCTGTTTATGTTATCATTTGTTTGACCCATTTCATTTAAAATAAAAAGGATTATTGAATCAGAACTACAGAAAACGGAACTTAATAATCAATATAATTTATTTCTTCAAGAGTTAGTTTCACTGTATAATTGTCAATAACGGAGATAACTCGACTTCGGGGACACAACTCGACTCCAGTGATTTTTAAAATAATTTTATCACAAGCTATGCAATCTATTAACTGAAAAATGCACTTTTAAATAATTCTCCCACAGTTAGCATAATTGAAAGCTTACTGTAACCATGTGAACTACCTTTATTGTTTTTGATATAAAAATTATATATGTATACATTTAATTTTGTCCGTTGAATTGGCTAATTTGTAGATTTTTTACAAAAAAGTGGGACTTGACCCAAAAACTACCTACTTACACCAAGGAAATTAATCTGCGTCTATATTTAATGAATTGCTTATTATTAAATGCGTCTATATTAGAAAGAAAATACCGTTCAATTTACTTCCTCCAGGGCTTGCGAATCATATTTGTGATGTAAAAAAAGTTTCACTTTCATATTTATTCAAAAACAAACATACATTGAGGTACCTTTTTGTTTGTTTATACCTTAAAAGTTCAATAATAAATTCCACATTTCTCAAGAATCCTTATCATTTTTAATCTCGTTGTGGTATGATTGTGGGTGAATGCATGATAATGTTATCATTGGGCAATTATTTATAGAAAATTCAAAATATTGACATATATTTATATTATAATGAAAATTTGTTTTGTTTATTAAGAGTATCCCATGATTTCGTTTACAATCGCTATATCCTTAGTTATTATTATTATTATTGTAATGTAATGTTTGTAAATAACAATTGTGTGAACAATCTATTCGCAACATTTTTGAACTTTGTATATATTTAAACTGTGTGACATTCGATACACGCTACCCCTCCAGTACTTTTAGAATCCGTTTTCAAAATTTAAATTAAATCGGACAATTCAGCTAATGTTACTGCATTTTTCAAGATTAGGGTATACATTTTTTACAACGCGATTGGGCAAAAAATATTATAGCAACAAATATCATATTTAAGAAGTTTAAAATACATGTTATTTGCTATCATTTCCCGGAAAATTAGTTCTAACTATTGAAAATTAACGAAGATACGGATATTTCAAAAAAGTTCCATTTTGAGCGTTTTCCAGCTTTTTTCGGCGAAAAATGCGTGTATCAAAATTTTCCAATAACTATTTTGTAGGCTTTTGCATTCTCTACAAACGGTCTTTTATGAATAACGCGATTTATCCAGTACTTTTTATTATATTTGCAAAAAACGAAAAATTGGCCATTTTGTTACTAATTATTGTTGAAACAAATTTCACAAGTAAAAAATTTGCCTGGTTTTTGAATTTTGATAATCTACAGGGATTCCCCGATATTGATTAGGCTAAATCTCGCCTTTCCTTCTACTTGCAGACCGTTTTCAGCGTATTTGTTCCTCATCAGTATTAAGTTCTTCGACCCAGAGCTCTAAGAACCCAATGTCGGACTGAAAAGGATGTTTCTTTTATCAGTTTATTTCTACAAAAATATTTAAATTTTCAAATTATTGCTAGACATTGTGTCACTTGGACTTATTCACAATATCAATTTGCTCTATAAAATTTGTTCTATTAATCGTTCCAAATAGACTATTGTATTCTATATAGACTTCTATATTTAACACCATTAGCAATTAGCAAATCTAAATCTCTCATTGTTATTTTTAAACTATCATCGATACAGTTGTTAAATGTATAGTAAAAATAGTAGAGTCCTATAAATAATTGGGTTTTTTGTTTGGATAAGACCAATCAATACAGATCAGTATATTTTTGATAGTTAATCTTAATCTTAGAACGCTTTTATTTTAAGATAGGCCAATAATTGATAGTGTTATCATAAATCATGAATATAATTTATGGTATTACCCAAGATAATGTACTTGTAGCTTTTCCATATTTAAAAATAGGGGTGAGTGAAGATGAAAAGTCTATATTAATCAATATTGTTATTATTCCTCAAACCACACAGCACAAGTAGATATATTATTTACATAATTATCAAACATTGGAGACTTTCCATATTTTGTTCTTGAAATAATATGGAATCTCACAAAACAACCATCAACTTCTGAGTCTATTTACATTAACATTTATATTGGTATTTGTTATTATAATATTTGTATATCATCAATGACAGAGTCAGTAGCTGCAATTATATTACGCTTATATATATAGATGGGTCAAAAATGGAAGGAGGCTCAGGATGTGGAGTTTACTCCAGAGCACTAAGCCTATAAGGATTAAGAGGGGAATGGGAAACAATACAAGCGTACCACGTGGTTCAAACAGAACTGGCTGGTATCTCAATTGCCACAAAAGAACTAACCAGAAAAGGAACTTCTGGTAAAAACATAACAATCTGCACTGATAGTAGACAAGCCCTATTAGCCTTGAACAGATTACGTGTTATATCGGGGCTAGTACTAGAGTGCCACCTAGATTTAGCTAACGCCTCGGAAGATAACAATATTATCCTGAGGTGGGTTAATAGGGCACGACAGGAGCAAAGGTCATCGCATTGCCATTGCCGATTTTTTAGCAAGAGAAGCTGCTGAACTGAAAATTTTAGGACCCAATAACCACTTCTCAACCACTCAATCCCTTGAGAGATGGGATGGAATCAAATGATGCAGTCTTGCTAGGATCACCATGAGTGACCCTGGGAAGCTGGTGCCGAAGAAATATTTGGCGATGACTGGGAAAAACCTACGTTTAACAGTAGGATTTCTGACTGGTCACTGTCAACTAAGGAAACACCTCCATACTATGGAGTTAGTGGACACACCTCTATGCAGGGTGTGTGAACAGGAAGATGAAACTGTCAGGCATGTCTTATGCGAGTGTCCGGAGTTATCGCCAATAAAAGAGTGTGTGGTCGGTGAGTCTTGGCCAACTGAACACCTGCCGATATAAAGGAGATGTCCCCATGGACCTGTCTACCACCTTCCTGGGAGGGACAGGATGACCTAGGAGGACAACTCCTCGGAAGGAGGTTACATATGGTTTAAGTACTGAGAGCCTACACTCACCCTCCCTACTCTACATATACAGATCATCAATTTTGTTTGCTAGTATAGTTTGTTCATATATGTGGCAGAGTAAAAAATCTTCGTTAACTTTGCAAAACCATCCAAGTAATATCAAGTACGCTTATGGAGTTTAGCCTATTGATTGATTTATTGCTTCGTCGGATTTATTATACCCCGAAAAATATTGTCAAAAGCAACTCAAACCCATTAACTTTCTGTTTATTCCCAATCGCCACATTTCCCATTGTAAACTATAAAAACTAATCAAGATATTATGACAGAACTTTCAAATGAAACACTGGAAAAAATGTGTATGAATAATTTGAACGTGATTTTTTCCAAACTGTGGTTAATTAAACCCAAACGTTTAACAGATATGAGACATTTTTATTGCTATTAATTTAAATTCTTCATTCAAAATATTTTTACTACCAACCAACAGTGTTAATGTGACGTTTCGGGCGTTAAGTCTCGTTAGGAAAATCTAAATTTGGGTTCTTTCACTAATTAAAAATATGTTTTTCCTCTTCCGTCTCTAAAAACTCATCTAAAATACGAGTTTTACATTCGCAAAACATCTTTAGTCACTAGTTCTGCTTTGTTTCACTCGTGTCTCAGAAAACTCGTTGCTAAAGTAACGTTTTTGACACTTGGTACTTGATATACTATTTCGTACCGATTTTCTTCTACTTATTCCACGAGAAAAGTATTTCCCGAAAAAGCTCTAGGCTATTCAGAGATTTCGGTTTCTCTTCTATGCAGAATGCCCTAGGGGTGCTATGGAGTTTTTGAATATATGACTAAAGGTACCTTCTACTACACATAACCTAAATTCTTCTAGTTTTTCTAGTCTTTCTCAGCCAACATATATTATCAATAATGGACTAATTCAAATATTTTGAGAATCCAGAGATAGTAGTTCAACAAAAACTTGTGCAATATAATTTTATATACCCAGGAGATTGTCTTTAACATGTTTCCTGATTGAAATTATTTATCAAGATAAAATTATTTGAATTCAAATGCCATTAGTTTAAAATTCGGCTCAACCAAATATGACTAATGACATAAGAAGCGAAAACAAACAGTGTACTTGTCAGTCAGACGACGAGGTAAACGCTTCTCGTGTTGCGTTTGTGAGTGATGTGGTGTATAAGTATAGCTCTTAGACTCAAGGTGTTGTGTTGTGAAAGCAATACCTCTGTCAATTATTCTCAATTTTTGTCTCTAATTTGGCTAGTAGTTATAATTTTGGTGCTCGGTCAATAATAATAGTCTTCACCACCTTGGATTATAATATACTATTTCTTATCATTAGTGATGGAAAAACGGATTAGCTTTTAATTTATAGACGATTATTTTATTTTTGGACCCAAACCTCAAACCACTGACACAATTCACCTGGTCTCAATAAATTCTAACTAGTAATATTGAAGTATCCTTTATCAATTTTGATAAGTAAATTTAAATAAAATTCCAATTTAAATAAACTTCCTAATTATTAAAACACTTTGCAATATTTGCATTCATTAATATTGGTTTGAGGATCCTTATCTGTAAGGATTTATAAGTTTCATTAATTGTAACTTCCGTTTAAAGAGGTCGTTTCTTTGTTACATTCACCTTCGAACAACTAGCAACCCTTGCGTTATTCAAATTGAAAACAGCGAGAACCGGATGTGTTGAATTTTGCAAGAAGGGTCTTTTCAATGTGAAAATTTATCGACCCAAACCACAAGGCTTCTTTCGGATTATATACAGGCTGTTTCACGACGAGCTTAAACTATCTATATGTATACAGTGTGTTATTTATAAGATGTGACATAGGGGTTTACTGTATAAAACTGTCAAACGCGAGCTATATTTTTTACCAAATAGCGTACATAAATAGTATATTTCCTAACTATTGCGGAAAGTTCCACTTTTCCGCAAGCATTTGCTGTTGACCGAAAGACGCATAGCAGAGTTAGGAGCGCTATTTTTTCTACGAGCGTGCGGAACATATACAAATAAAGAAACAACGTATTGAAATTTTATTAATTTTTATTAAACCATAAAAAAAACTACAATCTATTCTACTACTTGGGATTAATATTAATAATAAATTGGCAATTTCATGCATTTTGTAAGTTGATGGCTGATGCTATTAGTTTTTTTTTTGGTTAAATAAGATCGGTTGGTGAATCTATTGCTGCTTCGATTTCTTGTCTCGGGAGACTGGTTGTGACAAAATTGTTGGAAGAAGTAGCCCCATATGCATGTTTTTTGACGGTGGATAATATTTTGCTAGACATTTTTCTCCGCATTTCCGTTGATTCTTCTAAATACCCTTCAGCAACGGCTGTCGCTTTCCAACCTCCCATGCTTTTTATACTGGTAATACCTTCTCCACTATCTGCAAATATGGTAGCCGAAAACTGTGGTTCGTATATAATTCGGTTGGGTTAGAAGTTATAGAAGTTACTGTGTGACAAATGTGTAGGTATACATTTTTTTTTTACGACCGTGCGTTTTAACCCACTTCCCCGCACGCATTTTAGTTTTAAAAGTGTCACTTTCCCGCACTAGTGCGGGAAAGTAATAAATTAGAGCGGGAAAGTGAAATTATGCAAATTTTGATCTTATTAGATAGTTTTTTACTTCGGAAATTATAACTATTGTTACTACAGGTATAAATAAATATTCACGAAATAGTCCATCAAAAAAAATATTTTCTAGCTTTTTGTTGCATTTTTCATTTTGTGAAAATATAAAATAATGAAAATATTTTTATATAACCCTAATACCAAATACTTAATTCCACTGGACCGGCAATTTTAAGTAATTTACAGAATGCAACAAATTGTGTTTTAATATTAATATTTATAATAATTAGTAGTTTTTAGTTAAAGTTTTGTATATGTATGTTGAAATGGAATCATTTTTGAAAAATGGGTTGGTATAATTTTTTGTAGGTATATACGGTCGTAGAAAAAATAATGTTCTCAACTCATGCGTAAAGTGTCTTTCCCGCAATTGACCGCTTGCTCGAACTCCGCTCCGCGTCGATCGGGTCAACTGCAGTCGCGTGCTGGAAAGTATTACTTATCGCACTTGTTAGGAAAATAACTATTGATATTTTTACTTACACGTAAAATGAGTGCGGAAAAGTGAACGCAAGTAGCAAAAATATACCTACGCGTTGCACAGCAACTTTTTAATACGGACTTGATACTAAGCGGTGCTAAGTTGGACTACGCCATCATGTTAGATTCCCATGGAAAATAAAACATTTTCATTTCTTATCCATAAATTTATAGTCTTTGTTATAGTGTGAGTACTTAAATGACTCACGTTACTTAGGGAATCGCCTATAAAGTGATAAAAAATGATTCATACAAAATTTCCAAGAATTGTTTTTAACGATGCAAATTTGAATGTGTTTACAGTGATAAAAAAGAGGGATTAGTAACGCGAATAAACAAATGGTGAAATAAATCGGAAAATCGTAGTGAAATGCGGAGTTTGTTATGTCTCATCTGTGAGTCGCTATTTATATTTTGGAAATGGAGAATAAATACAGATGTTTATATGAAAATACATTTGTTTTTTTCTTGAATATCCATGGAGGTCGATAAATTTTTACTTGTGCTGGAATCAATTTTTGAAAGTACTATTTTACAACTTTTCTTCAGGGTTTCAGACATTTACGGTCTGAAAAAACTGTCGAAGATAATTTGTACTGCAAAAAATAGTTGAACGACTTGAATAACTAAACTTAAAAATTTTTCTACTTCTGTTTTATAATATACTTATTAAAAGACTAAAATCTGTATCATAATGATATTCATTAACTAGCTCTATTTCAAATTAGGAAACAGTAGTCTATTAGCCTTGAACGGGTAACGTGTTATATCGGGGCTAGTACTAGAATGCCGACAAGATTTAGCTAATGTCTCGGCAGATAACAATATTATCCTGATGTGGGTTAAAGGGCACGACAGGAGTAAAGGTAATCGCATTGCCCATTCTTTAACCAGGGAGGCGGCTAAACTAAAAATTTTAGAACCCAGTACCACCTAGTACTTCGACAATTGCGGAACTAGCCAAACGTACACCCAAGTTCAATCCCTTGAGAGATGGGATGGAATCAAAGGATGCAGTCTTGCAAGGATCACCCTGGACGACCCTGGGAAGATGACGCATAGGAAATATCTGGCGATGACCAGGAAAAAACAACGTTTGACAGTAGGATTTCTGACTGGCCACTATTAACTAAGGCAACACCTACATACTATGGGACTAGGGGACACATCTCTATGCAGGGTGTGTGAACAGGAAGATGAAACTGTCAGGAGTGTCTATGCGAGTGTCCGGACTTATCGTCAATAAGAGAGTGTGTGTTTGGTGAGTCTTGGCCTATACCTACCAATGTAAAGGAGATGTCTGCTAGTGACCTGTCCACCTTCCTGGGATGAACAGGATGGACGATGACCTAGAAGGACAACTCCTTGGGAGGATGTATTGGTCACATGTGGTCTAAGTGCTGTGAGCCTACAGTCATCCTCCCTACTCTTTAGATTCAGGTAGTAGAGTGAAAACCACTTTACAGATTATCACCAAAGAGCAACTTCAATTCACAATATTCACCTTCACTTATGCAAAATTGTTATATGTGGAAAGTGGCGTGGGTTGTGTACTTTTCACATCAAAACTATAAACAATGGAATGACAGTATAAGAATCTAATATTTGAGGTTTTTAATAAAGGCAAATGTGTAGCTTCTGTATGAATTGGTTATTCATTAGTTTGATTGATTGATTGATTAGTGACCAGTAGCCAGTAGCCCTTGTCAGACTCAACAGTTTTTTCACTAAGTCTTTCTTGGTCTGGTACTAGTGTTGCAGCTTAGGTAGGTCATAATAACTCAAAAACAACAACAAACGAAAAACATCGAAGTTACAACCAATATCACAAGAATTCAAATGATTCCATGACATTGTAACTTTTGTTTTATCCATTAAATGAAATGTTGCGACTTTCAAGGTCATGGCGTACAAAGTTACGACTTTATGTCAACTGAAAACAATATATACTTTAGAACAAATTTATCAAACTATGAAATTTCTATAATCACTTGTTTTTTATAAAAAAAATGTGCAAATTCTGTTTATATTTTCTTTTAAGTATATACGGTTTTGTTTATTTTAAAATTTCTAGAAAACAAAAATAGATTTTTTTTGCGAAATCGGTAGGCGTTTTAAAAATTGAACTGTCTTCAACAAGAATGCGGTGAATGGACTCTAGTAAGAAAACAAAATTTGTTAAATTTAGTTTATGTTATTATTTGAAAAAGATACAATGTTTTCGGTTCCCCATTCGGGCGACAATGTCCCAGTTAGGATGGATGGTGACATCTCTTATTTTCAGATTTGTCTATTTCTTCCAATATTACATTGAAGCTGATACCGCAAATTTGCTTTGGTCTCCAAAAGGGTGTTTTAAAAAGCTATCAAAAACTCTGAGATTTAAAAGATCTGTCGTGCTCCCTATAATCTCATATACTTGAAAAGCTTCAGAGACTACCTAGTAGTTGTTTACCTGAAGAAAATTCACGATATCTGCAAGTTTCAATTCAATTTAGGAAAGTGACCATTTTCTATCTAGCAATCTCCAGGTGTAGTGCCCTTTGATTTTTTAGTGTTATGCAAGTATGTGAATGGAGGTTTCTTCTTCCGCTCCTTCTGATCTTACTTTCTGCTTGTTCCACTAACCAAGCTTCTTGAGCTACCCATTTGGGTATGACTATAACTCAGAGAAACTGTCATCGTCATGTCAAATAGCTTTGCTTTATTTGTTGGAATTACGTAATTTGAAAAATAAAATGAACTAAACTGACATTTGAGAGACATTTCAGCTAAAGCTTTTTGGTTAACAATAATAAGTATTCAATAATTACTTAAATTACTAATTACTATTATGATAAGACAAGTTTAGTGGTAAATTTTTTATCAATCTTTCTCAATCAAAGAGAGAAATAATGATTGAATTTCAAATAAGTTAACCCTATTATTATTCCTGACTCACTTGAATACGTAACATACCATTAAGTAAACAGCTGATTATTATATTATCATAAATATCTTGAAAATTTATTTAAACTTGTTACAGTTACTATATATACAATGCATATATTAAGCGTAGTAGTGTATTTGCAGTTGTGACACCTACACAACACTATGCTTTTCGTTATTCGATCTTATTACCGGTAATTTATTTTGTATCTTACAGTAATATTTTTACATCAACATCAAAAAGTATAATATTGAATCTGATGGCTTTCATAAACTGTTGGATAGTGAATAGACCAAGCAATAGAGCATCAAAATAGTAAGTTTTTGACAAAAAGACACTACGTAATATGAATCTGTATGTTTTCGACTCGTAAACGTCGTTTTTAGTTTAGAAAGATTATTAAGTAATCCTAAAAGTCGAATCCGTCATTTTGGGTAGTACTCCCGACTGTTTTTGTCCTACTTCGCTGCATTTGATCACAAATCTAAGATATACATTTTGCTACTCTCTATCTGTATTTTTTAAAACAGTTTTCAAATTCAAAATCGGACTATCTATAACGCAGTGCATATAATAGACTTTCTACGAAGTTTCAACGTTATAACTTGAAAAACGCCAGAGATATGAAATTTTGAAAAAAAAAACTTCCAATTTTCCCAAATTTTCTTCGCTTTTAACTTCGTTGAAAAATGCTTTGTATTTTTAGTATCTACAATAAGTCTTAAACTACTTTTTACGTATTAAATGCCCATAACAATTTTTTGAGCAACATTTGCAAGTCGAAAATATATCAAATTGATACAATGTAATGTCCTTTACTAGATAGCACAGTCCGTTTTCTACTAGGATTTTTGTCATACAAATTTATCTATTGCTTGACCTAGTATAAGCAAGTCTACGTAGAAATACCTTACTATTTTTATGTCAATGTCAGTTCTTATCAGCTATACTATACCACGAACATTGATAATTTGCAATAATTTTGTCATAGATTTCGAAAGCGTGTTACCTCAAAGCAACAAGCTTGAGGAAAGGCAAAATTATTAAAATTTATCAATGTTTGAGGTATATTCGGTATGATGATTTTTTATGCAATTAAATACTTTGAGGAGTATCCTCTATTAATTGGTCGATTAAATTATTAATTTTGTTTCCAAATCTAAAAACTGACATTTTTATAATCGTCAAACTGCTTCACAGAAAATACTTTTAAATTAGGTACCTTGAAAATAGAAATTAACTACCATCCCTCGGCAATCTTCAATTTCTTCAAATCAAGGATCTAAAAGAATCTTTTTCTAAATAATTTTTGATATCATTATCAATTGAAGTAAGTGACGATAATATTTAGAGTACGAGTTTGGACCATTATCACTATTAAAATAAACATGGAACTAACTCATGTATATTTGTCACTGCTTAAATCCAAAAAATCACCAATTTTATAATAAGCTATCAAATTAATTGATTTTCTTTTTTTTCAGCCTCTTTGAACAGGAGATAATGTCTTATGTCCCGGCTATGACGGTAGATAATCGTACCAACTCGTCTGCTAGAAGTCCCAGAGGTTCTCCACAATCATCTCCCATAGCGTCACCAGGTCTTAGTAGACACAGAGTTGCAGCACCTCATAAGAGAGACTTCGAAGCCAAACTTAGAAATTTTTATAGAAAATTAGAGAGTAAAGGATATGGACAGGGTCCTGGAAAATTTAAGTACGTAATTTTTATTTTTATTAATTTTTGACTCTTCGTCCTGGATAAAAATATTATCAGTAGCAATAAAAAAAAGGTGTTTTATGATCTCTGATCTGAATCCCTGGCGATTCATATAAATGGCGATTCATATAAATGGCGATTCATATAAATGGATGGCAACGAAAAGGCAGACTCCCTGGCAAGGAAGGGTACCGCAAGTGATTTTGTTTGACCAGAAACGAACACTAAATGCCTGAACAGCAAGTAGAGTTGTAGACTTCTGAAACAATTTACCAAGATTGGTTTATTCAAAGGCTTTATACGTCCTTTGCAGAATTTGCCTAACAGGTTTTTATACAGGCCACTAAAGTCATTATTGTCACATTTGTCTGGGAGATGTTTAGTGCCAATGAAATTCGCTGAAGTGTCGGTCTCTATCAAAGGAAGGCAATGAGAACAGAGAGTGTGGACGTGCCCACCACTGATCTCTTGCGGCTTCGGGTTAGATTCAGACTGTCTGAAGTGAAGTGTGAGTCGAACTGGTTGGCCTTATAACAAACAAACAAACAAATCTACCTAAACCTGTTTTATGGTTAATTAAAAATTATATTTTAGTAAACTGGGATATTACTATATAGACAATAATACAAAATATATTGGGACGTTCAGTATCATTAAATGTATTACAATAATAATTTTCCATTTGTTTTCAGACTCCACATTAGAAGGGATCATCTACTTGAAGATGCCTTTAGGAGAATCATGTCCGCTAATAAAAAGGAACTTCAAAAAGGAAAACTTTGCGTTGTTTGGGATAACGAAGAAGGACTGGAATACGGAGGACCTTCTAGGGAATTTTTCTTTCTACTTTCCAGGGAACTTTTTAATCCATATTATGGTCTTTTCGAATATTCTGCCAACGACACTTACACCGTTCAAATCTCACCTATGTCAGCGTTTGTTGACAACTACCACGATTGGTAAGTAGATTTTCGGTAAAGTCAAAACTTATGGGTTGTTGACGTGAATTTAACCGTTACTGATGTGCCAAGTACAGACAAAAACATATAAAATAGTCTAAAATGATCAAAAACACACAATGCGGAGAAGAAGACTAAATAATGCATTAAATCACTCAAATATACCCTGAAATTGAACCATTTTCCATGCTAATATTATAAATGACTTATTTTGTTGTAGGTTTAGATTTAGCGGTCGTGTCTTAGGTTTAGCTCTAGTCCATCAATACCTCCTAGACGCTTTTTTCACTCGTCCCTTTTACAAGGCTTTATTGCGATTACCGGTAGCTTTATCGGATTTAGAAAGTCTAGATTTTGAGTTTCATCAAAGTCTGCAATGGATAAAAGAACACGATGTATCTATGCAAGGAGAATTAGAACTTACTTTTGCCGTTACCGAAGAAGTTTTCGGACAAGTTTTGGAAAGAGAATTGAAACCTGGGGGAAGGAATGTACCCGTCACTGAGAAAAATAAAAAAGTAAGTTTGAATGTATGTAAATATTGACAAATTATGTTTTGTGCCAATTTGGTTATACTCCTCTTTTGACATGTTTACAATCATAAATATGTATAAACTCTCCACTTGAGAACTTTCTATATCACAAAACTGAAGTTAAGTTGAATCCTAACCTAACACCTAAGCACACTAGATGTCAAAAATGATACCAACCTTCACAAAATTGTAAATATATAATCGTTATGTTTTGTCAGTAGATTTTAACGTAACGATATTTTTACTATTTGTCCGAAAAAACATAATAAGCAATAAGTTACAAACTAGACACCTTAATGTAAAACAAACCCAATAAATTTACATTTTTTATTTCAATATCTTACAACATTTATTCAAATTTGTTACATTGTTGGTATATATTATATTTGTGGCTAAAAATAGATTTCTCGATAAATAAATTTTGCTTTTATGTTTAACCAAATGATGTCGAGACAAGAAAAACCGAAGACTCAAAAGTATTCTATTTCATTTGAATGTACTAGTGAATTTTCCCAAGAATCCCATTTTGAAATTTTATTTCAGTCCTATGATCTAAGAACCTTCCTGATCCAAAACCTACTTACTGTTCAGGCAAATTCCAACGGTGGTATGTCCGGATCAATATATAAGTCTCTCACTTTATCATTTTTCTCAACAATTCTACTAAAATCCATATCATCCTTGACTCCTTCTACTTCCAGATACCTAATATTATTTTCTTTAACTTCCTTCTTAACTTTTTCTTCATTTTTCACACAAAATGGCTCCTTATAGTTCGCTTTCATTAATTTCAGTACCAAATGCCCGGTTGTTTGAGATCTTTGAGCTACGCTTTTTTCTACTAACACTTCTTCGGGAAAAACTATTTGAAACACTTTATCTCTAATCGTAAGTTTAACGTAAATAGGTTGTAAATCCACATCTATCAAGTTACTATCTAAAAATTTATAGATTGCAACATCTAAAACGAATTGCTTTGGGTCGTCATCTTTAAGAGTAAAATCGAGCTTTGCTTGGTTTACGTTCAAAGGTCTTCCTTCTTTTGTAAAAAGTCTCACAGATGCAGTTGGATTTTTTTCACTTAGATCTGTTACAGCTCTGTCTTTTTTACGTTGCCTCTGCGATATTTCTACTCTTGTTTCTGGACAATTTTCACTGGACATCTTCCAAAATTCCTCATTAGAAATATCTACAAACAAAGTAATGATGATATCTCTTAAGAACACAAATATAGTGGAGATTTAAATAAATTTAGCTCTCTCATTGGTCCAGAACTTTTATGTTATATAGCGAGAGCGCTGCAAAAGAAGAAGTGCAGGCGATGAGACAGGCCAAAGAGTTCATCAAATAATATAATTATCGCCAAAACACACATAGTATCTACTAAGGCAAACTAAGAAAATGACATAGATGAACTAGCAAAAAAAGGGGATGACACACCCTTCTGGGGCTGGAACTCTTTTGTGGTATCAGCTCCAATCCACTATTGGAAAAATAGTCAAAGAGAAAATCTTACCATTGGAAATATCTAGAAAGATACATCTGGAAGACTATAGCCTGCTGGGATCAAAAGAAGGCATGTCTGAGTAAAACTGCACTAAGAATTTGACAGGTGTGACAGGACAGCCTTTGCCAGAATGGACAAACCTGATCAATAAAATTGTCGAGTATGAGGAATGGAAGAATAAACATCCATTTACATACTTTTTTTTCGGGCGGAGATGGGCAACTCATGTTCGAATGGGACCTAACCAGTACCAGACAGTACTGGACTCATCCTCACGGGATTGCCTACCAAACAAACTCACCTCAAACTCGCCGTTACTCCCGCCTTGGAATCACTACCCTAGCATACTTCAAGACCGGCGGCGGTACCTCACACACTCTCCGTCATCTCCCATCACTCCTGCCTCTCACATGCCATATCGAGTCCTTCTCTTTCCCTAATCATGCTCTCTACTATGCTACTTATTTCCATCCATTCCTCCTCGCCCCTCAACATTATCTCCACCATATTTTCCCAATACATAAGCTCCATATTAATATTAATGTTCAGTCTCATCTATTCTACAAATTAATGGAAAATCTATCAAATGAAACAATACCTGAGTAATCCATTTTAGACACTCTTTCTTTCTGGTCTTCTCTCCATTTGAAATACTTGGCTTGCGCTTTCTTTATAGCTTTCTCCGTTTGGTCGATAATCTGTTGTGCTTTAATTCTTTCACTTGTAGTAATTTCTATCGAATCTAACTTTCGTAATTGCGGCAACTTTGCAACAACGTAACTTCTATAACCATCGTAATCACTGCACGGGTTTCCCGTTAAAAATAAATCTTTTAAATGTATGTTATGTATTAAATTAGATACACTTTCCAAATCTCCTATGAAATTTAAAGTTAAATCTAATTTTTCCAAAGACTCGCATCTTTCCAAATTTTCTATTTTTTCTATATTATTTATCGCCAAATTTAAGTATTGCAGTTTTTTTAATTTGTTCAAATTTTCTATTTTTGATATGAGATTAGCTTGCAAATATAAAATTTCTAAATTCTTACACCAATTATTGAGATGTTCTATTTTCTCCACGTCTTCCTGATGCAGAGATAGTTCTTCCAAAGTTCCAATTATACATTCGTTATGTTCTGCTTTTTTTCTTACCAAATCTTCAGTTATTCTCACCATATTTATCTGGCACCGCAAATTGACTTGATTTTCTTGACGCTAACACCATCATATCGATAAAATAGTTACCAGGCAACGGATTATAGTTTTTGTAGAATCATAAGCTGGCTTTACATCGATAATTTCAATGTCACGAATATTTGTAACCTTCAATTTTCATCTCTTATGACTTCTTCTTTATTATTTTTCATTTTCTTGCTCGGTACTTCAATCTTTCATTCGTAGTCTTTCCTTATAAGTTTTACATATTTTCCTGTGTGATTCTTTGTAGTATGAGAATGATTTCATATGGGTGGGCATATGCTTTTTTTTTCAAAGTGCTTTTACATCTTTCACACTTAAAGGGTAGAGGATTTCAATTCTGAAAGTTCTGCTGTCATTGAATGAATATTACAATTCAATACCACATGACAGCAGCTGTGAAATCAAACAAAATAAATATACTTTGACAGTGTTATGTTAGCATCAGATAATTAGTCTGTTTACTCCTCCAGTATGCTCATTGTTCAGAGGTACATATTAGCACTACTCCTTATAATGGCCATTCTTCGTAGTAGCCAAAAGGACTTTACACCATCCCCTTTTGCATATTGGTTAAAAAAGCCAAATTTTACATGTATTTTTCTGTTTTCAGGAATACTTAGAAAGGATAGTACGATGGCGTTTAGAACGTGGTGTTTCGGAACAAACGGAATCTTTGGTGAGAGGCTTCTATGAAGTAGTGGATCCTAGACTAGTCAGTGTATTCGATGCTAGGGAATTAGAATTGGTGATAGCGGGAACAGCTGAAATCGATTTGATCGATTGGAGGCATAATACGGAATACCGTGGAGGATACCATGATCAACATCCTGTAGTTATATGGTTTTGGCAAGCAATCGAAAGGTATTTATTCAAAAATTCACTGATATAATATAAACAACTAAATTATTTTTTTTTATTCAAGGTTCACGAACGAACAGAGACTTCGCTTCCTCCAATTCGTTACAGGTACTTCAAGCATCCCCTTTGAAGGTTTTTCAGCGTTAAGAGGCTCGATAGGTCCTAGAAAATTCTGTATAGAAAAATGGGGAAAACCGAACAGTCTTCCAAGAGCACACACGTGCTTTAACAGATTAGATTTGCCACCGTATCCCACTTCTGAAGTGCTGTACGAAAAATTGTTGCTTGCTGTCGAAGAAACTAATACTTTTGGTATAGAATGAAGTGGAAATGTTCGCCTTTACAGTAATAGAGCGAATAATGGCACAGGTTTAACTTACGATACTTTTATTTTCAAATATTATTTGGTAGTAGTATACGCTATTGCCAATTTAGTATATTTTCCAGACCCTAGGAAAAAATATGGGGTGTGTGAAGAATATCTTTAAAAAAAAAGTTAAGCAGTCGCCTAGTACCATTATTATGTGTGCGATTTCTTATTTCTTTCGAAATATGTTTTTTGGGTATTACAATTATTTCCGAATGAGTTAATATTTAAGTTATTTGGGAAAAAATGAGGTTCCTGAGCTTATTGAGCCAGTAATGAGTCAGCTAACGTTGTTTTAATGTATTTTGACGAAGAATTACTTACCAAATAATAATTTTAAATGTTTTCTGTACATAGCTAGTTATTGTGGTAGGAAGTTAAGTTTTATACAAACAAAAAATAATTTATATCGTTTCTACATTTTTTCTTGTTAGAAATTCAGTCATTATTTATTAATACTTGAAAAAACTTTTTGTACAGAATTCTTTTCTTGAGCTTGTCGAGATCTATAAAAACTCGAATTTTTTGGTAGAATCCTGTAAAAATCCATACATAAGGGATTTTTTATGTTTTATCTGCCTCTAAATAGGATGTTAGTGGTTATCTTCTGACCTTTGCCGGAACCATTGCTTCAGTGATACGTTTTCAGGACTTTTTCTCACTTCAGAGTGTCTTCCTTACCTCCTTCTGCTTGGTAGAAGAATACTAGACGAAACCTAAAACTAGGTTCATAACCTTTGGGCTTTGACATCTACTTGTATTTATCTTGCACAAAAACGAAGAGCTCTTTGAAAGCTAACTTCAAATCCTTTTTGAACTGCTGCTTTGAGGTTTTCGCCAGAGTAACTCAAAAATCTTTTGGTAGCTCCAAATGTAATTTGTATTTTTTCACAGTAGTTGTTCTCCTATCAGCAATATCTGAACACGCCTTGCGAGTACACTCCAAGAAGAATGACCCAAAGTTTATGGTAAAACTGGCCACTAGTACTGCTAATAGTGAGACATTCTGTACAAACTGTTTCTCATGTTTTCTTCTGAATTTTTCTTGGAAATGTTTTTATATAATTCACAGTATATAAATGAAAGAATATCTATAATTCATATAAATAGTTTGTATGAATTAAATGCATAAGTATAATATATTTTTATCACTTTGAGATTTTGATATTTTTGTTGTATTAATTTATTATTTTATAGTTTTTAATCAGTTACCAATGATTATTTCTTAGGTAGAATTTAGATTGTTCATTTCTAATAATGTTGTGATTTGTTAAATTCTAGTCAGTAAATATATATTCATTTGTAAGGCACATAACACCTGTATATTACAAGCCGTTTTTTTTCTTAATTATTATCGGAATTTAACCTCATGAGCTGGTCATCTTTTGCTAATATGGTTTGTAACATTCCAGAAATTAAAAAAAATATTTATTATGACTTTTTTTACTCTTAATTAAAATTCTTGTAATATCCAATCCGAATTCCTGAAACTGCAGTCAAATTATTTAGGAAAAACTGAAGCTGGGATCATACTATGATGGTTGTTGTTAACCAACCCCGTCCGTTGTTTGATTGTATGTCATATCGTGGTGTACTTAGTAGTGTACCCATTATATACATGTAGGTATCCAATACACTCTCACTAATGCCCGATTTCACAAACCAATTCCTAAAGTTAGGTAATACCTAAACCGGAATTAAGAATTCCTGAGTGCAATTTGCGTTTCACACAGGCAGACTTAACAAGCAGATCTAACAAGCTATCCTAACGTTAGGTATTTCCTATCGTCCTTAGGCATTACTTAACGCGTGGTGAAACGCAAATTGCACTTAGGAATTCTTACTTCCGGCTTAGCTATTACTTAACTTTAGGAATTGGTTGGTGAAATCGGGCATGAGTGTTGAATAACACCTAAATCTAAAAACGTGACACCCTGTATATTTTTTGATTATCAGAACATTTAGTAACTTGAAGCTATACACATTGTATATTTGTTTGCTATTTTCACTTAATAGATTCCGTTTCACATAAGAAGTCGAAAGTCAATTTTACAATATGGCGCACATACGACTGCAACTTCAAGTGAAACGGAGTCTAAATCATTTATGAATAAAAATCAACCGGCAATGGTATTAAACCGAATAGTGTGACCACCGCTTCACAGATAATAGTAAGCTAATACAAAATATGAAGTTGAGAACTGTATTTGTTTGCTATTATTTGACACAATCTTGCTGTTTTCATTCTGATTCTGCAAAGAAATCCTTTCACTTAATCTTATAAGCATTAATCGAGATATTGATAACAGTTTCGCAAGTGAGTTTTCGACCAAATGCACCAGTCTATTAGTATATCTATTAGTAAGCAACATTATTTAGGCATCCCATTTTGTTTTTAGACAAATTAAGTATTTTCCAACCAAATTTGGATCATAAAGTATAAGCAACAACTTACACATACATCGATTAGATACTTGAAATTTCCTGAAAACTTGACAACATTGTAATCTCGTCTCGCTTAAATACCGTTGCGGTCAATTGAAATATAAACGAGATCCGTCCACGCTAGTTCATAAGATTGAACAGTTAAAGGAAGCAAAGTACTGTAGATGTGAAAATCTACAGAATGTTTCAACAAAAGGTATCGGCTGCTAGGATAATTAAAATACTGTAAAATTAGTGGAGATGGCTAATAATAAAAATTCTAATTATTCAAGATACATGTTTAAAATTGGAAGCATATCACGTCGAGGTTACTGGCAAGACTGTAATTAAATTTTACATGAACATGTTTTGGATGCTGGCACATCCCATGAATTTTTTTTGAATTTCATGGGTAAACTACAAATTTTAAAACTAACCGATGCAACAGTGCAACTAGCGTTCTCTATGAGAGTCAAAAGTAATTGATGGAATGTGTCATCCAAAACATCTTGCAAAATTGCAATGGACCCCACTTATTTTTCAGTTTTCTACCTATACTAGCAGCAGTGGTACCTACCTTTTTAAAAACCCTGTATAATAAAAATTCAGATAACAAAGTGTAAAATTGTAAAGAGGAGATTCAGCACTGGACAACCTAGGTGAGAATTTCCTTTTGGTCATTGTTACTTGTTGTACACAGAATACGAGGTTAACTCACCATTAGAAGTTTATAGTAATAAAATTAAAATTGTTAAACAAAGAATTATAAATACTGATTGAATTGTAATAAAACAGTTATGAGTATTTGCAATTTTATGTTTTATAATTTTATTTTGCTATTTACTGAAAATCAAATCAACATTATTATTGATAGGTAGTATAAAAACCAGGTATTAATTAAACCAATGATCAAACTCTATTGGCTAGTTTACACGGTGACAGTTTTAGACAGTAGTATTTTTTAGGCGGTAAGAAGTTTTCCTATTGCCTGAATTATGCCATACGACATATACAGAATAATCAGTACAACACAACAATCCATAATAAACAAGCTACCATAAATCGTATGTCCTATAGTTTGGGGAAATTTCATATCAACGAAACAACATCACTTCAGAATAGGTGATACACAAAAAAAACTTTAACAAATGCAGTAAGTAGTTTAAGTTGATATTTTTACCAATCTTAATTAAACTATATTTTAAAAGTTGTGGGTGGCGCCACTCATAAAAAACTATGGACTCTAAAAACATTTTTAATAATTTTGTTAAGGTTGATTTTCTCATAAGGATGTTTCCCCAAACTCTAAGGCTTCCGACATTGGTTTTTCGAATACATTATTGAATCTCGTGGTAAATCAGCGATAAAACTATACCTGTTCTGTGTTTGTTCTTCCAGTTTGCCTATTTTATTGCCTTTTTTTAATTCTGAAACGCAACGTAGAAAAGTGCCAATTTGGCCTCAGTTTAAGATTATATAGTTGTAGTTTGATGACCAACTTATTTTTGAGACCTTCCATTCCAGTAACACTAATAAAGCAACTAAATTTCAACAGAATTTGCTTAAACATTTTTATATTCATCAAGTTTTGCGGAAGGATGGTATTATATGGATCAGATACTTTTTTTAAATAACAAATTTTTAATAAATAAAACATAAACAAAAAAATTAACAGCAAGGTAAGTCGTTCTGTGAATTACATTCATCTATGCAATCTTCTAATAAAGAAGCTTCGTCTTCATCCGATTCTGAAAAAAAAGGAAAATACTAATGAAATCTAAGGTGCTTATTTAGGTTGTGAACATAGTAAAAGCATTATCAGTGGAATAAATCAAGTGGACAGTGTCTAAAAATAAATCGTATCGTATGGTTTTCGTTGGTTCCTTTTTGGAGGATTCTATCCATCTTATTTATTTTATAGGAAATGCTTCACCAAAGTCCACTATTAATTTTCAATAGTAACTAATTCTTTTAAATTTAGAAACTGTCAAAGTCTAATCATTCTTCTAGTGTCCGCTTCCTATGAAAGTAAATGTGGGAAATATTATTTTGTAAATGTCAACAATCTAATCAAAAACCAATTTTTTGTCCGATCGTGGGAGAAGTTACACTACTTTGACCTGTTTTCCATGCGCAAAGCTCAACATTCCCGAATAGTGGGCAGTTGCTAAGCAATTAGAAAATAACAGTGCGGTAATATTCTTACCACACTGCTGTAGCGTGCGGTAATGTTACAAGTGGGTTATTACAATAAAATGTAACAAAGTATGGCTTTAATTTTTATATTGAAAAAGTTGTTATGGAAGGAATAAAAGAAGCATCTAATTTATAACGATATTCTTGAAAACACATTTATTGTTGTTAATATTTACATTTATTGTCCAGTTTGTACAATTTGTAAAGTGTACTGGAGGGCATACGAGAATTTATATACGTTGAAGCTGCATGGCTGATTGTTTGGTTTATCTCGTTACCACCACTTCTACATTTCAATATGAACATAGAGAAACCTATCTAAAATTACTTGATTACATCTTGAACGGAATATTTTTCAATAAATTTTTCAAATGTCAATTAAAGATCGAAGAAAAAATAGTATGTATAATTCGTGGGAAAAGCTTATTCCCAAACTCCTGTGTTACCAGACTCGTTGCTACGCTCCTCGTCTGGTAATCATCACAGTCGTTTGGGAATATGATACTTTTCCCACTAATTATACAATATACTAATTCCGGCGTTCTTTGTATTATACAGCCTTGTTTTCTTTATCCATCGCTGGCGTCGCTAATATTTTATATGCACTGGCTGTGCTTATAGTTCGTACAGACAAGTAAAGTGAGCAAGTAACTCTTGACCTCAATTTTTGTTTGAAAGTGGTAAGTATTACAAAATTTTGATAACAATGAAGATTTAAATTTTGAAATGAAATAAAGATTTAAATTTTGAAAACTTATAAATATATGGACATAATTAAAAATTGCAATAAAGTAGCTGATTGGACTTTTAAGTGTCTACTAAAATAACATAGGCCGAAGGACAGTGATGGTTTCATATTTTCCATCACGTAAAAACAAAAATGCATTCACATCACAGTATAGAACCACCACCACCACAAGGTCACACTTTTTAATATTTTTGAAAAATAGTACAAAAACAATCCTTATCCACATAATTTCCCATTTACCAATTTTAGAGGAAATAAACGCTTTAATTTCGTTAACAAAGTAAATATGCTTATCTATTGCAGAATAAAAAAGTCACAATAACTTTAAATATAGATATAGTAGTTCTATAGACCTATAGACTTTTAAATTTCCGTGTTCACTTCGGATATACCTCGTATAACTTCGTACCGTATGTATGTATGTATCTGGGATAACATTCACTGAGACATAAAAGATCTATTGTGCCCCCTTACTTCTACTTAGTTTCTGAGGAGAGTCTCTGAAACTAGTAGCTCATTTAGTCCTATTTCCCGGAGGAATTTCAGGATATCTGTAGGCTTCAACTTGGGTAAATGTTCCTCTTCTATCAAGTAATCTCCCAGGTACTGTGCTCTAGGATTCTGGAGTGCTGTGCAGTTAGAAAGTATGTGGGAGGAGGTTTCTTCTTCCATGCCACAATATCTGCATTCTTCTTCCTCCACTATTTTGAGTTTTTTCAGGTGCCCATTCAGGCGACAATGTCCCGTCAGAATCCCTGTTAAAAATCTCAGTGCAGTTTTACTTTGACTTATGTATTCATTTGATTTCAACAGGTTGTAGTCACCCAGAAGAATCTTTGATTGTCTAAGCCCAACTAGATCTTTCCAATAGTTGGATCTTCTCTTTCTTTCTGCTTCACTCATTTCTCCCAATATTACATTGGGACTGATTCCGCAAAAGGTTCTGGCCCCCAGAAAGGTATTTTAGTCCTTCTCTTTGCTTGTTCATCTGTTACTTCGTACCGTAATAAACATTCTTATCATGTATCTCTCTGCTAATTAGAAACTAGTTTTTGTTACATTTTTTGCAGACAAAAATGCATATTTTAGACTGTTATAGCCGGTTATAGTTAGTAGTATCGTTGAGTGATAAATATCAATGGTAGCATATCTCAAAGATTGTTTCAGTGAACATTGTTGTGTGTTGTAATACCTATTTGTTACTGCATTTAGGTAACATATAGGTAAGAAAATTGTATAATTTTTAAACTATTGATTTTATTGAAGGATGAAATAAGTATTTTTCTTGTCGTTCATTTTCATTATATAGGATGCCAAAATGTTATATTATAATATTAGGTAGATACTATATTTCTAATTTTTTTTTATTTATACCGGGTGTCCAACTGAGAAAGTATGTATGCGTCGTAAATTACTGAGATAGGTAGTGGAAAAATTAATATTTCTATTATAATTGACCTTTCTAATAATTTATATTTAATTTTTTGAACAGTATTACTATTGAATTAAATTATACTTATAAGGGTACGCTTTGAAAATGACGTAACGAATTACTTCTCAATGATGTCAAAATAGTCAAGTGGTCTACGACTTTGAAATAATCGATAGGTGTTTCAGTAGGTTTTGAAAAGCTGCTTTCCTGGTTTCTGACAGTTGTTGATATCAATACCGATTTTGAGCAATTGTATTATTATTCTATACTTTTTCTTATTAGTACGGAAAAGGGAAACTTTCATCACGTGAATGAGTTCAGAAAAGTGTACCTTCTTCACGCTAGTAGAAAAAAACTTTCAGAGAACTTTAACGATCAAAAAAACCGCCATCCGCCGTTTACACTGTGTAAAAAATATTATCTGAATATAATATTTCATGCAAAATGATTTAGATTCCATACACTTCACAGAATTTTGATAAAAATCTAAAAATAAGAAACTTTCCCATTTCATCAGAGCACTCGAAACATAAAGAAAGAATAATTTGTGAGGCTGAGAAATTGTTAATCGGCGTATTAGGTATAATTTTGAACTGAAATAATTATATTAGGAACATGAGATTATGAAAAAAACTACTAGCTTAGATGGAAAAGCCAAGAAAAAATGGTAATTACAGGAAATAGAAACCGATAACATGACAGGCACCTACTCTTCATTTTGAATGTTTATTTTTGAAATCTCTTTGGTAAACTAGATTCGACATACTATTAAATTAATATTTAGAAACCGAGAAAATTTCTTTTGTGCAAATTTACGTTCTGCAACTACAATTTACCTTGTCTATAGTATCGTACCCACTGATTGGATGTAGGAGCTTTTGAAGTACCTGGGAGAGTAATAGGTTTTAGTTTCTATGATGTTCTCTCCGAATATTATAATCCTTTGTTACGTTTTCTGCCACTTACATGATATCCTCAACGGCTTGTGTTTCAATGTCCTTCGTGGCATATTGCCATGGAAGTAGTTGTTGCGTTATAATATTATTATACTGTTAACTTTTGACATCTACACTGCGTCCATAAAGTAACGCATAAATTCATTATTAGCTAAATAAACAATAATATTAAAAATTCCTGAAACAGGTCAATTTTTGGTTTTAATTTACTGTTTTTTCAAATTATCATGTTATTTACAGGGTGAACCATCTTCGTGTGATGACGTCGTCGCCATTTTTTTTTAAGTGGAACATCCCAATTTTTTTTCGATTTCCGGATTTCCCTTGATGAGTTGATTCCAAAAATGTATAACACTTTCTTTCAAATTGGTACAGGGTGGAGGAAAATAAAAAAAATTAAATTACCTACAAAATAATAAATAAAAGAATAAACGTAATAAACACATTAAATGAAATTACGTATTTACTTACTACTATTAAACACCCCGTATAATTTTTAACATTGTATTTAAAAGCTTAGTGATCCAAGCCCCTCGACTAAAATTTTTATTGTTTGAAATTTTTTTCATTTGCCGGTAAAAACTGTCAACAACGTTAAAGTACATTTCTGTTATTGTTAACTCTGTAAAAAAGGTACGTTTATGTGAAAACTATCTACAAAGAAATTTATCATATCATAATTTTGCAACTTCTTTAACAAAATGCGGTTAACCGAAAGTGAGAGGATTGAAATATTAATAATGGCGACAGGATGCGGAGTCAACAAGAGGTATGCAGATTATTTCATGAGATGCACCCAGATCGTGAACCCATTTCACAATCTACTGTAAGCAGAATAGAGCAAAAATACAGAGAATTAGGACATGTGAGGGATGCACCAAAGCCCGGTAGAACAAAAATGATTGAAAATATTCAAGAAGACATAATTTTGTCGGCAATAGAAAATCCACACTACACAGTGCGAGGATTATCTAGGGATTTAGGTATTGGAAAGTCTTCAGTAGCAAACATTTTTAAAAAGGTAAAATACCATCCTTATAAAGTACGACTTATCCATGAATTGTCTGAAGACGATTTTGACCGAAGAACTGAATTCTGCGAGTATATGATGAACCAAAATAATTTCACTGACAACGTTTTATTTTCGGACGAGGCAACGTTTTATTTGAACGGGCATGTTAATAGGCAAAACACCCGTTATTGGTCTGATGAAAATCCACACTGGATACAAGAATGCCATACGCAAAGACCACAAAAAATCAACGTATGGGCTGGTATTGTGAGAAATACAATTATTGGTCCATATTTTTTTGACGAAAATTTAACAGGAGTATTGTATCTGGATTTCCTATAAAATACAATGATTCCTGATCTGATCCAGCTTTTTCCTGATATTCAAATATTCAACAGGATGGTGCACCGCCACATTTCGCTGTAACTGTGCGCGAGTTTTTAAACAGGACCTTTCCACAACGGTGGATAGGAAGAAGGAGAACAGTGGAATGGCCCGCTAGATCCCCTGATCTTACCCCATTAGACTTCTTTTTATGGGGTTATTTAAAATCTAAAGTTTATACTAACAGACCTGACAATATCCGTGATCTAAAAGACCGAATCAGGCAAGAAATGCAGAACATAACACCCGCTATGCTACAAAATGTAATGTCCGTTTCTGTCATTGTCTAGCAGTCAATAGAGAACAATTTGAACATTTATTGTAAATTTTCTTTTGTTTCTTTTTGGTAGTAAATCACAGTAATTTCATAATTATGTAATTACAATTTTTGTATTTTTTTCCACCCTGTACCAATTTGAAAGAAAGTGTTATACATTTTTGGAATCAACTCATCAAGGGAAATCCGGAAATCGAAAAAAAATTGGGGTGTTCCACTTAAAAAAAATGGCGATGACGTCATCATACGAAGATGGTTCACCCTGTAAATAACATTATAATTTGAAAAAACAGTAAATTAAAATCAAAAATTGACCTGTTTCGGGAATTTTTAATATTATTGTTTATTTAGCTAATGAATTTATGCGTTACTTTATGGACGCACTGTATAACACGCTTCATTAAAATGACAATTTATTTGGAGGAAACCGTGAATAAAGTAAATAACTTTACAGAGCCGTCAGGTTTTTTGTCAAATAGAATTTTAGTTTGTGGTTAGATGTAGGGGTGTTCCTATTGTTTCTTCGTAAAGGGTGGTTATTACAGAAATATTTCTCAGTTTGTCCCGCTCTCAGTCGCGAACTGATCTGACCGCATGACACAAACAAACGTATTTGGCAAGATACGGACGAGACAATGACTTGCTGATATCGGATGTTTTCAGGGCTGCTATTTTCTAACTTCTGCGAAAATTTTCGTATACGAATGCTCGTATACGGATTTTTTTCGTATGGCAAGAGCTTTTGGTATTTTGGAATCTATGCGAAAAGCAATTCATCTCGCACAGCTGTCTTCGCATGACTTGAGCCGGCAACGCTGTGTAAACGCATATCTACCACAACTCCAACAAGAAAGCGACTAGGTTAGCTAAGATTATTTATATCAAATTATCTTTTTGTCAGGTTAATAATACTTCTAAAAATAATATAATCTACAAGTTTGTTTTTTTTCTTAAAGATTTGTTGTATAGGTATAAAGTATTTGCTGTCAGTTTGCAAAAATATTTTAATAACTATGAATGAAAAAAAGAACGGGAAATACAGGGTGTCCCAAATAAGAGTGACTGATTTTAAACATAAATGCCCAGCTTATTAATTGCTCCAAAGAGATGGGGTTTTCACTAGTTTATCAAAGAGATTTTTTTAGGCTTGGCTGGCATTTCATCTCATCAACACAGGGTGTTTCAGTAATGTTGGTTGAATTCAAACTGAAAAATATGTATTATTTTAAATGGATCACCCTATAATTTTTGATCTCATTCGAAAGAGCAATCATTCTTCTCTCAAAAAATGTAGTTTTCTATCTTTTGTTTCATCAACAACAAAGATATTCGAGGTTTCATGTAGTAGTACATTTTCAATTAGTATTAGTCTTATATGAACGTATTCTGAAGCCTAAAATCAACTCATGCTAATCCTAACAACTTAGCAGAACTAAAAAATAATGTCAGGAACATTATTGAAAACAGGAAATGTTAGAAAATTTTAAATTTCGCTTGCAGTTATGCATAAACGAAGAGGGTTGGCATATGCAGCATTTATTGTTATTCGTTCTCTATATGTATTGAATAATGTTATTATGTTTTCTAGCTAAATAAACTGTTTGTCAGATTTGTTGTCAATTATTTACGTAATCAAAAATGCATAATATGATTTGATTTTAGGCACCAAAATATGTTCATCAAAAACTACTGATTAAAAATGTACTACTACATGAAACCTCGAATATCTTTTGTTGTTAGTGATACAAAATATAAAAAACTATACATTTTTGGTAAGGAGAATGATTACTCTTTCGAATGGGATCAAAAATTATAGGGTGATCCATTTAAAATAATACATATTTTTCCCTTTGAATTTGACCAACATTACTAAAACAACCTGTGTTGATGAGATGAAATGCCAGCCAAGCCTAAAAAAGTCTCTTTGATAAACTAGTGAAACTAGTTAAATCCCCATCTCTTTGGAGCAATTAATAAGCTGGGCATTTATGTTTAAAATCAGTCACTCTTATTTGGAACACCCTGTATAATATCATCCAGTAAAAAGACGGAATTAATAAATTTTATGGAAAAAAATCCATAACTCTGATCTGGAAAATTTACAAAAACATTTACTTTTAAGAGTTCACAGATGCTGTGGATGAACATCACAGATTCAAAGCATTTAGTATATACGAATTCATTAATTCGCATCCCTTTCACCATGCGATGTATTTCCGCACAGAAAACTCGCGTACGGATATTTTTCGATTGCTCGAAAATACGGTTTGTTTAATTTTATACGAAAACAGCATGATTCCGTATACGGAAGTCATTCGCATGAGTTAGAAAATAGCAGCCCAGGGCTGCTATTTTCTAACTTCTGCGAAAATTTTCGTATACGAATGCTCGTATACGGATTTTTTTCGTATGGCAACAGCTTTTGGTATTTTGGAATCTATGCGAAAAGCAATTCGTCTCGCACAGCTGTCTTCGCATGACTTGAGCCGGCAACGCTGTATAAATGCAAATCTACCACAACTCCAACAAGAAAGCTACTAGGTTAGCTGAGATTATTTATATCAAATTATCTTTTTGTCAGGTTAATAATACTTCTAATAATAATATAATCTACAAGTTTGTTTTTTTTCTTAAAGATTTGTTGTATAGGCATAAAGTACCTATTTGCTGTCACTTTGCAAAAATATTTTAATAACTGTGAATGAAAAAAAAGAACGGGAAATACAGGTTGTCCCAAATAAGAGTGACTGGTTTTCACTAGTTTATCGAAGAGATTTTTTTAGGCTTGGCTGGCATTTCATTTCATCAACACAGGGTGTTTTAATAATGTTGGTCAAATTCAAAGGGAAAAATATGTAATATTTTAAATGGATCACCCTATAATTTTTTATCTCATTCGAAATAGCAATCATTATATCCTTTCAAAAAATGTATAGTGTTTTCTATCTTTTGTTTCATTAACAACAAAGATATTCGAGGTTTCTTGTAGTAGTACATTTTCAATTAGTAGTCCTATATGAACGTATTTTGAAGCCTAAAATCAACTCCTTATCCTAATAACTTAGCAGAACTAAAAAATAATGTCAGGAGCATTATTGAAAACATTCCGCAGGAAATGTTAAAAAATTTAAAATTTCGCTTGCAGTTATGCAGCATTTATTGTAACTTTTTGTTATTCGTTCTCTATATGTATTGAATAATGTTATGTTTTCTAGCTAAATAAACTGTTTGTCAAATTTGTTGTCAATTATTTACGTTATTAAAAATGCATATGAATTGATTTCAGGCATCAAAATACGTTCACATAAAACTACTTATTAAAAATGTACTACTACATGAAACCTCGAATATCTTTGTTGTTAGTGAAACAAAATATAGAGAACTATACATTTTTGGTAAGAATGATTGCTTTTTCGAATGAGATCAAAAATAATAGGGTGATCCATTTAAAATAATACATATTTTTCCCTTTGAATTTGACCAACATTACTAAAACACCCTGTGTTGATGAGATGAAATGCCAGCCAAGCCTAAGAAAATCTCTTTTATAAACTAGTGAAACTAGTGAAAACCCATCTCTTTGAAGCAATTAATAAGCTGGGCACTTATGTTTAAAATCAGTCACTGTTATTTGGGACACCCTGTATAATATCATCCAGTAAAAAGACGGAATTAATAAATTTTATGGAAAAAAATCCACAACTCCGATCTGGAAAATTTACAAAAACATACTTTCAAGAGTTCACAGATGCTGTGGATGAACATTACAGATTCAAAGCATTAGTATATACGAATTCATTAATTCGCATCCCTTTTACCATGCGATGTATTTCCGCACAGACAACTCGCGTACGAATATTTTTCGATTGCTCGAAAATACGGTTTGTTTAATTTCATACGAAAACAGCATGATTCCGTATACGGAAGTCATTCGCATGAGTTAGAAAATAGCAGCCCAGGGCCGGTATTCTCAGCTCGCTCCACTCACATGCGAGCGATCCGTAAAGGGAGTGATCTGATTGGCGGCGATGAAGTATTTGTAAATTCTCATGCACCCAGTACCACTGCCCTCGCAATCGGAACGCTCCATAGAAGAGGAGTGCTTTATTTCACTCGCATTCTCATCATTAGGCGATTTCGTCCCGTTTTGGTGCCCCACTTTGGTCTGTCATTTACATACCAATCGATTTCGTTCCGAAAAACGATGACGTCAAGCTAACTTTGGTACCCTTTTTGGTCTGTCAAATCACATACCGAGATCTGCAGCACAGTTACTGAAATTGGTAGCTTTCTATCCTTATCTTCTGTATGTTCCTTGTGGTATATTATTCATTCTTTTTTTATTTTTTTGGGAAATTAAACCACAATATTTTTGAATTCTTTATTTCAACGTTTCGGTAGCGTTCCAGCTACCGTTTTCAAGAAAAAATAAGTAAAAATTGATTTTTATTCCTAACTGACACAACGGAAAAAATTTGACAACTAGACAATCAAAAATATTTTGAAGTTTAAGACTGCAAAATTTTGTTATCAAATTTTTATTAAGGTCCATTCATAGTAGATCATATCCCCGGTAAAATGTCAAATGAAATATTTCATTTTATGACATTCCAACGATATGATAGTCTACTAGAAATGGAATCCAGTGAAGTGCACGTTCCAGGAACGGTTTTTAAATTGGGATAGCGCGTTTTTTCGCTTATATTGGAAATGTTGTTAATAAAACGCGTTTCTTGATACTTTTATCGATTAACAACTATTCTGTCTTTCTTTTTATTTGTAAATATATTGTTCTATGTCAATTTCATCAATCAGCTGTACCAGCTGGGCTATGCTGAGAACCAAACGATTTCGCCTGTTATTGGTAGTTTACGTCATAGCGGTGACGTAGGACCTACCAATTGGTTAACCAAAGTCCCTACCAACCAAAACGTGACGAAATCGCCTATTTACATAATATTATATGAAAATTATATTATATTATCAATAACATCATAATCGAGAACTGTTCTTCTAAAAACACAGGAAATTCATTAATAATATCAGATGATAGTTCGGATGATGACATGACATCACAAGTGGTTTTGAGGATCCTATAAATCGTGTTCGTTTTGCTTAAAAGTCGTAAAGACTGAGGCGTCACGCACAAATGCTTGAAGCCCAAATAAACGAACGCAACATATATAAGAGATTTCCGAGGGCAGCGGTACATGGGAATACACAAATACTACATTCGCAGCCAATCAAATGACTCCCTTTATGGATCGCTCGCATGTGAGCGGAGCGAGTTGAGAATACTGACCCTGAACGTCCAAGCAGTGGCGGGCCGTGCCTATGTAGCGCCCGGGGCAATTTTATGAACTTGCGCCCTTAATTGAAATAATAATTAAAATTTTACAAACTTGCATAATTGGTATTTAAAGATATTAAATACATAGGTATGTAGTTACAGCGCCCTCTTCAGTCAGCCGGTGGCCTTATCCCGCTTTTTGCGCCTGCGTACCACCTCTACGGCCGGATAGCAGCCACTAGACCGCGGGTTGCTCGACGCCCCCCAGTGGCTGGCTCCCGGGGCATTTTGCCCCTTCTGCTCCCCCCCTCGATTCGCCACTGCGTCCAAGTGAAAAATGTTCTGTCCCTGACCAGTGGCAGAACGTTACGCCAGATGACGTACGTAACGATGCGGCACGTCGACGCATGTTTAGGTTTGGACATCTCTTGAAAGATACACAATTTTTTTTGTCGTCAAAAAAACAGCCAACTTGACGTGCTTGATGGAAAGACCAGAGTAGGGGATCTCTGAAGGCGCTAGGGTGCTGCCACATAGAGAGTCCCGTCAGTACTAAAATTTCGAATTTAATGAAAACTGTAACGCCGTTAGTGATAGTTGCAGATTCTTTCACATATATATTAGCGCTGACAACCTAACCTGACAACCAATGACAACTGCAGACCAACGTGAGTTATTCAATTTTTCTTTTTAAAAACTATTTTGCTCATTTGTAGGTGTGTGTTGAGTATTCGTTGTTGTTTTTATTGTTTTTAGTGGGAATAATATTTTAAAGGCAATGTCGAGAATATGTATTGTGAAAGACTGTAATGCGAACGGCACCCGGTAAGCTTTCTCTTTATTGAATAGAAAGTGACAGAAGTAGTTATTCTTCCATGCAGCTTTGAAATTCCCAGCATTGTTGCTGAATTCCCAACATTTTTTTTTCATGTTTGTCATTGAAATATGTAAAAAACGTTTCATTTATTGTAACCTTTTTTGATCCAATAATGGCCACTTGCACCGTCATTATAACAGTGGTTTAAAATTTAACTACTAGTTAACTTTGAATTTTGGCTTGCATCGCGATTTAAGCCACGGTTAAACTCTACTAAACCACTGTTAAACTAAGCCACTGTTTTGGAGGCTTAAATTGATTATTTTTTTCACTTGTCAAAATCTGACATTTTGGTGGTTTTAACCAATAGCAATACATTATTCTAGCCAATCATTCGGTATTATACTGATAATTATGCTTCCTCATCGATAAAACCTTGTTTACATCGAAACGTCAAAATTTTACTTCGAATTTGTCATTATTGACAACTAAAAGCGCTTTCAAAAATCCTTTTAAATTGTTGAAAAAAATAATCTTCCCAAATACAACTCGCTCTTCAAATTTTATCACATAATTTTTTATTTTCATCACTCAAACTTGTTTATTTGAGGCAAAAACATTCAAACAAACCGAATTTAGATAAAATCACTCCTCCTAACGGAGTCGTGATTTTATCAAATCGGTTTGTTTTCATATTTTTGCCAAATAAACAAGTTTTCGTGGAAAAGAAAAAATTATCGATAAAATTTGAAGCACTCGTGGTATTACCTTTGATAATTTTTTACTAAATATAGTAACCAATCAAATTACTTAATTTTAAGTCATGTGTCAAATTTCATCCAATCACCTCTGGATTACAGCGATAATACCCTACAGGTCGTGTTTTCAGTTTGGTTAAACGTCAAACTGATTAAAACTAATAAATTGTGTATTTAAAATTATTAAACGTCAGATTGACAATCAATTTTTTGATATCTACAAAGTAAAAAATTATCTTATCGAATACTCCTCGGGCCTTGATAAATACTCAAAATTTTGTCATAGAGAATCCTTCAAGCGAGTTGCTCAAGGATAATAGCACTCGGCCTGCGGCCTTGGGCTATTATCAAGCAACACGCTTTCAGCATTCTCTATGACAAAATTATCTCGGTATTATCAAGACCCTAGGGGTATTACTATTGATAATAAACCACAGTAGTATGAATTCTAACCTAAAAAACACACAAAACTGATGTGTCTAATTTCAAAAAAGTACTATGTGCGCTCTAGTTAGTTCTTAGTTTCTAAAAAATGGATTTTTGGGAACACGACAACGACATATTCTTTGAAGTTGTTATGGATATATTGGATATAATTGATATGGGTTTTCCACGAAGGGTATATGATAGAGCCAACCATGGATAATCTAATATTTTTCAAGAGATCTTGTCTCTTGAAACCAACCGTTCTTTATCTGTTTCTTTGTTTTCAAAATGCTTTTGTATTTTGATATGATATCAAAGAGATGGGATTTTTCATTTGGTCAGAAATTTGATGTTCGCACCCGTTTCGCGCTGGTGGTTGAATCCATCATTACTTACGCCTACCCTTGTGCTCCAGAAATTAGGAACACTTTATTTCGCTAACCTGAAGCAAAAATTTCACCAAAATAGGAAATACCGGCGACTGCCAGAAATTAAATAATTTTTCTAACCTCAAAATATCATTGTCTGACTGAGACAGTCACAGACTGAAGTTAGGTGTTAGTACCAATCGATTGTAATTTAGCAAAACTTCCCCAGATTGATTAGTTTATTTCAATCAAGATTACGGTGCAAGTGATTGTAATTTAATCGATTGTTTAAATTTTAACAGTGTGTTATTTTAAACAGTGAGTTAGCGAATACGGTGCAACCGTGCAACCGGCCATAAAATATATAAACTTGTCGATTATTGCTTTATTTTTCAAAATTCAGGCATTATATGGTCCATTTTTTGACATTTCATTCAATTTTACTAGACTTTTCATTGCTATATTGTAATTATCAATCTAATGTTAAGTAACTTAAAATGAAATATCAAAAAATGGACCGTAAATGTCATTTTGCAATGAAATATAAATAGAGGACGCCACGGGTCAGTTTCCCATCTATATGGGAAAGACTTGAATGTTGTTCGACGTATACCGTCGCCTGCCGTATTTGACGTACATCAACGTGTCACACGTGTCGACTCGGTGAATGTGTGCTTTAGTGTTTGTTCTCATCGACGGCTTCTAGATTAGAAAATTACAGGATATACAACAGTTTATCAAACAACTAGCTATACTAAAATCATTTACAAAAACATTACAATTGTGTGACAAGTGACCATACCGTAATTTCTGAAATATTTTACTAACATCATGTTTCGACTAATGAAATATTTAAACCTCAGCAGGGCCGGATAAGGAAAGTGGCGGGATTACTCACCGGTCACTGTACCTTTAATTAAACACGAACTAATCAATCAAACAATCAAGTACTCGCTCGTGATACGAGGATATCTCTTACTAAGTAGGTATATAACATTGTGCTGTTATCCTTCCAAGGAGTGATTATCAACATGTGGATCGGGTACGGTGCGATTAAGTGTATCCCGACCTTTAACCGTCTAATTAACGGTAATGGTGTTCGTTAGTTTAGTTCCTTTTATGTCTATAAGATCGGGGATGTAAGCAAGCAATGAACGAAAAGGCACGAAATAAAACAATGAAATTTGAAATTAACAAATAACTTTATTTAGGTACACACCAAATTAAAGTAAATTAAAGCAACAAAATAATATAAATTACTCATACTTAAATACAAATAGCACTGTACATCCCAACAATAGCACAAATAAACATCTGATCAGCTTTGAAAGATATGATGGAATCTATCAATGTCAAAAGTTAGATTTATAGTCGAATATATTATCTGTGTTTACTAAATATTTCTTTGTAAAGTTTATGCACAAACGCCAACATTTCCATAACATTTTTTTCCTAGAGATTGAAGGGTGTATGTTCGAGAAACAATACATAATCCAAAAAATTTCTTTTTGGTATTGTTCTCAACTAATCGCAACTCCTTCCTTGAAAAAGAGAGGGATCCAGGCCACCATTTTGGTAAATTACTGTTTGGGTTGTTATACAGTACTGTTTGTACTTTGGTTCATAATAAAATGAAGTTTGAACCAAACTCTGCTTTATTGAACACCTCAACAGAAATTTTCCAAAATTTAGACTCATACCACAATGATTTCCTTTTTGCAGTTTAAAAAATGTCAAATTTTCTCTTATTCCGGAATTGAAAGATTTATTTGGTTTAATGTAACCAAAAATACGGATTGTCCCCAATTTCTCATTTCAACAAATGAGACCCTTTTTCCGTCTATCTAGTAACGTTTAAAATATCTTTTAATGGATAACGATAATATAGATATACTATTAGTTACATAAACAATTTAATTTAAAGCAACAATGAACATAAATCTAACTTTCGAAATGGTTTGTCATACAAAAATCTAAATGTGCCAATTTTGGTTACTTTGTGATTGTGACAAAACTGACAGCTAGCACAGAATGCCCCGATCTATAGTGATGGTAGTTTTAGTCACTGGTGTATGCGTGATGTGACGACATGTCGTACCACACTGGGGACACAAACAATTGGTTGAAACTGTGTACGTACGAACTGGTGAGGAGTCTGTGAAACTGCCGTTCAAGGTGTCTGTGCAGAAAGGGGTCTTGCGCTGTCCTGGCGATTTCGTTGTGTCGTTCATACAGGAAAAACTTTTGCGTTGAGTCAATGGCGTGGATTTCGGGGTGAGGTTGTTCGATTGTTTGTTTTGGTGTTCGCATGGGTTCAAGGTTAAAGTTGGTGGGATATTGCTTTTTAACGATATCCAAGGGTGATCTAGCATTTCGTGAATAGATGGTCGATTCCTAAAAAAAACATAATCATAAATAAACGGTTAAGGACCAATAATTGGAATACATCTTTGAAAAATATAGTCCTTTTTTAATTATATAATGTAATTTTGTTTAAATATTATATAAAAATATGTACCTTGGATCAACGATAAGGGCACTTTTGATGAAATCTATTGCAGAACTAGAAACGTCTTCGAAATGTTCGGGTTCAAAGGATAATGAACATTTTGAAATGTTCAGGAAAGTTTGTTGTTTATCATCCGCTCCAAAGGGACTGTAGCCTGACAAGAGAACGTAAGCTAATACTCCTATCGACCATATATCGGTGCTGAGGCCTATAGGTTCGTAGCTGAGTACTTCTGGGGCCACGTAGTCAACAGTACCTGGAAAATATGATGAGTGATTTAGTGACAGTGCTTAGTGGTGAGTTAATAAGACCTTGAGACATTGGATACTCTTTTTAAAGTTAAATAATAAATCACACATTCCACTAATAGTCATTCATACAAACAAAGTATGTGTGAGAATGAAAGATTTGTTATGACATACACTCATTCTCAAACTACTCATACATAGACTTCCACATGAACTCGTATAATCACATTCCCACACTCTGGGCTAGCTCCAACCTGGTCAGAGGAGGAAACGAATGGACGGTGCACACCTTTTTAACATGAGCGACCACAGGCTCATCACTTGGACGGTAGCCAGCGGAACACCAAATAAGAGACGTCCATACAAAACGATGAATTTCAGAGGATGGCATGCAAACAAATTTGACGCGGAATTGTTCCAAGTAGCTTTCAACAGTGAACCCGTTGCCGAACAGCGTGCAAGAGGAAGTCGAAGAAGGTAATGTCCAGAGTTTCCCTTGCATGCGACGCCACAATGACAAGGAAGCGTCCAAATAACGACCATCCACCAATGTACTGGTGGACACCTGGTGGACACCGCCAGAAGTTGCCAGGAAAGCATAAAGCATACGAGCTCTAAGAAAAGCCATTCGAGCTAGGAATAAACCAAATTACAGAGACTCTGGTAACGTAGCGCGGAGTCTGGTAAAGTCGCAAGTGTGTGATGCGGGGTAAGTTGTATGGCGTGTTCTGGTGTTTTGTGTGGTGAGTATAATTTGGAGTGCAATGTGGTGTATGTGGATCTGTTCTAGTAGGATTTTTGTTTAGTAGTTGCTCACCTAATATTTCTCGTACTGCTACTCCAGGCATCAGTACCTTCGATATACCAAAATCACAGAGTTTTATGTCATCACAGCAGTCTTGTACAGATAGCAGTAGGTTTTGTGGTTTGAGGTCCAAATGAGCTATATTTTTATCATGTAAATAAGCTACACCTTCCAAGATTTGCTTCATAGCTTTACGTGCCTCGACCTAAAATAGTTTCAAAATAAATATCGGCACATGGTTTAGTTTTTTTTTAGAAAATTTTATACCAGTCATCATGCTTCATTTTGACAGCAATTTATTAGAAAAAATTTTTATTACATGAGCATATAGACGTAAATCTAATAAGTGGCAATTTCCCGGCACATGGCAGCAATACGGAAGTATCCACTTCCATTTCTAATCAATATTGACGTTTCCCTAAACCTAGTAAGAAAATTAGACTTTTTGGTATATGGAGTTGAATTTTCCACCTCTTTTCTAATTAATTCTGTAGTTTCCTTTTCGGCAAGTGAAAAGCGTCAAAACTCGCTTCTATTTATTTATGAATAACGCCTACATATAGAGATTGGCGCAATGTTTCCCTTTCAAATAATTCTGGTATGAAATTTTCTCACCTAATCCCTCTTTGGTTTTAATTAATTTTTAAAGAAAATTTATGTACTCAGAAAATTCAAACACTATGGAGGTTACAATTAAATTCATTATAGCGACACAAGTAAATGCTAACAACGGACAATTGTAGATGGTTGCTGTGGATGTAAGAAAAATCTCACCTCTTCTAGACACTGTCCACCGTCGAGAATGTGCTGGAGTTCGCCGCCCGCGGCTAATTCTAAAACCAAAACCATTTCGGTGACGGATTCATATACTTCGTGTAGCCTTATCACCCTATTGGTCGTTTTGCATTGCATTAAAACGGCTATTTCGTGTACTATTTCTTTCATCTGATCCTGATTTCGTCGTCGTTTCTTAACAAATTTTGCAGCATACGCCGTTCCCGTCTTTTTGTGTACCGCTCTCCAAACAGTTGCATACTTTCCCCTGAAACAAAAATATTTCATTATACATTTTCATTTTGTTACAGTGCAACATCAAACACTCAAAATTCATATGTGAAACTACGACCTGCTCATTGCTCAATCAATATTTCCTTACTGAGCTCTAAAATAGTTGACAATAATATACTTCCTTTTGTAATAGACTTAAAAATTGCCATACTTGAATTATAATAAATGATGCTTTGGTTGAAATATATTCTTTCTGTTTAAATACCTATATATGATGTGCCAATTATGTCTTTTATGGATATAAACGGATTCTTCGATTGAGCGGTGTATTATACAAAATAGTCTTGATTATCGATAAACAGTTAAGATTGATTGGTAGTACGTAAAAGATCGCAATGAAGCGGCGTACGTCTTTGTAAAAAACGTTTTGCCTTCAAGCTTACCATTTTGTTTAAGTATTTTAAGTATAGTAAATGTCAAAGCCCAATGACTTGGCCTTAAGGCGTAACCATCTTCAGTTGAATAATCGTCGTACATTGAGTGAATAAAGTAACGAATTTATATTTTTGTCGTAATAACGAGAAGACGAGCAGGAGTAGGCAATGAAGAAGAAGAAAGGCAACCTGACTATTTTATTGTTTGCATGAATGGGGGCACCAAAAATCTTAAAGGCTAAAATTTCCTTTAGGAAGTAAGCTTCAGTTTCGAACTTATTAGAGACCTGTTAGCTTTTGGATAAAGCTGCTTTCACCTATGATCTACTACTTGGCGCTTAAAGCCGGGAACACATTGTTCTGCTACACCACGCCATCCAACATAATGCGTCAGAGACGTACGTGATGCACTGCGACACTATGGCGAGTAGTAGTTCCTCAGATGAGTGGATACCTTCCAATAGACGAAATAGGATACCTGGATACGTGCTGTATACTTCAAGCGACCCATGATATGGGTCTTGGTCTCTATGCCACTGAGTCTACAGCTGAGCTCCCCCTTATACAGCCTCATTTTATGCAGGTAATCTTTTACCGGTGCATAATAATTTTTTGCTTATTTAGAATGATATTCAGTAGCTCTTTAACACATATTTCAAGATCTTATTTAATATCTGCTTTGGAGTGTTAGCTTTCTACCCATTTTTGTATTTGTGCTCGGACCACCTATTTGTGGTCCCAATAGCTGCATGTCGTTCCTGAATTTCTCGCGAGTTCATTTCTAGAAATATCGTTATGTCCCGGCATCCACACTAATCTTACTCTAATGTCTTCATGGCATTCTTCTACCAGCCCAGTCGTTACCTTGCGGCTATTTAATGCTTGTCTGGCTGTCAGTGAATATATTTATTCTATGAGTGCCAGCCCTATGTTTTTAATTCTGACATATTCTAGGATAGCATAAGCCTCCGCCTGAAATACAGAGGTTTGATCTCCTAGTGAAAAGGAATATCTTGTATTCCTCACTTCACTATACACCCCTGCTCCCGTCCCTCCCCTAATCTAACCCCATCTGTGAGATCTCTCCTCGGAGTAACTTCAGTCTGCTTGAGTTTTGCCAGACTTTTCTGTGTGGTATCTCTTCCTCATATTTAGGGCTGGGGAGAAGTTTAGTGCTCAGGTTATTTTGTAGCCTAAATAACCTCATCATTTCTTCTTCTATTATCACGAGGTGTAATGGAGAGAGATAAGGCTTCTATTTCTGATGTTGGCATGCTTCTCATGCACCCTAAAATAACTGAGACAAGCAGTCTTTGCAACCACCACCATGTTTTCACACAAGTTCGCCTTGCCATCATTAGTGTGGTTTCCGATCATGTTGCTATTTCTTCCAATTGTTCAGTTCATGTTAATCTAGGGTCAGTAATTACTCCGAGACATCTAACATCCATCTCCATTGAAATCTCAATACCTTGAAGTTTCGGTGGTCTCAATCCTAACAAGCTTTGGTGTAAGAAATTAAGTTTGATTTGGAGGGAATTATATTTAAGCCCACCTCTTCCGACAATTTTGTTACTATGTTTATATCCTGTTGCATGCGTACTTTAACTGTAGTATTGAATTGGCCTTTTGATATGATGACCAGATCATCCGCATATCGACATTATGATGTTCCTATTTGAGTCTCCTTATCAGTACGCCCATTACTAGGTTACATATTAGAGGAGACAGGATTCCCAATATTATAGTAGTGCAAAAAGGTTTCGGTCACGTCTCTTTGCTAGTTGATTTGCAATAATACAACCATCAGCTATTATGTGCGAATAGACCACTATTCCATATCCACGACTTATCAAATTGAACGTGATTAACAATAAAGAATGATAAACAAAAACTCCCAATTAACGATACTTACAACAAATGCTCAACTGCACAGTTTTTTTTGTCTCGCGATAAAAGAAATCGTCCATAATTTCATTTAGTTTTTATACTTTTCAAAGTAATAACCATTAGACTGTTATCATTTATGGGTAAATTATACCACAGAAAATCGATTCGATATGCTGGGTAGTCGATTCCGGGGTTAAGGGACTTGAGACGTCATTCACCGAGTCGGTTATAGAAAATAACGTTACCAATTACACACACACAATGCACTAAGTGGTTGTTCTTCTCCTTTGTAACCAACAACAGTTGTCAAGGTCTTTCGAGGCCGAAGAAATCAGAGCACTGTTGCCGGCTATACATCTTTCTTTCTAAAAATCATTTTAAAAGCTGTTTAGCGCTTCACGTTAAGTAGCGATGGGAACAACTAATTGTATTAACTTCCATTACTCCTTTTACTTTTACTACTTAATTATCTATTTCCTTGGTTTACCCTTCGCCAGTCCTACTTACTCTTGTCAAGCGTGTCTGTAGTAAAGTATTGTCTAATTATTTATCTATTCACATTTCTGTTGTGTTTATACGATCCTTTTGTTCTGGTTCACTTATTTAACAAACAATTTGGATTGTCTACGACTAGTGATGAAGTATGTAATAAAGGAACTAAATTTTTATACAGATACACAATAAGACTAGGGCGTTGGCAACGCTGTAACGAGGATAGCCGTCCGCGTGCCAGCCGTCCATGTAATGAGTAGAGACCGGTTCCATTCGCATAAATGATGAACTTTTTCGCGTTTCATCGCAAAAATACCACTGGGAAGGTATGCACGACACACACGATCATCGTGACGATTTTTTTCTTCCCCCGTTTTCTGTCGTGTTTTTCTTTTTTTTTACAGGGTGTATCGGTTAAAATGTAATACTTCACAATGAACTAAATATTGTTTCAATTACTGTATATAACGCTAACTCGAATTTGGAATGGACACATCAACTTCATCACCCCTCCCAGAAGGAACAGCTGTTTGAAGAGCGAAACGCGCACACAGCTTGGTCAATGCATGAAAGTTATACTTTCCGACGCATAATAGGAGCCGAAATCACCTAATTTCGACCGAGGTACCTATACCCTGTTTTTAAACTAATGGTGGGTTTATACACTTTACTTAATTTTAGTTTAGACGTAAATTTAGTGTTAAATTTAGACTTAATTTTAAAACCCATATACTTCAATGGGATGGTTTAGTCATAATTTGTGTTTGTGTTAAATGTAAGGGTTGACCTTGAAAGTGCTCAATAATTGAAACCTTCACACTAAATTTAAAGATAAAACTAAATTTTGTTGATATACACATGCGCTGATTGACAGAGTGCCACACCAGGCAAACCATCGCTCTCTTGTTCTTGCGTATCTTTATAATTTTGATAAAAAATAGCCTTTGCCAATAATAACATGTACTCTGTGATAATAATAAACACATAAACACGAAACAAGTTAGAATTAGTGTCAAATGTCAAATGCTAAGTATAAAAATCCCCAAATCCCATTTTATACGCATGCGTAGCATTAAATTAAAATATGAATTAAAATTCTGTATAAACACTTTAACCTTTGATAAGATTAAGTCTAAATTTAACACTAAATTTACGTCTAAACTAAAATTAAGTAAAGTGTATAAACCCACCATAAGAGGAGTGATTTGAATTTAAGTCTGCAGACTAATAATTGGTCAGATAGCCGCCCGTTTCACACAGATCTTTTGATATAACTGACAACACTATTTGTCAGTTTTGACATTTATGTTTATTTACATAAAAGTATTCCATTCTTTACTACCACTTTTGCGCGTTTGCTGTTTATCATTCTGCTTGCGTTTGCTATTTCATATTGTGTTTGGACTTATTACCTTATATTATTGTATTTGTGTTGTTTTGTTGTATTGGTTTGTTACTTTTTTAATATGGACAAATATTGTACTCCAGTGGACTTTCTTCGCCCCCGAAACGAAGGAAATTATTAAGTTTGGATCATTTATCGCTGACAGAGAAGCAAAGTTTATAAGTTAATAAGTAAAATCTTATTTTTAATAATAGTTTTACACAAATTACGGTACCTACAATATTTTCGTATTTTTTCAAATCAAAACCTGTTTAGCTTTATTTTGTGCTATACCTAAACTTCCAATGTAAATAAAGGATAATTTAACATATAAACTAATTGTATATTTTATATATAAACTAATTGTATATTTTATACATATTATACTTATTTATATACTCAAATTATCAAATGGTCATTCATAAAATTTCACATAATATAACCACAATGTTTCCACAATAATGTGACATTTGGTAGCTGTGTTCGCCATTGTCTGGCCTCATGTCCTAAGTCCAATTACGATTAGGTATTTACACATACCCTGATCTCTCATTGGTCACGACAAATGCGAGCAGTACAATAGATATTTCACATAAGTGTCAATTGGTTCTATAAGTCGGAACACGGCCTTTTCGGAACACTCTCCCAATCTAGTAACTTTTAGTGGTGTGTTTCAGGTTTCCTAAAATACTCCTCCTAGTTTAAAAACAAGGTATAGTGAGAAAATAAATTGTCACTGAAAACGTTTTCCTACACTCATCCTCCCTACTTTACAGATACAGATAAAGATTCTATAAACATCATTGAAATTTGTTGACACTTTTTTTTCAATACTCTACATAACTTTAAATTTATATTAAAATAGACCATTTTTTGCAGAATTTTGCTTCTTGTATGTAATTAATTCAAAATGACGATTGCGTCTGGCTGACAGTTTCACCGACTTGTACAATAACATGAGAAATGCCAATGCAAGTCTGGTTATAAAATAACAAAAGTATCTATACTGATCTTTTTCTGATTCGTGTATGGATAACAAAAATAAGTCGCCCTGTATTTACTCTTCTTATTCGTAATGTTTTTGTTTTCCGTGGAAGTCGATTGGTCATACGAATATAACAGGATGCGTTCTTCGATTACTCGACGCGCATACAAATTAGTATAAAGTGAGTATTAAGCAAGACAGTTGGGGGTCTTTGAACACTATATCGGTAAAATAAGGAAGTTCTTAACCAGACGAAACGGGAATTTCGTTTAATGTATTACGATGGGGTTGAAGCCCTTGGGAAATCTCGTGGATGTCTTAAGAAGCCGAAGAGTTCATAGAATGTGATCGGAATAATTAAGAATCGAGAGTTTATACAGGGTAAATTAAATTAGTAGGACATAAAATCAAATCTAGTTTTAGTAGTTTCGCAGGTGAGTTTCTGGATACTCTGTATACTTTTTCCACAGGAGGAATAAGAAGAAGACATAGGCATGCGAAGACTTTTTTATTAGGGGGGCCATATATCAAATCGGAATTTTTTTATGAAAAAACAAAGAGCCATGCCCACAGAAACATTGCTATCTCATACTGCAGCCGTCCAATTTCTCCCAATTTATTTTAAGAATATAAAATCCTATAATTGAAAGAATGTTTTAAATTTAAATATTATTAAATGTTTTTAATAAATTGATATTTTGGGGAACTGGGGGGGACCGATTAGGGTGGTCCATGGATCACCCTGCCCCCCTGTAGGCACCCCTATGGAAGAGGATGAATAAAGTTTTTCGGATAATACAAATTCAACTAGGTTAGAAGACCAGGGAGTGTCTGACGTAGGACTCGGACGAAAAACAGTATTCCTAAATTTCACTCAATTAAACAGCCCTGTAAACAATTTATTGTCGGTTATACCACACGGTAACTTTCCATTTTTGCGTGTCGTTTTTTTTTTCGTTAGAACAGCCTTAACCACTTTCCCGTTAAATTGTTTCTTTTTCAAGTTAATGGGATTTTAAATATCGTTGTCGGAGAGAAAAGATCTGTTTCCCACCAAACAATCAATCGTTTTGGGAAATTTAGTTATTTAAATACTGATTTAAAATAAAGAAACCACTTTTCTATACAGATGTTTGAAATTTTACTGAGTTGGACGTTGATGACTTAGATCACTCTCTACAGATGAGTAAGAAGTGTGTTGATTTGCTTTCGATATACCTTTTCGCGAAAAGACTAAGGGACGCTTTCATAATTATTTGTAAAGGAGTCTTTCAGCCGAAAGGTGTCCTTTAAGTCATAATTGGGTTTCAAAATAGTCAAACCAAAGTTAAGTTGACTTAAACCGTAAAATGTCGAATTCTGGGTTTAATTGAGATAAACTATACTTTATAACGGTACCTAACCTCAAACAAATCGACTTTATTCAGTCTGAACGAAATTATTTCGAAATGAATATACTTGGGCAACTCTTCTAAGAGTGAAATATATTGTTACGTTACCAATATTTTGAAGAGTACGACGATGATTATTTTTTCGAAAAATTTCGATTAACAAAGCCGGTAATGGTACATATTTTGAAACAAATAGTACATCGCCTGGCTAGTGGCTCGTACAGCTTATAGCTGAGTATATTGAATGTGAAATTGCAAGGGTGGAGTCATACATACGATGTAGCAACCATAGATAAAAAACTACTTATAGATGGGAAACTGACCCGTGGCGCCCTCTATTCATACGGGTGGCGCTACCTTGAGAGTCCCGTCAGTACCTCTGGCACAAATCAGGTTGTGAACTTCGCTAACAGCCGAAAAAGAAGATTCCTGTAATTTTACAGTTTTTTGCGGTATATTCAAAATTACTGTAGTTTTACTTCTATTGCAAAATGACATTTACGATCCATTTTTTGATATTTCATTAAAATTTACTCAACATTAGATTGATATTACAATAATGACCATATAATGACAATGAAAAGTCAAGTAAAATTAAATGAAATGTCAAAAAATGGATCATATAATGCCTGAATTGCGAAAAATAAAGCAATAATCATCAAGTTTACATATTTTATTGAATAAAAAAAGTATACAATAAATGAAACATATCTCAATAACAAACAGGAAAAAAAATAAATGTTAGGAATTCAACAATAATGCTGGGAAGTTCAAAGTTGTGTGGAAGAATAACTGCTACTTCTGTTACTTTCTATTTGATGGAACATGTTTTGAAATGAAGATAAAGCTCACCGTATGCACCTCACATTACAATCTTTCACAAAACATATTCTTGAAATTGTCTCCTAAAGTAAAAGTCCCACTATGAACAATAAAATCTAAATACGAATACTCAACACACACACAAATAAGCAGTTGTTAGCGTTGTCAGGTTAGGATGTCAGCGCTAATATGTATGTGGAAGAATATGCAACTACCACTAATGGCGTTACAGTTTTCATCAAATTACAAATTATAGTACTGACGGGACTTTTTATGTGGCAGCACCCATGCGCCTTCAGAGATCCCCTACCCTGGTAGCAACTATTTATTGGTGTTTAATTAGAATGTAATTGAACTGATGACATTCAAGGCGAACGACTATAGAATCCCTATTTCGCTACCATGATTTACTGCTAATTAGATCGGGCAAACCCTTTTTCCGCAGCCCATGACAAAAAAGAATGTACACGAGAAAGGGTGCATCAAAAACATAAACAAAAGCCGAGAAAAAGAAATAGAAATAGAAGATCTGACCATTGAAAAGATCTAGTAGGGCTTAGACAATCAAAGATTCTTCTGGGTGAATACAACTTGTTGGAGATCAAACGAATGCATAAGTAAAAGTAAAACTGCGCTAAGAGTTTTAACAGGGATCTTAACAGGACATTGTCGCCTAAATGGGCACCTGAAAAGACTCAAAATAGTGGAGGAAGAACAATAAACCTCCATACACATACTTTCAAAGTGCACAGCACTCCAGAATCCTAGAGCACAGTACCTGGGAGATAACTGGATAGAAGAGGAACATTTACCTAAGTTGAAGCCTGCAGATATCCTGAAATTCCTCCGGGAAATAGAACTAAAGGAGCTAATAGTTTCAGAGACTCTCCTCAGAAACTAAGTAGAAGTAAGGGGGCACAATTGATCTTTTAGGCCTCAGTGAATGTTACCCCAAAAAACACATACATACATACATACATATAAAAGATTCCCCACAATTTTTCTGTCCACAATATTTTTGTGCGGGCCATTCTGAGGTATCAGCGTCATAGTCTCCCATTTCGAGTGTTCTTCGCTGTACGTGTAAGCATAATATTCCAATTCAATAAGTAAAGTCTTTAGTTTAAGATATCAACTTTTTACTATTTCACAAAAAAAAACTTGTTGATAGGGTTTAAACAAAGAATTTAAGCGTTTCGTTAATATCTAGCTAATTTGGACTAAAACAAAAAGATCAGATTTATTTCGGGACCATCTGATAAGTGTTATTATGTCTGAAGTAGGTGCTGCAATAAAAAAAAACCAGTTAACTCGGATAACTGCCAATATAATCGATTAATGACAAATAAAATACTCAATAAAACCCACATTGAGAGTCGTTTCGAAATTGGCTCGTATCCCAAGCGAAATCTTCGAACCATTACCTCTTCCAATTAGACGTGCATGTTTTGGAATGTGTCAGGCCGTGGCCTCCTCCGATTGCCAAATACCGCGCACGCGAATACCTGAACGAGCGCCAAAATACCTGCTGACAACACTTCTCGACATTTTTGTTACTTTGTTGGTTTGATTTTCTTTTCTTGTTTTCAGTTACAATAAAATAATATCGCGAATAACAGTAGGTACTTGTAACAAAAAAAGTGTATGTCCAATCACCGTCAAAGAATTCCATTACACACGACTATGTTCAGTGCAATGTTTGAATCAGACTCGTCATGAAATGTCATAATTTGACTTTGACAGTATATCTACCTATCGAAGGTGATTTAAAGCTGACTTTTTGTTAGAATGGATACAGAAAGTGATAACGAATTCAACTCCACGATTTCCTGTAAAACAAGATGTATACGGCACAAAAAATTGTGGACTCAATAACTGGATGTTGATCTCCAAATCCGAGGTCTGAAAATTTCGAAAATAATACCTCCACTACTTCAAATAATAATAGCTTATCTAAATCTGGAATCTTCCTCTACTCCCCGTATAAATATTTACAATTGCGCAAATTTCACCATCAATATTATAAACAATAAATGAGTTCTCATTATAGCCTTCAAAATGGAGTCTAAATATCTCGTTCGTTTCAATTGAATGGTGAACACTCAGTCATAGAAAAAGTATAGTAGTCTACTTTCGTGTAATGGCTATTACTCATGAGAATGAGTTGAATAATATACTATTTCACTACTGTATATACAACTTTTCTATTATAGTTCATTCATGCTGCATTAAAAAAAGGAAAGAAAAAAATATTGACCGTTTCATTAAACATTATTAGTGTCGGTAGATATTTGAAATTGCCTATTTAATTCACACGAGAACAAAAATTTTTTTTCATTAAAAATGTGCATCAATTTATCTAAAACTTGTCGTTTTTTTTTAAATAAAAAATGCGCATATTTAGACAAAAAAAAGGAGCTTAAAGTTGCATTTTTCGCAAAAAAATTAAAAACTTCATGTGAAATAAAATGTGAAAATAGATTGTAAAAATTTCAATATAATGTGTTATTTCACTTACACAATATCATTCAAATTTGTCCTTAATCATTAATAAATAGGATTAATACAAATACAGAGTTCGGCAAAAGTCCAGGACCGGACAAGTATTGAAGAAAATGAAAACTTTTATAAAAACCACAGATTTCAATTCAACTTGAACTATGATTTGAAAATATTTTTGCGTACCGATGAAATTTTTTTTTCTTCAAATAGGTATTTGTTTATCTAATGGCAGATTTAAAAAGATCACGTTTTAAGCCTTTAGAAAATATAAGGTTTTGCTATCCCATACCGAGTGGTTAAAAAGATATAGCCACTTTCACAGAAAAATCATTATCCACTTTTATATCCATTTTATGACAAAAAACAAAAATTATCTATTAAATATTAGAAAACTTGAAAAAAAGATATCTAGTATTAATTTTAATAAGTTAAATTTGTGGTATAAAAATGATTTCTCAAAATTTTTATATCTCCTTCAATACTTGTCCGGTACCGGACTTTTGCCAAACTCTGTATACATGATTCGTTAACTATGACCTTACCAATATATTACGGTGCTAGGTTACAACAACCCCAATAATTGGAGTGATTTAAGAACCGCATTTTCCAATGAAACACGCTGTATGACTTTTTTTAATATTTATGTACTATTCTCATTTTATTTAAAACCATTTCCCATTTTAACTGTTCCCAATATCCATCCATTCATTATAAGAAACAACGACAGGTACCGTACAAATTCAATATTTCACCTATTTAGCTAATCAATTAAAATGTTTGTCTTCGGTCCAACCTATAGCGAGTGGCGCGATGAAAATATACGTCAATAGACGTTATAAATAAGTATAGAATGCACATATTTATCAGAAATTTCGTCATTTGACGTGACCCCATTGATATTTTTACACCGACCATCTGTAAATTGCAGAAGTGTTTTTTCATTGGTCGAGCTTTGTAGGTAGGTGAATGGATTTTGGTACATACAATGTTTCAAAAATTTTTTTTCGGTTGAATAATGAAAAAACTCTTTAAATCTGGAAGGTAAAAGTAACACACAACCCATAAATATAACTTAAGTCTCTAACCGCATCAATAACCTTCGAACAGTCCAAGAATTGTTCTAAAATAAACCCGACGCCAAACTACGGATGTCAGAACCTTCCTATTAAAACCCGAACAAGCCAATTTCGATTACGCAAGCTACGGGCAGTCTTAGAACAGTATAGCTTGGCAAGTTTATCTGAACCTGTGAAAGGAATGTGGTCGAAATATTCGATATTGTCACGTTTAACTATGGAAAAGTAAAGTACTAAGTATGTATTGATAATAATAAAAAAATGGACTTTTTATTATCAACAATATTAACAATATGATTAAACGTTATGCTTGATTACTTGGATTTTGTCTATTAACATTGTTTTTTCAAGTTATGAATATTATAATATGAACACTTTTCAAAATTTGTTCTGGCAGCGTTGTACGAAAACCATAATTACCGCACCCTCCGAATTACATAATTGGTGATTTTTATCGACAGCTGACTTCTTATTGCCAAGCGCATGCGTTCTTCCCTCTCACTTCGTCAGTTAACTGATATTTATTTATCCAGTTGCGTTGGTATTGTCAGTGACCTTTGTCTTTTCAGTTTTACTTTATAAAATAGGTACAGTACGACATCTGTACGTTTATGACAGATAGGCGCCATATTTCCTCGCCTCTTACCGATGCCCCGTAGGTTCAGATAAACTTGCCAAACTATAATTGCATTAACCCGAATGAAGCTTTCAAGTGAATGACGAAAATTTCTGTGTTGTAAAGAATTTAAGCAATCTCGTTGTCAAAATTCTGGATTATATTATGCAAATTTCATAAGGAAGAGGTTAGGAACTATCATTACAGCCGGGAACACATTGTCTATCGGCTATCGGTGAAAATCCTTTCCTGCTTTTCAATTTCTTCAACGCAATGGTGAACCGTTATTACGCCCTACATAACCAATACAGTTCTATCTTGTTCCGAACAACAATTTCCAAGTTAGAACGTATGTTTCTCTCCAATTTTATAATACGTGCTGGTCGAGTTTTTGAAACTGGTACAGTTATCATTTGTTTCCTTTATAGTGAACGAAAGATTATCATCATTATCTCTTTATATTCGTGTGAATAGGTCATATCTAGGTGTTTGTTATTATATGTATATGTTGAAAATGAGAATAGTTGGTGCAAAGCTATAATCTATTCGAAAATGATTAAAATCACACCGTAGTGTGCGTTCAGGTATCTCGTGACAAGGCTAAGCTTCCATTACGCAGAGAAAGTATTTAGCCAACGTGTAAAAAAACAGTAAAAAATACTGCTATTGAATCTATTTGATTGTAATAATCCATTTTATTGCTCATATTTATTTTTTACTCAACAACGGGTGTCCCTAAATGTTTATTCCGATATTTGCATTTAAAAAGTTGACTAAGAGCATCATATACAGGGTTTTTCAGAAATTCTCCGGCCAAACGTAGACTATAGTTACTAAATGTAATTTTCCATCTAACCTAAATAGTTGTTTGCCACACATAAGTAACATTTCCACATCAAAGGCGTAGTTGTAGAGCGATTTAATTATTATTATTTAATTGAATTAAAATATTCTCTTTCCAATCGTTATTATTGGTATGTATAATATTTTACAAAATGTCACAACTAATTATAGTAAATAAATTATTGCCGGTAGGCAAAAGAGTTAAAACTTTGAAGGCAATAACAGCTTGGAATAACAGACAAGACATTTGTATGTTAACGGGGGGTTAAATCCAACTGAGTAATTCATATGATTAGTTGGCAATGAAAAGATGATTGGAAGTGCTACTTTTAATATTAAATCCAGGACCGAAATCAACGTCTTCTTTGATTATCCAATTTTTATAATGTTCTGACTCCGAGTAATTAACCTACTTGAAGGACTACACTGTGGACTATATTGGCTTTGTCCTTTTCAGGATCGTATTTAGCCAAATTCAAAAAAAGCCATGAAATTTATACCAGCATGTATTGATCTGACGAGAGCTGTCAGGGGAACATAGAAAATGACGTAAGACACATTGCTGCTACGAAAGGTACGTCTGCATCCTATTTTGAATTGTGAAACTTCTCCCGATTGATAGGTCGCGCTTGCAAAGTAAAACATAGACAAACAGAGCTAATTATTGTTCTATTCCTATTCCGAATCTTGAGTACGATCCTGATTTTATATACTCACGTACGTACAATTATTTGTGGGCAATATTTCCATTTATAGGCGACAAAATTATGCACGTAAACATAAAAGAATCGTAATGAAATAGAAGAAAAAAATTATTTTCACGTTTAAATTTTCGTATTTACAGCGAGTATAGTAATTTGTAGAAAATTACATTTAACGCACTAAGTAATTTCGAATAGTTGCGGCAGAGAGAATTTATTTCAAAAACCTCGAAAGGTTCAAGGTCGGGCCACTAAGAAAGAACAATAATAATAGTTTAGGCAACAAGATCAAAAACGTGTTATTTTTTGATAATTGTCCTAAAAATATATATTATGTAGGTATTTAGTACCAAGTGTCAAATGTTTTCAACACTAGGTGCTTACTAAACTTTATAATTATATTAAATTTTTTTCTACTATTGTGCGGAAAGGTTCACTTTTCCGCACTAGTGCGGAAAGTAAGTTTGTTGAGTTTTTGGGGAGCATACTGTCATTTGAATACTAAAAATATGTATTTGTTTGGTTGTAGTTTACCAAATGACTGAAAAATTCAGATATTCATTAGAATTCTGCTATTTTTTTATAAAACATTTTTTTCAATACTTTTTTTAATGGGCCTTGATATAAGCCTAACCGTAAGTCAAATAATAATAAATAAGTTGTTGATATGTATTTAATAATAAATGTTTCTTCATGTTAACTTCTGGGGTTTTTTCGAGAGCTAGTAGAAAAATTGTGTACCCAACACGTGCGTAAAGTGACTTTTCCCCACTAGTTAGGTCAACTACTATTTTGTTTATATTCACTAAATGACAGACAATCACTGGAGTGTGATTGGAAAATCAAATGACACAGAACTAAAAAATTATCATGGAATATTAAATATAAATCACTGAACTTTAACTTGCGAATGTCAAACCCAAGTTTTAGATGCGGTTTTAGTGACTGAAGTAGAAAAAGGATACTTAAAGAGAAAATAAATTTCTATTAATAAACATCGGACTTCCGGAACACTGTCTCTATTATTTATAATTTTAATTTAACACCGAAAATAGAATAATTTAAAAAATTCATTGTCATTGGACACCAATTCTTGGAAGTTTATTTTGTTCTAGATTATATTACTTCATTTATAATAAGTAATATAAGTAGGTAAGCACAAAATGGCAAATCAGTCATTTATTGTTAACTTAAGAAATTAGCGTGAGCTAGAACTAGAAATCATTCTAGCATTCGCTCAGATTTTCAGCAGCTTTATTAAGATTTTACACGTTTTTGAACTTGTTGACTAGAATATAAACTGGTAAAAAAAACTACATAAAATATCTAATGGATGAGTTTTTGCAGTCAAGGTTGTAATTTTTGCTTTCTATAATTAAAGAACGGTTCTTACAAAGACGCGATAATAAAAAAAACTGCTATGAAACCGCATTATAATAATAACCAATTAATTTTAGGGATTTTGAAGTTATTAATAACGTGTCAAAATTCTCCATCGATATCTAGATCAGTAGTCAAATGTCACTTATATCTCGGTTGCTATTCTACAGTAGAATTTTATTTTATATGGAGGAAAAGTGATACTTTTCATGACGCGCTAAAGCACTCTCGCGCCTTGAGAGATCCCTACTCTGCGGTAACCTACTATTTTTACGTTGCAACTTCTTTTATTCATGTCACTCTCAAGATCAGTAGATAGTGTAGGGACCATAGAGTCATAAATAAAAGAGAGATGTTGAGCGTGTAGCGTTTTGTGGAACAAAGTTACCACTAGCGCCTACCTTGGCTACTGGTATGAACTAGCATTCAAGACGCACACTTTTCGAATTTGGAAGTTTTCAGCATACGCGTAATATTGTATTAGTAGGAGTAGGAAAAAAAATTTTGTTAGTGAGAAATTGTTAGAGGTTGTGGTTTTATCTTCCTTTTTTATTCAAAGTATATAATAAACTTTATTTAAGAGACAGACTTTTTATTAATTATTTGACAACTAACTAATGTCATAATTGAAAAATAAATACATGACAATAAACAAAATATGAATGTAATATTTAGTCGATTCCAACAGAAATTACTATTAAAACAACATTTTTAATACAATAAAATATCGAAAATAAAAATAAAATAAGAACAGATGAACAAATGATTCACACTTATACACCAATCTACCTGAAGACATCTTGGAGCACACACCAATAACACACGAACAATATTCGAAATATCACTTTTTCACATAACTAGAACTTTTAGCAAATCTTCCTTATTGTCTGCAAAAAACCGATAAAATGAAAAATATTGTTTCCAATATTTTAATTTTCCAACTTACCTATGATGAGTTATAATAAATACTATGATAATAATAGGTGCAAATGTCAAAAATAATTAATTTAAATAGAGAAAGGTCAATAAGAATTAAATAAAAAAATATATCATATAGATATGTTCAGAAGTGACTAACCTCAAATCAAAATAATATTGACAAATTGACAATTTTCGTGTGGTCAGAGGCGGGGTTTGTTAGTTCAGTTAGTGGTGTGATGCGCCATGCTCAACTGGCTGCGCACAAACTTTGTGCTAGTTTCTTCCATATGTTTTAAAACTTCTCTTTTATTTATTACTCTATGGTAAGGACCATAGGAAACAAAAGATAATTTCCTTGTTTGCACTTCAGTGGTCTGCACTGTATAGAGAAAAAGTTTTTATTTTCAAACCCACTATATCACTTTTAGCTAATCATACATACATACTCAGTTCTAATCAACGGTTCATCTGCCCCATCCTGTATTATAATATCCACAGAACATAATTATTAACGGTGTCATTAAGAAAACCATTAACGTAATGATCAATAATGAAAAACCCGAGCAGTGCGATTTTATGATCAGATAACAATTCAGCAGCTTCTTTAACAATCACCTGAGGATATATGTATGTAATTAGTCGAAAGAGTGGCATCAGTTGACAAATTTTATTTTCGTTTCTTTCGATAAATATTTATTATCTGATTTTGGGGTGATACTTTTTCATATACAGGGTGTTTCGCGAAAAGTTTTGATTAAAAGTAATGGCGGATACAGTAGCATATTAATACACAGTCGATGAAAAACAAAATTAAAGCATCATTGGACATTTTAAAGACCACGTACATTTCAAAAAGTTTTACATGAAAAATTTTCAGTGAAAAAGTAAGTTTCTTGTTTGATACCTCATTTGTTGAAAGCAATTAATATCAATTGATATCAATATACTCGAAGTGTTTCCAAAAAGATGGGGGCGACAAATGCCGAGGATTGTTACTTTATGCTCTAGCTAGAGCAATAAATTAATCTTTTTCGCTGGCTAATCCCACCAAATTTGATGAAACAATTCTCCTCATTTGTCGACTTCAACATTTCATTTGAATATAGGTAGTCATTAGTCATTTACCAGGAACTGTAGAAAAAATTATGGGTGTTTTCGAGAGTAAGGAAAAATTGCCGCTTTCAAAAAATCGCCGCCCTTTTCTCGGCATCACTCGGTAACTTTCTTTCTCAAGCGGCAATCTGTTACTTCACACAATAGTATATTAAAGTATAAGTGGATATTTAGGTCTTTAAAACACGCGCGATTTTTCGAGCACGACGGCGAAGCCGGAGTGCTCGAAATAGACCAAGTGTTTTAGAGACCAGTTATCCACGAATACTTTACGATATTTTTTTTTATTGGTGCACTTTGAAATCATAAATACTGATATCTATCACTACTACAAGGAAAAGAAATGGAAATAACTCATAACGTGAATTGGTTGAATTCGTGATGACATTAGTTTACCTTGCGTTGTCATGGAAATGTTAATAGTATCAAATTAAATACCATTTCCTCCGATTTGAAAGATCGAAATATTAATAGAGAGATTTTAAGCCACTTATTTGGTCAACGTTATACGTTATCGGTTATTCTGCTCATGCGCAGTAGTAAAAAAATAACCGATCACCTTAATAAGCGATAACGTACTCCGTTATTAACGTGGAAATAACCGAAACTTTATTAAGCGGTGAGGCTTGACATAACTGCCAAGTGTATTATGTTTATTTCGATAAATGAAAGAAAAAATATGAAAAACTATCCAAAATGTATTGAAACTTATCACAAATGATTTAAAATGATATATTTCAATACTCAATTATATTTTGGCTCCCAAAATGTACCATAAAAATCTTTGAATGTTTTAACTTATCAACGCAGATTTTTAACATTAATTTTGTCTGATGTATGCTATCAAAATATTCTAATTTGAACAATAGCGCCCCTTAAAGTTGTGGTCCATTAGTCCTTTGATCATTTCGGCCTCTTATTATATTTCCTATATTATCCACAATTAATGTCATGGATTAATGTGTACAAATCAAATTGAACAAATAGAAAATTTGACGTTAGTTACACCAAAAAAATAACGTTTAACGTATAACGTCGTTCACAGGTTATGGCTTCAAAAACTAAAATAATCAAAAATGACATCCGCTATTTTGGAAAGACTGCGCTTGCTCAGTTTAACGTTTAGCGTTAACGTATGTCAAAATTTTATGTGGCTTAAAATCTCTCTATTATCTTAAAAAGTTCGTTTTAAACACGCTGGGGCGTGCTTTAAATGGGTAAAAGGGTTCACCAATAAAAAAAATAACTATTATGTCAAACTAGTTCATTATTATGTTTTTATTGCTTAGTTATCTAATGTTATCTAATGTCGTATAACTCGCGCAGGCATAAAGATAGTTATCTAATGTTATCTAATGTCGTATAACTCGCGCAGGCCATCTTTTACGTAGTTTTCTTGCATCCAATTTCCAATTTTCCGTATTCCATGTAGTAAGCTTCTTTAGACATTTTTGGCGAGTATTTTCAGTTTTTTTCTTTGCTTTTTCAATAATTTCGTCAGAAATTCCAAATTCTTCGTTCAATCTGACTTCTAAATTTGACGCATATAAAAATTATTTTGATTTTATGACATTTACGTTTGTCAACATTCACCTAGCAACGACAGTTTAATGGTAAATGATAAAATGGCAGTGTTCTTAATTCACACCGGATTTTTTAAAATGCTGATTTGTAATGAGATTGAATTGCAATAAAGAACTAGTATGACATGAAAGTTTGTATGCAACAAGAGCATAAACAGGCCCTAGGGTTCGTAAGACGTCGCCCTCAGGGCATAAACATCTATTTATACCCTTGGTATATAGATAACTATTATGGTGTCCCACCAAAATCTATTTAGATTCAACAAATGGACAAATTATTTATTAATTAATATTTTCTTTAAAAACAAAATTTATTTCTGTCAATTTGCGACTTTTGGTCGGCACTGTTGTTTGTCATCGAGTTCTTAATGAAATACTTAGTCGACTTCAACTGAATCGTAGGCTGAAAGCTGAAAATTATATTCTTGGTGAAATGTTGTTTTGCCAACACACACTTGTGAAGAGTGCAATCACTGTAAATTGGTGTTATTTAGTTGAGGGTCAAGGGTCAATTGGGGCCGGAGTGTTAAAGGAAGGAAAATAATTCGTGAGTTATTGTTTTTCTCGCTTATTATTTTATTTGGTGAAGATCGTTTGAGTTTCTCTATTAGATAATGGGGGGCTTCTTCCTCAGCTATGTTGTTCGTCTGCAGATAATTCTAGTGATTATTGTTAAGAAATCCGTTGCAGTTTAATTATATATTTACCATTTTCACTCAACCGCTTTAATATTTACTATAATTTCTCTAAAATTACTGAATTTTTAAATAAAATTAGGAAGTACAATGACCGTCAAAAAATTCTACAGGATGAAAACTAGATAACTCATTAGGTTCATAATTAGGTGTAGAAAAATATGCCGAGAATGATTATTAATGAATAAAAAATTTCAAAAGTAAAAAATAAAGAAACCCTTTCCAATTATTTTATCATACGCAAATTATACAATGTCCCCCTAAGTTGGAATCACATGGAAAACTTTTAGGTTTTCGATGTTTTTTAATAATTTTGCATTTAAAACGCGGAATACGTGCATATTTATTCATTTTGCAAATAATAAAATACATTCAAATACTAAGTTATAAAACTTACAACAAATTAATGTTGGAAACAAACAAATTTAATTCTTATTCATACTAATGCTTCGACATATAACACTTTTTTTAGTAACATTTCTCGATATTGTCAAATTTAAAGGTACTTTACTCTTGAGTAAAACTCATATATCTTTTGATAAACCTCGTATACGACTGAATTATTCAATATATGATGACTGTATTCTGGGTTTTAGATAATGCAGACATTTTTATGGAGAATAACTTTTTTTCCTAAAATTATTAATAAAAATGTTTTCCATATGATTCTGACTTGGGGGGACGTATTGTAGAAGAAAATTGATCTAAATAAATTAACCCCCGGAAAAATTTTGATCGTACGCCCATGGTTAGTTGGAATTTTTACAAATCAATGATTTCCTTACAGAAATGTTATGCCCCACACATGGTTGATAGAGATTTATGCGAATAAATGTTTCCCTTTCAAAAATTTCATGGTATTCCCATGGTAAATGGAACTTTTTACATAAAAATTAACCTCTTTAAAAATTTCGTCATACGCCTATATTGTCTGTTGCATAACATGGAAAGCCGGACGATGTCACGAGTTCAAAAAGTAATCAACGCGCCTAGAGAACAAAATTTTTGAGAAAAATTCATTTTATTCTTGAAATTATAATCCCCGATTGGTATTTATTATTATTCATCATTTTGCAACACTCTTTATTACATAAAAACACTTAAATCCGATTTGTTTATAATACAATTCAAACCCTTTGGCAACAGTTCCAATAAATTTCGTGCAAACTTTTTTAGCCTCAAACGAAAAAAGAAATTAAGAACAAACTACGTACAAGAAAAGTTCACGATTTGAAACGGCACACTCCGATTACTTATGCCGTTTTGTTCGTGATTCGATAATGGGTGTGTCTACCCAAACTAAGAGCAGTGGTGTTTATGTCGGTACACGTAACCTTCGACATAACATCCGTTAAGATAGTCGTTGTTTCGCGTCACGTATCCGACCTACTACTGACCTCTCTACAACGAACAGTTTCATCACCGAGGATATTTAAGGAAGAAAGAAAATATAATAAATTCCCTTTTTTTGAATATTGAAATTCACGCAAAGTAAACAGTTACTGTCATTATTTAAGGGAAAGTCAAATAAATTGATTGAAACAAGGAAAATCCTTTCAAAAATAAATTCTATTCTACGAAGAACCCTCTGGCAGCATGTACCCAGATCAGATCTAGACTGGTTTGGGGCTGCTTACAAAACCTTGGCTAATCATAATAGAGTAGCTCTTAAGTATTGTAAGACATCCTTCAAAGCTAGAGATAGATTTTATTTAAGCCTTAAAAATAACTTACCTTTAAATTTGCAATTTAACATCATAATTGAATATAAGGTTTGGTAAGCCCCCCAGCAAAGCTAGGGTCCTAAACTGCATGGTCCAGAACCAGTATTTAGGATATCAAGGAGGGAGAATTTCTCAAAGAAGCCTGATAAGGACCACTGGCCTCTTCACATAAACGGTACAACCAAGAGCACAAAAAGCTGAGGTGCCGAGGACTTACTTACTGATGGTGCCGAACCAATCAATCAATGCAGATAGTGATTCCAAATTTCTCAAATTTCTCAAATTTTATCCAATTTTAGCTTCTAACGTCTTCTAAACTCAATACATTGTTCCTTCCTCTATCTAGTAGTTTCCTTTTCAGAGCCATTTTAGAAATAATTTAACGTACGTCACTGACTTCGGTCAATTGCCGTATCTCTTGTATTGATATTCCACTTCTCCATGATATATTTTCTCCAGGAAGTTTCCTAGGCAAGCTTAGCTTATTTTCTACACAGGAATAAGAGTCTGTCTTTAAAAAGGATAAAATATTCCTAAATTATATCAACAATCAATAACCAAAATGTCTCTTTCGACGTTCGACACTGTCTTATGTTCATTTACGTCTCTCTTGTGTAAATATTCAACTCCTTCTTAGTACATTTTCTTCAGCAAGTTACCTAAACCAACTCTCCTTATTCTTTCCCAAGGAAGAACCAAATAAAGTAGAAAAAACATTCCAGATAATATCAACATTCAATAAAAAAATGCATCTTTTCACGTAGTCTAAATATTCAACTTATACACGATAAATTTTCCACAGGAAGGTTCTGGGAGAGTCTTTGAAGAAGAATATTATAATAAACGAATTTAAAATAATATATGTCAATAAAAATCACTTTCGATAATATATCAGCTCTTTTTTTTTCCATGGACAACATCAGGAAGACGTAATTCAAATGTAATAAATATGCTCTTTATGGCCAGTACTGCTATAAAATGCACCGGTAGCAGACTTTTTAATGTGCTTAGGACGTGTGAGAGTGTTGCGGAGTTATTAACGGAGCTACTATCTCGCAAAACAGAAGTTGCTTATTCGCCATAAAATTACTCGACTCTAATGATAATTTCTTGACGATTTTAATCGCTTTTCTTGAAAATTCCACACTTCTGATATTTAACCAATCAGAACGTGTATTTCTGTCAGATCACCATAGCAACGGATGAATTTTAGTGGTAATTTTTTCCTCGTGGGTACCCCACAGCGAATCATACTGGAAATTTTTTTGACGTTTATAATGACAGAATATTTTTTTTTTCAACAACAATTAAAAATTATATTGCCAAAAAAAATATTCTGACATTATAAACGTCAAAAATTTCCAGTATAATTCACTGTTGGGTAGGTACCCACGAGGAAAAAATTACCACTAAAATTCATCCGTTGTTATGGTGATCTGACAGAAATACACGTTCTGATTGGTTAAAAATCACAAGTGTGGAATTTTCGTACCGAATACCACACGAGGTCAAATTAAATCCGGAATTTCTTTCTCGCTCATGAATATTTTTAGAAAATTATCCCGAAGATTTCCGGAAATAATTTGACCTCTAGTGGTATTAGTAGTGAAAATTTATTTTATTAGAATTACGAATTTTCAACATTCTTTAAAGGTACGAAGTTTCCATTCTATACGAGTAAAGGAGGCAATGATATTAGTGGGCAGAGAAGTAGAAAATAAAGAAGAAGAAATTGAAAGGATACACTCGATACTCAATGAATTTATCAGAAAATTAGGCATCACTATCGATGAATGGTTGAATTGAAGTTAAAAATTAATTAATGTAAAAAAAAATCCCATAAACCGCGTGATTTTGTCATTGTGACAGCGAAAAAAGTTCCGGAAAATCACGGAACCTAACTATTGAAAGATTGACAACCAGCATTGTTAAAAAATTTTTTATGACGTTGTGTCAATTTTTATACATAAGATGGTTTAAATTTTTATTTTTCCAGCGATTTCAAGAGACTTATTTCAATACTTATTTCATAACTAGCTTTCTAAGAACATCACGAACTGACAGTTCACTTAAGTAAATGAGCCTAAAAATTAAAAAAAATATATATCTGACATTGCTTAATTTTATTGTTGAGGTTAACGAGGTTAAAAGTCGCGAAACTCTACCACTCACTTATCCGAGATTTGTCATAGCGATGGATTAAGGAAAAAACCCGAGAAAACTGTTATTTAAGATGTCTTATGCAAAAACGAAAATGTATTAGATAAGACGTAATAATTAAATTGCTTGTCCTGATTACTCGTTCGTAATGTCGTAGAAAAAGAAGTCCGTGATATTATTATACAAGATGTAGGTAGTGTGGTGATTAATAATAAGTGAAGTCTAATTAATTAGAGAATTACAACATGTGTTTTGTTTTGGAACTTTGTTTATATCAATTTTAAATTCTAATTGATTAACACATGTATCGATGTAAGCGTCTTAAATATTGAAATAAAACACAATAATTAAGAAAAAATAACGAAAATATTAATGATTATACCAAAAGGAACATATTACCATGGTGGTGAAGACTATTATTATAGACCTTGCACCAAAATTAGGTGCAAGATCTATAAATGTTTTCACCACCATGGTGTAGACTGTAGGTATATACGAGTACAATCTCCTGGGTATAGAAAATTATGTTGCACACGTTTTCATTGAACTACTATCCCTGGATTCTCAATATATTTCAATTAATCCATTATTGACACTTGACTAGAAGAAACAATAATTGCCAACGTCATAGCTAGTATAAGTGGAGAAAATATATCAACGTTTATGTCAATTTTGGATGAATTTAAGAAAAATCCATCTATTGTGTATGATATGTTATTAGACAGATGTGGAGCATCTAGGGGGCAGCAGGCTCCCGGCCAGCACCAGTTATCCTCAAACGAGAACGAAGTAACAAGCGACAGTGAGTAGGTACTATTCAATCGAACAAAACAATAGCAAATCTTATCTCCTCAACTTCCTGTGGGTTCAATAAAGTATTTAAACTTCAAGCTAATATTTGAAATAAGAGGAGGTCGTCGACTCAGCGCTATAGTGGACGTTTCTGATGCGGTAATTATAGAAGTGATTAGCAAAATCTATCTTGGTCTTGCAGATCATACAAACACTAGTAAGTCCAAGACAGAATGAACAAGTACAAGATCAAAACGAAGATCAAGACCAAAGTGCAAGATTAAATTTACTAAAAGCTTTTGTTTTAAATAGGATATATTATGAGAATATTTGTCTCAACTTCTAAAATAAAGTATTAAGTTACAAACTATTTGAGCGAGGCCAAGACTGAGCACGTAAGTAAGTCTTCGAGCTAGACCAAGACCAGGAATTATTTAACAAATTTTCAAGTAAAAAATAACAGACCTCAATCATAACTTCTACTTTGAAGATATATACAGAGTATAAAATATGGAACCACCTAAGTAGACCGGGGTCGATAATTTTTGGGACAAAAAAAAATTATAGTAGCATGAAACCTATTGGAAGAGGTAGAGAATATAACAAAAACGGAAGGAAAAATAAATTACGGGAGATCTGAGGTCGGAAAGGGGCAGGGGGTGAGTTTTTAAGGGTAAAAAACGGTTAATCTCGATTTCCAGTAAAACTACAAGTCTTATGAAAAAAAGTTGAATGGCAAAGTTGTAGGTAATAAAAAGATCCACAACTTTTGTATCGACACTTTTTTCACATAACCTCAAAATTTATGTGAAAAATTCAGAGTCGAATCCGTTTTTTTGTATCATTATGTATAATTTTGAGCAATTTATTAAAATTTACACTTTAATTACTAGAAAAACGTAAGATTATAACATATTAAGTCAAAATAAGGCAAAAAAATGAATATTTTAAATCAAAAAAATTACTGTATGTTTGATACAAAGGTGAGTTTTCACCAAATTTCGTGAAAAAATAAATTTTTTTGCAAAAGATAAAAATAAAAAACCAAAAACTCAGTTATTCGAATTTTTCACATAAATTTTGAGGTTACTGGAAATCGAGATTAAAGGTTTTTTACTCTTAAAAATTCACCCCCTCCCTCTTCCCGACCTCAGATCGCCCGTAATTTATTTTTCCTTCCGTTTTTGTTATATTCCCTACCTCTTCCAATAGGTTTCATGCTAGGTACTATAATTTTTTACCACTTTTAACCATTTTAAAAATTATCGACATGTGTCTAAAGTATCTCCTCAACGGTTTGATATTTTCAAATGATGCTCATATCTCTGTCTAAGAAGATCTAAGGAATTTAAAAATGATATCAAATTGAATATACCATTTCCGGTTAAACCGGAAATGCATATAAACTTTGTTATTTTAAATAGAACACTCTGTATATTTGAACATTTTCGAATTCGTTGGGAAATGCTGCATAAAGTGAAACTTCCATTCATGTTTTTATTGAATAATTGAGGCTTTAATCGATAATTTATAGTTTTTGACTTAGTTAACCATGGATGAAGCATCCTAAAAACTTGGCAACATAACAATTTATTCATTTCAACGCCCTTTTGTTATTTGACAATATCCCAAATTCTTATAATGAGTTATTAAATAAAAATATGAATGAAAAGAGTCACTGTATGCAGAATTTCACAAAGAATTCAAAAATGTAAAAATATACAGAGTGTTCTATATAAAATAAAAAAGTTGATATGCTAACCGGAAATGGTAAATTAAATTTGATAGCATTTTTGAATTCCTTGGATCTTCTTAGAAGGGGATGAGTAATTTCATTTACAAATATTAAACCGTTGAGGAGATATTTAGGAGGTTCCATACTTTATACTAACTCTGTATATTATAAATAACTATCTTTTAATTCAATTGCTTTGAAAAAATATTTCTGTACTCTAAACACTTCTACAGATAATCCTAATTAATCTTCATCTAGAGAACGATTTTTATAGTTTTCTTCTTTTCCAATTAAATCGAACCTCATTAAAATCAATGATTTCACAATTATCAAGTCTAACGATACAGGAAATTATAGCAACAACATTCCACAACGTTTTTTCGCCCCTTTTTAATATCTTCATTAAAATTATTTTATTCTATATTCGACGTAACTGGTAATTTTAGTAGACGTGACATTCGATATCTAACATTCGTAGAAATACGTTTGTTGTTTAATTTAATTAACTACAAAGAAATCTAAATCAGTTGGACACAGAGATAATGTTGGACATAAAATGTCTGTTGAGAAATAATGAGACATAAGCGGACCTTACACGATCAATATTACTGTCAATATCGAAAAATATTGTCAGTAATATTGATCGTGTATGGAGTGGAATGATGGAATGAAGTTAAGTACTGACGGTTATTCGAATATTTTAATATTTTGGTCATCAGTATTGACAATACTGTCAGTATTCCGTATTGACAGTAATACTGTCCGTGTAAGGTCCGTTATAATATAGTGTGCGCTTTTATTCAAGAGTTTTTTTGTGAAATTTTGTAAACCTTTTTGAGGTCTACTGACCAATCTAGTATGGTTTTTACAGCTATGGACCTCAAGATACGAGGGGGCTGTTTATTAAGTCCGGAAAAGTCCGGGACCAGACAAGTATTGGAGGAGATATAAATTTTTTAAGAAATTTTTATTCCACAAATTTGCTTCTTTTTATTAAAAACATTTTTTGCTTTTTATATCCAAAATTTTTTCCAACAAATTTTCAATTTAATTCTAACATCTTCACATTTAAATAGATGAAATAGGCTTGTTAAATTTGTACCGCCATCCACACAAAAGTGTTTCGAAAACATAAAAATAATCCAATAAAATTTTATTAAAAAAAAACGTGCTGCGGTCTCGTGAACTGGATGACGCGACGCTTTATGCATCAGACGCCGGCGTCGTCGGTAAGAATAGTGTCGTCTAGACGCGGTGCATCGACGAGTTCATTCAAGCGTCCGTACTGGCACTGTATCAAAACTGCGAGCGTCTTCTTGTAATACAAAATACGACTTTAATCGGAAAATTAAAAATAATTTGAGATAAATTTGTTCTCGTTTAAAAAAAACAAGTTAAACAAAAATAAATCAACAAGAAAAATATTCTATCTATCTATCTTTGATATTTCCGTAAAGGAAGTAGTACATTATAGAAGCCATCTTCTTAACCTCGTAGCATCACCGACGTGGATTAGTTCTACAAAAACCGCACAAACACACTTCGCATCCACAAAGAGGAGGTGATTTTCTCACACGAGGTTATTGGCGCTGTAGCAGCTTGTGGCTAGGTCAAGTCTAAGGTCACGTCTTCGACGCGATTTACCGTCATTAGAGACTCCTGGGGCATCACCACAGTCGGTATTACCAGCGGTCAATCGATGGATAGTCGGATATGGAATCCCTCTCCCTAAAATACTAGGAAGATCGTAATAGTACGGGCGATTGCCGTTTAAAGGAATTCTTAATTTAAGTAAAATTATTGAGACAATGTCATTATGGTAAAAGTGTGGAATGCTTTGTTCCAAATTTATACATTTACTGAATTTCGGAATAGAACTAATGAGCAATGAAAAAAATCTAGGTTGCGTTATAAATGGAACATCCAATATTTTACTGCTATTTGTATTGTCATCAATCCTTGACAAATGTAAAAAGTTTATATTAAATCTGTTTATTTAAAGTACGGCAAAATCGAATCCAAAGGAGTCAGTTCCAATACATACAGGTGAAGGTAATAAAAGTGTGTTGAAAATTAAAATAGAGGTGATTATTGTGAGAAGAGTATTGCTTTTAGAGGATAATATTTTAGACTCTTAGTTCATTTAGATTTCATTTGTTTTCATTGCATTTTTATGAAAGTGTCACTTATTTCCTCTGTAGGTACCATGCAAAAATATATGGCCAACATTTAAAACTGCCAGTCCCTCATGTATGCACCAAGAAGAAGGCTCAGCATTTACAAATTCAAATAAACTTTGAATAGTCAGTTACAAAAACAAAGAGAAAATAAGTCGGTATTAAAGATTTAAGGTATTACTCAATACAAACGTACCTTCCCTGTAACTTTTGTAGATATGACTATATCAAAAATAAAATAAAAACACGAAATCAGGCCTAAACTTTTTGACAAATATCAACCATATCTATTACTCCAAAAATTAAAATATTAGGAGTCAAAATTTAGTTTAACAACACATAATACTAAAGCACAATCGAAGAAAAAGCAAAAGTTTCACAAAACACACACTGAAAATAACTAAAACAGCAAAATAAAACCACTGAAATATCAAAGGGCTTGTATGGCAGCTGATTTGTTTTACTCGTTGCTAAGATGACATTGACATTTCGGAGCGCCATCTATCAAATTCTAGTTTTCCCAATATACAACAATAATTATGAAATCGGTATTATTCCTATGCATTCAAAAATTGATGAACGCGACCAATGTTTGTTATTACCATTAATCTCCCGTACTACAAAAAGCGATCATATCCGTTTATCAAAGCTGTTTCTAGCATCGATTCTATTATTTGTTATTACTATTATTAATTTCGTTAAAATTGTCTTTTATTTCATTTTCCGATTCGAAATAAGTTTTCTAGCAACGATTATTACATAGAATTCGCTTCTATTGATGTCATTGACATTGAAATGAGATCGTTGATGAAGGAAGCTATTATTTGAATCTGTTACTACTTTTTTTTAATATATATTGCCTACTTTTATGATTGATAACCACCTCAGGCTAAAAGTTATAATGGTACGACAGTAGAAATCGATTAAAATTGTGTTAAAAGACGTATCGATTTACATGTTTTAGTATACGGTGTGTGCAAAAACTAACATCAATCTCGAGAAACTTTTAATTTAGTTAACTTAACTCCAGCCTCAAATCTACACTGTGGGCGAAATTTATTTGGAATCCAATTTGTCTCTGAATAATTATTTTTTAATCTGCCGGATTTTGGTAGAATTTTGTTTGAATATTAGGGAGACCTTTTCTCAATTGTAGAAAAATTATCTAATCAAAATATATAGGGGGAGCCAAGTAAAAGTATTTTTAATCATTGCTGTTGGTGCTGTTGCAAAATTGAATTTTTCACTGTAAAACTACAAACATTATTTGAAAATATTAAGAAGCTATGGGAAAAGAAAATATAAAAATTTTTTTCGAAAAACTAGATTTTGTATTTAAAAAGTATTTTTTCCGAAAACTCTGTGCAATAATACTACCATACCATTACCATAATACGGTTTTATTGAATAACAATTAAACAGAGGCACTGTAGAGTTACCTGTGAAAAAAAAAGATTTTGGATCTCTTCACATCAACATTTTAGAAGATAGGCTTCGAGAAATAGAAAAAAATTAACGACAACTACAAATTCCACCAAGATAGCGCACCTAGTCATACGTCAAGAAGTACTTTGAGATATCTGCAGGCCTCCAAATAGCCCGGAGGTAAACTCCATTGTTTATAACATTTGGGGAACATTAGAATAAAAAGGTTATGAGAACACTAGCATCAAAAATATTTATCAGCTTAAAGAGAGAATAGTTTACTGTTGTCATCAATATAATCAAGAAATTATAAATAAGTCAATTGGACAATGGCACCGAAGACAAGCTGTTAGATAATCAGGGAGGTCTCCGATAGTTTCTTAATATTTTTCCCGATATTTTCAAATAATATTTGTAGTAAATTTAATTTTGCAACGGCCTCAAAAGTAATGATTGAAAATATTGCTTCTTACTTGGCTTCCCCTTTATATTTTTATTAGCTAATTTTACTTCAATTGAGAAAAGGTCTACCTAATATTAACACAAAGTTTCACCAAAATCCGGCAGATTAAAAAATAGTTATTCAGAGACAAATTGGGTTCCAAAACTTCCAAATAAATTTGGCCCACAGTGTAGGAGCCGGGGTCTATGCTTAAGTGTAATTTCAGAGGGAGACAAAAATGCTGCAAAGATGCATTTGTTAAAAAACAAAAGTGTATAAAAGTTTTTTTCCAAGGGTGCGTTCATAAACGAATGTACAAAGTAACACTTTACTCTGTAATGGAATTATGGAATTGGTTGACATTTGAAATGGAGCACATTGTAACCCGTGATTTATGAACGCATTATGGTAACATATTTACTGTCAAATTTAAACTGTCGTCGAGTTTTAAAATTTGATGATGAACCCATGATGAACCAAAACCAAAGTAAAATTGGCAGGTGCAAAATATCTTTTATTTGATGATATTGACGATGAGAGCGATAGTGACGACGAAGAAGAAATGTTAATAGTTTCTCTTGAAAAAATAAATAGTACTAATTAAAATAAATTGTGAGAACTTGGGTAGTTTTATATAAATTTGTTAAATTCTCTTGAAATTATATTATATTTCAACCAAGTGAGATCCTAAATGTACAAAACAAAATTTTTATACTATTTATTGTTATAATTCCTATATTACTTTAAACAATGTAGAACATATTGAACTAATAAATGTTAGAATTTTTCTATTAGTTTATGCATTTTTTCAGAAAATACCTCAATGGATTTGTTCCTTACATCTATAATTTCTTCGTGTCTCTTCTTTCTTACCTCTTCTCTTTTTGTTGCTTCTTCTTTAAGATATATCAATAAAGAATTATCCTGAGAATATATTTAAAAAAATGTACTGATCCATATTGATTATTCTTGAGTTATTTAAAAACTTTGTATTTCTAGCCGGTTACAAAAACTACGACTTTTTTTTTTTTTTTTTTTTTTATTTAGAAAAAAAGTCGCATCCACCGAAAGGTTATTAGCGACGGAACTTGAAAATATAATATAAGCAAAGGTATAATATATGATCAATATTGTTACAATTTATATAGTATATCAGTTTCTTTCAAAAATTTTATCAAGTTATTAAGTGGACAATTTTCACCGAGAAGTTGCTTGAGATTACTTGGCAACTGACATGCTATGCGTTGATTATTAAAATTGTTACAATGAACCAAAATATGTTCCACAGTCAAAGTTGTGTTGCATTGTTCACATCTGGGCCGAGCATTTTGAGAAAATAAATAAGAGTGAGTTAGTCGAGTGTGTCCTAAACGTAACCGAGAAAGTATTATTTGTTTGAAACGATTTTCTGTTTGAGGTAAACACGCTACCACCGATTTTTTAATTTGACTCAGCTTTGATGAACTACACTGCCACTCACACTGCCACATATTAATCACTTTCGTTTTAAAAAAGGATTTTAAGTCACTGGCTACACATTTTAAGACCGATTCAGCCGTTTCGCTACAAACTGCTGTTCGCGCACTTTGGTCAGCTTCTTCATTCCCCTGAATACCTATGTGGGAAGGTATCCATAAAAACTGTATTGTTCTTAATGTATCTTGAGCACTTATTTGACATTTTTGGAGAGTGCAAACTCGGATAAAATATTACCACGCTCCATACCGCGGTCTAGAAATGTGTACATTGGAAATGTCAAAGTATATTTATGAACGCTAGGAAAGTAGGTAGTTGCAGAGTAACAAAAATTTCATTTATGAACGATGGTTGTCAAAAAAGTGTGAGAAATGTGTACTCTGTAACGTTTATGAACGCACTCCAGCTCTATATCCAAAATATACATGACAACCCTAGTACCTACACCATTTTAGTTTTTTTAACTTTTTGATTTGGGTGGTTGTTTCAGAAAAATTATAAAAATGATTCGATATATATTCCACAGCGCCTTGTCATTTCCATGACATTCAAAAATAATTGATGTAACAGATATATTTCCTATCTGATAATTTTAAATGGTTCTTACCCTATCTCGGTTGTAGATTAAAAAATTGATCTTGAATGTAGATTATGCGGATTTCTTACCTGCAACAAAAAATATAAAGTTATTATTTTTTCTAATAAATTATTGTAACATTTCAAGAAATTAACACTGATAGGAATTCACGTATGAATTCCGTCTTTACTGGCTATTATCTTTGTTCTATCATTCACAGACGTTTCAATAAAAAGGAGAATTATTCAATTGCCTAGCAATTGCCCACTATTTTGGAAGCTTTGCGCATAGAAAACAGGTAAAAATAGTGTAACTTTTCCCACGATCGGAGAAAAAAATCCTGTATAAATTTTTATTCATAATCTCGTACATATTTATGTTAAAGATAATCACAATACTCTTACACGTATTTTGTATCATTATAAATCTAGTTAACTATAATTATCTAAAATTGCATAACAAACGGTGGTCTGGTAGTCACTTTCTTTTTTTAATCGAAAATAGAATAAATATTTCACCAAATAGTACAGAGCTCGAAATCATAAAAATATTTGAATTTATAAAAAAAGGATTGAAATATTAATTTGGCCAATAACTACGAAATAATCCTCTAGAAAATTCTTACCATTTTTGTCATTCGAATATTTTTTCATTTTAACTTAGTGCCTTACTTTTCTCGACATTCACTCCTGTATTTGCCAAACTGTACCTTGTAGTTTATTTTCATAGGTTCTGACCTTGAGAATTTGATTTGTTTTAAGGAAACAGAAGGGATATTATCAAACTTGTAGACTATAAAATGTCCCCTCCTAAGTCTTTACAACTTTTTTACTTTCCCAAAAATTATGAATGATCTACATGGTCAAAAAGTTTCAGTACTAACAATCGAGTGGAATAACTGCTTTCAGAATTGGCTCCAAAGCAACCATAAATACATTACTTACTTTGAAAGTTATCTACTGATTTTTTTCTAGCTTTATATGCAAAATATAAAAGATAGACCTCGTATATCGAGTTAAAAATTACCAACAACTAGGTATATTGTGCAATAAGACGTTATTAATAATAATAATTATTATTAACGATTATTACAACACACGATACTAGTAGCAATTGTTACAATTTTTTTTCTTCGCAATAACTTTAATCATTCTTTACATAACATTCATAATTGCTGTTTCAAACCTCGAACCGTATGGAGAACAAAGAAAAAATTTGGAGCAGTAATTCAATAACAATTTAATAAAAAACCATCAACCACCAGCTGGGCTATTAAATTTAACGCAAAATTACTTTAATTTATCATTTAATGTCAATATCGATTTATTTCCTCATTGAGAAACGTTGCGTAAAAATAGTGAAGAAAAATATTCATTACGGATAATAATTTTACGTAGTTTTTTGTTTTATTCATTCTTGTTGTAAAAATTATAATAATGGCAATTGAGACATTTAATTTAAACCATATCCTCAACTACTTCAATAATCATAAATGCTGACAACCCCATTTATGTTTTTAAAAAAATCCAAGCCAATAATCAAACAAAAATATGTTATTGGTTAACGTCTTTATCTTGACCCTTGCTACTCAACGATTTTTAGGACATTCTTGCAGCAATATAAAATCTTCTGGAATCATCATCATCACCTTATTTAGCTTGACACCTGTTCTTATGTCCTTCAAATCTAGATGAAGTGCATCAACATTTTTTGAGAGCAAGATGCTTAGCAGTTTGGAGCTCTTAGAGAGTTGGACCATTTTTTTGCTCGAGTATTCCCAAGAAAGTGTTTTAAAATATATTTGAATATGAACTATATTGCTTCAAGTTCCTTTCTTTTTTGAAACTAATTTTTTTTATATGCAGTCATAAAATATATTCTTTTTTTCTTGGATCAGCTCTTTTCTCAAGAGCTCCACAAAAACAAAAATTAATACTTGGATATTTAAAAACAATTAATTTGTCTGTATGGAAAATTTGAACGATTTTTTACCACTAAGAGATTTATAGTTTATAAAAAATATTCTTAAATTTAAGTTGAGTGTGATAAAAGTAAAATTTGGAATTTGATGGAGAAGTATGTGAAAAAGTGTGATTACTACGTGTAGTCTACTCGTAATACTATTTTTAATGAAACTTGAAGTTTCTAAATAACTCCAGAAAAAATATATTGAAATTCAAAATTGATAATTCGTTAGATATTTGATTTATTTCATTATTTCTTAATTTTTATTATTCAAAATATTTCATTTTATTTTATTATTTTTTAATGTTTATTATTTAAAGTATTTCATTTTATTTTATTATTTTTTAATTTTTATTATTTAAAATATCTTATATTATTTCATTATTTCTAAATTTGCATTATTTAAAATATTTCATATCATTCAATTATTTCCTATTTTTTATTATTTCTTATAATTTAAGAGGGGTTAATTAGAAACTGTAGAAACTCATTCAAAATATTATTAGATTGTGATAATATTTTTAAAATTGACATTTTAATTTCAGTGCACAACAAAATCACAAAATGCAATGTTCAGTTCAGTTTACAACAATAAACGAGCAATTTATGATAGCCATAATTCACGATGGGTGACGTTTGCGTCACGAGCCGCAGGCGAGAGGCGCAAGTCACCAAAGTGAATTATGGCCATAAATTTCGAGTAGAATACTATACTTTGTCCACAACACTTGATTTCTTTATTAAATAAAAGTCAGTAACGATTTGGTATTATACTAACCTCAAAATGTTCTGACAGATATATAAAAATATAATTTGACATATATAGAGATGGGCGATACTGTAGAAAGTATCAATATAACGTACCGTTATAAATATATTGTTTTAAAATACTTAATATTAGAAAATATCGCTATGAAAAGTATCAATACTAAAAATTACAATATTTTATCGATACGATATATGTCAGAAACAAATTTCCTGAACAAAATACACAGATTTAATAGTTTATTTCATATTGTAGGTACCCCCATCTCTAGTTCATAATACACTGTAGTGTATTATGGTTCATAATTCACGACAGTTGATATATGGGTACCATATACCTTTTGTTAGGAGGTAAAATATCGGCTTATTATTAGGTGGTCGTGGACAAATAAATTTAGTTCACAAGAGTAGCTAATTTTCGAATTTCCGTGGTTAACTAATCTTATCAATGAAATTTGGCAACTAATTAAAATAGCCAGTTTCAAAGAGATGATAATTGAAAAAAAAATAATAAACGAATGTAATTGTAGACAATTTCCTCGTGATATTTTAGAAGGAATCGTAATTGCAGGTGTAAATATTTACATTCTTAACGTCGTTTAGTACAAACATTTTCACACATATACACGCTCATACCTCGAGGTAATTCAGTTTATTATTTTGTCTGGGTTTCGTTGTACTTGATCCAAATGATTCTCAAATACCGAATAGGTCGTTTATCTCGAAAATACCTAGTTTTTTCTCCTCCTACTATACCCTATGTCCCATATTATAAGAGAGATAATAAAACTGAGCCAAGAGTGTTAATAGGGATCCTAACGAGACATTACCCCCTAAATGGGCACCTTTTAAAGCTCAAAATAGTGGAGGAAGAAGGATATAGATTTTGTGGCATGGAAGAAGAAACCTCCATCCACATACTTTCCAACTGCACTGGGAGATTACTGGATAGAAGAGGGACGTTTACATAAGTTGAAGCCTGTAGATATCCTAAAATTCTTCCGGGAAATAGGACTAAAGGAGCTGCTAGTTTCTGAGACTCTTCTCTGAAACTAAGTAGAAGTAAGGGGGCACAATAGATATTTTAGGTCTCAGTGAATGTTACAACAAAAATGTATTGGTCACTAGAAATCGATTATTGATAGTGAAATAGGATAATATCTTTTGATTGGAAGCCGTAGCTTTTCATTACTTCATTATCGTTTTCATTATTACCAGAATTAGTGTCACATTTCAATTTTTACCCAAACCAAACTCCTTGCCCGCCTGTCCACATCATGTTTTTAGTCGACTAAATAAAATACAGTGGGCCATAATAGACTCCTGCCAGTCGCAGTAGAGGGCCTTATAGACCCACACACCAAACACCTAACCAAACCTAAGTAAGATGCGGTACAGTTGAGTTCCAAGTTTTAAGAAGAAATGGTGCAGTTGGTTCCAAGTGCTTCTTAACCAAAGTAAGTAGTACTTGAAGAGCTGTGCAAGGCAAAATCGTTTTTCAAGGATTACTACATTTTAGGAGTATCTTAAAGTAAATGGTGCAATTTGGAAATTTATCAAAACTGACTTGGTTCGACAAAAATATCAATTAATTTCAAAACAAATAAAAATACATTTAAACCTTTCAATGGTTTGATAATTTTCACAAAACAAAGTGAATTTCACAATTGCTGGGAATTTTTTTGCCATAAATCAAATTCTCCCAGCACTCTGTATTACATACTTGTGAAACATTGTAAGAAATATTTAAACATCATCACACAATCTAATTGGACATCCAGTATATAATTAACGAAGGAATTCTCGACTGTTTAGTTTGGATCTCATCAAGAAAATTATTTGAGACATCGCGAAATACCAATTAGGTCATTTATCCTGAAAATATTCACATTAATTATTTTCCAGTCGTTCCAATAAAACCGTCAACATGCTTCAAGTCTGCCACAACAAACAGCCACTTCTTGAAGAGTTAATATTAGTAGATATATATCTGTATAAGCAAACAATCTTCAAAGAATGTTGTCGATCTGAAAAGAGGGATTTGTATCAACGAGTCGTCCGTTTGTAAGCCAAGAAATTCTTCAAGTTAAAATCGGGATATTTTGAAAACGACGGCGCCTTCCTTCATATTAATCGATTTATTTCGAAGATCAAACGCTAAGAAATCCATTTAGATCCAGATAGTGTACAAAAGAAAGATCCTCCTTCGCGAATTTTTATTCGTTAAAAATAAACGGCACCTATAGAGAGTACAAAACTGAAATCGATACAAAATATTATGATTATCATCACTATACTGGTGATCAATCCAAATTTATATTTACTATTTTGTTTTAGTCCCTTCTACTGCAACTGATAGTGTTAATAATAAAACGATTGATCAAAAAATAAGACAAAATTCATTCTTTGTAGTTTCTATAAAATCGTGTATTCACCTTTTAGGACAGTCGGTAGGGGTAATTTTAGACCAAAAGTACAAGTAATTTTTTTTATAAGTAAGTACCTTAAGAGGCAATAACCGTGGCGTGGGTTATTGCCTCAAGAAAAAGTTTACCAATGTATCGATTTCTTTGTTTTAGGAATATTGAATTTACAAGAAAATATATTATATTAAGTACTGTAACTTTAATGAAACTAAAGTAATTTCAATGGGGTTTGCGGAATATATTATTATATTATAAGCACTAACTTGATAAATTTACATACTTTTTGGACTCAATAATTTTTTGTATTATAAGCAAAAATAACAATTTTTATAGATTCGGGTAGGAATCTTCTTTATTTTTTCAAGATAAAATTTAATACTCCTGTAATATAAAGATGAATATTCAACGAACAAAACGAATTAAGTGAAAAATTAATGTACTTATAAAAAATGATATAATTTTAAGATATAGTTTTTTGCATACTTTTTTCCAATAAAAATAAGTAAAAAATAATTAATTACATTTTATTTATTTTCTACAACCTTGACTCTTACCAAAAATTAAAAATAAATCTGATTAAATATTTATATTCTTTTCCGCGATACTTTGTGTAGGACTTCCATCGTGCAGAAGATTTGCGCGGATGCGGAACACATTTTTTTTTTCTCAGGAGCCGTCCCTTCGCCGGTACCACCTCAGTCTCCTGGGCTTATTGTGGATACTCCTAGTGTTCTGACTACAACCTATTCAGCCAATCCGTTCCCTGTATTAGCTCATACAGTTTCTTTGCTGGTTGGTTGTAGAAGTCTTCTGGAGTCATTTGGGTTTGCGGAACACATACTTAGTTTACCAAATTTTTTCCGAACAAACCATTGCTCGGACGGAAGAAGCGCAAAACACTTTCCCTACACGGCGGTATTTTTTATTTTTATATACCTTCCTTCAAGCGCGAAATATTAGAAAATTTCGAAAAAAAATGTCTTCAGAACTTTTTTTTTATATTAATCTAATTACTTCAAGGTATTTGTAAAAAAATCAGCCTTATTGCTAATTACTTTTTTCTACATTCATGCAAAAAACAACACTTTTGTGAACCACATTTAATGGAAAAAGTGGTACTTTATTGCACTAGTGCAATAAAATTTTTATTGCACTCATCTGTCATTCTTGTGTCAGTTTTGTGATGATTAATGACAAACATAAACATTTAAATAAAATAAAAATCCATAGCAAGTATCTGATCCTGCTTTAATACAACAATAAAATATGTATATCTTACTACTTAGTCTCAACGAGTTACAATTATTGCAAAAATCTTTAATTATTTAAAATTTAAATGGTCAAGGCGAAAACCAGCTATGATTGAGTACTGACAAGGTGGAGGCCATAAAGATACAAAAAAAGAAGAACGGGTTGAGTTCGATTAGGTTAGGTTCGGTTCTTAACATATTTATATTCTAATATTCCAGTTTTTGCATGAATTTAGAAAAAATATTGTATGCAACTCTTGCAAAACGTTTTTTGTGCACTCGACGTGTTGTCCAACTCGGCCTAAAGACCTCGTTGGACAATTTCACGTCGCGTGCAAAAACACTCACTTTTTGCACTTGTTGCATAAATAACTATTATTTGCGACCCCTATCGTCTGGTCTATTAGCAACAGGTGTGCCATTTGTTTAATGCAAAGTACTCAGACAGACCTATCAGCCGATCTACAGTCATTAACATTGAAAAAAAATTGAGAGAAACTGGTTATGTTAAAAATACTCAAAATTCTGAACGTCCTGAGGTATAGATAATCCTCATAAAACTTCACACCAAATTGCAACGGTCGGTATTAAATATTCTGAAAAACAAAAAGTAGCATGCGTACAAAATAACTCAAGAGAGATAATCCCAATCGCCATGCGCAGTTTTGTGACATTTTGCAGGATTTATGTATTCACAACGAACGAAATTATATAACATTGTAGTTTAAATCCCAAAAAATGAGAGAGAAAGGTAGGTATAGTATAGTATAAGTACCAAACATTCCAAACTGTTAACGCTGCTTTCATATCAGATTGATAGCTGGTACTGAACACACGCTCAACGCTGACTGAGCACAACTATTCTTCTATCTCTTTCAAGTAGTTTTTCTCATAATTTCCTAAATCGTATAAACTTTTCGCAATCTGTATATTCAAGATTAGAATTCAAATTTTATCATATAGTTCATTTACGAGTTTGCAATTTTGACATTTGTAGTAAACAATTCTTGCCACTGAGCAAAATCCAAATATCCAAAGTGTAAATGAAATATATCGGGGTAAGTTACTGTCCAAAAGTTGGTTGCCGTGCCCGGGGTTGCCAGACATATTGTTGAAATCAGACAAGTTTATCAGAATCGGTTTGTCGTTTTCATTGGCATTTTATAGTTAGTTATTTACTGTGTAAGATATAATCTGTTATTTTCATTACTATTTAAAAGAGAGTATCGAACACTGCGTCGCAATTCCTGAGTCTTAATTAGTAATTTTTAAGCCAGCGTTAAAATTTAATATTTTCTCAGTAAATTATTCCTTATAATTATCATAATAATAAAAATTTTGCAGGATTTTCAGTAATTGTAGATGGTGCATTTGCCTTACATAACCTTGAAGAGTAATTTTAAAAGAGTAAAAAAAACAGTATGGTTGAAATAAAGTTGATTTATTTATTTAAATTAATGTAAACTTGAAGTACACTCCCCGTATAAGCGAAAGTGTCAGAATACTTTGAAGAAATACACCAAAACATACAATTTCAACCTACACAAAGCTATATAAATATTTCTTGAATAGTTTTTGATAAGTAGATAATTTTAATATTTTTCCTAACGTAGAAATATACTGAAATAACCATAATCCTGCCAAGCAACTCACGCCATCCAGGTGTTTTTTATCAGTTTGTAAAATTTCTTGTTTAAAAATTCCATACCCTTCAATTTTATTACCATCACGAACACAAACATTGCCTAATCATCAACATAAACAATTCCAATGGCGAAAGTTTCACGTCCAGATATTTGCGTAAAGTGAAAGCTCATTACGACCATCGTTTATATCTAATACCGATTTTGACCTATGAACTTCTTTCCTAATATTACCGCCGTTGTTTTTCCATTTACATATGAAAGTTTTATATTGAACGGTTTTCGTGAGATGGAAAATAAAGTAACAAGTTTGGGAAATATTGATTAAAATAAATGATAATGTTAAAAGATTTCACATAACAGCTGTTTTTATAAAGCAGTAGTTTACCTAAATAGTGCGAAAAGTTACTTTGCGTAGGTGTTAGGTAGAGTTTATCCAAAGTCAGTTTGAGGACCATAAAATAAAGCAATGTCGTCAGATATATTTTCTGAAATTGTTGGGATCACTATACATATGTTTCTAATTACTTCAGTAAACTGTTAGCTCGTGATGGTCTTAGAAAGCTAGTTTGGAAATATTTAATAAAAAATACATATACATTTATTTGTAAGCATTGAAAAAAGTCGCTCGAAATTGTTATAAAAAGAGAAATAATTAGAACTTCATGTATGCCCGTTATATTTAAGAAAATTTTGAATATCTGGCACCCCAGCTGCAGGTGGCCAATATCGCCAATCATCGAGAAAATATTGCTTATAATATTAAAGAGTTCGGGTCACTTCTAAGGCGGACCACTGTAAAAAATTTCATGGGATGAGGTGGATTCATTCTTCGAACCTTTTTAAACTATTTGTTTACTTTCATAGGCGTGTGCCAATTCTGTTTGTATATTAACATGAATATCTAAAATAATATAGTAGTATCTATTTCTTGGTTGAGTGAGTTCAATAAATGATAATGCTGATAGGGCCGAATTTAAAAACAAAGATTTACATGTTCAATGTCAACAAGCTGTTTTAAATATGTACGCGTGTTCGAATGAAGAAAATTCTGTAATTTCTGATAATGCAGTTATCGCAAGAATTCACGAATTGACGGAAATCGGGCTTACAACGATTTATAATGTAATTAAACTAGGATCCTAGAATGTCCCCAGTTTGCAATCCAACGAAGACAGCATAAGATCCCCAACTCCATACAGTCAGCTCTCGGAAACCAAATCAACGATTCCTTGAATTTCCTCAAAGCCATCAACATGTACAATTTATAATTATAATGTAACTCTACTGTAAACACTGAACTGCCAATAACCCTAGTGAAACATTATCTCACAATATTTGAGTTTATAAAAAAAATTTATGCACGCCATTGGGCGGCTTTTTTCTTCAATGAGATTAAAAATATGGGTCATCAAATAAATTAACATCAGATAGTATGCAAAGAAAATCCAAAAGTTAACAAAAAAAAACTTTATTATTAAAATAAATATTAACAAATTATCGTAGAAAAAAATTGTGGGCATCAGTTGTAGGAAATAATGATACTCTATAAGATGACGTAATGCAATATTTTCAACCCTTAATTTCTGCAAAATGGTTTTTCAAGATACAAAAATAATTAGAATAACAATAACGACTTAATAATAAATGGAAACGTTGGTGTTTTACTATTTAGAAAATTGGACACGGCGGTCCTAAAAAATTTCAATATAATACATAATTTTTTCAATCTTTCCTCATTTCATGAACTGTCAGACAGGACAGCCCCCTCGCAATACATTTGTACAATCATTCACATAATATTACATCTCATGAATATCTTCGACAAGTATTTATGTCCGCTTAGAAGCGAAACGACAAAAATATCAAAACTAAATGTATATATATTGTGTACAGAACGCATTAATTTCTTGTAAACGTTATAAATGTAATACATATATGAATAATGAATGACGATCATATATAAAAATAATGTCAAAAAAATTTATGTCATTACAACGGCAGTAGGTTGACGATTAAGATCTGTTGAGATATTATTATCCTTTTAATTATTCAAGTTGAAAGCATGAAGAAAAAAACTTCCAGCCGTTGTTAGACAAACCTGTTTTTAACAGTCCAAAAAATTAGCATAGTTTTATGGAAATCGAATGTGATACTTGGAATTGTTTTAGAACAGATATTTTAGTTGCTGGGTGCCAAATCTGGTGAATATAGTGGATGCTCAAGCGATTAAAACTGATTTCCTTAGTGGGTACAAATTTTGAATTTGATTCTGTGCTGAAAGTAGTATTTATTTTAGTTAATGAGGTTTTTGTGTGTTTGGTACTTATTATTTTGAATATTTTATTAGTAGTACCTATCGTAAACATAGGAAAAGTACCTGAGAGACCCTATAACAAGTGGAGGAACTTTCCATGATCATATTATATTCTATTTCTCCAGTTTTTATATGAATGTAGAAAAAATATCGTATGCAACTCGTGCAAATCGTGTTTTTTGCACTTGTTGCATAAATAACCATTTAAACGTCAGTCCATCTTCTCTTAGTGTTCACACGGCTGTACTACGCCGGCGAATCTTCGGAGTTCCTGTTATGGCCCCTGGAGACACAAGCAGGCATCAACTGTGGCCTTTGTGGAAGGGCTCGGCTTCATGCATGTATAGGTAGCAGGAATGGCACAATAGGCCCACCAGTGGCCTCGGTGCCGAAGTCTTGGCTTGAGTTTGCCTAAGTCAAGGTTCGCCTGCACATTTAGTAGTAGCACAGATTACCCTGGTAATCTGTGGTAGTAGTAGTAGTAGTATCTGTAATATTTTTAAAAGATAGATTTTGACGTTTGTAGAAAAAATAATGTTCGCATCTCGTGCGCGAAGTATTTTGGTGGTCCCGAAATAATTTTTTATTAAGGAAATTCAACTTTTCAGATTGCTAGAAGGAGTAATAATTGTCAACTTCACAGCTAGTAGAGGAAAAATTAATATTTTGGGCCAAGTGAAATTCCGGCAAATAATCTTCCTCGAATAAAAAGTCAATAACGCGAGACAATTCGACCATAATAAAAATTTTCCTACCGACAACTCGACCCACCCAGTTATACACCCGGTACACATAATGGGTGTGTTGAAACAAACCATGGACGATATAGAAATGACATTTTAAGTAAATTAGCACCAGATGGTGTAAAAAACAAAAATTGTTGTAAAAGAAAATTCATTTCGCGTCGTGTTCGATAAAATTTCGTGACTAATAAATAATATAACACATTTTCTAACCGTCAAATCGAACATTGTTCTCTTTGTTGAAATAATTCTATTCCGAGTTTATTTATTAGAAACAATATACATAAAGAATGATTGCGTATTGTATTTATTTATAAAGCCGACCCAAGTATAGAATATCGTAGTCAGTTTGAAAAAACTTCTACCAATTAGTGCATGATATATATCTACAAGTGCGCGCTTTTCCCCGTAGCCTAATACGGCCGCTTCTACCAATTTAGATGCGGGCGTTTTATTAAATAAATTAGGACAATAAGATGCACATGCAGGCCTTATTAGTTTTCGAGAGTTCGTTGTTTTGTCGTTTAGTTCTATAAATTAAAAACCTATTTCCGAATATGGTCCAACATATTATTACTCTTAATAAAAAAATTTTTGCTCGCTTTTGTGGTTCATTAGTTACTTTATTTAGAGTTCTACAAAATTCCTTGACATTTTGTTGTCGAAAATTTTGAAGTAATGGGTTGGTATGGAAATATTTCGCGATTTCTGCTAACTTCCTTACTTCTTGACATTCCTTAACACCCCAGACACTGAAACGGACCAACTCTCGGTTAGCTGAATCCAGTTATGTAAGAAATATTCCTTTATTTACCATTAGGAAAATTTTTCAAACAGAAAGACTCGATTTTTTTTTGCGGAAATGCATAATTTTCGTTTTTCCGACTAAAGAATAGCTGAAACTAGTTACAAGAAAATACGTTTCTGTTTTACATGTTAGACAATTTTCCAAACACAAACACGCAAAAAACTTCTTGCGGAAATATACCATTTTCATTTATTGATAAAATATATTGTAGATTTAGACTGATTCGAACTTTAATCGACGATTCTGTAAAAAGGCATGTACAAAAACGTTCAAGTATTGTCGGAAGATGGTTACCAGTGCTTTTTCTTCAATGCAGGCATCTTTTCCGAAAATTGGAGGACCAGGAATCATAGTGCAGGTTTGTGTCTTGAGATTTTAAGCGATATTAAGGTGATAGGAATAGATACTATTCATTGATCTGTGTTGAAGGTCGGGAAGAGGATTAAACTTAACTTAATATTTTTAGGTTTATATTTTCATAACACATCAACAAATTGAATAAGAGAAATTTTTATTTTTAGATTGACGAATCGAAATGTGGGAAAAGGAAGTTTTCATTTATCTGCAAGGCACAACTATCTGTACAAATAACACCTGGTCACATATTTCCGCAGAAGTTCTTTTGCGTAGTTATGTTTAGGAAAGTGTAATATAAAGCATAAAAAAGTTTTCATTTATCTGCAAGGCACAACCATCTGTACACTGAAACTATCAATTCAGAATCCGATTGGTTCTTCTTTAATAATTTTTATTTTTTCAAGTATTTTTTTTTGAAATCTTAGCTATAACGAAAAAAATCGAAAAATTCGACATTTAAAAAATAACGTGCATCACTCATGTCAACGCTAATGTGTCACTCCATCGCACAACTTGTATACATGAATGATGATATGCACTACAAGCATTCCAGTTACGTTTAATGTGTCAACAAAAATTCCTATATGAATATTTTTGTTATTAATATGTTCTCCAAGAATAGCAGCGGGAAATTATTTAAAATCAACGGCGTCAAATGATGCGTTGCATCATCGTACATTCTTCCATATATATTTTTTTTTCGTCTATTTTTTTTATATTCAATTTCAAGAACGGTATACACTTCCTTGTTCATTTGCCTAATTCGCTTTGATGATCTTTTTATTCTAATTTATTCAGATTAATCGTGAGACTTCTTAGCATAATAATCCATGAATAAATCTTTCGAAATATAAGAAAACCCGAATACACTATTAAAAATACTTTGAAATGTCTTTATTCTTCAGTATAATCACTTTAAAGCTTCCTAAATGTCCTCATATCTCACTGACAACAATATCCTTTAATTTCCCATCCATCACTCTCTCCTAAGGATCCTTTTTCTTTTTAAAGGAGCCGTCCATTCGCTAGCACCATCTCAGCCTCCTGGCTTATTGTGAATCCTCCTACTGTTCTGACTACAGCCTATTCAGCCAATCCGTTCCCTGTATTAGCACAAACAGGTTATTTGCTGGTTGGTTGTAGAAGTCTTCTGAAGTCATTTGGGGTATACCAAACAATTTCTGCCTCCTGTAGTACAGCATATCACAGTTGCATAATGCATATATTATAATTCGGTGTCCTATTTGCATATTTTGCAGATAAAGTCTTCGTTATACAGCACTATTTTGTTCAGGTGCTTCTTTTTTGGGAAAGTGTCCAGTAAATAGCCCCGTTATGTTGCGTAGTTTGTTTCTGCTAATTGATAGCAGTTCTTTTAGTACTGGTTCTTTTATGAATTTCATCCCATGTGTTTGCCTGGGCGTATTCTTCCAGAATACTTAGGTGGATGTATACAATCTTCACTTACGGTGGGAAAAAAAAGAAGTAACTTATTGTACTGGAAGGTCCTGGAGGTAATATTGTGAAGATAGTTTTCGAAATAGAATTCTCAAAAGGAAGACTTATAATTGGTTTTAGGTACCTACTAAGGTTGCGGCAGGTCTAAAGCATCTTCTCAGTGACCACCTTCCAGGTTAGGTAAACATAGATTTAACCTACAAAACAAAGGCTATATCATTAAATGAGATGCAAACTTATTTGACTTCTGCAAAACTACAGGACCAAATTTTTTCCCAAGATCATGATGGAGAAAATAGAGAAACCAATACTCTGACAGCTTGGAAAAAAACAGATGCTGGTTTTTTCCCTTATATACAGATTGCGAAATTTACATCGGAACCAAGGCCTCCGATTACACAAGTACGACAAGGATATATGAAAGAGAGAGGAAGAATAATTGTGCACGGTCATAACATTGTTTCACCCTAGGGGTGTAAACTTATTCCCGAGAGTTACCGAATGCTCATTGCCCCCCTATTTCAACATTTTTAACCGCTATTGCCAGAAGCGCAGATTGTGCGATGAGCATTCGGTCAGTATCGGGAAATAAATCCACACCCTAGCTGGAATTAAATACGCGCATAATTATCTCTCTCTTTCAGCTGTTTTTCTGTCGTTCTTGTGTAATCCGAGGGTTCGAATGTAATTTTCGCAATCTGTATACTAAAAGCACTGTAGTGACTTGCAGTGTCGAGCGCGGCTAGTGACCAGGAAAACACCGTCGTTAGCTCGTACGAATAGCATATCACAGCTCGCAGGCATTATACTCGTACCAATCGCTCAAGAGTTGGGATGGAATCAAAGCATGCTGTCTTGCCAGGATCACCCTGGGCGACCCTGGGAAGCTAGTGTCGAAAAAATATTTGGCGATGATCAGGAAAAACCTACGTAACAGTAGGATTTCTAACCTCTATGCAGGATGTGTAAACAGGAAGATGAAACTGTCAGGCATGTCTTATGTGAGTATCCGGAGTTATATATCGTCATTCGTCAATAAAAGAGTGTGTGTTCGGTGAGTCTTGGCCTACACCTGCCGATATAAAGGAGATGTCTCCTAGTGACCTGTCCATCTTCCTGGAAAGGACAGGATGGACGATGACCTAGGAGGACAACTTCTCGGGAGGATGTACAATGGGTCATATGTAGACTAAGTGCTATGAGCCTGCACTCACTCTTCCTACTTTGCAAATATAGGTACTAATAAGCACAAGCCGAGGTCCCAAGTTGAAACTCGGAAAAATTAGTTAGATTAGCCTAAGTTAAGACGTTAAATATCCAAATAAAAAACTGTATTTAATCTCAATTATTATTGATTTATATTACAGAACCTATTTATTGGTTCGTTTTAACAGTGTAGTCTTTACTAGAATGATACTTTAGCCGGATGAGGTTAGGATATCACCCGGTGACATGAATTTTTTTCTCATATATACACCGAGATTAGTATTATAACTGTAACAATCTCTGTAATGACGATTGCTTTTGTAGTCCTAACATTAACAACATTGTGATATGAGGTATAATTTGACGGTTATAAATGACTACATTATTATATACCGGTATAATGCCTAGTGGCGTTTCGTGTAGTCTCTAGTAGAAGTGAAAATATTGGAATACTACTATTAAGGAATTTTTTTCATTAATGTAGTCGCATTTTATGAATAGCATAGAATATATAATAAAATCAATAAAAAAATATTTTCCATATGTAGGCCCACTATTAGTTCATACATTTTTTTCTAAATTTTAAGGAGTCTGTTGAAAGTTATAGTCGGAGATACTTTGTAGTGATATTTTACAAAATATATTTAGACGTTGTGAAAAGTCTTTTAGCGACATACGATTTACACAAGTAGGACAAGGAAAATATGAGAAAAAGTCAAATATAAATCGCGAGTTCCATAAATTAGAAAATAATTTGATAGATTTTGTTCAAACTTGTTGCCATTTGGAAATAGTCTATTGCCAGGCAACAAGTTTCCAGAAAAACTGTCAAATTATTTTCAATATATTCTCACACTCTTGTTATATTATTACTGAAAATGAAACTTTAAACAAATCGTACCGAAAGTAGCTATTTTCGGAATGTTTTGTTTTACTTTCGGGACGATTTTTTTTTCCAGGACTCGCCCTGGAAACTGCCTACTCATCCCGTAAAATATCACTTTCGGAACTTGTTACGTAAATAACTATAAAAATAATCTTAATGGTTCTGGAGTCTGGGCGCTTGGAATAATTTGGGAAATATGAAAAAATCCTTGAAATACACAAATGCGATTCGTCCTTCATACTTTGTATATATATTTTTTACATAATGGTAGATAATAGGAAGTCTTAGTAAGCAAAAATTGTAAGTATCTAATTCATCGAGATAACGGAATACGTGAGCTACTGTTTCACGGAAATATTTATCGAGTTTGCTTCCAGTTAATTCGAAGTTTTGTTTTACAAATTGTTGCAAATCCGTGTTTTGTCATCGAGCCAAGGTAGTTTGAGGACGTAGTTGTTATGATTACCGTTACAAAGTTGTACGAAAATATTTAAAATAATAATGATCGAGTTACTGTTGTCCGGGAACTTTTTTGGTCCTCAAATCCAGGTGACGATAGTTCAGAGGTCATGAATTTGACCCACAAAAAATTATTTTTTTCAAGGAAGCGAGAATTTTACAAACTTATAACAAGCTTACAACTCAAGTTGTGTACTATACTTTTTCTACGATTATTTACATTTGTTAAATTGTGAAATTTTGGTAATAATTTATAACTATTTCCTTATCCGTGTTGGGAGGTTATTAAATAATAATACGCGGTAAGTGGTGGGATGACGTAAATTGTACGGTGTTGACATTTTATTATTTTTATTGACTCATCGACATATCCTTAGGCTGTTGTTGAAGATTTCCATCCAGCCATTAAATCACGATCTATATCAACTAAAAAAGTGACATAAGTTCGTCTCAAACAGTAACCTTGGTACATGTTGGATTGTTGTGAAAGAGTTTCCAGGTAAACTTGTTTAATACTTAAGTTAATCCCATATTTAGACACATTTTTTTCCTTTTTCATTTTATTTCCATGTTTCCATGTCATAATTTTATTATTAATATCCGTATAATTTAGTAGGTATTAAGGCACTGTATAAATAGAAAATGTCTCATTAGGTATACCTCCATTCGTTTGATAAAGCTACTGTGTTAGCGAAACGCGTCACAATTTTAAGTTTAAATATTATGTAGATTTTAACAAATTAAAATTGTTTTACTTCATAATTTAGTATATATCAAGTAAAAGCTTACTTAGGTATTTAGTTTTTGTATATTCATTCATATTCAACGGGCTCTCGTTTTGATCGGTAAGTACCTAGCGGTAGGTATAAAATTTTCTCAGCCATTAGTTGTATAAAATGGCCACAATTAAAATAGAATCATAAACAACTTTAATGATTGACAATTAAACAAGTATGTTGGTACATTCGAAGTCTATCATCAGTGAGTTAAGTTTAATAACACTTAATTAGTCTTTGTTGAAAGTCGGAATGTTAACTACGAAGATTTTTCAGGTATTTGACGATTTTGATGATGCATTTTTACATTCAGTAAGTTGACTCTTGTTTATGTTAAGACTAAATTCTGATCGAGCAGTACTTGAAGCGTATTAGAGTTAACAGACAATTATGTATTTACTTTCATTCCTATTGATCCAATTTTGTAAGATTATTTGAACTCTGAACTCTATGGAATAGCTATCCGTTTTGTCCCTAAAATACATTAAATTTAAAATAAAGCTTTCAAAAATTGTGAAAAAAAGTACTAGAAACAAAAAGAAGAAAGATTCAACGCAGGTGCGAATCGAACCGCCATATTTCAGGTACAACTTTTCGATTTCCTGTGACCCTAACCTGGCTATTTCCTAAGAACTTGTGAGTATTCGAAAGTGGTTTGAAAATGGAATTCGACTATTATAAACATACCTATCCATTTTTTCATTAAACCAGAACGAATTCAAGAAAATTAAAAGTGCATTTGAATTTATTGTTCAACGACTTTTCCAAATCTGTTAAAAAGTTAGCTCGCGTTTGACAGTTTTGTTCAGGAATCCCTATGTCGCATCTTATAAATGACACAGTGCTTTCTAGTTTTGAAGGAAATAACGGCAAATATTGATCTAGTGACAATAATTTGACACCATTCCAGAAAATGTAAAGTTTTACAGTAAAGATTTCCAATAAAAATATCATATTTAGTTGAAAAGTATTACGTAGGAGAGAGCAATTTCAAACTTCACACACATCACCGTATTTTTAATTAATATTTATTTCATAAAAATTGAACAAAAACCTCATAGTCGAATATGGTATATTGTCCTTGATAAACATTTTTTTTGTTCACAAGTTTCTCTAGTTGCTTACCTTTTATATTTATTTTATTAAAAGAAGACTAAAGTACAGTTGGTTCGTTGGATCTTTTCCCATGCGTCATCATTAATATACAAACGCAATACATCAATACATTAAATAACACGTAGGTCGTAGTTGTGAACAAAGTCTTTGGTCTGTCAACGACGTCAACGTACAGATTCGCGTTAAGCCTATCGCCGACATTCATCATATGGCTATCTCTGTTTGTTATATTACGCTGTAATGAAACAAACGGTTTCATGACGGGGGTTAAGATTCTGTGAGTAGGAAAGAGACGTAATACAAAAAGTAGTATGTGAATCATTTCATACATGGGAAAAGATTCAGCGAACAGACTGTACTAAACATTTACTAATTTGTTTACTTTTGCGGTATCGTTACCTTGAACTGTAGTTACTGACGTTTATGTGAAAATATAATGAGTTTTTGCAATTTCCGGGTATAAACAGTACATGAGTCATACTTGAGGTTGAAATTTACCATGTTTTTTAATCTAAATGAAGATCTATTGTGACCCCTCCTTCCTCAACTCAGTTCCTGTGATAACTTTCAAGAGTCTAGTAATTTCTTCAGTCCTATTCCTCAAAGAGATTTTAAAACCCCGCAGGATTCAGCATTGCTCTTCTATGTATGTATGTATTTTTTTGACACATTCACTGAGACCTGGAAGATCTATTGTGCCCCCTTACTTCTACTTAGTTTCTGAGGAGTCTCCTTTAGTCCTATTTCCAGGATGAATTTCAGAATATCTGCAGTCTTCAACTTCTTCTTCTATCCAGTTATCTCCCAGGTACTGTGCTCTAGGATTCTGGAGTGCTGTGCAGTTGGAAAGTATGTGGATGAAGGTTTCTTCTTTCATGCCACAATATCTGCATTCTTCCTCCTCCACTATTTTGAGCTTTTTAAGGTGCCCATTCAGGCGGCAATGTCCCGTTAGGATCCCTGTTAAAATTCTTAGCGCAGTATATATAGTCTAGCAAGTTTGTGAAAGGAGTATTTTCCTTTAATTTCATATAATCTACATTCCTGTTGCTCTACTACCTTATGCTTTTTCAAGTTTCCTCCATTGAAAGCAGCAATAGTTAAGTGTCGAAATTCTTGGTGTATACTTTGGCTGGAATAACAGGAGCCAAATCTGATGTCTCTCTCTCGCTGTCAAGCCTGAAATATCCTTCACCAAATAAACAAATCTGCTTCAAGTTCTGTGGGGGGCACAATAGAACCATCTTACCACAAACCTTACCTACTTGCTCTGGATTTTTATTTTATTTGAATGTTCATGTTTGTCATAAATCATCACAAAACTGACAAGAATGACACATGAGTCTCAAAAATTTTGTAGCACTAGTGCAAAAAAGAACCACTTTTTCCATTAAATGTGTTTCACAAAAGTGTTGTTTTTTACATAAATGTAAATAGTTATTTTCCTAACAAGTGCGAAAAGTGATACTTTCCCGCATGCGACTGCAGTTGACCCAAACGACGCGGAGCGGTCAAGTGCGGGAAGGACACTTTACGCATGAGTTAGGAACATTATTTTTTCTACGACCGTATATACCTACAAAAAAGTATACCAACCCATTTTTCAAAAATTATTATCTTTCAACATACAGAAACAAAAGTTTCACTAATTATTATAAATATTAATATTCAACACTAGTGCGGGAAAGTACATTTTCAAAACTAAAATGCGTGCGGGAAAGTGGGTTAAAACACACGTTCGTAGAAAAAAACAGTATTTTAGTGCGCTCGGTCACATTTTAACTAATAGTACAAATAAATGTTCCGTCCTGCCATTCATCCTTCTTTGCATTTAAATGCATACGTTACCGGAAGATTTATAGAAGACGGAAATCAAAGAGAACTATAAACACCAAAAACAGAATACCATGCTCAATTGAACATTCATAAAATTTCTCGTCTACTCTTTATGTAAATCTATATACTGATAGCAACAACCGTAATACTATATCGATAAATGGTACGTCATTCGATATTTAAATCATTTTCTCACACTTAACAGGATGCTGAAGCCTTTCACGTAAATCGCCTATCGTTTTAAAATATTCTCGATATATTTTAAGTTGTGTACGGATAATTAATTTTAGAATAACTTGAACTTGAAATTTTGTAATTTCCGTGCACTCGCAATTACCTACTAACTACCGGTATTTTTTAAGCGCACCCGTTAGATTATAAGGGCGTGAAATTATCAACCCCTTATCTAATATCAAATATTTTTTTAAGATCAAGTTTTGTGAAAAAAAATTTTTTTTATTGTACATAAAATGGCCTATAGCACGAGGTATGTATTGTACAGACAGAGTAACATTGCAAAATATAAATTATAAATCAAGTCTGAAATCTTAAAATTTTGGCATACGACAAACTTATTTTTTATAGTTTGACGAAGTTATCTGAAGCTATGAAAGGAATGCAGCCGAAAACATTCGATATTGCCAAGTTTAACTATAAAAAAGCTGAAGCGATGAGTATTTAGATTATTTTAAATACTGAATGTTAACATTTTTTTAACGATTTCAAGGGTTACTTTCAATCTGGCAACGCCGTACTGGTGGAGATCGGCCGGTTACTATAGGTTACTATAGTATTATTATAGTTTTACATATTCATTTTTATAACATGAATACAAATAATGTTGAACTGACCAACGTACATTTTCTGTAAGGTTTGGAGATAATTTTATGGAAGACAAACGTCTTTATGCTAAAAATTATTTCATTCCTTATAATGTAATAAAATATCGGTGGTTAGTGATTGCGAGTTCATAGAAATTGCAAAATTACATGTTTTCAGCTTTGCTTAAATTTGAGAGAAAAAATAAAAACCTTTAGGGGTCATATCTCGGAAATTCATAAAAAATACTCATCCTCAATTTATACAGTGTGTAAAAGCCAAATGGAATAAATTCATTATTTCGGTTACTGTACATATTTATAAAAAATCCCGAAACACGTCAAATTTAAATTATAACTTGACATTCTTTAACGTGAAAATGCAACCCCTACCTTCAACCCCCTTAGAATGACAGGTACAACCCCCAATTTTTTAAATGGGAAGTATAGGCTTGTGATATATCATTTGAAAGGTCTCTTCATTCTCTATTCAAAAATGTTATTGTTTTTAAATTTAATGCAAAAATTAACATAAAAAAAATCACGCCTGATATGTTAAATAATGTTAGAAGACAGTTTTATTTGAGATTAGGATGTTGCCAAGACGTTCGCGGAGAACATTTTGAACATCTACTTCATTAACATTCATAGTTCTTTTTCGTGTTCTACATTTTATTACGTTTTGCATTACATTTTAGTTTTTGATTGTATTGTAGCGAATTTCGGTAACAACATGATATTAATTTTCTTCATGTTAATTTTTGCATTAAATTTAAAAACAATAACATTTTTGAATAGAGAATGAAGAGACCTTTCAAATGATATATCACAAGCCTATACTTCCCATTTAAAAAATTGGGGGTTGTACCTGTCATTCTAAGGGGGTTGAAGGTAGGGGTTGCATTTTCACGTTAAAGAATGTCAAGTTATAATTTAAATTTGACGTGTTTCGGGATTTTTTATAAATATGTACAGTAACCGAAATAATGAATTTATTCCATTTGGCTTTTACACACTGTATGAACATCTGTATCTGTAAAGTAGAGAGATACACTCACAGCACTTAGGCAAGATGTGACCCATTGTACATCCTCCCGAGGAGTTGTCCTTCTAGGTCACTGTCCATCCTAATCTTCCCAGGAAAGCGGGTGGCAGGTGTAGGCCAAGACTCACCAAACACACACTCTTTTATTGACGATAACTATAGACACTCGCATAAGAAATGCCTGACAGTTTCATCTTTTCCTGTTTCACATCCTGCATAGAGTTGTGTCCACTAGCCCCATAGTATGGAGGTGTTTCCTTAGTTGACAGTGGCCAGTCAGAAATCCTATTGTTAAACGTAGGTTTGTCCTGGTTATCGCCAAACATTCGCACAGGGTGCTCCTGGCAAAACTGTATTCTTTGATTCCATCCCATCTCTCAAGGGATGGGTGTAAAGTTTGGCAATTGTCGAAGTGGTCGGCCTTAGGTGTCACTGACTCCTAAGATTTCCAGTCCAGCCGCTTCCTTGGCTAAAGAATCGGCAATCTGTCGTGCCCCTTAACCCACCTCAGGATAATATTGTTATCTGCCGAGGTGCTAGCTGAAACTTGATGGTACTCTAGTACTAACCCCGATATAACACGTTGTCTGTTCAAGGCTAATAGGGCTTGTCTACTATCAGTGCAGATTGTTATGTTTTTGCCAGTAATTCCTTCTCTGGTTAGTTCTTTTGTAGCAATTGAGATACCAGCCAGTTCTATTTGAACCGCGCTACTATTTTTTCCCATTCCCCACTTAATCCTCAGGCTTATTGCTCTGGTGTAAACTCCACATCCAGAACCTTCTTTCGTTTTTTATATGAATAATCACCTTCTGAATTATTTCGCATAAACCTAGAAAAGAAGAAGATGTTTACATACCGCTGTGAATCCCTTGTTGATGAACTAGCGAATACTTTATACTGATGTCTTAAGATAAATCACTTCATAGTCGAGTTATTAATAGACACAGCCACAACGAAAACTCGCCTTCAAGGTTATATTTATTTTCTCGCGCTTCGTTTGTCGAATGTACTTCCTTATCCATCTCAGATGTCAAATTAGACATTTTTCCGTAGAGATAGTTAAAATAGTGACTAGTTGTAAGCACGTTTCACTGAATATCGAAGAAACTGTTCCCATATAGATGTCAGATTTAATTAATGAATCCAGAAAATAAAAAGGGAACGGGAAGAGTGTGGGTTGGTTTCGGTAATGGTTTAATGCATGCTAAAGATAAACTTAAGATATAAAACTACACTACATTTAATAACTTTTGGTAAATATGAGATAAAATTTTAGATCACAGCATCTCGGTGGGAAAATCTAGCACTGTCATGTACGGTATTATCAAGAGTTTAGCAGAAACTTGTACCAAAGAATTGGGAGATAGTAGAGGGGACAAAAATAATTATGGTACTTCATGAAATGTGTGTATCACTCACATAGTTCGTGAAATATAGGCTGTTAAAGTATGAGATAAAAATCACTTTCTATTAATTATAAAACAACTTATTGGAAATTGATCAAAATTCAACCGATTTTGATTACTTGACGGTATTATAAACCGATCTGCACTACTCTTGAATTGTTTCGAAGTTTGTGGAAAATATTTTGATGTTTGTCTCTGTTGCTGACAACCTTCCATCGGATAGACAATCAGGGACGTTAAGACGGGAGATTTAAGAAGATTTAAAAAGTTTCGCATTGATCTAAATCTTTCACTGGTTGTTCAAGTAATTTTCCACAAAATTAGATTTGTATGATCAGCACGAATTGATTTATTACATAAGAATTACCATTTGTAGATATGAAGGTGATCAAACAAAAATAAAATATTTAAAAGTCTTTCTTTTATTCGCAAGTTTGCACGTCCTTGAAAAAATACACGTAGGTGTTTTTATTTACAAATATTTTACTAAAAGACTGTTGTAATTCGACCTCTAAAAAAGGTTATTTTAGTTTTTTTTTATTTGATATTTTTATTGCTTTTATCCGTTAAGTAGTTATGAAATAAATTACATTGGCCTACCCTACCATATACAGATTGTGAAAATTTTAATTTTTAATAGGTCATACGATTCACACTAGTACGACAAGGTTGGTATGAACAGCACTACTTGAAAGACAGAGACAACAATTATTCTTTGAGTTAAATCTCCACTACCATAAAACAACGGTTAAAAGAAAAAGGGCAATGAGTACACGCCCAACTGTTTTGGAAGAGGGAACACAGAATCGTTCTTATCTCTTTCTTTCAAATATTGTTTTTCATATTTTCCTTGTCTTACTTGTGTAAATCGTATGATCTAATAACCTAATACTAATATTTTTTATTATTAACACATTTTTTTGCAGTTTGTCTCAATTATCAAACTTTTATTTTAAGATTTTGACATTATTCGACAATGTTGAACAACCCATATTTTGATTATAAAATACATATATAGAATCACGTGTTTTAACAATCACTAATCTTTTTATTACTTGTAGTTATAGCAAAAATACATATGTGAAAATTTCAACTGTTCAACTGTCACGGTTCATGAGATAAAGCCTAAAAAGACAGACGGACGAACACCAGAGTTTTAGTATCACCAGGTACCTTGAAATGACAGATATTTTAATTCTGTCCAAATTTTTTGAAATGTTATCGTCCAAAATTATCTTTTTTCCATAAATAGACTTGTTTTTGAGGTAATAAATTAAATAAATTAGAAGGTTTTTAAGAATCCGTGAGATATTTTTGTTCGTAATAAAGCAACTGTTAATGAATTTAATAGAAAAATATTTATGGAATATCACGGTAAACTTCAAGAATATAATTTCAACTTCCGGCCATATTAATGGGAGCCTTTGCGTTTTCAAAATTTATGTTCGTTTCAAGAGAAATCATAAAACAATAAAAAGGAATGTTTGTGTTTACACCGAGTTCATTGACTGGTAGCTTCAAAGATACTGGGCGATCGTTCTTGGATAAACTTCTTATAGTCAACATTTTAAACACAAAAGTTTTTGGTTAATTTGAAAAAGTGAATGAGATTTACTACCTTTAAATGTGTTAAAGAGAATGATTTTGAATCTTAAAGGTATGTATGTATTAGTAGCGCAGTTTGTTTTCTTATGAATTCATGATCTTAACAGATTTTAGTCACCCAGAAGAATCTTTGATTGTCTAAACTCTACTAGATCTTTCCAGTGGTCAGATCTCTTTTTTCGGCTTTACCTATTCTTTCCAATATTACAATGGAGCTTATTCCGCAAAAGGATTCAGGCCCCCAAAAGGATATTTCAGTCTCCCTCTTCGCTATTTACATCTGCAATTTCATTTCCTTCTATTCCCGTGTGTACTGGAATCCACAGTAAAATGACATATTTTTCTACCAAGTTCATTGAGTTTGCCCAGGCATTCCCACACCATTTTAGAACTCATTACAAGAGCTACCTCACCCTCATCAGACTACCTCATAAAATCTTTGCAGTACAATATAAAATTATTATTAAAACATATTAATAAAATCAATTTCACATAAAATAACCCTTCATGAGATCTATGAATCACAGCTTATGTGACTTGTGGGAGTGATGTAGTCATACAATTGTAGTCACGACTACTTTTTGTAATAATTACTAATTTTCCTAGAAATCATTAAAATTATTACATTCTACACCAAAATTGTAATCGATTAAAGATTACTGATTATTTCTACGACTGAAATTCACAACAAAATGTAATCGACTACTATAAACAATTACAAGTATAATCAATTTTACTTCTGAGCTCTATGTTAACACTTGATATAGTCAGATGCAGTCTTATCATGCAGTCTTATCATGCGTGTCATACGATTCAACAAAGACATATTCACAGTTTCTGTTTTCTTTTATTGCGTTTAATTACAACTTCCAAATAAAATCCGTAGGATAAATAAGACAGACTTATGCAATTTTGACGGGAAAAAGAAGGATATGTATTTGGTTTTCAGCGATTCTAAAAAGTTTTTATTTAAATATGTCAGTTTTGTCACTTTGACAATTCAAAGTGACATTATGAATAATAAGTTGCAATTTTCCGGGGTTTTTTTGTATCCTGAAGGAAAAAAATGGTACTTTATAGTTTGATAGATTATTTCGAGAATGAAAGAAAAAGTGGAACTTTTGGTAACCTCTGTGTTTTCTCATTTGATACATATGGTTAGGGACCTTTGAACCCGAACGATAAAAGCGCTTTTGACTATAGTGGCAGCAAAGATATCCAAAAGTCTGATTGCTAACTTGCATTAGCTGGCAATTGATACACACTTTGCACAGCTAAGATTTTGTCGAAAGCATTCATAAACTCTACTTTGTCGTTTTAAAAAACATATAGCATAATCGAATTGATATTTTTGATTTAAAAAATTTTTTAGCACAAATTTTCCTTCGAAATTCGTTATGGAGGGGGGAGGGTCACTGGTAGTCTAAATTCAAAAAGTTGGGGTACTAGGGGTACCAGAGTTGTTACATCCGTCAACTTGATTTGAAGTGTTATTTTTTGTTTTTGTTGTTTTCCTTTGAATAACTCGTCTATGTTCAATTTGACACGGAAAATAGTTATTACAAAAGTTGTTTAAAATTAGATATCCTACAGACTTGACGTTACTTTCAAAGCGTTACTTTTCGAACTTTCGGGTAAGGTTTTCTTTGGATTTTTCAATAAAATACCATCAAAAAAATTCACTTTACTGTCGTAGCGGTAAATAAACATCTCTATTATCAGAAAAACATACAAACAATTGCGTAATCAATTAAGTTTTCTATTTACCAATAATTGCTTTTGCACCCACATACAAAAGCTGATGTGAAAAAAAATCAAGCAAAATAAACGTGGGTTTTTTAATTTGCCTCGTGTATCAAATCAATTTGTTGATTATCTAACGAAATAAAAAATTGCGAGGTTTGACTAGCATTTAAAAAAACATTATTTTTTTAATAGAAATTGTAAACTTTTAATTGAAATAACCGTTACTCAACAACGCCTCTGTGCGCAACTAGTACTTTTTCGAAAAAACAATAATGTGTCACAATAACAAATTTCAAATTCGAAACCGGAGACCTTCCGCCCGTTGAACGTGAGTGTGTTTCAACTTTAGAATTTATAACGTTCATTGAATGTCATTGCCAAGTCGGAAGAGAAGTAGATGTGAATAAAGAAACGTAGCAAGTCTTATGGTAGTCGAAGTTGAATAAAATCTATGGAAAACCACCCACGGTGCACTCTGCCATATATCCATATCCATAAACATCTAACGCGTGGTGACAGTTACGCGTATACACACGGTCGATGGTATGCTTTAAAACAAAAAAAATTCTTGTGGCATGGAATATACCAGAGTTTTACGAAAATTTATTTCTATATATAAATTATTTAAATGACTACTGACTATTTATACAAGGTGTTTGGGAAATGTGCAGAAGCGTGGAAAGAACAAAGAATACCTAGAGACACGAGAAGAAATCTTGATAATATAAATATATATACAGGGTGTTTTCAAATGACACTTACAACGTTTGCATTTATCTAGATATCTCTCGTAAAATTGGACAAAATTATATAAAGATTGAGGGGTCAAGTTTGATAACTTAAAAATGGATGAATAAATTGATTTGATATTTGGCAGGTTCTTTTTAAATGTAAAAGGGCATATTTTTATGGAAAAACATTTTTCAATTATTGATCCAGTGGTTACCTTTCCTCTCTCATTTTTCACGCCACCGGCATTTGAAGCTATTTCCATTTTATTTTGTATTCCTCAATGGTATTCACGTGAAAAACGTATAACCTTTAGTTATAAAAAAATTTGCAGTTTTCAAGATAATAAAATGAAAAAAATAATTTTCTAGTATTTTTTTCAATAACTACCAAACTACTAATGGTTAGAATATGTAACAGGAACTAATTTATGAAACAGAAATGTATCTAAAACATTCGGAGAAGATTGTGAAAATAATAGTCCAAACTTGTGACAAACTGTATAGAACATTATAAAGATTGAAACATTTTTGGAAAACAAAATTTTCAATTCATTTCAACTTGAAGCATCCTTAACAATGACCTACCTGTTTGTTTCCAAAAGGATAACACAGACCGTCATAAAAATTTGACAAGTTTTTGAAACGTCGTTCCTTAAACCACACATTTGATTTTGATGTTTTTTTTGTGAACTGTAGGTCAATTTTTCTGTAGGAAAACTATACTGAGAATTTTGATGTTTTAAGTTAAATTCGATAGATTTAAAGACGTTTTTCATCCGAAATTTGAAACATCCTGTAGAATGTAACAAATGCAATCGGTGATGTCAAATGTACCACTATGTTTCAATTACATTTTGGTTTTTCATTCACTGTTATCTTCTTTAATAACAGAGAAAGTATCGTGAATGAAAACAATAATACACTACATTTTAACAACAATTTATATCTCCGTATTATAGTTGCTTCATCAATAATAGATAGTTTCAAAATTTTTGTAAAAAATTGACTATTTTAATTTTTTTAAATTTTTTCCTGCGGAATTATTTGACGTTTTTGAACTCACAATATTCCGGCCTGTACTGAAGTTATCTTTTGTGGCACGCGACTTTAATTCATTTTGTCTATCAACGTGGCTATGTCGTTAAATTTGATCGCTACACACCATGTGCTAATGAAAATAAGATAAATATCTAGAAACTGGAATTTTACTAAAACTCCGAACATTCACCAACCTTTCAGATTTTATTAGCCAACAAAATTTTTGTTCTTATGTTGTAGTTTTATCAGTTTTTTTTTCTGATTTTTGAAATATGTACATACTTCAACTGACAGTCAGAATCAATGGAAATATGTAGTAATATCACGAAAAATACGTAAAGAATTTATAAAATGTGTCTCCTGTGACTAATGTAATAAAAGTAGGGAGCGTATAGATTAGTCTCTCTTTTTGGCATTGATAGCAAATATCATTTTTTTAAGCCAATTTATAGTCGTGGAAAAAATATAGTATTCTACTCTCTTATAATGAACGCACTATTGTTAAATAATAAACTATTATTGGAAATACGAACATCATAACAATTAGGATGGGACAACCTGCTTATCTGGGTATACGTAACCGTAGACGGACGTGATGCAGTTCCTCGCATCTACCTGCGTTAATCCCTTTTCGAACGGAGGGTAGGATTAAGACAGGTCTGCAGTTCCTCACACTATTGTTTGTAGGGTAGCACAATAATGCACCTGTTTATAATAATTTGTCTTCAGTTTCAATTTCCTAACCTAACCTAACCTAACCTAACCTAACCTAACCTAACCTAACCTAACCTAACCTAACCTAACCTAACCTAACCTAACCTAACCTAACCTAACGAAAATCATTGATTTAATGTTGTGTTTCTGTTTTTTATTTTACTTATATTTGTTCATATTTAATATTTACTACCGGTATTTCTTCTGCTGCGGTGTGTTTCTGTTTGTTTATTTCATATGTATTTGTTCTGTTTGTTTCTTTTTTATTTTGTATTTTATTGTTATTATTTGACAAAAATATAATTTCATATTGAAACATTTACTAGCAATATGTAAATATTACCTAATCAAAATCCCTCGCACTGTCATTGTGGACCTTGCTACCTGATACCTAATCCCTTACCCTTCGTATGCTGCGAGGAACTGAACACAAATTTTGTACCTACCTGTTAATGTGCGAGGAACTAGACGACTCGCCCGTAGACTGGTTGATTTAATATTTCAATTATTTTTTAACTAATAAATAACATAAAAATAATAATAATCATTATCATTACCTAGGGTATGACGTCATTAACAACTAGTGCATGGATTTCCTTTTCAATTATATAACATGTAATTACGTATTATTTTATTTCTGTGCATATTTTCTCTCATTATGAGTGAGTTTAAATCGGTGCATCTTATTTCTGGTATTTGATATCAATATCACTTCATCCGCATATAGTAGTGAATTCATTTTAATGGTTCATATTCTTCCCACAAATCGATAGGAAAATTTGAAATTTCATAAAAAATTTCTTGAAGAAAATGTTTCCTATCCACTTCCTTACTATAAGCAAATATTTCCTTACAGCTGTCTATATGCATATCGTACTTTTCTCTTGATTTCTTTGGCAATAGCCTGGGCTTATTGTGGTTCCTCTTAGTGTTCTGACTACAACCTATTTAGTCAATTAGTTTATACAGGTTCTTTGCTGGTTGGTTGTAGAAGCCTTCTGAAATCATTTGGGTTCTACCCTACTGTTTATGCCTCCTGTGGTCCATCGTCTCACAGTTACATAATATGTTGTTTCGCTGTCCTTTATGCATCTACTGCATATGAGGTCTCCGTTATACAGTCCTATTTAGTTCAGGTGCTCCTTTGTGGAAGTGTTTCGTAAGAAGCCCCGTTATGGTGCGTAGTTTGCTCTTGCGCATTGAGAGCAATTATTTCGATACTTTTTCTTTTGGTTTTTTTTTTATGAATTTCTTCCCATGTGTTTGCCTGGGCGTATTCTTCCAGTGTTTATTGTGTTGTTCTCTTGCCCACCCTTTTACCATGACCTAGTGGAGCATCTGGGAATGTACACAGCTGGTTCGGGTCAGTTCATCAGGGTTTCGATCCTGCTCTTGCCAGTTCGTCAGCTGTATCATTGCCAGCGATTCCTCTGTGACCATTCCAGTGGTACACTATTTCGAGTCGCCAGTCTTTTAAGTTCTTCGCTGCATTCCCATACCAGCCGAGATGTTACCTTAGATCTCTGAAGTGCTTAACTGCCACTGTAGATCCTGATCTGCCTGTTTCTGTAGTCTCTCATGTTATTTGCCGTTGCACATGCAATTATTGCATAGACCTCTTCTTGGAATACCAAGGCGTATTTACCAAGCGAGACGATTCCTTCATATTTGCTCAACTTGCTGTATATGCCCGCTCCGGTGCCGAGCTCATGCTCATTCCTTGATCCGTCTGTGTACCAGATCAGTTCATTCGCTCGGCTGAGTGGTGGTGCGTTCTCTTCCTCAAGCAGTATTCACTGCCTCAACCAGCTTTGGAGGAGTCCCAGAAATGAATAATGTATCATTACTTATTATTTTAATGTCAAAAGCACCACGTTCTCCTAGTGCGCAAGGAAAATCGACTAAATTAATCAGTTGATTGATAGAGGTTTATTAATGAGTAAAGATCGTACAATCAGTGGAAGTATAATTGAGCAAACATTTGTTTAAACAGCATAAACTGTCGGAAACGACCATAAAACAACTTGTCATTGTAGCAAGAAACGACCTCCTATCAATGTTCACTATTTTTTTTACAGTTTTAGACAGTTCCTGCAATTTTCGATGAGGGTACTGTCTATCTCTCTTCCTTCGAATATTTTTTCTCTGTTTTTCATACTTATCCTTTTATTACAGTTTGTGAAATTACCCTCATCCCAAATATAAGCAAAAATACACACACTTTCCTATACTACTACACTAACCATTCAACACAAATTTAGTTTACATCAGAAAAAGTCTTCCAGTAGATGATAACCTCACTAATTTTTTTTTATTTCTTAAATGCCACATCATCCATTATTTAATTATAATTAACCGTAATTAACATGTAATAAATCTTCTTGCAAACACATGTGTGTGTACACAATAAATAAAAAAATTATATAGGTACGTCTACCTTCACCTCTACAATATCATCTTTATCGTATGAAGAAAATATTCAATTAACAGGTTCTAATTATCGATAGTTGCTCACTCGTACAATTCATCAAGGTTTTTTTTTATTTATTTTTCTACGACAACCTCGATAATTGTTCATTTTATAACCAGCACATTTTGTACAGAATTTCATTTTTGCATCGATTGCTAGGCAAGTTGCTAAGCAAAAAATACGAAATGGTATATTTCGTGTTAGTTCTGGGTTCACTCTAAAATCACGACGACTACGGCTTGTCAGATTATGACGTCTAGCGAGAAATCGATGAAATGTCAGCAGATCGTTTCTGTCAAAGTTTTAGTAGGTAACGTAGAGATGGGGGTACATTTTGGAATAAACCAGGGGTTCCCAACCTTTTTTTGTCTACTGCCCACTTTAAGAATAAATTATTTTTTAACGCCCCCCTTTTTAAACATATTTAAAAACCGCCAAGTACTTATAACTGATTATTGAAACGCAACTTTATAGTATTCGGACAGAGTATCTTTTATTGAAAATAAAACAAACATAATCAATTCCTATATAAAAACTAATGTGAAGGTTGAATCTGATGCTGTCCAATAAGTTTGTTGATATCCAAAATTCTTGATATCCATTTTTGAACTTTCATTTCTTCGTTTGTTGTCAATTCTATAAGTTCTTCTTCCAGCTCAGGTGACATTGCTGTGTTGACATTTGTGCAGAAGCAGTTTGGCTGCGAAAGCAGCAACGACATTTTTTGTTTTAATTAAATTTAGTTCATCGCCTTGCAGTTGGAGGTTTATGTCGTTGAACAATACAGGTCTGAGCTATATCTTGATTAATATTAGTTGATGTTCACAGGATGTAGTCGAGAGTCGAGAGCTCAGTCGGTGTCTAAGAGTCTTCCTAGCTAGGTAGATGAAATTATAAATCGACCCCAAAGCCCCCTTTTTTTTCTGGGTCTCTTACCGCCCCTCTTCAGGCCTGCAGCGCCCACAATGCGGCGTTATCGCCCACGTTGGGAAAGACTGAATAAACTATTAAATCTGTCTAATTTGTTTCTGAAATATATCGTATCGATGAAATATTGTAATTTTTAGTATTGATACGTTCCAACGATATTTTCTTATATTAGGTATTTTAAAACAATATATTTATAACGGTACGTTGTATTTATACTTTACACAGTATCGCCCATTTTGAGGTTAGCAATATCAAATCGTTACTGACTTTTATTCAATAAAGAAAGTGTCGTGGACAAAGTATAGTATTCTACTGGTAATTTATGGCCAATATTCACTCGGGTGACTTGCGCCCCTCGCCTGCGGCTCGTGTCGCAAACGTCACTCATCGTGAATAATTACTCGTTTAATAATATACTATTCTCGTATCTGCTGAAATGTTGTACTTTTTTGTAGCTTTATATTTTTTAAACTAGATTAATATACAGATTGCGAAAAATCTATTCGAGAAATACGATTTAGACAAGAAAAAAGAGAGAGAATAATTATTGGCGCAGTCAGCACTGGGCGTGTGTTCAGTTCCAGCTACCAATCTGGTATGAAAGCAGCGTTGCCAGCTTAGAATGTTTGGTACTTTCAAGGAATATATTTTTATATTTATTACTGTTCCTTATATTTTCTTTTTACTCTGCTTTTTAAAAATTACCATTCGTCATTCTCTTCAAAGGATTAAATCCTTATAGACCACTTAACTTTAACGGTTCAAAATCATTGGTAAAGAGGGAATTTTAGAAAATTCATCAAATAATCAAAGAAGGATTTAATGGCAGCTACACGAAAAAACAATTCTTATAATTTTACAGAAGAAGATTAACTCTAGAAAAAAATGTTTCAATTAAATATTCGTTGTTAAATGTTTCTTATCTGTAAAACTAAGCCGATACAGTTTGACAGCTAAACTGAATAATTCATTTATTCTTATGAAACAAGTTTTTTTTTCAATTCAATTAAGCAATTAAATGGAACTCGGAAAGTAATTTATGGTAATAAACATACAGGATGAGCCGATATAAAGGATTTAATCGACAGCTTTTAGTTTTGAAGATCTTTCAATATAAAAATTCAACGTATATTTTAAAATTAATAATAATAAAGAAGACACTCACCGAAGTGAATTAACAAATTATTCTAATCGCTTCTAGTCATTTAAAACCGGAAATTTCCTTTACCATCTTTACCCATGTATCTGTTAACCTTATCTCACTTCAATTTAGATAAGTGGAATATACATACACGCATTTTTATTTATGTTAATTGTTCTTTTTATAAAAAAGCCGCTAGCAGACCTACAATTTTATCGTCAAGTGTTATTTTCTGGCTGTATAACATTAACCGACAATAAAGACATAAATCTTTTTCTTTTTTATTTTATCTACAACCTGAAATCCGTGTAAATAATATTATAGTATATACAGAGTGTTCTCGGTTTAGGACAAATAAATATATCTAAGTAAAGACCCGACTCCATCCAACTTTGCTAATTGAGATTCATTTTCGCATTGATACTGAGAGGGCTCACGAGCGGGTAAGAAACGTCAGGTACAGTACTCTAGGTACTGAGAGTGAGAGGCTAGGCTAGGCTAGAGCCAGACAGAAACACTGGAGGGGAGCGACAATAGAGGAAGTACTAGAATGGCTGGAAGATGGAAATGGAGAGAAGGGCGCGCAAAAGAGGGACTGGAGTGTGCGAGAGGTGTGAAGTGGGGGATGATGTGAGACATGTGTTTAGATGCTGCAAGAGCGAGGAAGTTCCGAGGAAATTGGAAAGGAAAGTAAACTAGGGGGGGCGGTGTATTATAAAAAAGTATGGTGGAGATAATGTTGAGGAGCGAGGAGGATATGGATGGAGATAAGTGTCGTACTAGAGAGCATGCTTAGAGACAGAGAAGAACTCGATATGGCATGTGAGAGTTAGGAGAAATAATAGGGAAACAATGACGGAGAATATGTGAGGGACCGCCGCATTCCTTGGAGTTAGTGATTCCAAGGTGGGAGTAACGGCGAGTTTGAGGTGGGTTTGGCTGGTAGACACTCCCTTAGGGATGAGTCCAACTTTGTCTGGGTACTGGTTAGGATCCATTCGTACATGAGTTTCTATATCGGACCGAAAAAAAGATACCTACTGGGCGTGGAGCGGAATGTGAGAAGCATTCGCAGTTAATAGTAGCTTATACTTTAGAACTTGGTAGGAGCCAATCGTAGTTCAGTGAAATGAAATGAAAATGCCAATCAAAAGACAGGATGTTGTTTTTTCCTATGAATATGAATGAGATGTCTCAAAAAAATGATGGTTGAATGGACTTGAGAGCTTAGTCGTCAAAAAAATCAAATCCAGGACATATTGAATGTATAAAAGAAACTATTTATTCATAATAATAATAATTTTACTAAATCTACAAAAAAAAGTAATTATAAAGTGGGTAGTGAATCATTTGTTATTGGTTTTACCTGGTCATCGATCGTACTGACTAAATAAGGTGGAACTAATTTTTATTCACCTCCGAATACTTTCAAAGTATATTTTTAATCGAACAATCATTATAAATGGTTTTTTTTTGTTTAACAAAAGTTATTGAGTTGTTAGGGAATCATCGCGTGGGTATTAGAATCGTGATTAATATATGAAACCGAAGTAAAAAAATTCATTAACATAACAAAAAACTAATGTGAACCAGACATAAACATAACGATTTGGGACGATATAAATTATGTTGTCGATATAAATTTCTCATTTCAGGCGTTAATTTGAGGTTTGGGTTTGATATATTGACAGTTCGTCATTGATATAACCGACGATTTAATTTGAATCACCTTTGAAATGATCTCTTACGGATGTTCCCTTATTACAAAAGGTTAAAACTTTTCGTCGCTCGTCCAGTCCAAAATTTATTAAATTATAATTAAATAATTACAAAATGAAGAGGGTTTTGGCCCGCTTAGGCGGATTGGCTAAAAATATAATTCATTCTAACAAATAAAAAACAAGTGCGACAAAAATAGAACGCTACCAATTTCAGTAATCGTGATGCAGGGCCGGTATTCTTAACTCGCTCCTCTCACAAGCGAGCGATCCATAAAGGGAGTGATTTGATTGGCAGCGATGTAGTATTTGTAGATTCTCATGTACCGCTGCCCTCGGAAATCTCTAAATCTTTAAAATAGTCGAGATCATCAAAGTATTTCGCGCATGAGATGCAAACATTTTTTCTACAAACCTCAAAAATATTGTTCTAAAATAAGTAACATGCTTAGCTTAATATGAAAAATAGTATTGAAATGGATTAAACTGTTTTTCCAAATCAAGTAATTACTTAATTATTGTTATAAGTTACCCAACTTTACCTTACATTGATAAATAAATGATTTCTTGGATTTTTGCTTGATTGAGGAACATAAAGGTTAAAATATAAAAATCCCATATGGTTTACATGCAGTGCGCGAAGTAAGTATTTCGCACACTACTTCGCGCACGGTGTCGTGTTAACATGGAGAATGAAAAAAAGGGTCACTTCGCGTACTGTTGTCAATGCGCGAACCTTGTCATTTTTTGACGTTTGTAGAAAGATTATTTTTAAATTGCCCACTTGATTTTTAGCATTATACACAATGACCGGATAATGTAATATTTGCAACATTATTTATTTTTTTGTCATATCCTTTTGGGCACTTTTTAAATTGCCCGGGCGTTATAAACAATGTCCAATTATTTACATTGCCCGTAACATATATACAGGGTGGTCCGTAAGTAATAAATCAAAGTGAAATGGAAGATTCTTGGCTTGAAAATATTACAATCTGATCCAACCCTTCAATGAGGAAGATACAGGGTGGCAAAGTGGATATGTCAAAAATGTTTTTTCACTTATAATTGCACAAGAGGTTTGTATTTTATCGGGTAAATTTGGATTGTTTGATGAGAAACTGTTGCCTAGCAATTAGACGAGAACAACTGTCAACTATTAAAAACGCGACACCGAAGGTGGAGCGTTTTTAGGTTGACAGTTTTTCGAGTCAAATTGCTAAAGGAAACAGTTTAGAAGTTGAACAACACAAATTTACCCGATATCAATACAAACATCGAGTGTAATTCGGCAGGACAATTCAATGAATCGGCTCATTGTTAGTGTTTAGAAATTCAATAAGTTGTTGACAAACATGTCAAATTATTTATCAAGGTAACAAATGCATAAGTGAAAAAACCACAAGTGCATTTATCGCTGAAAAAGTTAAAGCTAACTTTTGCCGGTGTCAAAGTGACAATTACACTGAGGCATATGCAATTTTTTATACATGAGTTGAATTGTCTCAGTAAATTGAAAGATTTTTTATTTACGAACGTAAAAATTTGTAGATAGGGGTCTTAGGGGCTGAGAAATCATAATATTATGTTATCGGTTTCAATGTATTTTCGCCTTACGGCTCGTGCCACGAACTTCTGCGCACGTGGGAAAAGTGACGCTTTGCGCACTAGTTGTACAAACTACTATTTCTACAAGCATGCGTTTTTACCCACTTTCCCGCACTAGTGCGGGAAAGTAATAGGTAAATTAGTGCGGGAAAGTGAAATTATGCAAATTTTGATCTTATCAGATAGTTTTTTACTTCGGAAGTTATAACTATTGTGACAGGTAAATAAATATATGGACGAAATAGTTCATCAAAAAATATCTTTTCTAGTTTTTTATTGCATTTATTTTCATTTTTTTAAAATATAAAATGATGAAGATATTTTCATATAACCCTAATACCAAATAACTCCACCGGACCGGAAATTTTAAGTAGGTAATTTACAGAATGAAAGAAATTGTGTTTTCAATATTAATATTTATAATAATTGGTACTTAGTTTTTAGTTAAAAATTTGTACATGTATGTTGAAATGAAATAATTTTTGAAAAATAGGTTGGTATACTTTTTTGTAGGTATATACGGTCGTAGAAAAAATAATGTTCCTAACTCATGCGTTGACCGCTTGCCCGAACACCGCTCCGTGTCGTACGGATCAACTGCAGTCGCGTGCGAGAAAGTATCACTTTCCGCACTAGTTAGGAAAATAACTATTTACCTAATAGTGCATGTATATAATTCAATAGAAATTGTCTTTTTAAATGCAAATTGTCCAATTCGCGCTTATAATGGCGTCTAATAATGATTCTCAAGAAAAAAAAGTCTGGATAAACGGTTCGGATTGAAAAACCAATCAGAAAATGCATGAAAGAGCTACGAGTAAGTACGAGTAGTATAGAAATCCGCGGTGAACAGTTAGACTGTTAGAGAATCGAGAGAAAGAAAAAATTCTCCGAGCAGGCCAGAATTACAGGAGTATTTCAAAAGTGGCATGAAAAAAGAGTTCGACCTTTTTAAACATGAATATCCATTTTTTTATTAAACTAGAGCAAATTTAAGAAAACTAAAAGTACATTTTCTACTTATTTTTAACCAACCAACGACCCAAATCTGTTATTATTTTATGAACGGTATTTGGTAAAAAAGTTAGCTCGCGTTTGGCAGTGTACAGGAATTCCTATGTCGCATCTTATAAATAAAACAGTGTATATTATAATCAATTTACTGAAGATTCTAAAAGTAAAAATTCAACGTCTTGTTTATTCTAATGCGTTACAAAGTAACAAAGCCGTCGATTATGTAAATAAACAATTGTAAACTCACTCACTTACATATATAGAGAATCTCTTGAAATGTTAGTTGTAGGTGGTCTTACCTGAAACAAAAACCAAACAATAATGTTAATTTCTTCGAATGCAAAATATGAATAAACAATTACCATTATAAATAAATTAATTATCACAATATACTATATTATATGGAAACGTTCTTCTATTTTAGGATAGCAAACGGAGCCGCGAACGTTCTAATAAAAAAATGTGTAAATTGAAATAATGTTTTTATTACATAATATTTTCAAACACTATCGGCGCACCCTATTCTACAGGGTGTAACAAAAAGGCAGGTCATAAATAATACCACATATTTTGGGGCTAAAAATAAGTCGATCCAACCCAAGTTATGGTTCATACAACAGCCTTTTTGGTGTGCGTCATCGTTTGTGACGTATATTCGGGTTTTGGGTATGTCGTTTATTTTATTTGCCATTTTGACACATATCTAACCCTAAATTTGATAAATAAAATCATCAGGATCGCATTCAGCAAAATTCGACAAGGCTATGAAATTAATAGTTACCAGCTTCTTTTTCTAAACTGAAAATACTTGAGAACTTTCAAAATGCTAATGTTTTTCCGTGTATCTAAGCATATTTTTGTATCATTCGAATAAATATAACAATAATATTCATATTAACTTTTCATAAATAATAATTGACCGTGAACAACAAAGTACAGACCTGACAAGAACTGTCAGTGGGACAGTAGAAAAAGATGTCAGACACATTGACAATACGAAAGGTATATCTGCATGCCTATTTTAAATAAAGAAATTTCTCTCGATTGATAGGTCGCGCTTACGCTTAATCCGAACATCAACAAATCAAATTTTGGTAAGTCAATGATTAGAATTGACGTTTGTAATAAATTTGAACGGTTTATTATTGCGATATTTTGATTGGGATTAATCAAAGACCTGACTTTTTTTGCATTTCTTTCCACGTAATGTGTTAGAAAGACATTAACAAACGATGACGCACACCAAAAAGGCTGTTGTATGAACCATACTCTAGTACAAATGTGCATGCGAAAAAAGTTACAGCCTGGCTGCAATTAGATATCATCAGAAGCCATTGCTTTTCCAGAATATTCGGTTTTCGTTAGTAAAAGTTAGTAAAAGTTGGATCGAGTTATTTTTAGTACTAGAATATGTGGTATGCTATATAACCTGCCTTTTTGTTACACCCTGTATATACCGCATTTGGTATAATCGTATGCACGCTGTATAGTATCAATGAAACTAGTTATAAAAAAAATCCAAACTAAAATAGAAACAACGAATACTCATGCAAGTCTGGCGTACAGAAAAATGTCTTAAGGCTCCGTTATTAGCCACCACGGTAAAATAATGAACTTTAGCTTCCACTGAAAACCACAAGATGGGGAGAGGATGTTGTTTTATCCCAAATTTGAATCATATATTCTTGAAGCAGGTAATTTAGTTGACCAAATAAGTGGTTAATGGTTGATTACTATTATAATCTTGAATAAATACTTGTTCAACCATGTACCGGACAAATAAACATGTGTCGTTCCCCACTTCCCATGCCAGTTTGTATCATTCGATACAATACCGAGTGATAAATTTATCGAGATGTTATAGTTTTCGATATAATTTATATTTCCTATCAGATCTGTTAACCAGAGTGGTGCCAGAGATAACGATGCAACGAGGGTAAATATTACCTGATTTGTTGTTGATATTTACGTTCTTGTTTATATACACGAAGGTGAAAATCTGACGGAAACGCTATTAGCAAATGCTTGAAATTGTGTTGTGACATTTAAGTTTTAGTGTTAGTGTTTATATTGGATTATTTTATGTTTTTACAGTTTATTTTTGTATTTTCTATGTATCCTTGTATATTTTCTAAATAAATGATAAAGAAACATATTTTTTTAATTCTAGCGATTAGGTAGGTACCATACCCGGAGTCGTCTAGTTCCTCGCACATTAACAGGTAGGTACAAAATTTGTGTTCAGTTCCTCGCAGCATACGAAGGGTAAGGGATTAGGTATCAGGTAGCAAGGTCCACAATGACAGTGCGAGGGATTTTGATTAGGTAATATTTACATATTGCTAGTAAATGTTTCAATATGAAATTATATTTTTGTCAAATAATAACAACAAAATACAAAATAAAAAAGAAACAAACAGAACAAATCCATATGAAATAAACAAACAGAAACACACCGCAGCAGAAGAAATACCGCTAGTAAATATTAAATATGAACAAATATAAGTAAAATAAAAAACAGAAACACAACATTAAATCAATGATTTTCGTTAGGTTAGGTTAGGTTAGGTTAGGTTAGGTTAGGTTAGGTTAGGTTAGGTTAGGTTAGGTTAGGAAATTGAAACTGAAGACAAATTATTATAAACAGGTGCATTATAAATTGTGCTACCCTACAAACAATAGTGTGAGGAACTGCAGACCTGTCTTAATCCTACCCTCCGTTCGAAAAGGGATTAACGCAGGTAGATGCGAGGAACTGCATCACGTCCACTATACCACCTTGGCAAGTTTTCACTAAGAACGTGCCATTGAATATGAACGTTTTTAATTTAAATTCTAACAATAAAATTTTTTCTACTAGCGTGCAGACAGTAAATTTGTTAAGTTTTTGGGTAGTATACTGTTATTTGAACATTTAAAATATATATTTGTATGATTGTAGTTCACCAAATAACTGAGAAATAAATTCTGATATAATTTTTAATAAAAAAAACTTATAGGTATTTAAATAATTTTTTAATGGCCCTGGTATAAGCCTCGTCAAATGAATGACAAATAATAATAATTAATTTGTTGATATGTATTTAACAATAAATGTTCCTTAATTTATGCTAACTTTTGGGATATTTTGCGCATGCCTTTAAAAAAAATACTGTTCCTAACACGTGTGTAAAGTGACTTCCGCACGAGATTGCTATATATTTAGCGTGCAATAGCGTGCGGAAAAGTATCACTTTCCGCTCTAACTACTATTGTAAGTACTGATCTGAAGTAAATTGCTGGCGGCCGGCAACTAGCTTATGGGTGGCTGACTACTACAAAAAATGCATTTTTAAAATAAAAATTAACAAAGAGTTTTCTCTTAATTGTAATATTTTTTCTGTTAGTACATAAATAGTCACATAGTTGTGCTTTCTTACTATCTCAGAACTAACATCCTAACTTGGAAAACACCTGGGCAACTTATTATCTAATTTGAATGTCCTATAAAATAGCCGACTACTAGCCATGTGACCCTGTTTATTATAAAATTTGTATCTCTATTATTTTCCCGTCTGTATAATAAAATAATATTTCGATTATTTTTTGTATATAAATATTGTATGACGCTTTTTTTCCTCCATGTATACATCATATTTGTTTTACGTTTTAAAAACCACAGGCAATTCTATCCCAAGGATATTCATCTAATATCCTTGACTCTATCATGCTCTATCCTATGGAACGAAAATAAGAACACAGTTGGCCAGCTACTACCAAAATTATTTACCAGACAAATCCTTTAATTTTAATGAAACCTTCAAGAACAAACAACATTCAATTGAATAAATCAATATAAATAAATGAAATCACATCTAACTTGGCTTATTGTGATTTATTATTGTAAAGAGAAGATATAATGCGAGATCTTTGATTGTCAATATGAAAAACGCTTTGAAGGCGTTCGTGTATAACAAATATATTCCCTATTAAAAGTTAACATTATTGCATTACACACGTTGTACCAGTTTACATTAATTATTTATATTATCGAGAGTACGAAATCTGATACAAATGTACCCACTCTGGCAACACTGGATTGGAAATTTAGAGTCTCATATCGATATAATATATACCTATCACTCGAATGATACTGATTCAGTCGGCGCCCTCTGATGCCAAATCGGTTCAACCAAATAAGACAGAATTTTTGGCTACCATATTTGAATTACGGCGCTAATTACGCCGCTTTTATTTCATTCAGTTCTAGATGAAATAACAATATTTTTGCTGCATTGTCACATATTTGCCTATAAAATAATGTTATGAAGGGTGTATCAGAGTGTATCACCTTTATTTCATTTCAATCTTCATTGCTCAAAATTGGGGATATTTGACAACGTCTGTGAAATTTATTACTAACAAGAAACCCATATAAATTATGATGCACACTACCTTAATAGTTTGACAATCAATATAACACCTTACGTCTCCACTAAAATCATTAATAAAAATTAACTGAATGAAAAACGTAAGCCATGTTTTTACGGTCATATTTTCGTTCAATAACGGGCCCTTAACGTCTTTTTTTCTTCTCACCGAAGTGCGATTTTCACATTTACTATTACGCAATCTCACATCCGTTGTTGATCTAAAGATAGATCCGAACGGGAAGAATGACGAGCTGATGCCAGAGTGCGGAGATATAATTAGAAAACGAGGAATGTCAATGGTTAAGAACAAAAAATAAAAAGGTTCAAAGTCAAGATGTGGATAATGTCAAGTGCCAGTAATAGAATTGAAATTGGAAAGTCTTCCTAGAAAATAGAATAAAAACTACAGCGGTGATGGTAGAAGTATTTCCTGATTCTGATTAAAGATTATCTTTAATCTAGGGAAATTATATTTTATTGAATACGTCTATTGAAAAAGTTATTTATGCAACAAGTGCAAAAAGTGAGTATTTTTTGCAGGCGACGTCCCACGAGTGCAAAAAACACGTTTTGCACGAGTTGCATACAACATTTTTTCTACATTCATGCAAAAACTGGAAAATTAGAATATAATATTGTAACGTTTATTATAATTTATATTTACAACTAATTAATTTATATTTACAGATTTATATGTACGGTCCTTAATTTACTAATTTATATTAAACACTTAACTAACTAACTACACTAATTTATATGAACGTCACTGATTAACACTTTATTGATCGGTTTGTCTTTAGTATAAGCACTACAGTGTCCATCTATGCGACTATACGTCTCAACTATCTGATTATTGTTGACTGTTCACTGTTAACTGTTCTGTGCGGCGATGCTTATATGGCAAAATGTAGGTCTCTGGAATGTTCTCGTCTTTCTGGCGGCTTGAAGAGACGCAGGGCTGAGGGGACGCAGGGCAGGTAATCTCGAAAATTCTCGATTACGGTCATAGTCGTCTCATGAGGGAATTTCACTGGGACACTCGCGTAACATTGCCCCCTCCTTAAGAGACAGTTCCTCCTGGAACTAACTAGGAAACTGAGACGAGATGACTGTATCGGCAACTGGTTCCCTTGTTACATTTTCCAGTTGCATGGAAGTAACATGCGACCGTCTTCTCCGTTGACTGTGCTTCCTGAGAATGTCCGCAGACAAGTACCTGCACTTCGGTGTCTCGGAAGATTACTTCTACCATGTTACGGATTATCCGCCAATCTAAATGCCTACATTCAATCTTAGCCATGGCTAGCCTATGCACGTTCAGTTCAAGCACATGCTCTTTCAAGTTTAGTAAAGCTTCCCAGACATTCTCGTACGTTGGTCTTTCGTCGAAGGTATTTCTCGTCACTAGGTGGAAATTGTAACGGGTGCCATCTTGTACCTTCAAAGCTTTACCTGGTACTGGTAACTGGTTCTCCAAATTTCGTGCGCCACTATTCTTTATTAACAGAGATGGCAATCCACGCGCATCGGTTATGCTGGCAGGGATGTTTATTGCCAGTGAGTATTCCTCCGGCACGGTGAGCAGATCTTGTCGTTTCTTCGTGGTGACGCCGTATCTTGCTTTTCCGGTACCACCATAAGCACCCATGAACTCTACAAAAGCAGGATCGGCTACTTCTTGGAGTTGTCTTATTTCCTCATCGTGGTCACCCTCGAATGGCGCTAATCGATTACGGTGTACCACCTTTGGCTTTCCGTTTGGGATCTTGGTGATGCGATAAATGACGTCGTTGATTCTTTTATTTACAAGGTACGGACCGTCCCAAGCTTTCTGCAACTTTGGAGAAAACCCCTTTTGTCTTCTTGGGTTATGCAGCCAGACTTTGTCTCCTTCGTGGAAACCTCCTTCTGTAGCTTGCGTATCGTACCTTTTCTTCATCCTATCGCTAGCGATCTGGAGATTCGATCGAACCAACTCGTGTATGTCGTCCATTCGTTTTCTCAACTGGGTTACGTAATCTTCACCAGCTATGTCTTCTCCGGGTCGGCATCCAAATTCAAGGTCGCAGGGTAATCTCATTTCGCGTCCGAACAGAACTTTTGCTGGTGTTTGGCCGGTAGACTCATTGATGGCGGATCTGTAGGCCATCGAAAATAGCGAGAGATACTGGTCCCAATCTCGCTGATGGTTAGATACTACTTTGGACAAGTATTTGCCAAGAGTTCTGTTCATTCGCTCAACCATTCCGTCCGACTGTGGATGTAGAGCAGTAGTTCTCGTTTTCTTCATGCCGAGCTTATCACAAACTTCCTGAAACAGCTGGCTTTCGAAGTTTCTGCCCTGGTCGCTGTGTATTTCCAGAGGCACTCCATATCGGCAAATGAACTCCTTAACAAGCACGTCGGCAACAGTTGCGGCTTCTTGGTTTGGGATGGCATACGCTTCCACCCATTTTGTGAAATAGTCCATCACCACCAAAATGTACCTGCTGCCATCTGCTGTCGGTGGAAACGGTCCGGCAATATCCAGGGCAATGCGTTCAAAAGGGCTTCCGACATTGTACTGCTTCATAGGAGCCTTTCTTCTCCCGTGCGGTCCATTGGCCGTGGCACAGGTAGTGCATTTCTTACACCAGTCCTTGACATCTTCGGAACTGTGCATCCAGTAAAACCGTTCTCGCACCCTCTGGAGAGTCTTCTTCACACCTAGATGTCCTCCTGATGGACTGTCGTGTAATTTCTGCAGTACTGCTACTACCCTTGATCTTGGAATCACCAACTGTCTTCTACTTTCCGAGCCATCATCGTTCTCGATTACTCGCTGTAGCAAACCGTTCTCCAGAACCAGCGAGTCCCACTGGGCCCAATACGATTTCATCGTTGGCGAGTATCTTGAAATCTCCTGCCAAGTAGGTCGACAGTTTTCCTCTTTCCAATGTCGGATTTTCTTCAAGTCGGGATCGTTCTCTTGTTCCTCTTGCAGCTTTTCTGGTGTCCATTCGTCGCTGGTCACCGTGGTTCTTCGAATCGCAGCTTCCTTAGCTTCTGTTTTACTGCTATGGGAGCATTCTGCAGGACATGGTCTTCTTGACAGGGTGTCTGCATTTCGGTGGCTTATTCCGGCTCTATGCTCAATAGTGAAATTATATTCTTGGAGCCGCTCTATCCATCTGGCGATTTGACCTTCAGGGTTCTTAAATTGCATAAGCCACTTAAGTGCTGCATGATCGGTTCTGATTACAAATTTCTTTCCATACAGATACTGATAGAAGTGCTCCACGGACTTCACTACTGCCAGGAGCTCTCTTCTTGTGACGCAGTAGTTTTGTTCTGGTTTGGAAAGGACTTTGCTAAAATATCCCAGAACTTTCTCTTGTCCCCCTTGAATCTGCGATAGCACTCCTCCAATTCCAACATTGCTAGCATCAGTATCTAATATGAATTCTCCCTCTGGTAGTGGATAGCCGAGTATGGGTGCAGAAGTCAAATGCTTCTTCAAGGTTTCGAACGAAGTTTGGCAATCTTCGTCCCAGCGAAACTCCCTAGCTTCCTCTGTAAGTCGTGTCAAAGGCTTATCGGTTTAGCGTCGCCGGTGTCAATTTTATGTTTGACAGCAGATGTTCTTCCTGTCTTCCCTCCTTTTGGTACAAAAAGAGAACGATATTGCAGCAAGAGTTCCCTGATTTTTTTCTTCTCTTGTCGGCTAAGGGATTGTCCAGCCACTGCTATCATTTGTTCAAATTTATTATTGGCGTCGTTAGAGCTTGTAGTTTGATGAATTACTGACGCCACTGGTACGCAAGTTCCAATTTTGGTTAGTTACGGGATGGTCATTAACATTTATAATGCGTACAGGTATCTCTTCGGCAGCCATGATTAACCCTTTTCCAACCAGGATTCCTCGACCAACCTCTTTATCGTGATTCCATGGTTCCATCATGAGCGGTGTTCCTTCTTCGACGGTTCCTTGTAGCCTTGCCACAGTGAAATATTGAAATATTCACTCCTTGCGGGTACAACCGTATCCTCCCGTACGGCTACCTGAACAGTCTTATCCTCATGTGGGTGAAGGAATACTTCCTCAGAACCTACTCTAATCACTCGGTTCTTGAAATCCAGCTGGAAGCCATGTAGGTTCATAACGTCCATTCCGAGTATTATGTCCTCTTCGATATCAGCGACAACGACAGTGTGGGTGAACTTCTCTGTGCCAATTCTCAAATTCTTTTTCGGGTGTTGACAGTCTCGGGGCGAATGATAGTCCTCGTTGCTCCAGTGTCCACCAATAGTGTATACTTCCTTCCATTTATTTCACCATCCACGTATACACTATCATCGCGACATTTCAGAGAGGCTATTAGAATGAGAGGGTCTTTGGAAGATCTTCGGGTCGAAGCTGCCCTCTGATGGCCGACCCTTTCTAGTTTTCCTGCTGGTCGTCTTTGTTTGTAGCAGTTCTTGGTCGCTTGCACGAACTGCGGATATGTCCCATTTCTCCACAATTCCAGCATCTCACAGCTTTCGGCTTTCCATTTGAAATGCTTTTTATCATGTTGACAAGCTGGTCGAGCTTGTTCTCCACTTCTTCGTCTGCTACAGCCCTCACCTTACTGTATACTCCGGAAGCCTGTGTAGCAGCTTCGTACTCCAGGGCTGCAGAGAGTACGTCGACCAGTGTCTTATGTCGAGCCAAGCGTAGAGTTCTCTGCATTTCGTTGTCACGAACTCCGTCGATGAATGCCTGTACCCCTAAACATTCCATGACATTCTCCGGTGCCGATGGATAGGCAAACCGCACCAACCTAGCAATATCCGCTTCGAACTCTTGCAGAGTTTCGTCGCGTTTTTGTTTGCGGTTTTTCAACTGCGACTGGTACAGATGCTCCAGGTGTTCCAGGCCATATCTCATGTTTAATCTTTTTTTAAGTTGTTCAAAATCATCAGTCTCTTCTACTGGAATGGTCTGAAGGATATCCATGGCGTCTCCTCTCAGGGCAAGAGTTAAATTCAACGCTTTTTCCTTTTCACTCCAGTTGTTCGCCTTTGATGCGGCCTCGAATTGTTTAAGATAGTTCGGCCATGACGTTTTTCCATCGAAAGTTGGCAGTTTCACTCGACTGTTGATATCGTTTTCTATTTTCGGTTTCAACTCCACTTTCTCTGGCAGTTCGCCGGTGTTATGGTCTTGCCTAGTTGTGATATACGAGCTATTACTAGTCTTCTTTTCGATTTCCTCCATTTTTTGTTTCATTTCTTGCTCCATTCTTTTAATCTTTTCTTCTACGGTAGAAATATCAGTTTTCATGGCCGTCATTTTATTTTCTATGTCTTCCGAAAGTTTACTCTCCATGGATGAGATTTCATTTCTTATATCTGTCGAAATTTCGTTTTTCATGTCCGACATTTTGTTTTCCATCGAAGACAATTCGTTTTTCATCGACGAGAATTCATTTTTTATTGAGGAGGTTATAGAGGCGGACGCTTCGTCGGTGAATTCAAACGTTTCCGGGTCCAATCCATTGTTAATCATAGCATTTTTCAGTCTATCCACTAATACCGACTTGGTCCCGCTTGTGTCCAATTCGTAATCCTCCAACTCTCTTCGAAGTTCTGAAACTTTTAATTCACAAAGTTTCTTTGCCATCTTCCTGTATATTTATTTTTTAATCCCACTTCTGACACCAATGTAACGTTTATTATAATTTATATTTACAACTGATTAATTTATATTTACAGATTTATATGTACGGTCCTTAATTTACTAATTTATATTAAACACTTAACTAACTAACTACACTAATTTATATGAACGTCACTGATTAACACTTTATTGATCGGTTTGTCTTTAGTATAAGCACTACAGTGTCCATCTATGCGACTATACGTCTCAACTATCTGATTATTGTTGACTGTTCACTGTTAACTGTTCTGTGCGGCGATGCTTATATGGCAAAATGTAGGTCTCTGGAATGTTCTCGTCTTTCTGGCGGCTTGAAGAGACGCAGGGCTGAGGGGACGCAGGGCAGGTAATCTCGAAAATTCTCGATTACGGTCATAGTCGTCTCATGAGGGAATTTCACTGGGACACTCGCGTAACAATATGTTAGGAACTCAAACTACAACCGTCCTTTTTTTTGTATCTTTATGTCCTCCACCTTGTCAGTACTTAATCACAGCAGCAGGTTTTCGCTTTGACCATTTAAATTTTAAATAATCAAAGATTTTTGCAATAATTTAACTCGTTGAGACTAAGTAGTAAATTATGCATATATTATTACTGTATTAGAGCAGGATCAGACACTTGCTCTCGAGCTTGCTCTGGATTTTTATATTATTTGTCCACGACCACCTAATAATAAGCCGATATTTTACCTCCTAACAAAAGGTATATGGTACCCATATATCAACTGTCCTGAATTATGAACCATAATACACTACAGTGTATTATGAACTAGAGATGGGGTACCTATAATATGAAATAAACTATTAAATCTGTGTATTCTATCCAGGAAATTTGTTTTTGACATATATCGTATCGATAAAATATTGTAATTTTTAGTATTGATACTTTTCATAGCGATATTTTCTAGTATTAAATATTTTAAAACAATATATTTATAACGGTACGTTGTATTGATACTTTCTACAGTATTGCCCATCTCTATATATGTCAAATTATATTTTTATGTAGCTGTCAGAACATTTTGAGGTTAGTATAATACCAAATAGTTACTGACTTTTATTTAATAAAGAAATCAAGTGTTGTGGACAAAGTATAGTATTCTACTCGAAATTTATGGCCATAATTCACTTGGGTGACTTGCGCCTCTCGCCTGCGGCTCGTGACGCAAACGTCACCCATCGTGAATTATGGCTATCATAAATTGCTCGTTTAATAATATACTATTAAATGTTTATGTTTGTCATAAATCATCACAAAACTGAAACAAGAATGACAGATGAGTGCAACGAAAAATTTGTTGCACTAGTGCAATAAAGAACCACTTTTTCCATTAAATGTGTTTCACAAAAGAGTTGTTTTTTGCATGAATGTAGAAAAACATTTTTATATATTGGCACATAATTTCTGACACATTATAACAGTCAGTTTGCAAGCCACATATGACTTAGGGCGGGTTGTATCGCAGTTGGTTACCATTTGATTAATGCTAACCACTGGTTGCAACGTGGTAACTCGTTGTATCGCCCACTAACAAGTGGTTATACGTTGGTTAAGACTGGGTTTTCTAACCATTTGATATCTGATGGTTAACTTCATGTTTTGTCACAGAACGGTTATTTTATTAGCGTTTTGTGTAGTTTGATGTATTGACATTTGTTTATAGACGGGATTTTTGTGGGGTTATGTTATGCAGTTACCGTCTCTAGAATTCTGTATTGGATGAAATTTTTAAATAAACCTCAAAGTAAATAAATTGTTTAGACGTACAATGAATATTCAAAGAGACAATTTGAGAGGCTTGGAATTAACTGACCATGAAGACTTTGTGGAGCTAATTGAATTGGTACTATTTCCAAGGGCTCCAAGAAATTTTAGAATAAGAGAAAACCATTTTGTAAAATGGAACAATGGAGAGTTTGCTGCAAGATTTAGACTATCTAAAGAAACTTTCGTGATGAAAATATGCTAAATACTAATAATTAATAAATGAATCTAATGCAAGCTAACTTAATATTGATAATTATCAATAAAAACTATACAACTAAATTCATATTTAGATTGAATTTTAAAAAGTATCCTAATGTCACAATATATAACATCAATCACGATAGACAAACCATAGACAAACAACGTCAAAGTACAACATGAAGTTAGGTAACAGTTCTACCAACACCACAAAACTTTCAGTTACGTGACCAGCAACTAACTATCGGCGCGGCAACTCAACAACTGGTTAAAAGTTAACCATTTGTTTCGTAACCAGTGAGTTAACCAATTGCGATACAACCCGCCCATAGGGACATAGGATCCTCCACAGTAATTATTTTTTCCGCAAATCGCTAGGAAATTTTGACATTCCTGAAAAAGTCAGGACTTCCTTACTGTAAGGAAATGATATTTCCGTACAGTTGTTAGTGTTCTACATAATCCATAAAACGTCTGTATGCATTTTCGTACTTTTCTCTTGATTTCTTTGGCAATAATTCTAATGAAGCAGTATTCACTGCCTCAACCAGCTCTGGAGGAGTCCCAGGAATAGAAATTTCATCATCACTTATCATTTTACTTTCGAGAACACCATCAATTAAATTTATAAGCGTCAAGTTTGACAATTCAACCTCAATACGTTTCCATAGTAACCCAAGTAATTTTATTAGGAATTTCAAAGCACCATTTATTTGGGAATAAAATTATCGCGTTTTTTTTAAATCAATCAATATCTGTCGAATTTTAAACGATTTGCGGAAAAATAGTATGTTTACCTCGTAGGAAAAGCCACATTCCTGGACTATGTGTTGCTAAGTCTCGGCTTGCGCCTCGACTTAGCAAAAAACAGTTAGATTTCATTTACAACGTTAATATGAGTTAATATAAAAAAAAGTGTCCAAACAGTATAATAATTATTCTATTCAGGGTATAAAAATTGCGATTTTAATCATAACTTAATAATTGGAAAATGGGGAATGATATTGGGAAATCAATACAGTAAACAAGAAAAACTTAAATAATAGTTATTCATGTACCAGTAAACAAGAAAAATTTAAATAAAATATAAATGTTAATTCCAATTATAATAACTACAATAATTCATATGATAGACACATGTTAAAAGCCTATTTTTAACTGGTGTGGAAAGTCACTTTACGCACGTGTTAGGTACAATATTTTTTTCTGCTAGCATGAGGAAAAAATCCAAAATCCAAAAATCTACCTTTATTATTAAATACATATCAACAAATTAACTATTATTATTTGACATTCATTTTATGGGGCTTGCTTATACCAGGGCCAAAAATTATTGAAGTATACGTTTCTTTTTATCAAAAATCATAGCAGAATTCTAATAAATACTTAATTTTTCAATCATTTGGTAATCTACAACCATACAAATATATATTTTAAATATTCAAATACATATATACTCCCCAAAAACCTAACAAATTTTATTTTTGAACTAATGCGGAAAAGTGATTCTTTCCACTCTAAAATAAGTCCACTTTTCCGCACGCTAGTAGAAACATTTTTTTAGGGTCGGTATAAAAAATTCTTAATTGGTATTAATGAAATTGCTAAGCGCGTCTGCTAAACAAAGTGCCATTTTTTTTAAATATTTCACTTTTCAAAACAATTAATTCTTTCGACATAATCGAAATATTTATCACTAAATTTTTATAAAACAAAATGTTTATTTTCATTTTTAAATTCTTAAGTATGTATTCTATATTTGTTCTAATAATCAAACAACCAGCTGTCACTCCCGAAGGAATGCAGTCTTCTTTTCCAGAAATAAAAATACTCTCGGAACATTAACCGATGATATGTGGTAGCGGATAGAGCAGGTAACACATGCCAACGCCGTTTTGTTGTTTTCCAAGACATACACATAAAATGAAAATTACGACCGGTTGCAGTAAGATACACAGGAAACAGACATATTTCTTGAATAATTGAATTCAACGAAATCAACGTAAAATATCGCTTAATTCGAAGTAAACTTTCGTAAACTTATTTGGTATCATCAGGATGGACAGGAAATTGATAATTACATTATATATAATACTTTATATCTTACCAGTATATTGTTTTTGTTTCCATACATTAGATATAAGGGTGGGACAAAAAAAATCAACTTTTTTTCCATTGTTACCATGAGAATATAACATGTCACGTGACATGTTTTCCACCAATCAATATTGAGAATCTCCCTAGATACATGTCTATCACAGCGATGATAAAAAACAAAGAAATTATCACCTTATTTTTTGGTTCGTTGCTCAGGGTAATTTGTCACATTGACAGTTCATATTGAAAGTATAAAAATGTGTTCTAATCGTTTCATATAGTATAATTCTATAAATTCATTATATTCTCTCATTAAATATAAGCTCGTGATATGATTAATAATCGAAGATATATCTCGTAAAACCGAAGCAGCACATTTAATCTGCAGCTCGGTTTCACTCGAAAATATCATCGATGATAATCATATCACTTGTTATATTACGTATGATAATTTTTTACTAAATATAGTAACCAATCAAATTACTTAATTTTAAGTCATGTGTCAAATTTCATCCAATCACCTCTGGATTACAGCGATAATACCCTACATGTCGTGTTTTCAGTTTGGTTAAACGTCAAACTGATTAAAACTAATAAATTGTGTATTTAAAATTATTAAACGTCAGATTGACAATCAATTTTTTGATATCTACAAAGTAAAAAATTATCTTATCGAATACTCCTCGGGCCTTGATAAATACTCAAAATTTTGTCATAGAGAATCCTTCAAGCGAGTTGCTCAAGGATACTCGGCCTGCGGCCTTGGGCTATTATCAAGCAACACGCTTTCAGCATTCTCTATGACAAAATTATCTCGGTATTATCAAGACCCTAGGGGTATTACTATTGAAAATATCGTCTTGGATGACAAAAAAAAATTCTAGTAAATTTTGAGTACTTAATATTATTTGATAAGAGGTACTTTTTTATTTCCCATTTAAATAACAGGAATTTTTTTTGATTAGTTTGGATTTTTAATGCAGTTGAACGAATGAACGTCACCTGAAAATCAAAACAAATTCTTGCAGGAAATTTAACGGTCTACAAAAACGGTCTGAGATGATTTTCTGCTAAGTTAACTCGTTTAGAAGTTATTCGTGGTTAAAGTCCAGCCTTCAATCAAAAAAATTTCTTAAGCTATAGCACCTTGTAGTTTTCGACAGTTTTCAATAATCGCCCTGTATCTCCCAACTGCAGAGAATAACTAAAAATTGAATTACTTTAACAAAAAAAAGAAGTCATAGTCTCGTCTATTCAGTAGACTATTTAGATGTGTATTGGAGATGTAAGATGAATATATTTGATTTTTGACGGTCCTAAATGATTTACATTGTTTTACCGGGCTAAGCGAAGAGCTGGTACTCGAAGTAGAAGGATCCATAATTGCAGGTATTCAATACAATTACTTACTGAAGTTTTTAAAGCAACAGTTGCAACGAAACTGAGTGAAAGTAATAAAATAACAAAAGCGGATGCGATGACAAAAAAATTATTATTATTTATCTGTCAGAACTATCAAAAATGGAAATTATGATGCCAAATGTCAATACTAGAAAGTGTTGTGTGAAACTGGACGGAATCTGACCAATCAAAGGTCTACAGAGTTGCCAACTTGAATTCAAATTACTCCTTCTGGTTTTTTAATGAGGTATAGTTTACGAGACATCCTACAAAACACACCAATTTGGGACACCCTGTACAGTATAGACCCTAATCTGCAGCTTTACTTTTTTTTTATACTGGCTGAGCTATATTTATATAAAATACGCAATGAATATGAAAAAAGCCACAAAGTTAAAACGTTGGATGTCTTTATATATTTCTTTTCAGTCGACAGCAACAGCTACCGGATGTACTTTTTATGGTGTTTTGCTACGTGCCTGTCACAGGGTGTTTTTCTTAATTGCCTCCATTAAAATTAATTTTTATTTACGTCAAATTCAATTAACTGGGTGTGACTAACGACCATATTCTCCGTTTGCAATTATAAGCGAAGCTTAGAGCTTAAGTCTGTTTTCACGACACATTTGGTATGCGCCGTACGTTCAGCTCACTTTAAGCGAAGCCAGATATTTTGACATACCTGAGTTTCATACTTCTGGATATAATAGATGATCAATTGGAATTTGAAAGTGATATGTAATGGCCATTAGCACCAATTGATATTTAAGTCGACTTAAAGTTAAGTGGCGCTTTAAGAATGTTTTGTTTTGCACCATGAACAATCAAAGGATGTTATTCTTGTTTTTTGAATAACAAAATTGTTTATAATGGAAAACACAGTAAAAAATAAGAAAATCAGATCGGCAAATTATACAGCTCAGGAAAAAGAATTGCTAATATTTTCATCCAATTCTTCATAATAGTTTTTACGGTTGTACCGTCTTCTTGGAAATCCATTTTCGAGAATATCCAATACTTCCAAATCATCCTCCATAAACATCCTTCTTCAAAAATTCGAAGAAATACACCTGAAATTGGAAGACAAAAAACGAAAATCCAAAAAAGAGGAAAAACATTTACATATATATCAATCAAAACACAAGAATGTTAGGTTAGAAATCTCCACTTTGAGGATAAGTGGAAAATAAGCGAGCGATTTGCTAAGCTTAGCTAGGTGCAGCTTAAAACGACAAGTTGTTCAAGGTGCAAAACAAGACTTTCTTAAAGGGCCACTCAACTTTAAGTCGACTTAAATATCGATTGGTGCAAACGGCCATAAGTGACGTATATTTGGTTTTTGGATATGTCGTTTATTTTATTTGCTACTTTGACATATAGGTAGCTAACCTTAAATTTGTTAAATAAAATCATCAGGATCGTATTCAGCCAAATTGGGAATGCTTATGAAATTAATAATTACCAGCTTCTTTTTCTTACTGAAAATACTTGAGAACTTTCGAAATGCTGATGAATAAATATAACAATAAAATCCACTTTTCATAAATAATAATTGTCCGTAAACAAAAAAGATACCTGACCAGAGCTGACAGACAGTAGAAAAAGACGTAAGATACATTGCCAATACAAAACGTACGTCTGCATTCTATTTTGAATAATGAGCCACAGCGGAATTGTCATTTGCTTAACCATACACAAATTGCATAATATATGTCATTTTAATATTTCACTTGTGTCCTCCTCGTATAACCAAGTCCTTGCTTTTCGCCCTCGTTCAATTAAATTTGTTTCTCGATTATTCTTTTTATAGTGCGTATATTCCTAATTCGGATTCCAGTTAAGACAAATTCACCAACATTAGCGATTTTTTTTACTCGTGTCGGCGCATAGCAACAGTATAAATAAAGTTAGCGGTAAGATGGACTTGTCATTAAACAAATTGACCATTAGATTATAATCGTTCCTTTCGTAGGTTTTCTATTATAATTCCGAATTGCCATATTAATACATGTAAGTATACGTTCGCTACCGGTAGAACGAAAAAAAAAACTGTATTATGAATTTTTCTTTGTTTATATTAAGCGATTAAAACGATGTTGCGTGGGCATTGCCAATGTCAATATGTAAATTGAAAATTACAAAAAAAAACTTCGTACATGCATAATCGAATACATTTTAGATTTAGAAATAAAATATAAATGGCGAGTATATACACATACGGCGATCTATTTGTCTTCGTCTCATTTAAATTTTTAATCAACTGATTCGAAATTATAAATTAATAAATTGTTATTTAACCAACAAGTGTATTAATGAGGGCCATTAACAGTTGAGATAATTAATGTTTGAGATTGTTAATTGCCCTTTTAATACTCGTGTTTGTAAAGCTTTTTCGTCGACTGTATCAGTTGTATTCGTTTTTCTCAATATTTAAAAACTAAAAATATTTATTTGTATTATAGGTAAGTATTGTCAAAAATAAATAATGACATTGAAATGTAACAGAGATGGTCGCTGGTACAAATGTCACTGTTTTCGTTTTTCTTAAATTTTTTTGGATGTTTTAACACTAATAATTATTATAATTTTGTAGAATAATAAAATAAAACGATAGGTAAGTCAAAAACTAGAAGTATTCTATACCAGGATTCATTTTTTGAAGACGCTATTGTATGTTTGGTTGCCTATAAAATGTCAATATATAAGATGTGCGTTGGGTTGCCTACAGAAAATGGTTGATTAATATAGATAAATCATTAATGGGAGTCATTAATGATTTAGTCTAGTTTTACACTACACTACAATATGTCCCCCTAAGTTGGAATCACACCAAATAGTGTAAAATTAAAACAAGTAATTGTTTTTGATCCATTGTTTTAAAAATAACAGAATAGCGTCACTTTTACCAAAATTACTCACGAACTAATGAATAGAATATCATGAAATTTTGACAGCTGTCTTTTTAAGTTTAGTACTAACTGAAAAACAGGCGATTGCAATACAGTAAGCACCATCTATGTGTCAGGCACGGGACTATTCAGTCCATATAATATTACCAGCATATGTGATGGTTCTGTAATTTTGTATTTCTTCAGTTATTTCAGGAAACATTAGTTGTACCATTTTCAATCTCTTTTTTAAATTTATTTTTTTATTAGGTACATGCAATGGATTACCGTTGGATGTATACAAGTTGGAATCATAATGGAAAACTTTTATTATTAATTGTAGGAAAAAAAGTTATTCCTTATAAAAAGTTCTGCATTATCTAAAACCTAGAATAAAATCATCAAATATCAAAATTTTCAGTCGTATATGAGTTTCACTCAAAAGTACTTTTCAATTAGATAATATCGAAAAATGTTGATCAGAATTAAGACTAAATATGTAATTACGTTCATTTAAATTGAAACTCATACTAATGCTTCGACATATCCAACTTATTTTAGTAACATTTCACATTGTCAAATTTAAAGGTACTTTACCCTTGAGGAAAACTAATATTTTTTGATAAACCTCGTATACGACTGAAAAATTCGATATTTGACGACTGTATTCTAGGTTTTAGATAATGCAGAACTTTTTATGAAAATTATTTTTTTTCCTAAAATTAATAATAAAAATTTTTTCCATATGATTTCAAAATATTGTATAGGTAATAAATATTCGTAATATAGTTCCAATTTTATGGGTAAATTTTCTGCTTGTCGGACCGAGAGAAGGCAAATTATTAAACAGAAATTGTATTCAAGAATTTCACTGAGTAAACGAGAAAGATCAAAAGGCGTAGATAAACTACTACCGACTAAGTAGTTCAAGATGGTCTACACCGGAAAATCATTCATACAAGAATGTGACGTATGATTTCTACAAGATACAACTTTTTGCAGTTGGAAGTTAGTTTTCGTGGATGTTTGAATTTAGGAGGGTTGACTTTTATGTTTTGCATATAGAAGTATGAAAAATAGTAAAAAACTTTTGAACACTATTGTTTTTCGAAGTGTTCTGAACGAATAGAAATGCATAGTTGCATCCTTTAGGACAAATTCTGTAAGCAGTTATTGCACTCGATGGCTGGTTCCTTAAAAATAGCATTTAACCACGCTAGGTTAGGTTATGAAACTCAAAAAATGACAAAGACCCACAAGAATCGTCCAGAATGAATTTGCATAATTTTCCGTAATATTTTGAAGAAAAGGGTGAAAAATAAGAAAATGGCGTAAAATCATTATTTTTTTTTAAATTAGGCGTTTTAAATTGGTCTAGATTCTTGGATGTTATTGGTAATACTTATACAGATTGTGAAAAAGCTTATGAAATCATGCAATTTACACAAGTACGACAAGGAAAATATGAGAAAAACAGCTTGAAAGAAAGAGAAAGAATAATTGTGCGTAGTCAGCGAGAGTGTAAACTTATTTCCCTAGGCTGGCCGAATGTTCATTACCCCCTATTTTTAACCGCTGCTTTCAAAAAGGATATTTTTGTCTCCTTATATAGGTATAGTTTTACGTAATAGTGCATGAGCTTGAGAAAAATTCAATGATAACGAGACAAAAACATCATTAATATGCGCTTCTGGCAACAGCGAATAAGATAGGGGGCAATGAATATTCGGCAAGCCTCGATAAATAATTATACACCCTCGCTGACCACGCACAATGATTCTGCAATTCCCTACTTTCTATGGAAATTTCCATGTTAGATGGAAAATTGAGAGTCAAATTGCTTATTTTCGTAGTTCATTTTTATTGTTTTGTTATAGAAATAAAAAAGTCGTTAGTGCTCATGCGGGACTGTAAGGAGGATGATTCATTAATTCGATATTTTCTTGCTTTCGAGCTGCGTGCATTTTCTTGATATAGGATCATTTGTCGTTTGGCGACTCACTTTTAACCCAGAAATCAAAGAATTTGGCTTTTTTAAAGGATCCCTCACTCCGCCGGCACCACTTCAGCCTCCTAGACTTATTGTGGATCCTAATAGTGTTCCGACTACTGCCTATTTACGGGACTTAGCCTATTTCGGGTCTACCAAACAATTTCTGAATCCTGTGGTCCAGCATCTCACAGTTGCATAGTACCTATATGCAGAGCTGTTTTGGTGTCACTTTTGCACCTTCTGCATGTATGGTCTTCGTTATACAGCCCTATTTTGTTCAGGTGCTCCTTTGTGGGAAAGTGTCCCGTAAGTAGCCCCGTTATGGTGCGTAGTTTGTCCTGCTTATTGAGAGCAGTTCTTTCGCTACTTTTTATGATGGTTCTTTTATGAATTTCTCCCCATGTGTTTGCCTGGGCGTATTCTTCCAGTGTTTGTTATGCTGTTCTTTTATCCACCCTTTCAACCATGGCCCATGGATTTGGCTGAATTGACTTACATAATTGTTAGTGTTTGATGAAAACACATTTACGTAAATTAATGATGTTGGGGATGGAGCCGAAAATAAATTGGACTTTTTTCTAATACATATTAATGTTGGCAGGATGAATAATCTTTTTTTCTTTTTTTTTAAACACTGCCAATTTAGACTAAACCTCTATTATTAATTTGTTAGAAAATATGCAACAGTCTGATGCAGAAATAGATAGCTATAATTCAACTACATCAGTACCCACCTATCAGAAATATTCGGTGTGTATTAAGTCGTAAATTAAAATTACTACAGTCGTATTATATACATAATTATTGCTTCCAAGTTAAAACGTGTAGTTTGGCGTGTTAGACATTTTATTTACATACTTTACTAATGTACCATTTGTAACGAGAAATAATATCCAGTGAAGTATCATTATAAAATTTCCGAATATTAATTTGGAAATCGTTTAGAACAGAATCATAAGGTATAAACATCTTCTGAAGTAGAAACAATTAGTGATTCGCACGAAACTCTCGTTTTCAAGAGACGTACTCTAGTGGTATTACTAGTGAAAATTCATCTCCTCACTAAGACTCAAATAAATCACGAAAAACCTGTATATATGTTCGTTGTCTTACAGGAGAGGTAAAGCCGCGAGGCCAACGGAAATAATAACGGAAGGAACGTCATTCTTACCTGGTGTCCCAAGAAATATCTCGATTTGTCGATTTTTCATGGTTTTCTATTAGTCTCTTAATCTATTGACCCAAATTTCCATTCCACTTTAGTCTATGTACAGAAAATCACTTTTTTTAGTCATTCCCAACTTTAAGAAAAATGACAAACTATTCTATCGACAATTGGTAGGTATAGAAACTAAGAAACTGACGACTTGGCTTGAGATGCAATAAAACCATAAAACTTTTCGGATTCTCCGTGCAGAGCCTTATTTTTTGACCACCTGAAAATAATATATTGCAATAAAATGAAGTTTTTATAATAAGAAAGACCCAAAAGCCACGGCTAATACTTTTACGGCTTTATTGCATATCATTATTTCATATCAGGTCAGGTCAGGTCAGTTTCTTAAAGCGGATTTACACCAAACCGACAAAACAGTAACTCGAGTTGAAAAAAAATAAAACCGCAACTTTTTGCAGATTTTTTGAAGATTTGTCGGCTTGAAACACTTACACTTTTCGAAAAATCTTAATAAACGCCTATGCGAAACATATTTGTGGCATGTGGATGGAATGTGACAGCGATCCAAGATACTGATTTTCCTTCAAGTCTTGTCGTATTTTATGTAGGTACGTTCACACCAGGCGCAAGGTTTATGATTGCAATCAAGCATCAGTTTTACTGCAGAAAATGAATAATTTATATTAAAAGCGATGTGTTAAGCAGTATAATTGAAATATAATAATGCTTGTTAAGTACAAAGCATCTAAATAGCATTTTGCACAACGTAAAAACTTAATTTTATGATCATAAACAGTATGTATCAAACCAAACATATATGGGGTAACCCAAGAGCCGGTATTCTACCAAAAACTTGGAAGATTTCTCAACGATCTATCATGCCTCAAATTTACGGTACTTATTCACGGGACACCCTGTATAAAACTACACTTTTTGAATAAAATTATACACTCGTCCCCACAACTCCTAGGGGTAATAACTACCTCAAATAAATTTGATACCTAAGAAAGTTTCATTTGGATCTTGAACGTTAGTAATGACCAAATGCTTAAGCTTAAAGTTTGAAAAATATAGACGGTATTAAAATTCTCCGATAACATCAATCTCTGTGCTGATTTCAATAATTTTTCTTGTTTCAAATGCTTTAACTGATTGGTTTTCTTATGTTTATTATTGGGAAAGGTAGAATTCGATAGATGGCGCTCTGAAAGGTCATTGTCATCTTAGCAACGAGTAAAGCAAATCAGCTGATGTATAAGCCATTTGATATTTTTTTTGATTGTGCTTTAGTATTAAACTAAACTAAATTTTGACTTCGAATATTTTTTTTTTAGTAATAGATATGGTTGATATTTGTCAAAAATAAAACATGCGTTCAATTAACTCTTTACTTTTAGGTCTGATTTATGCCCGATTTCACCAACCAATTCCTAAAGTTAGGTAATACCTAAGCCGGAATTAAGAATTCCTAAGTGCAAATTGCGTTTCACACAGGCAGACCTAACAAGCTATCCTAACGTTAGGTATATCCTGACGGCATTACTTAACGCGTGGTGAAACGCAAATTGCACTTAGGAATTCTTAATTCCGGTTAAGGTATTACCTAACTTTAGGAATTGGTTGGTGTAATCGGGTATTATTGTTTTTATTTTATTTTTGATATAGTCATATCTACAAAAGTTGCAGGAAAGGTACGTTTGTATTGAGTAATATCTTAATTTCTCTTTGTTTTTGTAACTATGGATTAGGTATACACTGACTATTCAAAGTTTATTTGAATTTGTAAATGCTGAGCCTTCTTCTAGGTGCATACATGAGGGACAGGCAGTTTTAAATGATGGCCATATATTTTTGCATGGTACCTATAGAGGAAATAAGTGACACTTTCATTAAAGCGCAATGAAAACAAAAAATAGAATAACATAACCTCTTCCATAATATCTCTGATTATATAAGAATATAACTTCAGAAATGATGACAGTTGAGTTGAATATAAACACACAGTTTTAAGCTTGTAACTGTCACAAAATTAAACAAATAAAGTACGACTTTACGGTAATTACGTTGACTTGCATATAATACAAAAACAATGCAAAGCGAATTATTTCACTCGTTGCGACAATTACAATTTTCTCCGTCAGAGGTCTCATTGAATTCTACTCCGCCCAATAACGTACGTCGAGTTGATGTATTTTTCTCATTAAATTTCATCAAAATAATTCACATACCTGTTTATTACTTAACGTATCATAAAATATATAGGGTACACAACAAACAAATTAAACATCCCACTTTTTAAGTCAGCCTAAATTGCTAGTAACAAAATTATAAACAACAGCTGGGTTTGATCAAGGGAATGTTGCATTTTTTTCGCATTCCGACCTCAATATTATTCCTTGCAAACATTCCGATCTTTTATTTGAACGTGTCAACGTGAAAATATCCTTTGTTCATAGACGGACGTTTATTAGGTACATTTGAAGACAATAAACAACTCTAGAAGTGGTACTATGAATGTCAAGTTGGAATGGTTTTTTTCAAAGTGCCCATATTGAGTTCAAGTTTGATCCACTTCAAGGTGCTCAAAGGTTCCTACCCAAAATAAAGATGTCTTGGATTGCAAATTATAAATCACTGTTTTTCTAAGCATTGAAAATATTTAACTTTTGACCACCAATGTCAAACTTCACGGAAGAAATTTATGTGGTACTACCAATTTCTGATATAAAAATTGCAATAAATACCGAATCATATAAAGACCAAGGGACCTCTGGCATTTTAGAACGGGTATTTTGAACACATGGATGGAGGGTATCGGTCACTTTTTCTTTTTCTTTCAATCCTGTTACCGAAGAGTTTACTCGAAAGCACTAAGCCTAAGGATTAAGTGGGGAATGGGAAACAATACCAGTGAGGTTCAAACAGAGCTGGTTGCCACAAAAGAACTAACCACAAAAGGAATTTCTGTCAATAACATAACATAAAAAAATTACTCTGGACAAGCTGAAATTTCAACAGAATAAAATTAGTAATAATTATAATTAGATAATTACAAAAATAAATATAATTTGGTAGGTTTTTTTCACCTGTTAGATAATCAAGAAAGTTTTAAAGTGTTGAAGTAGTTCCACTTCCATCACAAAATAAAAAATAGAGAGGGCAGTTTTCCCAGTTTTACCGCCGCTGTTTCAACAAAAAGTCATTGTTATATACAACATCTCGTACAAAATAAAATGGGTGATATATTGGACGTGGTTTATTTTCTTCCAACAAGATTTACTGTCGGCGTAGAGTACTTGCTTAGTGGGCGCTAAGCGCCGATTTAACGACGATGTTTCTAACGAATTACGAAAAACAAATCCAACGGCCCACTTTCGGATAGCCCAGCCCACGAATATGTGAAGTATTTTAAACAGATTAATAGAAATGTACAAATAAACAAAACAGGTATATTTGGAAATTGTTAAAACCATGTGATAAAGTTGAGAAGTGCAAATTTTTCGAGTCTAGTTCGTTTAAAATTTAAATGATCAAAGAAGATCATAAATATCGTAGATTTTTGGTCATCAAGTGTCTTTGGCATAAATGGTGTGACTCTTCTTTTATGTAAGCAATTGTTTGTCCTTTTGCGTAACATGTTTGCAGTTTTAGAAAATACAGTACATGGTATGCTCTTTGGAGTAGTTTTGATCGATTTGTCTAAAAAGTTGGGTCCTAAAAGTGTCTGTGGATATTCAAGTATTTTTAACACTGCAGGTTCCAAGCAGTGTCAGTACCAAATTATTCAATAATTTTTTATTAATTATTTCAAATAGGAAATATATTCAAATGTCTGTTGTTTTTGTATAAGATTGAAAAATATAAACAAATAAATAACTGCCCGCACTCGGACACCGCTCAGCCTGATGGATACACTCAAAGCCGTTTGTTGGACAAGTTGCCTACTTGCCTAAAAGTACTGAGATCGAACCGTTTATTATTAACTTAGGACAAGACGATTCTTCAGATTTTTCTGATGAGAATTTCGTTAATAATGCTGTATACAGGGTTGGGATTAATGTTGTCGCGAAACGAGACGACATGGTTTTCTCGTCTCGATACTTTTTGCAGTCAAATAACTCGAAAACCGCTTGTCCAAATATAGACAGAAGATTTCACAAATCTCAAAAAAGAAATGTTTTATGCTTGAGGGAGATTGAAAGAAACAAGAATTTATCTACGAGGGAGGGTAGGTATTTCTCTCGTCTCGTCTCGTCTCGGAACTTTATTCGAGAGAAAATATCCCTCTAGTTTCGTCGAAATAGGGCGAGACAAAAGACGAGAATATCTCGTCTCGACGGACGAGAATATTTCATCTCGACGGCAACTCTAGTTGGGGTAAAGTATGGAACCAAGTAAATATCTTTTAAATGGAAAGAACGATATTTATGAAAATTTGCAGGTAAGTGCAATGGAAGAAAATGCATCTAATGTCTTTATCCCAACCTTGAATATTATAGTTGACCGATTACCGGGTGGTCTGGTCACAGTTTCTTTCTTCTTAGTCTAGATAAATTGTTAAACATAAATAAGAGATACATTTTTTTAGACACCCAACCTCCGTTTTCCGTTTATTATATTTTTATAGAAATTCTCGTACGATACAATAATTCACTGCTTCAGTGGACGCTTGACCATGCGCGACATTTCTACCTTCTACGTCCTCTATCAATGTTAAACTGGGCACACTTTCCTATGGCGTGAATTTCCATTTGAAAGATGCTTGTGGTTTTTGCCACAGTTCTTACTTAGTCAATTAAGGTAATCCCACTGCTTTTCTACAATATAAACTTAACTTCAACCATACTTGATAAAGTGTGCTATTAAAACAAAAGTTACGTAATGGGATTTAAATAGTTCTTTCTAATACCGTTAAATGTTTTATCGATATCGCCTGAAGCTATCGGTTAGTAGAAGCAATCTCCACTGTCTTTATAGATATATGATAAATAAATGATAAAAGGTTCTTTATTATTCGCATAAATTAGAAATTTACAATAGATTTATCGTCGTCTTAAAATATATTTTATAGGTTGTAGATGTAGATAGTTAAGGAGTGTAAAAAAATGTACCCAAGGTCGTTATAATAAGATCTATAAAATGGAATTATGATCCTCAAATGGGGCTTACATCTTGGGAAATATGAAAAAAATAATTCACCAAGGACTATTTATAGAAATTACTCTTAGAACCAGTGAGTTACTTTTAGAAGTTGTAGAAATATACCCAATCCCTCCACGCTCTCTCCACTCACTTTATATCGACTTTAAAAAATATACACTGAAAAAGTGTACAGAAAGAAAGTCGATTTTATTCTTTTCATCGAAAGTGTTTCTATAAACGATGACGTTCAAAACATAAAATACATCCGTTGAAAAAGTGTATGGAAAGCAAGTCGATAATATTCTATTTATCGGAAGTGTCTCCATAAACGTTGACGGGTTTCTAGAAAAATGAATACTCGGTCCTTCGCCCTCTCTCCATGCGCTTCATATCCATTCTATGCTATTTATCCTACGACTATAATATGAACGAAAAATAACAACAATAACAAAATAATATAAGAGGGATGAGAGCACGAAAAAGAGAAAAAGAAAGAGGAGATGGAAGAGAGAACAACTTATTAATCAACGCTTGTAGTTTGTGTGTATATGTATGTATTTATGTATGTATGTATGTACCTATGTATGTATGTAATGTATTTTTGCGGTAACATTCACTGAGACCTAAAAGATTTATTGTGCCCCCTTACTTCTACTTAGTTTCTGAGGAAAGTCTCTGAAACTAGTAGCTCCTTTAGTCCGATTTCCCGGAGGAATTTTAGGACATCTGCAGGCTTCAACTTAGGTAAATGTTCCTCTTCTATCCAGTAATCTCCCAGGTACTGTGCTCTAGGATTCTGGAATGCTGTGCAGTTGGAAAGTATGTGGATGGAGGTTTCTTCTTCTATGCCACAATATCTATTATCTATTCTTCTTCCTCCACTATTTTGAGCTTTTTCAGATGCCCATTCAAGCGACAATGTCCCTTTAGGATCCCTGTTAAAACTCTTAGCGCAATTTTACTTTGACTTATGCATACATTTGATCTCAACTGGTTGTAGCCACCCAGAAAAATCTTTGATTGTCTAAGCCCTACTAGATATTTCCAATGGTCAGATCTTCTCTTTCTTTCGGCTTCACCTATTTCTTCCAATATTACATTGAAGCTGCTTCCGCTAAAGGGTTCAGGCCCCCATAAAGGTATTTCAGACCCCCTCTTTGCTAGTTCATCTGCTATTTCATTTCCTTCTATTCCAATGTGTCCTGGAATCCATAGTAAGGTAACTATATTGTTTTCGCCTAGTTCATTTAGTTTGTCTAGGCATTCCCACACCATTTTGGATCTGATTACACAAGAGCTCAGTGCTTTAATGACTGCTTGACAATCTGTGATGATAATCCTTTGTCCTCTGTATCCTTTATCAATATTGAACTGGTCGCGCTTTCTTATGGCGTGAATTTCCGCTTAGAAGATACTTGGGGTTTTTCCCAAGCTTTCGGGGTGTTTGGTCCCTTGTAGTTCACATTAGTTTGTAGTTTAGATTAGATCCAATTCGGCTAATCAACATTATTATTCCATGTTTTCAAACCACTATTGGTCAGGATTTCCTTTTTCTTGATGATGATGTTTAGGTACTGTTTACTTTAAGTCCACTTTAAGTTAACGATTTGATCCATGGCCCCCCCCTCTCAAAGTGAATCTGACCGCCACTGACTTATACACCTTGATCATAAATAAAGCTTTGTTGACCAGTAAAGTGACATATTTGCCGAGGGTATGGTCTAATAAATCTTGTCAATTACTGTTTCCTGTTAATAATTAAGTAAGTCACTGCAAAACCGAGATTTATCCGTAGCATATAGCCAGAGAAGTAGTTGTTTCTTCTTAGTGAACAGTTTTCTATTTGAAGTGATTTTAAAATAACTGAACTACACTCACATCTAAGAAATATAAAACTTACAATTTTTTTTTTGATAGTTTTACTGGTATTATTTTTACATTTTCATCCTTCCAGTATCAAAGCGAAAGGTGTCAACTGATAAAGCCATAGCTAGATAAAAAAAGAAGACGTTTAATACTGTCCGGGTGGTCTTCGACCATATCTCTGCAGTATTGTATACTCTTGTCAACGATCTCGTATCTATTGCATTGACAAAATTATTTATTGGTTTCTTACGATTTCAGTAATCTCTTTACGAACATTAATTCACAGCTAGTTTCAAATATTCGTGTAGTTGGACTATAAATAAATTTTCCTGTTATAAATAATTATATAAATGTCATAGTTTCAGTCTGATTTCGGTCGTCAAAATGAATAATGGCTTTCCATAATAAATAGGTTAGGTCGTTTAGAATTTTCAAAAAAAAGAGTTTAATTTATTATAGAGCTGTTTTCTTTGTATTAACTTGTAGTGATATAACGAGACAATGGGTCCCATTGATATTAATTTGTTGACAGACGCCAACAGTATTGTTATATGCCACACGTGAAAGACAGGATAAAACATATTAAAGATGGTTCATGCTCTTTTTCAGAAACAGCGGAACACCATCTCAGAGAAGATGGAATATCTAGAATAGAAACCAAAGTAGATTCTTGGTAGTAAAAATTGCTGTTAAATATTGTCCATTCTTTCCAACCCCTCTGCACCGGATGGATGCTAAGATTCCTTGCCAAGACTGAAACTGCATTCACTGGTCCTGAACTAGCATTTGAAATATCAAAAACTTCTTCACGTGAATTTACAGCTCGGTGGATTCAAACAAAATATCAGTCGTACTGGAGCCACAGTCACAGCAAACTCCTGGTCAAAAAGCCTTCAGAATAGCTTACTAAGTGCATACAGTTGGCATATACAGGAATGAATCTATCTGCCAGTGGTACATGGAAGAAGAGGAAACAGTCTGACAAATTATCTTTAACTGTGAAGCATTGTCTTCTTGAATATATAGACTCCTAGGAGTAGAGCACCAAGTGGAAATACTGTTAAGGAATACTTGTCTCTTCACATAAAGCAAGAGCACAAAATTATAGAGGAGGTACCGAAGACTCGAAACCTCTAAAGCCCCGTTTCCATTACAACAAAACTCTCTGCAACTAGTGCCGGGCACATGTGCCCGGCACAAGTTGCAGAATGGAAACGGTCTGGCACACGTCGCGTCACAAGTGCCCTTGACAAAAATGTTGCAGCCGACTGCGCGACAAAACATGTGCCCGCGACTTGTGCCCGGAGAATGGAAACGGCCTCCGACTTGTGCCCGGGACTTGCGAATGCGCAGACCACTGTTTACATCCTACTTGGCTTCAATGAAACCTGCTGATAAGAGCCTTTCACTCCCTCCACTCCCTTCCTAGCTCCATGCTTCTGACAGCAAAATCTAACCCCTCTGTCTCAGATTCCAACGTGTGTTTCGCGTGGATCGTGTGTGTCTGTGTTTTGTTTTGTGTAGTTCTTCCCTGTTAATTGGTACGTATTATCACTGTAATGGAGTGGACCAAATGCCGTACTACCAAACTAATCGAACTGTTTGAACAGGAGTCTGTTTTGTGGAATATTCGAAGCTCACATCACAAAAACTCAAACAGCCGTGTTGATGCCCTGCAACGAATTGCTGAAGCATTAGGGTCAAAAAGTGATGAAATAGAAAAGAAACATTATAATATTCGTTCGCAGTATCTCAGGGAAAAAACGAAGATTGAGAAAAGCAAGAAGAGTGGGGCAGGTGCCAGTGACGTCTACGTGCCTAAGTGGTGTTACTACTCACTTTTAAGCTTTCTGAGCAACTCGACTGAGAATCTACCACACACGAGTTCACTGAATTTAAATTTGGTAAGTACAATATTGAATATATGTTGATGATTTTTGTTTTAATCTTTTGATTTTAATTTTATTTCAACATCAAAATAAAAAAAAATATTGCGGAAAGTATATGGTTTAAAACCAAAATCAAGTACAATACAACAATGCTGGTATACTTTCTTTTATTATGCATGTTTTATAATATCATATCATTAAGCAATATAATACTAGTATAATATTACTTTTGGTCAATGAAAGGGCACACCAGTTAAATAAATGGTGTCTTGCCAAAATATGATTAATATTTTACAGTATTTATGAAAGGTATACAACCATTCTTAGTTTCTATAGTAACAAAATGATTAGTTTAGCCCGTTTTGGGCGCTAGTGAAGAAAATAATACACTTAATAATACACTAATAATAATAATAATATACACTGCCGTAATAATACACTTAATAATAACTTGATAATAATACACTTGGTGGTGCCGAACTAACCAATCAAACGAGTGGATGAAACAGCTCAGCTATTTTTTTAAATGTGCAAGTCCTGCCACTCTGGCATGGAAGGAAACGAGAATGCAGACTCTCTTGCAAGAGGGGTGCCGCACGTGTTTCTATCGGACCAGAACCCACAATTGGCATCGCAATATGTTTTGACAAAAAAACACTAAATACCTGGACAACAAGAAGACCTTTAGACTGCTGGCATAATTTACCAGGATTGATTCATTCAAAGGCTTTTATACATCCTTCGATGAATGTCTCCAAACAAATAGCAGGCATAACCTACGTTGTCTAGCAGGCCTTTTAAGAGGCCACTATCATCTTAATCATTATATGTTAAAACTTGGACTGTCGGAAGATCCGACTTGCCGTCTTTGTCTGGAAGATGATGAAACAGCAGAGCATATTTTTTTTGTCTGCCCTGCCGCGGCTAGAATTAGATATCTGCATGATGTTTGGCAGGGTCTATCTATCGCCCTCGGACTTGAAATATCATTCACCGAATAAACTAATCAGCTTTGTTTTGTTGAAATCTGAATACGTGTGAGCCATAATAGACTCTTGCGAGTCGCAGTGGAGGGCCTTCCGTTCACCACACGCCAAACCTAACCCAAGTCTTGTCTTTCCAGAAATTTTAGTTCTAGTATTGCGAACGTTTTATTTTGTATTTTGCCGAGAGGTTTTTCTCAGCGAGATTTTGTTATTTGATGACAGACGAAATACAACAAAATTGTTTACAAAGCATACTTTTCTACGAGTTTTTCTATGAACTATCCATCATAAATGTCCATAATAATCACACACAATATTGTAGAGCACAGTTTTCAAAATGTTTTTAACGCGATTTTATTAGCTTCTTCTGTATGTATAGATGTATGTTTGTAGCCGATGCCTTTGGACTCATTTTTGACCCACTTCAAACGAACAGATTGAATTCAAACTTAGTACACTAGTCAAGAACCGATGACATTACAATCATCATCGTAATCATGGCCGTTCGATCCCGAGGAATCCATTCAATAGAGCTGTGTTTAATATTATTGGCGAAAAGAGTTACTGCTCTTATATCATTGAAACTTTAATCTGGCCTCTTTTATTATAGTTTTTCATTTTCTTTTGTCTTTGCATTTTGTTTTCCAGTTTCTCTTTTTCAATGTCTATATACCTTCCTTTACTTGATCCTACCATCTGTTTCGTAGTCTTCCCCTTGCTCTCGTCTTTAATGGAACACATTTTGTTATTCTCTTCGATATTTATGTTGGTGCGTGTTTTTTTGTTTTTTAAAAATAATTAGCATACATAATTTAACTTAATAATAATATTCTAGTTTTATAATAATTATAATTTTTAATATAAAACGACTTTTTCAACTAACCGATATAAACGATTCACTTCATAGAAATTCTTAAACGATCTAACCCTTTCTGACAGCTCACCACTTATAATTTTCCACCCAACATGCGTCCCCACGAACACAATTACATCCACGTCCACGCCGCTTGATTTTAAGAGGATTACACAGTCAATTTAATAAAAAAAATTAATCTATCTCTCCTTTGGGGTTCAGCCCTCGTGACATTTATTTGACAAATATTTTATGCGTTTATCACCGTTCCCCATGGTGATATTATCACTTTAAATTGTCGATTGTCAAATGTTATAAGTGGATAACTTTTTCTACAGTGGAAGAAAGGTTTACCGCAGTTTATCACCCCCAACTGTTACTTTTAGATTTATAGAGATGAATTAGAAGTTTATAAGAGTTGATTGTATTTGTTTTTATAGCTTAAGCATAATAAAAAAATAATATTGGGGCGTGGAACAGTGTTGCTACTAACTAATCAACTTGAATTTCACATAAAATATTTATTAATAAATTCAAATAAGCAGATGATACAGAAGGGAGTCCATTTTTTAAGCATTCAATCACTGGACCTCTACTCGTATTGTTTTTGTAACCAATTTATAAAAAAGACATGGCAATATTAGTCCGGGAACTGGGGATATACAATGGAAAATATTTCCTCCAAAGATTTTACTTTTTTAAACAAAAGTATATGTGTAGTATAGACTACTCTCCTAGATTTGTGAGAGGATTCTGCTCGAGCTTGCGATACAGCTTGCAAGTAAAGCTTGGAGTACGTGAAATGCAACAGTTTTTCGTCCATAACTTTGTTAGATTTTTTCTTCTTCTTCTTCCTGCTTGGTATAGGCATCATTGCCTGTTTTTCTTCAAATCATTGCCTCTGCTCAGTCACCTTGGAGGTTGTCCCTCCACCTTTTTCTAGGTCTCCCAAGGCTTCTCCGTCCTGCTGGTGATTTGTCCCTCAATACTTTCACAATTCGTACATCTTTCATGCGGTCAATGTGCTCATTCCATTTTATGTTTCCTTCCAGACCCAGTCATTGATGTTGACTACCCAGCACAAAAGTAACAAAAGTAATTCGGATTTGCTTAATAAACCAATTACTAGCCACTGACAGGACCAATATGAACGGCCTTCTTTGCAAAAATGCGTCCTACTAGTCCGACCTCAAAAATTGTGTGAATACTGGATGCAGAAGTTACAGCCAATACTAATTTTTGAATTTATTACTTTAATCATCGTTATTTCTTAACAGTACCACCCCCGAAAAAAAATCAATTGGCTAATATATTTGCATGTTCTTAATTATTTCATATTGCTAAATTGCTAAATTCAAATGTGATGTGAAATTTTTGAATTGTAAACCTTGGAAACTACCAAAATTTGAAATGGTTGGTTTTTTACTTCTCCGAGGATGAAATCGTAAACAGCAGCCAAAAAAAACCCTTTTCTATCAATTTTCTTATAGTAGTACTTATGATATTTGTTTAATTATTGTTTATAACTAATAACAGGTTAATTACCACACAACCAAACTCATTATCGAGCAGTCAAGAAATTTTTTTACAAATTCCAAGAAGTTTCAAGTCGATTCAAGGATTTTCGAATTATTTTTCGATATTTTCACCTCACTTTTGATTATAAGTAAAAATTTAAGGAAGACGGAAACATTAATTTTTGTCGTTTCCGTTCACGAACCACCAGTAATTTTATCAACATCTCTGTTAGATTATAAAAGGGTGAAATTATCAAACCCTAATTTATTTAATATCAAATCTTTTTCCAGATAGTGTTTTATGAAATGAAAATATTACTTAATGTCTAAAAAAGATTAAATTTAAAATAAAGCAGTTATTTGTTTCAAAAATTGTGAAAAAAGGACTAAAAACAAAAAAAAATTGTACTTAGTAGCGAATCGAACCCCCATATTTCAGATTTAACTTTTAAATTTCCCGTGCATTACCCTGCTAGCCATCTCCTAAGCGATTAAGATTATCCGAAAGTGGACTTTTTTAAACATAGCTATCCATTTTTTTATTAAACCAGAACGAATTTTAGAAAATTAAAAGTACATTTTAACTTTCCAAATCTGTTATTATTTTTTATGAACGCTTTTTGGTAAAAAAGCATTTGACAGTTTTGTATAGGAGTCCCTATAAATAACACAGTGTATATATAGCAGCAGGGACATCCATGTCTTACATGAAACTCTAGCCGCGCGCTATCTGCCCTAAATCTCGAAAACGATATGAAAAAAAGTATAAAAAAATTTTAAAACAAAATAAAGTTGTGCGATATTGAATTCTCTATAATATTCATTGTAAATTCGAATAGCGAAAAACTAACTTCGCCATCAAATTTTAATAGACACATATACTCTACAATAAGTAGGTTTTGAAACAACTTTTAGAATGCCAAAAAATACAAATTTGTACAAATATTCAAATTCCGAGATTCTTACCTAATTTTGACAAAGATGAGTGAATTATAAAAAAAATTATACAGAATTACAATTTTCATCATTTTAAACCTTCTTTTGGCAGTTTCCGAAGTTATCATTTCAAACATCGAGTGGGTTTCCATTCCACAATATATTTTACTTCTGAATTTGTTTTTAGAACATCGAGAGGGTTTCCATAATATATTTTTACTACTCCTGTTTTATAATATACTTATTAGAAGACTAAAATCTGTATCATAATGAAATTCATTATGATACAGATTTTCATTATGATACAGATTTTTAAGCCAATAGGAATGCGACATTCGCACAATATTTAGTATATAGCCATGGATATCTGGTTGACATTTCTGAAATTAATTATATTAGGTCTGTGGCCTGCAATAAAAGTGTAGCACTGAGCTATACGATTTTATTTATTTTAATTATGTTTTAATGCTTCTTGCAGTTTACAAATGCAATATACATAGATAATCCTAAATTTAGTAATTTTATACGTATTTTTTCACAGATAGACCTGAATTCTTCAAAATTATATAGCTCAGTGCTACACTTTTATTGCAGGCGAACAGACATATTAAGTGACACTTAATTTGATAGCTGTCAAATAATTTTGATTTTCAAAAGTAACTATATTTAAAATTGATTTAACTAATAATTATTGATTAAATAATTTTTATTAACCGGAGTAGAAAAAATATTGTATGCCACTTTCATGTAATGGCCATTAATACACTCGCATATTATATACGAAACTCGCCTGCGGCTCGTTTCGTATCCTACAATATGCTCGTGTCTTAATGGCTATCATTACATGTTCGTTGCATAAAATACTATTATCGCCAACCGTCAGTAAAGTCGTCGATTATCAGATTAATTTCCGGAAGTAAACAAACAGTTTACCTTATCCTTATACCAATAATGTACTATTATCTGCCTTGCGGCAGGTAAAGTGACATATGAGTCAGGTAAAGTGACATAAGAGTCAGGTAAAGTGACATAAGAGTCAGGTAAAGTGACATATGAGTCAGGTAAAGTGTTTTGATTTGACATTACTCGAAAATTATTATCTGTCAGTGTCACGCTTCTCTCTATTATGAAATATACCTCAGCTTCTTTTATATTCCGAATTCTGAATAGTTGGCGATAAAATTTTGTATGCACCACGCCAGAAAAGTGTCTTTATCGGATTCGCCTGTTATTCGCCTCGCTTCGCTCGTCTCATAATTTTAGACTCGTCCGATAAAGAATCACTTTACTGCCTTGGTACATAAATAACTATTATCGCCAACCGTCAGTAAAGTCGTCAATTATCAGATTGATTTCCGGAAGTAAACAAACAGTTTACCTTATCCTATACCAATAATGTACTTGCGGCAGGTAAAGTGACATATGAGTCAGGTAAAGTGACATATGAGTCAGGTAAAGTGACATATGAGTCAGGTAAAGTGACAAATGCGTCAGGTAAAGTATTTTGACTTTGACATTACTCGAAAATTATTATCTGTCAGTGTTTACTTCGTCTCAATAAAATGAAATGGAATATACCTCAGTTTCTTATATTCCGAATTCTGAATAGTTGGCGATAAAATTTTGTATGCACCACGTCAGTAAAGTGTCTTTATCGGACTCGCCTGTTATTCGCTTCTCTCGCTCGTCTCATAATTTCAGACTCGTCTGATAAAGAATCACTCTACTGCCTTGGTACATAAATAACTATTACTATTGAATTTGTTTTTACAAGCTATAATAACCGACATTGCATTATTGTCAAAGCCGTGTTTATTCAGTACATACACATTCGAATAGGGGTTCTTTAGATAGGCAATCTCTTTGAAAATATTGTGCACATATGGCTAGGGCTTTTCAAAATAAATATAAATCACTTACCACTCTCTCTTCACGTAGTATATATAATCGAGTTAAAAACCATCATAGGGTAAACCGACACTTGACAAACGTTTGGGGTTTATAAACATCATATAGGGGTAAGTTGATTGAATGGAAGTAATTTAGGAGTAGAAGCAGGATGCTGTACTTCAATTTGGTTCTTTTAATTTGAAGTTTTGTTCCATCTCGATAAACGGTAGCTGGATAGTATAGAAAATGATTCATCAATTGGTCAAGTTATACGGGGTTGGGATAAAGTATGGAACCAAGTAAATATCTTTTAAAGTAAAAGAACGATATTCATGAAAATTTGCAGGTAAATGCCATCAACTTCTTTAATTTAAATGGGAAACCCTATATATAATTTTTTGAAAGAGCTTGTTATTTTGAATTAATACATACTAAGTTTAGTGTAAAAAAGGTTGTGAAAATGAGAAATAACTCACTGTTAGTTGTACAATAGGTAGGTGTACATTTCATTATTTTAGAATAATGAGAAACAAAATTACTTCAAATGTTCAAAATGCTCGCCGTTTACTTGCTGACAATATACCAGGAATGTCTTCTTTGGACATCAAGTATTGGTGGGTTATTCTGGTGTGTCCAATTCTAAGCCTAATTGTCTTCACTTGATCGGATCTATTGTTTGGTAAGGAAGGAGCTTTAGATACATCGGGTATTATTTGAAAAAGTTTATTGCGGGGGTTCAAATTATCAAATTCCATCTTAGCTGCCATTCGTTGATTATGTATTTTTTTATAGTTTTTATGGTAGGAACTATATTTATCAATGTTACCGCAGGGTTGGTAGAAAAGTTTTTGGCAGATTGGTCAGCTTCCTCGTTTCCTTTAATACCTGTGTGAGATGGCACCCAGAGAAGTTTTGTAGTTAGTCATCTAACGTAAACACGTGATTTTAGATAGCCTCAAAGAAAAAAATTTATCGGACCAAGATCCGGAAAACGAGCTGGCCACTCTATGAATCCTCTACGTCCAATCCATCTATTAGGAAAATTACCAGGTTAGTTATTAAATGGTGTGTTCCGAAAAAGTAGTCAGCAGTCGTGTTCCAAATCTATTAAATATGCCTTGATTGACGAAGAAATTAGCCACCCATAGCCATAAGCCGATTTCTCGCCTGTTTAGTAGATTATACAGATGTTTATTGTAGATATAAGACGAATGTATTTGATTTTTGACGGTCCTAAATAACCTTACATTGTTTTACCGGACTAAGCGAAGAGCTGGTACTCGAAGTAGAAGGATTCCTAATTGCAGATATTCAATACAATTGCTTTCTGAAGTTTTTAAAGGAATATTTTCAACGAAACTGAGTGAAAATAATAAAATAACAAGAGCGGATGCGATGACAAAATTAATTGTATTTATCTGTCAGAACTATCAAAAATTGAAATTATCAGCTGATGTCAATACTAGAAAGTGTTGTGTGAAACTGGACGGAATCTGACCAAAATCAGAGGCTTACAGAATTGCCAACTTAAATTCAAATTACTCCTCCTGGTGTTTATGAGGTATAGTAGGGGAAAAAATATGTATTCTAGAGTAATGTAACTTTTTCATTGAAAAGTCACTCGTATTATATTTTTATCTCCATTCAATTGGTCTTTATTTCGGACGATTTTGTTCGAAGCCATCAACACTTGTATTTATTGTTATTACAAAAAGCGGGGTAAGTATGCGTCCTTGGGGTGTATCTCGAAAGGATTTTATGGAATTAAATAAAAATAATGGAATTCTTCGTTGTCGACTATAAGATAAATAAAGGTACTTGGACGTATTTGGAAATATTTCATTCTTGCAAAAGCTTTTATGTGTTTCAATGTTACTGACGCAAATAAATAAGTTTTAAATTGTTCAAAACGTTTCAATATAACTTTTGTCATCGTCAGAAAAAGAGCAATAACTTGAAACAAACATAAATTTAACGGAAATTTCAAGATATATTGAGGTATTGTATCGATTGCAATAGTAGGCAATCAAGTAAAAACCTCAATACGGTTTGGTTTTTGCAAGTATACTATTTGAGGTATAGTTCATATAATACCATGCTTGGTGTGCGCCATCTATTGTTAATGTTCTTCTAACACATTACTCACCTAGTTAGTTCGTAATAAACTATGTAGATGGTTCTGGTACGAAGCACAAATTATGTCGATTTTTTTTCTCTTACCTGGAAATAAAAAAAATATTAATATTCATACACATTTTACGCGTTACAACATTTTTTAAACAGCAAATAAATGGGTGAATAATTTATGTACATTTTAATGATCAAATATTATTATTGTTGAGGTGTATGTTAAAACTCAAGGATCATTGGATATAACAACGGTATCAGTAATTCCATGGTAAATAAGGGATTAATCTCAATAAATATAATTATGAATTTCCAAAAACTGCATAAAGATTGTGACAAAGTTTATGTAGGTGAAATACCAAACTTTACTACATCCATTAATTGTATACAATTAGATAGAAAAAATTGTACAAGATTATTAATGCGTGACGAATTTCGTTGTATATACCGGCAACGTCGCATCAGGTGTTCATCACACCGTAATGGCGACCGAGTCGGGTTCACGGCAAGGCCTTCTCTGACTCACACGCAAGGACGCTCGTTGCTCTCTTGTTCCGGTTTGACTCGATTACGCACTCGATCAAATGCTACGCAATGGACGATGATGATGATGATCTCGGTACTTTTTTCTTCTCTTTCTGTACTACTTTTTTTATGTACTCCACGTTCTTCTTTTTAGCATTTATATTGTTTATGGTCTTTTACTGTGTCAATTGGTACGTCTAATCAATTTTGATGGTTTATTTAGTGCTAATTATTCGGAATGCAATAGATGGAACATATTTTTGGTTAATATTTACAATAATGGATTTTGTGAAAAAATGCTACACAATTTTTGAAGGGCGTGAGACCCATAAAACCCCCACTCCTACCCCTATTTCAGTGTTGTTTACATCTGCCACTTACCAATCGTATATTGCTTATGCTCCTATAGATTACGCGATAGAGAAATAAAAAAAAAAAAAAAAAAAAAAAAAAAAAAAAATGTTAAACGTGTAGCGTTTTATGGTACAAAGTTACCACTAGCGCCTACCTTGGCTACCGGTATGAACTAGCATTCAAGACGCGCGCTTTTTGAATTCGCATAACTAGAACCTTTAGCAAATCTTCCTTATTGTCTGCAAAAAAAACCATGAAAAATATTGTTTCCATTATTTTACTTTTTCAACTTACCTATGATGAGTTATAATAAATCCTATGATAATAATATAAATTAATTTAAATAGAGAAAGGCCAATAAAAATAAAATAAAATAGATATGATATAGATAATATGTTCTTAAGTGACTAACCTCAAATTAAAATAATATTGACATATATATTGACAATTTTCGTGTGGTAAAGAGACGGGGTTTGTTAGTTCAGTTAGTCGCTGTGATGCGCCATGCTCAACTGGCTGCGCAAAAATCTTGTGCCAGTTTCTTCCATGTTTTAAAACCTCTCTTTTATTTATTACTCTATGGATTACGCGAATTTCAGATATTGTTAATGTTGGTTCGACTTGTTGACGTTTGGGTGTTGGTTGCAGAGAGGTTATGTCTCGGTTTAGGGGTGGGCCTACATTCTTCTGTCCTTCTACCTCGAGTCCAGGCACTTATTGTTATTTTACATGTATTTAGTATTTTTTTTAATTCTTTCATATCCGAATACTTCCACTCCTCAATTCTATTGCATGAAGTATCGTAACGAAACTCGGAAGTATTTTATAAATCCACCCAAAACTTTTTTTTCATAATTTTTTACTCCCTTTTCTTTGTACTCTTTTTAAGTGCGTTCTTGACTTCACCGTTTTTTTTCATTTTTTCCTCCATATTTTCATCCCTTCATCCATTATGTTACTTCATTATTTTCTCTCTTTCGTTAATTCTTACTTCAATACATCCGTTTTTCAATACTCATGTGTTATTTTTCTTGAGAATTCTCCCTTTGTTCCTTCCTCTTCTGCATTTTTTTTTCATACTTCAATTCTTCGCTCTACTTTTAATTCATTTTTCCTTTTTTCGTCTTGTTTCCTTGCATCCTCTTTTCCTACGATCTTTTTTTCTTACGGTTATCCTTTCTTCCTTAGTAGTTTCTCTTCATTGTTCTTTCTTTCATCCTTCCTACGTGCATACCTTGATTGTTATTTATTTCCTCAGTTTTTACTCCTTTTTTTCTCCGTCCTTTCCTTCTTTTCATTCGTTGTTCTGTTTTTCATTTCTCCTTAACTTTATAATATCATGAGAAGTGATAAAACAATGGGGTGAAACACTGGCGGATCAAAAACTGACAGAGGAACAGGGGTCGTTCACAGTATCCTTGTTCAATGTCTGCGCATCTTTGGGAAAGTTTGCATCTGTTTTCCAGGCGAAAAGATACGCTATTTACACGTGCTTACAAATGAAAATCGAAAGGGATCAGATGCCAAAAGATCTTTTTACTTTACAATAGCAAATAGCTAGACAGCACTGCTACATGTAAGTAACGCCAGCCTTAGGATTGGTCAGGGACTAACTTCAAAAATTCTTAATCCTAGCAAACTAAAATAGGGTGAAACTGGAAAAATTAGGCAGAATACTGAATTGGTTTAACCTGAAATCGGGTTTGCAAGGTTATTAATTTAAACTTAGAACTTTTAAATATGCATTTTTTTCGATTACGTTATCTTTTTCAGTACATAAACCTCAAGTTAAATTCTGCAAAGATTAAAAAGTCATATATTTATAAACGTAATGTCAACGAATTTGTCCAAACAATCTTGTTTATGTTTTCTTGTTTAATCGGCAGCCAGTACAGGGTGAACTGCCAAGGGCGTCTGCCGTGAGAAAGAAAAAATGTGGTGTCAGTAGTTTAGGCGCCATTTAAACAGTTCAAGGCGGAACACACATAAAAAATAGACTACAATATATCAAAAGGACGCGATAATGGCAGGTTGTTTCGTTTTTTTTTATTTACAGTAGGATTTACCGCGAGATATCCATTTATATCTATTGTGTTGGGTCATTAATCAATTAAATTGCTAGCAATTGAGGTTGGGATTAGCTCTTTTTTTTAATGATTTTGAAATGGTGAGTTTAATGGAACATTACTAGTCTACAGGGTGTCCCACGACGAGTGAAAACTATCTGTATATGGCAAAATACTTATAGTAAAATCATGAAACTTTCTACGTTTGGGTTTTCGGATACAATCTTTTCAACTAAAATATTTTCAAAGTTGTCCGACTTCCGGTAGAACTGTAACTTTGTTATTTTAAATGGAACACCCTGTATATTAATACATTTTTGAAATCTACGTACTATTTTAGTATACTTTTGTCTAAAAACTTTTTTCGAAAAATGCACACTTTTTGAGTTATTGATTTTTTGACACATGTTTTTTTTTTAAACAAAATATGCCTTTTTACATTTAAAAACAACCTGCCAAATGTCAAATAAATTTATTCATCCATTTTAAAGTTATCAAATTAAAAAAAAAACATTTAAATTTTTGTAACTTCAACACCCCGTATTTCTAAAAGTAAATGAGCTGGACCCATCAATCCTTATATCAATTTGTCCGATTTTACGAGAGGTATCTACATGCAAACGTTGTAAGTGTCATTTGAAAACACCCTGTATTTACATTTATAAATTACTCCAGTTATTCTTAGTGTCATGCTTATTATTTTTGTTCAAACATTAATATTATTCAACGAGGAAATTAATGAATCGATATTAAACTATTCGCACATTCTGCAATATCATTAATCTCGTCGACATTATACAGTTGGCAAGTTCACACTTCAGATTATTACACCACAAAAAAAGACCACCTCCTAGATCCTTTATTATAAAGTAACCGGTAGATAGAATTAAGCATTTCACCACTCCTTATTTACTGAAGAATCACTTCAACATGGCTAAACACCCATAGACGTGTACTTGATTAACGATTCGTTGAAGCATATGAGAAATTTCGCTAGTGTGCAAGACGACAGGGGTCACAACTACAAGTAATTCGCAATACGGCTTATTTTTTCTAAAGTATGTAGATTAATATAAAAAAAAGTTTACCAGTCTATCGATATCCCAAATTAAAAAAAAATCAAAAAATTCTTCAATATTTCGCGCTGGGAGGAAGGTAGAGAGAAATAAAAAATACCAGCATGTAGGGGAAATGTTTTGAAAAAAAAAGGTCACTAGCGTTTTTTTCGTCCGATCTATGGTTTGCCCGGAAAAAATTCGGTAAACCTTTTTTATTGCAGAACACTTCACCTACACGGTTTTTTCTATCTTCCTCCCAGTGCGAAATATTGAAGAATTTCGAAAATAGCTATTTGTATTACTAGGGAGGAAAGTGACACTTTTCCTCCCGCAGGATGTAGTTTACTGCACGACGCGAAGCGGAGGGCAGTAAACATCCAAGGGAGGAAAAGGCACTTTACTCCCATGTGATACATATGATTTTTCCTCCTACCCACTTTTTTTTTAAATTTATTCACGACACAAATAGGTAACGAATATAATTCAGCCCATTGCTTATATTGTGTATATTGTTTTTCATACCTATCTTTAGATTTTTGTGGTAGTAAGGTAAATGACGCTATGTTAGCATGTGCCTTAATATTAGGTGGTGTATTAGGACATTCAAAATCACTTGAATCGCTCTCCATTTTTCAAAAATTCAACCAAGTTTAATGAATGTAGCAACTTTGCACCACAAAAGTCAATCGCCGTGTTTACTGTCAGTGAGCCACAGCATACTATGCTTTTCTTATTCTGAACTCAAAAAACGTATACCTATCTAAGATTCCTGAAGTTGAAATTTGTATTGAAGAACTACGTTGAAGTACCATTAATGTTTGATTTTTACCAAAAAACAGGATATACAGGATGTTCTAGAAATTATGGAAACAATATGAATTTAATGAATTCACAAGTTTCATCGTTTACAACTTACTTGAAATGGGAGGGAGGAAAAATACTTTCCTCCCTAGGGAGGAAAAAGAATTTTTCCTCCTACCCTTATAGAAAGTACACACTTTCCTCCCTCAAATCAGGAGGGAAACCCATACTTTTTCTCCCAGGGAGGAAAAGTACTTTCCTCCCTCTCATTTCAAGTAGGTAAGTTGTAAACGATGAAACTTGTGAATTCATTATATTCATATTGTTTCCATAATTTCTAGAACATCCTGTATATCCTGTTTTTTGGTAAAAATCAAACATTAATGGTACTTCAACGTAGTTCCTCAATACAAATTTCAACTTCAGGAATCTTAGATAGGTATACGTTTTTTGAGTTCAGAATAAGAAAAGCATAGTATGCTGTGGCTCACTGACAGTAAACACGGCGATTGACTTTTGTGGTGCAAAGTTGCTACATTCATTAAACTTGGTTGACTTTTTGAAAAATGGAGAGCGATTCAAGTGATTTTGAATTTCCGAATACACCACCTAATATTAAGGCACATGCTAACATAGCGTCATTAACCTTACTACCACAAAAATCTAAAGATAGGTATGAAAAACAATATACACAATATAAGCAATGGGTTGAATTATATTCGTTACCTATTTGTGTCGTGAATAAATTTAAAAAAAAAGTGGGTAGGAGGAAAAATCATATGTATCACATGGGAGTAAAGTGCCTTTTCCTCCCTTGGATGTTTACTGCCCTCCGCTTCGCGTCGTGCAGTAAACTACATCCTGCGGGAGGAAAAGTGACACTTTCCTCCCTAGTAATACAAATAGCTATTTTTTTATTTGGGAAATCAATAGACTTTATTTTAATCTACACACTTCAAGGTACTTATAAAAAAATCAGCCGTATTGCTTATTACTTGTATTTTTCGTCTAACCCTACCGACTGGCCTATATTTTTTATTGTCTCAAACATGTTTTTCTAATTTATTTTAAGCCACAATTATTAGAGTTTCTAGTATATGTCGACCTTTTGAATTCATCGAGGCAGTTTAGGAACAGGTTTAATAGGTGTTAGCAGATCATGACTGTTAAAAAGGACATTTGACATTTATTGACAGGTGCCAGCTATGTTGTTGTATGCAACACTTAAAATACATCGCATCAATTAACTAATCACCAACAAACAATGAATTTAACAAGCTATACTTTGCGTTTGTACCCGATCACTACGGAAAATTTGATAAGCCAAGCTTAATTTACAGGAAGGTTGATCAGATTACGCTAGATTCGACAAATGTTCCTGTATTGGGTTTGCAGTATCCTTGAAAGGAAACATCAACTGTCCTGTATTGTTCACCAAGAGCCTCTTTGTGGAAATTCCTAACGTCAAAGAAATTAGTTTGTGGAGAGGTTCTCCATTGCTAAACATAAATATAGTTAATTGTTTATTTGTGACTACCCTTAAAAGAAACAACTACTTCACGGGCTACAAGCAACGATGGCTATTGAATTACACAGAGTTGGTAAAGTCGACACAATAGCGACATCTTAACCTGCAATTGCAAACGAAAATTCGTAAAATCTGGCAAGAAGTCACGTAGGCTTGAAGCGATAAAGTATAACCACAAAAACTATTTCAAATATCCTGGATCTAAATAGCTAAATAATAATAGCTTTGTTCGTAGAGCGAGTTTCAAACGGTTGGTGATTATTTCCATACTGCGCAAGCGCCGACTCCAACGGTTTGGGATTTGCTATCCATTTTCATGTTCTACGAACGCATTTCGTATTTGCTGCTGATTCTTCTCTTTCTGTTATGAAAATTTAGAGAAAGAGACAAAAAAAGAAGAATTTAATACGTTTCTTTCTGGAGGGATTCCATCATCTACAATTTTAGACAGAAATATACAGAAATAGGGATAGCCAAAGCAAATTCAAATTACAAAAATCCAAATAACATACAAAAAACAGAAAAATTTTCAGGTTATATCTGAATGAACAAGAACCATATTCAAAGTGCGCATGACCGTGATTGAAAATTTGGAGAATAGTCAGGCGTTTTCCTAACTATTCCCAATCAGTTGGGATTTTTTATTACGAACACACAACTAATAATTGGAAACTGTCAGTGACTCTTCTACTAACGCCAAATATTCTATGCGCATGCGATCTGCAGTTGTTGATCGCTCTACTAAGTTAATATAAAAATATTATAATTATAATGTAAACATTTATTTTTATATAAAACAATAAAAATCAAAAATAGATATGGCTACAGTACCCTCAACGACCCGTCTATAAATAACTAATCTTTCGTTTGCCGTCTAACAGGATTTTTTCGAAAGAAAGAAACGACACGATTGTATCGTAGTTGGCGCCGATTTGTTGCGAACAATGGCCGTTGTACGAGCCAGCGGCCGGAGGGTATCTTCGATGGGCACGGGTATCTTATTCCCAAGGAGAAAAAATGAATAGAATAGTCGATAGTGGAGTCAATTGGTATTTAAGTTTTGAGAAAAAGAAAATTAGCACAACATTAGTGAAAGGACAACATTACCTCGAAAACAACAAGAGGCGATATCGTCCCGTTTTGGTTGGTAGGGACTTTGGTTAACCAATTGGTAGGTCCTACGTCACCGCTATGACGTAAACTACCAATAACAGGCGAAATCGTTTGGTTCCCAGCATAGCCCTGTTGGTACCTACAGCTGATTGATGAAATTGACATAGAACAATATATTTACAAATAAAAAGAAAGACAGAAACTACTTTAGACAAGGATAGAAAGCTACCAATTTCAGTAACCGTGCTGCAGATCTCGGTATGTGATTTGACAGACCAAAAAGGGTACCAAAGTTATCTTGACGTCATCGTTTTTCGGAACGAAATCGATTGGTATGTAATTGACAGACCAAAGTGGGGTACCAAAACGGGACGAAATCGCCTAATGATTCTCGATCGGGGTTAAAAATGGTCATGTCCCAGTTGTTCCATTCAATCGTGGTTTACTTTCTTTGGGAACCAGTTAATAGTATCTATACCTGATAACAAGCCTTTCCGGAGACAACTTGGCCCTAATTAATACAACCTGCTGATATTTTGATACAGCTCGACTCCTTCCTGGATTAATGGGAAAACCAGAAGTTCGAAACCGAAAATTTTCCACAGGTATCTATACTAATCCACCTAGACTGCGCTGGTTTGATAAAATTAAAAATTGGACTTGAGTATGCAACTAATAAGAGGCTAGCCATAAAAGAAAAATTTATAAAAAAAAAACAAGAACAAAAACAGGCTTCAAAAGCAGATAACGATGAGGTGGAACGGTTGTCTGGTTATGACGTACGAGGACTAACTGAAAGATGACATCCCAACAATAAAGCTCTGGAGAAGGGGAACATTCATGGTCTTGGAAACGGAGGACCTTCTAGAGGCCCTACAGACATCTCGGATAACAGATGACAAATGCTAAGAACGGATAAAAACCTGTAATAGATGAAAGACGCAAATGACAGGCTAATTACAACCTATGGACTGTGTTAGGTAAAGTCCCATCCGACAAATACTAAACATAGAGCCTCTCATTTGTGTTAACAGTGCTAGTGTGTTAAACCAAGGGAGTTCTATACAAGAGAATTGCTGCCAACATAACGAACAAAAATATACTGGGGAAGGTTAGCTAACGAATGTCGAGAACGACTTGCTATTCTTGCAAGGCAAAACGTGGTGCGGCTAGCAACCCACTCTAGTTTTGAAGGCAACGAGATGGGCGGATGCACTGGCTGCGGGAGGAGCGGCAGCTCCTTTCTGCGGCCCGGGCCCGACCTTGGGTTTAATAAAACAAAAAATACGCAAGGAGACGAAGAAGTGGCTGAGGCACCTGAGCACCTCGCTCATTGGATAGCTCTGCAGGGTCCTAGACAATCCAAACTTCTACTGAAGGGATGGACTGATGGACACGCTAGGGCAGCTACTCAACTACCAAGGAATAGGCTTAGGAAGCTAGCAGGACTCCTAAAAGGGCACTGCTGTGTGAGGAAACACCTCTACAACTTAGGAGTAGAGGAAAGTTCCCTATGTAGGGGTTGCGGCATGACTGACGAAACGTCAGTCCATGTTCTCTTAGAGGCTGTGCTGTACTACGCAGGCGAATCTTCGGAGTCCCTGTTATGACCCCTGGAGACACAAACAGGCATCCATTGAAAAAGGTTGTGGCATTTATTGAAGAGCTCGGCTTCATGGATGTCTAGGTAGCAGGAATGGCACAATGGGCCCGCAACTGGCTTGAGTTTGTCCAGGACAAGGCTCGCCTGCACATTTAATAGTAGTAGTAGCTGCATAAAGAGGTTTTTTTCCGATCAATTTTTGGTTTTTCTTATTATGTTTTGAGTCCATTTACTTACCACCCATGTTGTACCCGAAAGGATTAGAGGTCTTTTTAGTTTGGGGTATTTTACATCTTACAGGTTGACGAAAAACTACTTTCAGTTGTCAACACATATTTGCTTGACTTTGTAGAGGATGACTTTATCATTTCCAAATAGCTCCAGACTGTACTTGATACTTATAGAGCTCTATCTTTATCAACCTCACATTTATAATTGATCGCTAACATTCGAAGAGATAATTTCCAGATAGTATTTTAGTTACAAGCGGTTTGACTTTACTATAAAAGTGATAAATAAAGAGCGAAAAACAATAAATTGAAAATACCTAAGGACGTACCGGTCACGAATTAACTTTACCGGAATGTCTGGCGGGTTATAAATAGACTAGGTGTTGCTCTTCTTTACAGGAAGAAAGTAAAATGTAAATAGTTTTTTTTTTATTCGAATTGACTATTGTTCACAGTGGCGTGTGAAAAAGTAGAAATAGATAGAATAGTAGTTTGTGCAACTAGTGTGGATATGATGGCCATATCGCACGAGGACGAAGTTTGAGCACGACGCCGTAGGCGGAGTGCTCAATCGTTCGAGTGCGATATGGACAATCCACACGAGTCGAACAGTATATTTTTTCTACGACCCACTTGAAAAATCTAGAAAATAAAAATTTTAATAAACTGTAATCTCTACTGTAATACAACTTCAATCTCAAAATTTTTAACAATTTTCATAATTTTACCAATCAATATCAAGCGGAATAATTATTTAAAAATAAAATTAAAAAAAAAAAATTTCTACTTTGAGAATCGAACCCTGTACCTAGCGCGCAAAAACCTAATATGCTAACAACTCGACCACCTAGGAATGTTTATGTTGATATCTATAACGTCACATGAATTACAAAATTTTATAAAAGCTGACGTCTATCAAAAGTCCTCTTAAATACCCATTTTATTCTGTTTTCAGTATTTGTCGTTAATTTATATGGATTATTTTATTTATGTTTATTATTGTTAATAAATATTCTTGATCCAGTGCTTCTAGGGAAGCCTTTTTTTAGATAAGTTATTTTGACGTTTCTTTGAAATTCAAAGAAGGGGAGTTGACAAATACTAATCGTGAATGCTGATTGGTGGATTTCATATACGTTCTAGGATGTATATGAATATATACGTTCAGTTAACTGGTATGGCCTACATTTCCATTCTGTAAACTGTGCAAAAAATGGATAATATACATGTGGGTGTAGAAAAAATAATTATTTGCTACAGCTTCAAGAAAACAAGGTACAAATATTTTCTACTTTCTTCAAGATAAACAGTTTGAAATTGCGAAATATTTTTTTAAATGCGCGATCTTTAACTAAATAGTGTTGGTTACATCATTGTTATTGATGGAACGTAATGTGTGTTATTTTTGCGAGTTTTTCTCAACATTTTTAGGTCTAGGTCTCACGTTTGGTGGGCAAGTACTTCAACTTTCCTGTGTTTTTTTTGGGTCAAGTGATGATGTAGCATATGGCTGTGCCCGTAATCTTGACATAATTAATCTTGGATTGGCGTAAAAGACTACCTTTGTTTATTATGAATTGCCGAAAATAATAAGTATCGTTTAAGAGAATTTCAAAAAAAATTTAAGTTCTTCCCGGCATGGGTAATAATGATACTTATTGAAATTTTAAAAATAATGATTAGGTCTGAATACGGTTAAAAAAGTGATTATTTTTAGGAGATATTTTCTTTTCATTACCTCTTAGTTTTTCTTGTGTTACGTTGAAATTGGTGTTAAACTACCGAAAAACACTCTCCTCAATAGTAAGACTCAAAAAAGTGTCTCTTGTCTCGATAATTGAATAGATGGGGCTTTTACTTGATGTAGATCCATACTAAATTGTTTGATTTCATAATCTTGTCTCGATCCCTGAGCATTCCAGTACTTCACTTTGACTCTGATCAAGTTGTTTCAAGCAAACACTACGAAATTGGACAACTAGAAAAGTTAGAGTGCTTTCAGACAAGATATTTGTGGTCGGCTACTAGTACGTATTTCTTTTCTGTGTCTCGTGGGAATGCGTCTATTCATGTTAATCTTTAAGCTTTTAAACATTCAAATAATGTGTTAGAATAGCAATACTCCTTTTTTCGTCTGATACCCAAGACTAACAATGTAATTTGTATTATAAGGAAAGAGATGATTCAGAAAACATGCAGTTTTTTTTATTTCATGATAAACATTGAAAAAAGAAGAAATTGAACACTTATCACGATATATTATTATCTGATCTTTGGCATGGACTCTCTCTCCATGTGTCGCTCTTCAGGACGAAAATATCACCAAATAAACTATGGCTTTGTTAAGAGCATGATGGCTGAGTTTGTTCGAACAAACCTTTAAATAGAAAAATAGTCATTTAATAACAACTTTTCTACACAAATTTACTGGGATATGACTAATCCACTTCTTGACATTTGATACTTCAATAAATAATATCTGCTTTATCAGCTTAATATGACTATCGCTTTGATATACATATTATCTAAACGAGAAACGTTTTAAAAAAAGGTAAAAGTCTGACAAGGTTGCGTATACACAAAACTAGAGCGATATAGATACAAAAAATAATTTTTCCTGGAAAACAACATTTTCATGTAACGGGTGAACCGATAAGCCGACTGTTTATCAGATACTATTCAACTTTAGCAGCAAAAAATAGTTGTTAAATATTTTAGGTCCATTTACATTTGCATTGTGAATGAAAAGATATTTTTTTGTAATGATATTCGATATTCTTAACAACAAAATTTACTGTTATGTTTAGTTAACTTATCGCAAAAGTTTCAGACCGCTTTTTTTAAAGGTGTACCTTCACTAAATTTTTAAAGTTGATATGTCAGTCGAAAAATTGGATTAAGCCGAGAAAACTTTGTCAAGCTGGCTTCTGTTTTCGGCAATGAAGCACCATCAGTGAACAATTTCTAACTGGTATGTAGCATTTAAATGTGGATTTTAGCGACGATCCAAAAACAGGTCAACGAACAACGGTGGTGACCCAGGAAGAGTAGCGGTAACCAAAATTGGTTTCGGTCTTACTTTTTCGCAATACCAAGACAGAATACGCTTGACCAATACCAAATACGCATGATTCAACGTTCAAAATAGGCAAAGCCTCTCGTGAAATAAGGTACGAGGCTTATAAATGTCTTCACCATCGTGGTGTTTATACAGTTTTTTCCGCTACTAGCGGACCTAGGTTAAAAATTATTAACTAATAGATAAATTCAACTTCTCAGTTTGCTAGAAAGAAGCAATAATGGTCAACTTCACAGCTATTGGTGGAAGGAAATAATTATTGTTACGGGAGTGGCCCAGCGAAATTCCCGTATGAGACGACTATGACTGTGTGTGCTCACTAATCGAGACTGCCTTCCCTTCCCCCCGCTACTAGCCGAGAACATTCCAGACTCTCGTCAGTAGAGAGATCTAGTCTATATAGCGACTCCGCCAGAACGACGAGAGCTTTCTAGAAATCTACTTACGCGATATAAATACATAAGTATCGCTTCACAGCCGAGTCAGTCATCAGAGTTGAGATGTAGTCACATAGATGGACAGTTAGTGTTTATACTGAAGGAAAGCGATCGTGTTTATTCAGTGACGTTCATATAAATTAGTGTAGTTAGTGAGTTTAGTGTATAATATAAATTAGTAAATTAAGGACAGTACATATAAATCTGTAAATATAAATTAAGGAGTTGTAAATATAAATTAAAATAAACGTTATATTATACACCGATGTATTTTTAATATTATTTTAATATAAATAAAGAAGTTTGCTAGTTAACCATGTAATATTGTAGAACCACCTAGATTTAGCTGTTTATTGCCGACTTCACATTATGGCTCTCTTCAGTGTCTTCTAATTTATAATTAATAATTACAAAAAATGTAGTACTTCTAATTCAGTGTTACGTTTAACGAATGTTTGGTGCCTTCTTGAGTAATACTTGAAAAAGATCAGCCGATATAGTTTTTCTTGGATCCAGAATAGTGATAATAAACCTGGATGGGGCATAGGAAGGGCCTAGTCAATAATGATGTGATCTAGCCTATTTATGAATTATTTTATTTGAAATAAAAGCCCGTTAGCCCGAGTTATTTGAAAAATTGTCTTAGCCAAAAATGGACCTACAAAATAATCATCTAGACTAAACAAACAAATAAATTTGAAAAATGAAATTATTATTGTTATACATGATATTTTTAGTGATAAAATATGTTGATGCGTGTCTGGTGTCTATACTTACACCCTGAAAATGTCTGGGGGGCACAGGGGGGGCTGTAGTTACGCCAGTGATAATACCTAAGCTTCAATATTGCTAAATATCGAAAAAATGATCAATTTTAAGTCTTATTAAATTTTTTATTAGAGTGGAATTAATTGAAAACTTTTAGTTTTATTCAAAACAATATCTTATATCAGAGGGAAGATTTTGTATTGTGTCCGGTAGTAAAATGATTTGTGGAAATATTCCATTTTATAAACGATTAAAAGCTGCGAGCATGACATACCTTTGGGTTAACAATTCATGTATGCTCATCATACTTCATCAAGCGTGACTATAGAAGAAAAATGATGAACTCTCAGGGTCAAGAGAAAGTTTCGTATGTCCTAATCTGTCCGAGGGTCAATGTTATTTGTATGAATTATTTAGGTTTTCTTTAAATTTGTATCTGAAGGTAATAGAAGACGATAAGATTTGTTTTTGAGGAAGTAGTCTATTAATGTTGAAATATAAACAGTTATTTCACTTTGTTTGGAATAGATTCATGTTCAATTTAGAAAAAAATCCGTGCAATTTGGTCAATTCTATACGCACTGATTGAAAATTAAAAGCACGTTAAAATAGTTATTTATGTCATTATTGTGTTTTTATTGCTTAGTTACCAACTATCTAATGTCATACTTTACACTCCTGCGGGCATAAAGAGGAATAATTTTTTTCCTCCTACCCCTATAGAAAGTACACACTTTCCTCCCTCGAATCAGGGAGGAAACTCATACTTTTTCTCCCTAGGGAGGTAAAGAACTTCCCTCCCTGGAGAGGAATGTATTTTTCCTCCCTCTCATTTCAAGTAAGTTGTAAAGGATGAAACTTGTGAATTCATTATATTCATATTGTTTCCATAATTTCTAGAACATTCTGTATATCCTGTTTTTTGGTAAAAATCAAACATTAATGTTACTTCAACGTAGTTCTTCAATACAAATTTCAACTCCAGGAATCTTAGATATACGTTTTTTGAGTTCATAATAAGAAAAGCATAGTATGCTGTGGCTCTCTGACAGTAAACACGGCGATTGACTTTTGAGGTGCAAAGTCGCTACATTCATTAAACTTAGTTGAATTTTTGAAAAATGGAGAGCGATTCAAGTGATTTTGAATTTCCAAATACACCTCCTAATATTAAGGAACAAGCTAACATACAGTCTGTTCGCTGAATCTTTTCCCATGTATGAAATAATTCACATACTACTTTTTGTATTCCGTCTCTTTCCTACTCACAGAATCTTAATCCCCGAAATGGAACCGTTTGTTCCATTACAGCGTAATATAACAAACAGAGATAGCCATATGATGAATGTCGGCGATACGTTTAACGCGAATTAGTACTTTGACGTCGTTGACAGCCAAAGACTTTGTTTACATTTTTATTTTACATTTTTATTCACCTTTTCGCCCCTTGCATATAAATTTATTTCAAAAACAGTTGTTATAACGACTAACTTTTACCTTAGTGTTCAAATTATTGAGGTAAGTAAATATTATTTCTTATTATTTACTTCGCAATGAAAACTAACCTTAAATTGACATTTCAATATGATTCTGGATAGAATTCCATCAAACTAAATTATATGAAACATATTTTGCTTCCACCAATGTAGAAAATATTGACTTTATTTTCTGAAAGACCAGAACTATTTATGAATGATTTTTATTTTTAGAATATACCTGGAAAGAGGTTGAATTCGCAAGCACAGGAGCTGGTCCTAAATGTGTTGGAGTATTTTGAGTTGGAAAAAAGAAATGGAGGACCTTTGGAACCACTTTCATGTGTTCAAGAGGTAACATAAATACTTAAGTGCATGTTTGTTTAGGAATATACTTATTATTAATAATTTTTTTCATGTTAGAGGGTAGCTGCTGCTTTGAAAATATCTCGCCGGACAGTATATGCTATAAAAACAAGAAAGGAAAATAATCCAATACTTTCAAGCCCAGGCAAAACCAGAACTCGTTCTAAATCTAAGACAACTGATCTACCTGAGGGAGCTAAGATGGCAGTACGGAATACATTATACGATATGTACCAACAAAGTAAATATTATTTATTTATTATTTAATTGAAGTCTTTTGGTAAAATGTAGGTGTAGGTATTTTGTAATGAGTATATTCAAATCATAGTATATTAAAGAAAACTTAAGGAAGGTATTTGTATAGATTTTAGTAGTTTTGCGATTACATTGCAAATTCAATTTAAATATTGAATTTATCTTATTTTTTAACAGTCAGGGCTGAAACATTGATGGAATGAGCAATCAAAATATCATTAAAAATATATTATATAGTATTAGTTGAAATTGAATCTACTATAATTTTTGTTTTAGAGAAGCATGTTACTTTGACTACATTAAATTGTGAATTAAGGGACAGAGAAATTGTATCTATTGGCAAAACATCTCTAAGCATTTTGTTGAAATCATTGGGATTCAAATATAACAAAGATGACAATCGAAGAGCTTTAATGGAGCGAACCAGTATTGCAGCCTTGAGAGCCAATTTTCTGCGTGAATATATGGTAAACCTCTCAAGTACTCACCCAAGAGAACTTGTATTTTTGGATGAGACATGGATCTATTCAAAAGGCAATAAAACATATTCTTGGCAAGACAACAGCACTAAAAGTGTACGTAAACCAGATGGTTATGATGGAAAACGTTTCATAATTGTTCATGCTGGTTCTACCAAAGGTTTTGTCTCTGAAGCAAGTCTAGTATTCTGTTCAAAATCTAAAGTAGCTGACTACCATGGAGAAATGAACAATGAAATTTTTATGGAATGGATGAGTACTAAATTAATTCCCAGCCTAGAAGAGCCATCTCTAATTGTTATGGATAATGCTCCATATCATAGTGTCCTTTTAGAAAAGCAACCTTCTACTATATCGACAAAAAATGAGATTGTTACATGGTTGACAACAAACAACATTAAGTTTGATACAAAACTTACAAAACCTGAACTGCTACAAATTGCAAAAATGAATAGAAAAGTAAATGTGTATAAAATTGATGAGTTACTACGAGAACATGGTCATGAAGTGCTGAGACTACCACCATATCATTGTGAATTTAATGCTATTGAATTGATTTGGGCTAATTGCAAGTCATATTACAATAAATATATTGGTAGAGATGGATATTCAGATAGTTCTGTTATAAATATGTGGAAAGAGGCACTGGATCAATGTGATCAACAAATTTGGGAAAAATGTGTTAGACATACTCATGAAATTATAGAAAAGTGGTATGTCCGAGAGCAGAATATAGTTGATTTTAGCATTCAACCTATAACCATCGAAATAAATACTGGTGATAGTTCTGATTCTGACTATGAGGAAGATTAAATAATATATATATACAAAGACAGGAATATTAGGGAAACAGCAAAATTGTAAAAATTTACTCTTTCTTACATCATTTTCCAATCTTTTGGAATATCTTTATTTCCATTTTCAAGGATAGCATTTGAGATTGTATCACAAGTTGTTTTAAATGGTAAATACATCTAACAATAATTTTGATTTCCCCAATATTCCTGTCCTTGTACATTATTATTCGGCAAATATATACTGTAACTATATTCAAATGAGTTTTAAATATATATATTTAAAATATTTATTTTTTATTTTCACATCCTAGAATATTTTTATTTTCCATTGTTGAACCGTATGGGTGGGACGGCCCAATAGTAATGGTTGCCAGCCATAACCCTAAAAGGGCAATCTGATTTGCAAAGTTTCTACCTAGGAAATTGTTATTAATACTAATTCTTGTGCAAGTAACCCCATAAAACTATGGAATTCTAACAGTTTTTCCAAACTAAAGGTTTAGGTAGCACATTGCTAAATGGCTATAAAATATTCACAAAAATCTATCACACCAGCTTCAATAATAAATAACGCGCATCGTAATTTTAGCCACATCCACAAGCAATTGACGGCATCCACAGCATTGAACTACGACCTACGTTTTATTTAATGTATTGATGTATTGCGTGTGTATATTATTGATGACGCATGGGAAAAGATCCAACGAACCAACTGTAGCGTCATTAACCTTACTACCACAAAAATCTAAAGATAGGTATGAAAAACAATATGCACAATATAAGCAATGGGCAGAAGACAACAAGATACAGAAATATTCAGAGAATGTTTTACTGGCATATTTTTCACTACAAGGAAAATCATTAAAAGCTTCAACACTTTGGTCTAAATATTCAATGCTACGCACAATGATACAAATGAAGGACAATGTCGATATTAAATATCCAAAGTTGATTGCAATTCTAAAACGTCACTATTTGTGTCGTAAATAAATTTTCAAAAAAAGGTGGGTAGGAGGAAAAATCATATGTATCACAATGGGAGTAAAGTGCCTTTTCCTCCCTTGGAAGTTTAGTAAACTATATCCTGCGGAAGGAAAAGTGGCACTTTCCTCCCTAGTAATACAAATAGCTATTTTAATCAACATTTTCTACGTATTTTTCTTGCATACAATTTCCAATTTTTCGTATTCCATGTCGAAAGCTTCTTTAAACTTTTTGGTAACAGATTTTCAGTTGCTTTCTTTGCTTTTCCGATAATTTCGTCAGAAATTCCAAAATTTTCATTCATTTTGACTTCCAACTTTGACACATTAAAAATTATTGTGATTTTATGACATTTACGTTTGTCAACATTCACCTAGCAACGATAGTGTCTACTTACTATCATAAAATGACCATGTTATCGGATTTTTTAAAATACTGATTTGTATTTAGATTGGATTGAAATAACGAACTAGCATGACATAAAAGTTTGTATGTACCAAGGGCATAAACAGATGTGTATACCCTCGTGCGACTCCATAAACATCTTTTTATATCCTTGGTACATAAATAACTATTATTATACAAGGGAAAAAGTATTAGATTTTAGCTCGAGGTTACGTCAAATCCATGCTTTAAAATTTAACAGTTGCTTTAAGAATTGGCCCTAATAACAGTCAAAAATTGTTACGACTATATTACCCAAGGAATTTGCTTAGAAATTGTTTGAAATGAGCTTCCATTTCCATACAGATTAATAAATTTGATTGCGTAGTCCGCCAGTAGGAGTATTCTTTTATTTTTGTACTTTCTTGCCTAGAAGGTGTAAGAACGGTTCAAAATTCAAATAAAATCTGTAAGCGAGATGGAATTTCCATAAAATTACAAAAACCTTGGGCGAAGAAAGTCCAATATTTGTCATTATTTCAAACATCGCAAAATGCATCGCTCGCAGTTACGTTGTAAGTGAATTTCATCAGATCGTTTTAAATCGATTCGCAAACACAAAAAGAGAACAACAATATTAAATCGTTTCCCAATGGTATTTTCCTACGATCATAAAGGAAAGTGACATATTTCGCACTGTCTAGTTCTATGGAAATTGGCCTTTATCCATACGCGTATACGGAAAAAACTGTTTTCTTTTGTTGCGTTTAATTATGACTTCCAAATAAAATCCGTAAGTTGAATATAAGACAGACTGATGCAATTTTAACGGGATATAAAAGATACATTTTCAGCGATTCTAAAAGCATTAACCAGACATGGAAAGTACCTACTTCAATGAACGGGATACAAACCAAAATTATTATTTTGCAATGAATTCTGGAAATTGTACTGAAAAATTTTCTTCTCTAACGCCTGAAAATACGACTTATGGAATAATCTTTAGTCGAAGAAAATAAAAGGTATCTGTTCGGAATGCACTGAAACAAACGTGAAGAAAAAAAAGCGAAGTGCCGATGACCCAGTATCGAAAGTGATTTATTTTTTGTTTTATTATTTTATATAAAAAGCAAAACCGCATTGTAAACCCACGTGAATGTCATTCTCGAAAATTGATGGAACTTCAGGGGAATGGTTTATTTATTGTTGGGTAACCGCTCGGTTAATCCCTTTATCATAATTTGCATCCGTCAAGATATGATCTCGATTCCAAACGACCTTCTGTTTATTTTATACAGACCTTGTAATAAAATTGAGTCAGTATATGGATCTGATGCTTTTTATTATAAATATAGTAAAAATTTGATAGGTTTTACAATAAACAAACAATGGAAAAAAACATTGAGGATCGAAATAGAATAGGCTGACTCTTCAACATTAAAAGACAACCCTCTTATTAGTCGACTAAAAAACGGAGAAATAGTCGCCTCCTTCACCAAAATCCGAGACAGAGAGAAAAGACATTTGTGCTCAAAAGATTTTGCATTAAAAGGAAAACATTCTAGGAGGGAAGGTTGAAGAAACATTTTATAAAACTTACAGACAAACATTCATTAGTTCACAAAATATGGTTGTACCTTACAATAATTGAAACCTTTTTGCCCCTTTTCAGTCCACTATATTCTAAAAATTTTATCTTCACTTTTATTGGTATATTTAGGTTCTTAGAAGGTGCGTCCTCGTATTTTAGATTGCCTATGACCTATAGACTTTTTTATAACAATACACATTCACTAATCTTCAATTACTTATATACCATTTCGAATCGTGATAAAAATAATAATAGAATATATTATAAGGGACAAGTTATGAAAGAAAATAATATCTGACCTTTCAAATAACAATATTATTTGTAGGTGTGAACGCGAGCAAAATCAATAACAAAAGGTAACAAACGATCGATCACAGCCTTAAAATGTCATCAAAGAATTCGAAATTTTTTCAATAACCTTTCTGTCGGCTCAACTTTTCTCAAGTAACCGAAAAATTTCACGATATCATTAATTCTATGGCAGGAAACTGTAAATAAGGTAAATAACTGTCCAAAGCCGTCAGGTTTTTTTGTCAAATAGAGTTTTAGTGTGTGAATAGATGTCACTATTATCGCAAATTGAACTGAGATTAATGTATTTGTGCGATATCAATGGTTCTCAGTGTATGCTAGAGTTAGATGTCACCTTCAAGGTTATTTATTTTTGTCCCTTCAACATCCTTTTACCGGGCTTCACTTTGGTTGTTGTGTATTCTTTGGTGACGGTGGTGAAAGTAAAGCTTTCCTTAAGTTTTCAGTTGAAAATCAAAGCAAGATGATTTTTTCAATGCCTATGCAGTAAAAGTGTTACCTATAAACGTTAAATGTCACTAAAACTGGCGTTTAATGTTTATCGGAGACATGGATTGAATAATCATTTTCTCTTGTTGTTGAAAAAATGTTGGTCGTAGCTATTGCGGAAAAAGAAAGCACGACATGCGTTCGAGTGTGTAAAACTAGTGGAGCAAGAGGGAAGTATATTTTGTGCAAAGGAAATTTCCTTCAGGCACTAAGCAGAAGGAGACACAATACATATTTTAAATCTCAGTGAAAAGCTCTCCTCTCCAGCATATACAGGGTGTTTCTAAATTCTTACGATCAAATTCAACAAGTGATTTTTCGTATTCAATTAAGATGGGTGTTGTCTATAATAAAATTTCCTTAGTCCATTCCTTTCCGAGATATCACCCTTGAAAGGTAGTGAGTGAAAAGTTTTATATTTATAAAATTTCAGTATAGGTCCATTGGATGCGTGCCATGTACCTACTTCTGGTGGCACATTGGCCTATCCGAAGATTGCCCGTCTCCTCGAGTCCAGTGCCTTACAGTCAGACAAGATCTGGGTCACGGTCTGGATCTCCATGCCACATAGTCTGCAGCTGAAGTCCCCGTTATATAACCCTATTTTATGCAGGTGATCTTTTACCAGGGTATGACCCGTTAGATAACCTGTAATAATTCTTAGCTTATTCCTACTGATATTCAGTAGTTCTTCGGCCCGCTTTGCACATGTGTCACCTATGAAGGTTTTACTGTGTACTGCTTCGGAGTGTTCCTCAAATGAAGTCTATGTTGGCTTTGTATCCATTCCAGGACACACTGGAATAGAAGGAAATGAAATAGCAGATGAACTAGCAAAGAGAGGGACCTCAATCCTTTTGCGGAATCAGTCCCAATGTAATATTGGAAGAAATAGGTGAAGCCGAAAGAAAGAGAAGATCCGACCATTGGAAATATCTATTAGGGCTTAGACCTTAGACAATCAAACATTCTTCTGGGTGACTACAGCCTGTTAAGCTAAAATGAATGTAAAGTGGTTACTTTGCTGCCTAGGCACGAAAGTGATTACTAAACTAAAATAAAGAGATTGTGGGAATTGTAATAATTTGCAAATACAATATCCTCATGAACATGAAATGAAAAAATTATATGTTCAACTTGGCAGCAAAGTAGATTGACTGCCTTAGCTGAATTCCTATAGCCTCGCTACGCTCGGCTATGAATTCATCCTCGGCAGTCAATCTACTACTTTGCTGTCTAGTTAAACAAATAACTATTATAACCACACAACTTTTATTTTGAAATTCTGTTTATGCAATAATAACTATGGTAAGGGCTGGGACATTTATAATGAATAACCCTGTATGTAAGATAATAATATTATCGACTTGATCGGCAAGGAGTTCCGCTACTTTAAAAATTTAAATCGTCGTCTTTACGGTACTAAATAATAATTGATAAAAGCATTGAATCGATGGTAATGAGTCTGCCCCATTTTTTTAATATTAAAAATTATCCATCACAACGAATTTATTATACAATATTTCTTTATAGGTCGAGATTTACGGACCAATTAAAAGACCCGTTATTAATATAATTATTGATTTCGTTATCAAACGCGCGTATTATATACCAGCTGCGAGTATCTTCGATGAAATAATTACCTATATTTTTTTATTACGCAAACTCTAGTGTTGGTGTGTGGTTGTTTCGATTTTTTTCAAACCTTGACATGTAAAATTATATCCTCTCGATTACAAAAAAGATATCGTCCAGTAAAAATATTAAAAACGTTCAACTACACTGACCAGTGACAAGCCCAAACATTGAAATTGTAATTATACCAATAGTTACCGCTGAATTATTATAATTATTCTAACGCTTTATAAGTTTTGAAAAATAGTGACAATAGCAACAACTACTTCCCGTGCTATTTATAGACCCCGACGAATGTTGAATTACACTACAAAATCAAACGGGATTGGTATATCTACAAGACGTTGAACACCAACCATTTTGGTTTGCAATTAGAAGGCACAACATAACATATGATCGACATAATACCATAAGGTTCAGTCATAGTATTAGCCTAGTCAAATTACACAAACTATACGTAGAATGCAGCAAAAAATACAAAAAACTTGAAAATTCAAAATTGTATAGTTGTTATTGACATGAGAAAAACTTTACGATGCTAGATGTGATGGTAAAATTAAATAAGCTTATAAACCAAACTAGGCCAAAAATATCGTGTTTGACTGGTTTAAGAATATGTGAGGCTGGGATAATGTGCGTTCTATTTCCCATATATGTACTTTACATAACAACAAACTAAATCAGTAAGAATCTGCCTTGTTACTGTCATTAATAAAATAACAGCAAATGCGGAAACTGAATTTATATAGATTTTAATCGTAATTCGCGTTTATTAATGAAAATTATTGCTATTTTGAAATTTAGATGGGTTTTCCTATTTACAAGGTGAAAGGTGTGGTTATGGGAACAACACGATAGAAACATATATGTAAAGTGAATTATTCAGTGTAATATCACATTTATTATTAACGTAAAAAGTGGAACAATATTAAAGAAAATGTATATAATATACAATGTGTTCTCTGGAGTTCGCCATGTGGGAAACTTTTTTATTATCAATTTTAGGAAAAAACTTCTTCATAAAATGCTTTGCATGTTCCAAAACCTTGAACAAAATCATCATATATCAGTTTTTTTCAGTATTATACGAGATTTGTCAAAAAAATATGAATTCTAATCAAGAGTAAAGTACCTTTAAATTTGACAATATCGAAAAATGTTGTTAAAAAAAGTTTATCAAAATTGAAAACTACGTTCAAATATGCAATTGCATCCATTTAAATTGAAAAAATAGTTTTTGAGCTTTTCAAATTTTGTTTATATTTTCTCAATAACCATATTTGCGTAAAATTTCAACGCATTCTGACAGTTACTGTCAAACATTTGAAGCTATGAAACATTTAGCGGATCCTAGATTACAGGTAACTACAGAAAAATTTGCATTGTATACAACCCTGCATAGTTCACTAGGTAACTAATTCATATGGGTAAAATAATTGTAGTTATTGATTGGCAATTATTTGCAATTTAAAAAAAAAACACTTTTCTATACATTATTTTGTTACAACGCTACGGAAGTATAGCTGTTTATTTATTATTGCAAAATTCAGTCATATCCTGCGATGCTTATCTTAGAGAAAGATATAAACTGAAGGCCGGATCTTAGTTTTAATCATCCTGTCTATGGTTAATTCAATTTATTTTTCAATATAATACAACCATGAATTATTTATTTTAATGTGCGTTGCCCTACTTTTAAATAAAAACTTGGTCAAAGGACTTTTTGTCTGTTTGGTATCTTAAGAAGTAGAGGAAAGTTCCCTATGTAGGGGTTGCGGCATGACTGACGAAACGTCAGTCCATGTTCTCTTAGAGTGAGTGTACACACTGTCTACACTGGGCTGTACTACGCAGGCGAATCTTCGGAGTCCTTGTTGTGGCCCCTGGAGACACAAGCAGGCATCCACTGAAAAAAGTTGTGGCTTTTATTGAAGGGCTCGGCTTCATGGATGTCTAGGTAGCAGAAGCACAATGGTTTCGCCAGTGGCCTCAGTGCCGGAACCTTGGCTTGAGTGTGTATAGGACAAGGCTCGCCTGCACATTTAGTAGTAGAAGTTGGTATCTTAAGATTTTAATTTGCGAAAACCAACCCTCTACAATATATCTTGGCGCTCGAAGATTTAACCTTTCTTACCAACATGATGAAAAGCGTTGGGAACTTCGCCACAGATAAGCCTTAAGGCACATCCTCTCCAATCAATTTAGTGACAAGTGACATTTCGGCACAAAGTAATTCAACTTTCACGTATTGGTATGTTGGAAAAATCGCTCTTCGCACTGGCAGTTTCGGGATGTAATTTCGGTCTTAAATCGACATCAACCAAAATATTTTTTTTTGTTTTCTACATACTATGAGGTAGGTGTCGAATTTACTCCTTTATTTATATTCATCAAATATTTATTTGTATGCAATTTATCTGTGTCCAGTTTTTCCATTTTTATGTCGCTGTTTTCAAGTTTTCAACAAATAATTTTTTTCCCTTTAATTAAATAGAATTGTTTTTGCGTGTATATATTACATAAGTGCGCACTTAATATAAATCTTAATGTTTATGAATTCACTTGTTCGGATCAAACAGAATAGGCATGATGACTGATTTTGAAAAACTGCTCCACGATGTTTTCACGTATATACTTTATCTACAATAAATGTTATTTCTGTAAAAAAAGATGTTTTTAAAGGAAAAATTCAACTTTTAAAAACACATTTTAAATTATGCGCCAAAACGCTATAATAGTAATGGCGTCCTTCTATGACGTCATCAATTCTTAACAGTGTCAACTGTCGATAGGTTATCTATGATCTGTGTCATGTAGTAATATCGTCAAAGACAGACTTCAAACACTTGACAGCTTGCAGGTTAGAAGTTTATTTTGATACATAAACATAATTTCAAAAACGGTTTTTTGTGGTAATAAAAACAGAGATACTTGATAGTATATAACGAGAAAATATCACATGAACCAAGAAAAGCCAACAGCAACAAAGGAAATACAAAACCATAGATAATATAAAGACAACAAAACAGATGTTCGGATTTGGTTTGGGTCGGATAATGGATATCTGCGAAAGCATGACGTCACTCTCTTCTGATTGGCGTTTGAGATAAGATGGCGGATGGTTAAATTTTGTGCTTATATTTTTACTAAAATAAATGTAATCACACATGAAAATGAAAAATAAGTGATTTCTGTAGAATCTCTGCATCTTAAATAATTATATCAAATCAATATTTCGGTGATTCTTAGTGACAGTCATCATGCCTATTGAATCTTGAAAACTTAAACAAATCGTTTCAATTAAGTGTGTTTTCAACGGCATCTATCAACGGTGATTAAACTCATTTACGTTCGTTTTTTTTTATCGATGATTTGGCTTAATTTACTTTGATTTCGTCTAAAATAATTTTGTGCGAATTTTCAAGTTTGAGTTTGATATAGAACCAATTAGGTTTTTATAAATCTTGTCTCGATACATTGGAAATTTTTGTAAATCAATACATTTTTGAAGGGAAATATATTGAAAAAAAAGCAAATAGGCAGTCTTGTAAACTGCCGACTGAAGTGAAAACAAAAACACATAGTTACTTCCATAGAAACTGGAGAATAAAAAAAAATAATTTAACCAGCTCGACAAAAATTATGTGGTACTCTCATTATTTGCAAATAAATTAATTCCTTTCAAAAATTTTTGAAATTATTCCAAAGAAATCAATCCCTCAAATTAATTTTATCGCACTTCTATGGTTAATAAATATTTTCACAAAAAATTAACCCTTTTTCAAAAATATCATCATACGCCCATGATGGGAGGAAATTTGTCCAAATAAATTAACCCCTTTAAAAATATTTATCGTACGCCCAAAGTAAATGGAAAATCAATGATTCCCTTACTTAAAATTTTATTCAACGTCCATGTTAGATAAAAAAATTTGTAAATAGATGTTTCCCTTTTAAAACTGGATGGTACTCCCATGGTAAATGAAATTTTCAACACAAAAATGAACCTCATTTTAAAAATCCTATCATACGTCTATGATGGAGAGAAATTTCTCCAAATATTAGCCCCATTGAAAAATTTTAACGTACGTCAATGGTCCATGGTCGACAGACATTTTTACAAATACCGGGTGTCCCACATTATAGTATACATACAAAATCTCGCTTATTTGACAAGATAAATTAAAAATTAAAAAACTGTTTTGAATGGTAATGAATGGTAGTCCCTTCATAATGATTTATGAAAAAACTTGATTACATTTGACAGGCTTGTGCACCCACCTATCACTTTTTATTTCAAAATAGTACCCACTGTATATTGTCATTGAAAACTGCTTGTTATTCTGGAATACAACGATACAACATACTTGTACTTATTTTTTAATATTAACAACAAAAAATTAACATTTTAGACTTTTTTAAAAGTATTACCTAATTATTCTTGTAAAAATTATGTTGCCTCCGCCGATGGTTATAAAAATGTCGGAAAGAAGTATATTAATTTTTTGCTGTCAAAAACCGATGCCTCTGTAAAAAAAAAAATTTGTGCAGCTTAGAGGACACAACAATCAATTAAGTCATCGATTAACTACACTAGGCACTTTTTAACAATAAGTATTTGAAGTTATTTTATGTTATATCGTTGTTTTCCTAATAGAATAACACGCAATTTTTAATGACAATATACAGTGGGTACCATTTTAAAATAAAAAGTGATAGGTGGGTGCACAAGCCTGTCAAATGCAATCAAGTTTTTTTATAAGTCATTATGAAGGGACTTTGATACCATTCAAAACAGTTTTTTAATTTTTAAATTATCTTGTCAAATAAGTGAGATATTGTATGTATACGATAATTTGGGACACACAGTATATGTTTCCTTTTTAAAAACTGTATCGTACTCCCATGGTAACCAGCAATTTTGACACAAACATGAACCACTTGGAAAGCCTGACGCGATTTCAATCAAATCACACTGATTACCGATATCTATATTCCCAATTGCATTAGGAGAAAACTTCATATAGTCCAATAAATATGATATCAATGTTAAATATGATTTCGCTATATTTAATTCAAAATATTCAACAATACTGCCTACATAAAAACCCATAGACTTCCAGCTTCGGAATGCAAGTGCATAATGTCTATCTGGCGCCACACATACACACAGTGCGTTACTCAATAATAACGACACAATACATCATGATACTTTCAATTGAATAAACATAAGGTCGCCGAAGAAAACATCCTAGGAGTCAGATTTCTTATCTAATAATTAAAATGCGACCATTAAAAACGATACTATGTCATACGAGAATCTTGTTTATCAGTTACAGGAACCAACAATAGAAAAAATATTAGATTGCTGTATTGTTTTGTAAACGAGAGTAAATATTAGCTGTTTTCGCGGAGACACATCCTGAACAAATTCGGAGGGACTACGCATGCGCAATTAAAATTTGAGTGTTCGTGGAGTGCTTCAGAATGTGTTCAGGATAAAAAATCCCGTGTTCGAGGAAGACTTAGATTCAATTTCGAGCATGCTCGGAACGTGCTCGATGAATCCTAGGATGATAGCTGGGATTTTTTGTTCCGAACAGATTATAACCTCAAAATTTTGGTTGTTTGACTTTATAGTGGTTTGATTACTTTTTGATTTGCGTTTGAAACTTTAAAAAACTTTTGGATTATATATATTTTGATGATAAACAGTGTTTGTTGAGTTGTTTTTTTTTTATTTTTACTTTATTATAGACTTCGTTCTTAAGTTTTATTTTATAAACAAATTTGCTAAAAGGTAAGGTTTTTATTCATAATTAGCCTCCAATAAAAGGTTATTCTTCTTTTTTGCACATTTTGTGTTAACTCAACTTCATGTCACTTCAAATTCGCGTTCGCGCTACCTTTAAAATTCGGAATAAGTCTGTAGGCACGCTTGCGCATTAAAGAAATCCAGTATGTACTCGGTTTGTGCTATGGATGTGTTCAGGATGTGCTCCGCGAAAATAGCTAATATTTACAAAGGGATGAGTAAATAACAAAAATTTACTAAATTTGAGCACGTCGTAAATTAATATTAATCCACATTTAAACTTTAATTGCCGAAATTATTTTGAACTGTCTCAAACATTCTATATGAATATAGTCAAAGATTACAGAATAAAAATATTTCTGTAATCTTTGATATAGTTCTCCAAAAGCCCGCAATTTTTGAGTACAAATCCGCTCACGGTCAATTGGGAAAAGTAGAATTCGATAGATGGCGCTCCGAAATGTCAATGTCATCCCAGCAACGAGTAAAACAAATCAGCTGCCCTATAAGCCATTTGATATTCAAGTGGTTTCATTTTGCGGTTTTGGTTATTTTCAGTGTGTGTTTTGTGAAACTTTTCCTTTTACTTTGATTGTGCCTTAGTATTTTGCGTTGTTAAACTAAATTTTGACTCCTAATATTTTTATTTTTGGAGTAATAGGTATGGTTGATATTTTCAAAAATAAAACAAGTTTAGGTCTGATTTCGTCTGATTCGTGTTTTTGTTTTATTTTTGATATAGTCATATCTACAAAAGTTACAGGTAAGGTACGTTTGTATTGAGTAATATTTTAAATCTTTAATAACAACTTATTTTCTCTTTGTTTTTGTAACAATAGATTAGGTATACACTGACTATTCAAAGTTTATTTGAATTTGTAAATGCTGAGCCTAAATGAGGGACAGGCAGTTTTAAATGCTGGTCAAATATTTTTGCATATTACCTATAGAGGAAATAAGTGACACTTTCATAAAAGTGCAATGAAAACAAAAAATAGAATAACATAACCTCTTCCATAATATCTCTGATTATATAAGAATATAACCTCATAAATGATGACAGTTGAGTTGAATAGAAAAACACAGTTTTAAGCATGTCACTGACACAAAATTAAACAAATAAAGTACGAATTTACGGTAAATACGTTGACTTGCATATAATACAAAAGCAATGCAAAACGAATTGTTTTACTCGTTGCGCCAATTACAATTTTTTTCCGCCAGAGGTCTCATTGAATTCTACTCCGCCCAATTGAATGAAATTTTGGTATCTTGTATGTCCTGATAATGGCGAAGAAAAGCTCTCATAGACAGAACTAACTAAAACCCAAAATGAAGTCAATTTTGATCTCTTAATGCAGGGATCTCCAGACTACGGCCCAGGGGCCCATTCTCCCTGGTTCTTTTAGGTTGATGGTTTACGATACACATATTGCGAAAATTACTTCGGAACTCTCGCCTCGGATTACACAAGTACGACAAGGATATATGAAAGAGAGAGAAAGAATAATTGTGCGCGGTCATCACTTTGTTTCACCTTAGGGGTGTATACTTATTTCCCGAATCTGGCTAAATGTTCTTTGTCCCCCTACCCACCAACTAGTGAATTCTCTCTGTAAAAGACAATGTTGAAAGTGTTTTATTTTACCTATTGTGCATGATTTCGAAAAAGAGTCAACGAAAAAGAGAGAAAAGTATCATTTGAACAAATTAATCTGCGCTTCTGGCAATAGCGGTTAAAATAGGGGGGCAATTAACATTCCGCCAGCCTCGGGAAATAAGTATTCAACCCTAAGGTGAAACAAAGTACACGCCTTAATGACCGCGCATAATTATTCTTTCTCGCTCTTTCAGCTGTTTATCTGTCGTACTTGTATAACCCGGCATACTTCCATAAGTATTTTCGCAATTTGTTTGTGATAATAGGTCTTTTCGTAGAGCAGTCACAAACAAATACAGTATAACTTGAGTATTTTCAATGTCCAAATTGGACAACTCAAAAGATAAATTATTTTCATCCTGCTTCATGATTCCTAAAATAATGCTCAATAGGTTAATGTTTTAATAATTAATAAATTGAAATAAATAATGAAATAGATAGTTTACTTACGTTTAGTTTAAATTTAAAAATTGTACACCAATAAGAAATTCAATTAAGTTGAATTGTCAAAATGTTGACAGGTCATAGGTAGCTTTGTTTGACATTTCGGTGCGGAAAAGTGCCATAGCGTGTACTTTTCGCATTACTTTTACAATGGTTATCAAAAGAATTGAGAAAAGGCCTGCTTTGCGTATGAAAATTTGTGTAGAAAAGCGTGTTTTGCATAGTGGTTGTAGGAAAACTACTATTGTTGCACTAGTGCAAAAAAGAACCACTTTTTCCATTAAATGTGTTTCACAAAAGTGTGCAAGGATGTAGAAAAAAATCATATATTCGATTTATTTTGGCTGAGTCAACTGTGTATATTCAAATCATTCGGAGACTTCCTTTGTACGCCGAGTAATTATGACTCGTGCCTTAGATCAAATGCGTGATAATGATCCGGGGACATGTCGTATATCTTTGATAAATGCTTATTTCCATTTAAAATTAATTCTACGCGGAAAATAACGTCGGATGCGATGCGTAGAAATGACCTTCCAGTAAAGCCGACTCGGCGGGATTATACCTGACAATATTAATATTGTGCTGGTCGAAGAAATACTTTAGAATTTATATCTTTTCAATTTAATAGTTAATAAAACATACCTTGATTGAGCGACTAAATTGAAAAATTTGATTTAAATAACACAAACAAGTGTAACTAGCGCCCTCTATTAGCAATGTTGAATTAAAGTGCAAATTATGATTCCTCATGCCAAAAAACGTAAAATTGCCAATTTTCAAAGAGAAATTGTGAAAACAAAAAACTATTGCGAAAATCAAAATTTAAATTTAAACTTTGAACATCCCCATCTCGGAAACTAGCAATATTTGCATAAGCATGTTGAGCAGAATCATCATATTTTGAGGTCTAGAATCTACAGTTCAGAGATTGGACATTCTTAATTAATCACCCTGTATAGTGTCGCAAGATTACATCATCACCTACCGAACAATTTAAGTGCAATGTTCAAGGAGTGCAGTGTCCAAAATTTAGTACAATTTTTAAAAGGATTCCAAGATGCTATACCAAATATAATATTATTGTATTGTTCAACTGACCCATGTACAAAATAATCAAAGCTGTTCCGCTAATAACAAATGTGGTTGATGCAGAAATAAAATTAAAAACAAATTTAGCAGGGAAATACGTTTTGAAATGTTAGTTGAAAGTTTTTTTTAATATTTAATGGAAAGATGTAATAATGGTTGATTTCTTGTCAGCTTTTTGAAAAATTATAATTTAAATTCAAAAATTATGATATTTAAAAAGGAATGATTTCTTGTTGGGCTCAAATGAAGTACTTGCAATAGTTATGCAATCGTTTATGTAGGAATTGTTTATTTTTGTTAGTTTATTTTGAAAAATGTTCTCAACCCAAAAGATTTCTCAGTTCAACTGAGTCGAAGCAACAATAATTATTAATAAACTAGTCGTTGATAAATAGTTAATAATAATTGGACCCTACGACATTAAGAATAATATAAATAAATTAAAGCTGTTTAAATTTACTCCAGGACGACGTTGATACATGGGAATTATGTTAAATGTGAGCGAATAATCACAGTAACAGGAAAAATATTTTGACTTTGACATTTTTCGAAAATCATCATCTATCAGTGTCACGATTCTCCCTATTACGGCTCGACAATAGTTTTCTTCATAAATTAACTTTTATAATGCTTTAGGATATACGTTTAATTTAAATATAACAAAAATAGTGAGTAGATTTGTTCTATGTTTGCTGTTTTTTGTTATACCTCAGTATTTAATATTCCGAATTCTGAGCATTTGACGATAAAATTTTGTATGCAACACGTCAGTAAAGTAACTTTATCGGACGCGCCTGTTATTCGCTTCGCTCGTCTCATAATTTCAGACTCGTGCGAAAAATAATCACTTTACTGCCTTGGTACATAAATAACTATTACCAGTAAAATAAAATAAAATCAATCAAAATTAGCGAATAAAGATACTCACAAAACTCGGTCACGTCTAATTCTTGAACAAATCTTACCTGGAACAAAAAATAATTTATTAAAATAGTGATAATTGTAAGAATAAAGAAATAATTGAAGCTTACTGCCTAATGGAATAGTAACAATTTAAGAAGCGCATGAAAAAACATAGGCAATTAATAATAAAAAATAAAATTATAACATCAAATATAAAATGCCAATATCCGACAGAGCCCGTAAAAATAAGAAATAAATGTATATTAATTTAGCTTGGAATGTTAATTAAAAATTAAATACTCATATTTGTGATTTTATTTGTTAATAAAATAGTTATTTGTTAAACTAGGCAACAAAGTAGTAGATTGACTTCCGATCCTGTCAATCTACTTTGCTGCCAAGTTGAACATATAATTTTTTCTCCGATTGTTCATAATGATATAGGATGATATTGTATTTGCAAATTATTACAATTCCCACAATCTCTTTATTTTAGTTGGTTGCTATGGAAATGTATAATCACAGGCAGTAAAGTAATCACTTTCGTGCCTAGGCAGCAAAGTTACCAGAAAATAGTTATTTGTTTAACTAGGCAGCAAAGTAGTAGATTGACTGCCGAAGCTGAATTCATAGCCGAGCGTAGCGAGGCTAGGAATCCAGCTAAGGCAGTCAATCTACTTTGCTGCCAAGTTGAACATATAATTTTTTCTCCGATTGTTCATAATGATATAGGATGATATTTTATTTGCAAATTATTACAATTCCCACAATCTCTTTATTTTAGTTGGTTGCTATGGAAATGTATAATCACAGGCAGTAAAGTAATCACTTTCGTGCCTAGGCAGCAAAGTTACCAGAAAATAGTTATTTGTTTAACTAGGCAGCAAAGTAGTAGATTGACTGCCGAAGCTGAATTCATAGCCGAGCGTAGCGAGGCTAGGAATCCAGCTAAGGCAGTCAATCTACTTTGCTGCCAAGTTGAACATATAATTTTTTCTCCGATTTTTATAATAAGGATATTGTATTTGCAAATTATTACAATTCCCACAATATCTTCATTTTGGTTGGTTGCTATGGAAATGTATAATCACAGGCAGCAAAGTAACCACTTTGCTGCCTAGGAAGGAAAAGTAATACTTTGCTGATTGATATCAGTCAGCAAAACTAATATTTGCTGCCAATCGGAGAAAAAAATATTTCACTATACCCGAAAATTATGGTGTTTATTTTTTCTCTCTGTAGTAATTGTTGTTAGGAAAAAATTTAAGAATAACATTTATTTAAATCAAACAAGAATTTCAAGTTTATCTTATTTCATACGACTCTATCTCAAAAAAAAGTTTTGATATGAAATGAAGTAAGGGTTGTTAATTTCCCCCCAGTATAATATAACAAGAATATTGAAATAATACCTGTGGCTAGTCCTTTGCGAGTACACGAAAATTACACAATTTAAAATTTCTAGCCTTACTGAAATTTTAGAAAAAAAATAAAAAATCAAATTTAGTCACCATCTTTGAAGGGTGATATTTCGGAAACGGTTGGAGTGAGGAAAATTTTTTATAGCACAGATCCATCTTAATTTCTTACAAGCAATCACCTCCTGAATTAAGAAACACCCTGTAAATATTCCAAGTCATGTCATATGTTTATTTGCAATAAAATTTTTAATACGACTGGACTGTTTACCTGAACTTATAAATATCCTTGAATCCTTCTATCGATAATTAATTTGGTTTATCAAGCCATAATATAGATACAAAAAAAATATTATTTTAGCTGGTAGCATTTGTCATTTTTCAAGGCTGCCAATGTACACCGATTCTACAGATACCAATGCTACGAACGACACCCACATTGCTGTGGTATTCTGGAATGACAAAGAAACTCTTTGTTTGAAATTCAATTTTATAATGAGTACGAGAAACAATTATCGCTCGATGATACTACGACCCGTTAACCTCGACGAATGATTTGATAGTTTCGTAATGCGGGTATATATTTGAAACATTGAAAGTGACTCACAAAAAATTAGTTGCTTTTTTGCAGGGATCCATCGTCTACCTACACCTGTTTTGTAATTTGAATATTTGAAATAATCACGTATTGGTTGTTTCGACAAGTGTTGGTGTTGAATAATATACAGTTGACTGTTTTTTTCCTACTTTAAATATACTGAAAATATTGTTAGACATAACGAAATTAAAATACACACTACCAAACGTATATGGAATCACCTATTATTTTAATACAAAAAAATTTACATACGAATAAAAGAATTGATTATAATTGAAAATTCTTCACATGTGATTTTTAACCAATCAGAACGTGTATTGTCAGATCACCATTGCAACGGATGAATTTTGAAATTTTCTTCTTGTGGGTACCCAACAGCGAATTATACTGGAAAAGACACATGAAACATGCCTGATAGTTCACACAACCTGTATAGAGGTGTGCCCACTAGCCCCATAGTATGGAGGTGTTTTCTTAGTTGACAGTGGCCAGTCAAAAATCCCACTGTTGAACGTAGGTTTTTCCTGGTCATCGCCAAATATTTCTTCGACGCCAGCTTCCCAGGTTTGCCCAGGGTGATCCTGGTTAAGCTGCATACTTTGATTCCATCCCATCTTTCATGGGGTTGAGCATATAACGTTTGGCTAACTCCATTGTCGAAGTCGTCAAGCCGTCACTGGGTCCAAGAATTTTCAATCCAGCGGCTTCCCTGGCTAAAGAATCGGCAATGCGATTACCTTTACTCCTGTCGTACCCTTTAACCCACCTCAGGATAATATTGTTATCTGCAGAGGTGTTAGCTAAATCTGTCTGATACCAGCTCCGATATAACACGTTGTCTGTTCAAAGCTAACAGAGCAGATTGTTATGTTTTTGCCATAAATTCTTCTTCTGGTTAGTTCTTATGTAGCAATTGAGAATTCAGCCATTAAACACAAACCTGGGTTCAATTGCATCATTAGCTGCCTGCAGCAGAGAAAGTAATAAGGAAATTTGTTACTTTCTCACCTCTCAGATTATTTTTTGTTTGTTTATCATTCAATCTTGTATCTTTTTCTGCATCGGATTTTTTTTAGCATCCCTCGTATGTTTCAACGTCTATATTTACCAGGTGCATCATCAGCTGTTAGTTAACTAGTTCGGAGTAGTACAGTATAGAGTATAGCCTCGGGACACTTGGTGTTGGTCACCATTCAAGAATGCTTCTGCTTAGTGGCGATGACTAAAACCCAGCCGTCGCAATCGGCATTTGTAAGTAACGGTCTTATTTGAATAATTTTTAGATAAATAAATATAGAGGAATTCACAATCAGATGGCAGCAGTTAGAGAGATATAGCAATAATTTCTTTAGCGGGTAAAAAAGCTGATGCCAAAATTTAGTTATGGGTCCGTATTTTCGAGATCAATCAAAATTTTTCGTATGCGATTTAGTTCGAATGAAAAAAATCGCATACGATTCGATGATCGTATTTTTGAACCATCTTCGAAAATGTATTCGTATGCGATGAATATTTGTATTGGCAACACCGCAATTTCGATCATTCCATTTCTCGCTCATAAAATGTTTGCCTTTTTTAACCACTTTTCGGTTCGTCACTTGTCAGTGTCAGAATGTTTTTTTATTGGTAGTAGGTATAATCAATTATTAAAATCAACAAAAAGAGTTAATTGAGTTTATGGAAGAACATCCGGAATTAAAATCTGGGATCCGATAATTCCTTAAAGGGGGTTTAAAAAGGATGGTACACTCTATTTTCTCTTTCCGCCAGAATTTCAGCATCTTCCAATGTATTTATAACGTTTCTTTCAATAAAAAAAGACAACCCTACCATTATTCACAACACTTTCACAATAGAAACCTGATAAAACACCAAACTGACAATCCTACACAAAAACAAGGTTATAACCGTATACGAAATTTGATATTCGAATGGTGCATACCCACTCGACTCAACCCATGCGAAACAAATCGTGCACGAAGCCTTCCAAAGTGATTCGAAAATACGGATAACCGATTCTCGTGCGAAATTCATTCATTTTCGTACACGAATTGTACTCGAGTGATCTCGAAAATACAGTCCATGGTCAGACTTTTATGGAAAAGTAAAACTGTGGAAAATATTTAAGTAATAGGCGTGCCTACAAGAGGGGAATTGGGGAGGGCCCTAATCGGTCCTTATTAAATTACCTAATATTAAAAACATTTTATAATTTTCAAATTTTACGTTCTTTCAATTATACAAGAAAGCAGGTTTTTATTCTTTAAATGAATCGCGATTTGGATAAATTGAAATTATGAAATTTAAAAAAGTTCAAAATAAAAAATAAATTAGATTAATATCATCCGATGAGTAAAGTAAACAATAGAAATGCAAAAAACTGAGTCAGAAGATAACAACTCACTATAAACGCAAATACGTCGACGACCTTGAGAGAACGCTTTTGTATTTTTAGAGCCGAGAGACTACTATTATATTCAAATCAGATCGGATTTTTTTATGCATCGAAGACAATCAATTTGTAAGTTAATTCGGTGCTGAAACAATAAACAATCGCATCTAGATTGATCAGTATTGCGTAACAAAGTGTTTTGTATAAAAAAAATTTTAAATAAAGTAATAGAATTGTATTTGTTTGTGAAAAGTCTTTTTATATCAATAGTGTGGTGACTTAAACAGATTATTATAGGGTAGCGATAAACAAGTATGCCATAGTTTACGTACATTGCAATACTGGGTGATCATTTGAATTCAGACACATTTGAAGAGCCCATAACTTGGAAACCAATTGAGATATCGAGAAGTGGTTTTGACTGAACGGATTCAGGAAATAAAAACATACAGGAAGTTTCATTCAAATTGTCTTAGTTGTTGATCTCCAAAAAACCCAAGTTGTCTCCTGGAGTCTAGGGAAAAATACTAAGTAAGGATCCAAGCAATCAATTAAAATTCTAGCTAGAGAATTTAGTCTCTAGATAAAATAAACAGATTTCTCCGTGACACCCCATATGAAACATACCTTTGGCCAAGCGAATAAGAAGTATTAATTTAATCAGAAAATGCAATAAAATATACGGTGTTCCATAAGAAAAAATGCAACTTTGATACGCGACACTCTATTGGAACACCCTGTATATTTCAAAATATTTTCAAATTATAGTTCAAGTTGGAGTAAAATTTGTGGTATGGAAAGATTATTCAAAAAATTAATATTTTCTTAGATATTTATTCGATCCCGGACTTTTGCCGAACTCTGTATGATCACATGTGGGCCTCTTTCTTATGGTCTTAACAGACCCATAAACGCTGTTTACGCCTGAAATACATACAATATTTTATGCACGACCGTATTAATAATAATGTTTTATTTTCTATTTTTCACCTTTTGTGAGTATAGGTTATTATAAATGTTTTAAATAACTATTACATATTTAGCTACATAATGATATGTATTCTTCACACCGGTGAATAATGAAAAAGAATTCACTCCCGTTAGCCAATCACATTATATTATTATCAGAATTCACGCTTAAATGAATTAAAATGAACAAATCATATCGTCTCTTTCAAAACGTCAAAAGTACCAAAGAATGCAAATCGATTCTGACAGCGCGTCGTTCGAAACGTCAAAATAATGATAGAATCATAATTTCACGTATTATTCTGAGAAAAAATGGACAACAGTAGTTATATTTAGTTATAACTCCCAATTATCATTTATAAATGTAAGGGTTTCGATTAAAACTGTATGTCACAGACCACCTACAACCATGTATGTTACGTATCCCTTATTGGAAATAAACATGCTCTATAGCCTAGTGGTAGAAATAGTTGACCCTTGCGCGGACGATTGGGGTTCGATCCTTACTGGAAGCTTTCTTTTTTTAGTCGTGGAGGAAGTATAATCTTACCTTGTGTAGAATGGCTAATATTTACTTGATGAAACTTCATCCGCGTGAATAATAGCCATCATTCTGCACTCGTTGAAGAATATACTATTATAACACAACTTTATGCTATAATACTTTTTCTCAGTGTGATTCGAGTGAAGCTGTAAGCATTTATTATTAATCTCAGTGTATGCCAGAGTTAGTAGTCACACTCAAGGTTATTTATTGTTGCCCCTACAACTTACAAGTATTTTCGACGGGCTTCATTTCTTGTTGTTGTGTGTATTTTTTGCTACAAATGTTTAAATATTGAATTAAATGTAGCCTTTGATTTAATTTATTTTCAAATTTTCTCTACATTTATGTAGGCGTAATGTACAGATAAGTGTCTATTTCATAACAATTTATCTATACCATTTTAAGACGTTTATAGGTGGCAGAAAAAACGACGATAAATCGAGCAACTGACGTGCACTTCTGCGCGATGACATTTTAAAAGCTTTTCTTTTGTTGAAAACAATATTGCGTTCGAGATATTTGTTGAAAGAAATGTATGAAGGTAATTAAAACGGTATCGATACGACATTAAAGAAGTTTTTCTGTAACGTACATAGACATACTCGAGTGAATCATATTGGAATGTGGAAACAAAGAATATAATAGAATCGATACAGATAAATTTAGGCGTATCTATATTCTATAATAGTACTAGAAAGGAACTCTGGTCATATGGAAGTTTAATTAATGTGATGCGAAAAGCGATAATTTGTTGAAAAAAATATTTGGTGCTTGATTTAACAATAGTATATTATACACCAAGTTGGTGAAGACTATTATTATCGACCAAGCACCAAATTTATTTCGCGAGGGGCTCTGCCCCGAGAAGAATAAGGGTACCTACTTTCGTTTAGCTGAAACCAGTTTATTTACCATTAGGAATATTTTTCAAACAGAAAGACACGATTTTTTTTTGCGGAAATGCATAATTTTCGTTTTTCCGACTTTAGAATAGCTGAAACCAGTTACAAGAAAATACGTTTCTGTTTTACATGTTAGACAATTTTCCAAACACAAACACGCAAAAAATTTCTTGCGGATCCATTATTGATATAATATATTGTAGATTTAGATTGATTCGAACTTTAATCGGCGACTCTGTAAAAAGGCATGTACAAAAACGTTCAAGTATTGTCGGGAGATGGTTACCAGTGCTTTTACTTCAATGGAGGCATTTCTTCAGAAAATTGGAGGGCCAGGAATCATAGTGCAGGTTTGTATATTGAGATTTTAAGCGATATTAAGCTGGTAGGAATAGATATTATTCATTGATCTGTGTTAAAGGTCGGGAAGAGGATTAAACTAACTTAATATTTTTAGGTTTATATTTTAATAACACATCAACAAATTGAATAACAGAAATTTTTATTTTTAGATTGACGAATCGAAATTTGGGACAAGGAAATTTCATTTATCTGCAAGGTACAATCATCTGTACAAATAACACCTGATCACATATTTCCATAAGTTCTTTTGCGTAGTTGTGTTAAGGAAAGTGTTTGAAATTAAAGCATAAAAAAGTTTTCATGTAACTGGCTTCAGTTATTCTCAAGTCGGTAAAATGATGCATTTCCGCAAAAACTTTTTGTGATTTTGTGTTTGTGCTATATACTTACTGAAAAATAGTATATTAAAGTATAAGTAGATATAAAGTTGGTTGAATTCGTGATGACATTAGCTTACCTGGCGTTGTCATGGAAATGTTAATAGTATAAAATTAAAAAATACTATTTCCTCCGATTTGAAGAATCGAAATATTAATATCTCAAACAATATCACCTGCACTTTCCATTTTCATTTATGGAATTGAAATTGTTAAATATTGTTCAAATAAAGGTTTTGACGTTACAAAGTACCTACTCTTGTCAGATAAATAATAAAAAAAGTTGTCATTTAGACATTTATACCATAAGACATTACACTTCGATTCTCGAGATCTTGATGTTGCCATGGTAACTTTAAAAAACGCGCGTGTTTTAAAGTTCGTTTTAAACACGCTGGGGCGTGCTTTAAATAGGTTAAAGGGTTCACCAATAAAAAAAACAAATTTTTTCTACTCCTGTTTTATAATATACTTATTAAAAGACTAAAATCTGTATCATAATGAAATTCATTATGATACAGATTTTCATTATGATACAGATTTTTGAGCCAATAGGAATGCGACATTCGCACAATATTTAGTATATAACCATGGATACCTGGTTGACATTTCTGAAATTAATCATATTAGGTCTGTTCCCTGCAATAAAAGTGTAGCAATGAGCTATACGATTTTATTTATTTTAATTATGTTTTAATGCTTCTTGCACTTTACAAATGCAATATACATAGATATTCCCAAATTTAGTAATTTTATACGTATTTTTTCACAGATAGACCTGAATTCTTCAAAATTATATAGCTCAGTGCTACACTTTTATTGCAGGCGAACAGACATATTAAGTGACACTTAATTTGATAGCTGTCAAATAATTTTGATTTTCAAAAGTAACTATATTTAAAATTGATTTAACTAATAATTATTGATTAAATAATTTTTATTAACCGGAGTAGAAAAAATATTGTATGCCACTTTCATGTAATGGCCATTAATACACTCGCATATTATATACGAAACTCGCCTGCGGCTCGTTTCGTATCCTACAATATGCTCGTGTCTTAATGGCTATCATTACATGTTCGTTGCATAAAATACTATTATTTTGAAACTGGTTTCATATAGGTAACTAGTTTCAGTTATTTTCGAGTCGGAAAATGATGCATTTCCGCGGAAAATTTTTTGTAAAATTTTGTGTTTGGGGTGGCATCTTCATAATGGAAAAACAAAAATTTTTCCTCAAACTGGTTTCAGCTAAAAAAAAGTTCTCCCGAATATAGGGTGCCAGGCTTATAAATATAAATAATACAATATAATTCAGAGAAGCGTTTACCCCGTCGTCTAACTGACAAGTACACTGTCGGTATTCGATATATTATGAACGCACTCCTTATGTCATCAGTCATTTTTGTTGAGCGCGAATTTTAAACTAAGCAATGACATTTAAATTCAAATAATCTCATTTTAATAAGTAATTTCAAGCAGCAAATATGTTAAAAACAATCTCCTGGGAATAAACAATTATGTTGCACAAGTTTTTGTTGAACTAGTATCTCTGGATTCTCAAAATATTTGAATTTGTCCATTATTGAACTAGGTTGAAAATTATTAACCACTAATAGAGAAATTCAACTGCACAGTTGACTAGAAGAAGCAATAATTGTCAACTTCACAGCTAGTAGTGGAAAATAGTATTTTGTTTTTCATAGAACAATTTCCGGTATATTTTTATGAACAAGTGTGGACTCAAACATTGACCTCTATGGTTAAACAATTTCAAAATTTGTTGTTTTGAAAAGAATCAATTGCCATGAAATCTAAGACATGTTACTTGAAAAAATATATTTCCATAAAATCATTTTTGTCGCTTTAAATAAAGTTGCCACACTGGTATAATAGTTTTACAGTTCGATTCATATTTCACGCTTTGTAAGCCACTTACACGCCTCTCGATCGATTGTTTAAACAATAATAGGTGAAGAAGAACGATTTTATTTATAAATATAAGTTGGAAATGATTATTAACTTGTATGAAACGAGTTATACGGAAATATTGAATACGACGATACGCATTGCTGATTTCGACCCTGAGAAATATTATTCAACTTTTATTATTAACAAAGATGAAGAAAAAAAACGAGAAATTATTTATAGGCGTTTCTAAGAATCAAGCGATATGCTTATCAATTGAATTATATCAAGTGTTTATAAAAAAAATAGTGTATCTAATTTTGAATTACTGTAAAGTTTATCGTTACTTGGAAATATTTATTTTGCCACTGTTTACGGTAAAAACTAAAATTGTTGTGACAATGTAAAATGATGTGTGGTAAGTGCTGCTAGATGGCGCAAATAAAAACAAATTTTTTGAAAATAAATGATTATTGGTTAGGGGTGCACCCCTAAAAAAATGTCAGGATGAATCCTACTGAAATTATTGTAATCAAATCCTTAGTGGCTTTTTTGCGTACTAATGGTGATTTATTTATTTTTTTTTATTACAATTAACGTGCTCGGCTACTAAGGCCACTCGCACAGGTACAGTAAAATAAACAGTAAATATATTATATTTTGTGGTATAGCTGGACATCTTTTAGGAACTGGAGAACGGCGAGGAGATTATCTGGATATCCGAGTATCTCTTGAAGACTTCCTTTGACATTGAGGTGTTGCCTTTTAGCTGTGTACTGTTGGCATTCTAAAATAATGTGTTCAACGGTATAGATGCAGTTACAGGTTGAACAGAATGGTCGATTGTTGGATGACATAAGGTAGGTGGCTTAATAAAGGTTGGATTTTTCGCAGTTTTGTCGAGGTGGAGTTCCAATGATCTTGCCATAGAGCCTTGACCTTATGCTTGATCACTTGCTTGAAATCGGATGCAATTTGGATGTTATCTGCATAATAGTTCAAAGTTGTGGCCCTTTTAGTTGATCAGCAAGTTCGTTTCCCATTATACCAATATGAGATGGTGTCCATAGAATGGTAATTGTTATATTTTGGGAAATGGAGAGTTGATAGGTATCATGGATACTCAGTACTAGAGGATGGTCACTATATATATCTTTAATGGAGTGTATAGAGGCAAGAGAGTCTGTACATATGCAGACATTTTTATTTGGAGCGGAAATATGTTTGAAAGCCTGAAGTATACTATAGAGTTCGCCAGTATGTACAGTGCAAGAAGATTAACAAAAAATATACAAAATATCACGACACTACACATTTTTTTATATATTTTGGTCGAAAATAAACGCTTGAGAAACAAAAATCTTGAAACGGTCTTTTATAACAATAAAATAAAACACAGTGCAACGTTCATCCTTGACTCCATAAAATATTGCATTCATTTAAATATTGAAAATATATTTTGTATTCTTCCTGGCCGACGATCTTGAACTTTTTATTAAAATTATCCATTTAAGGTAATAGTTTTATGAATGCATTTACCACACAAACAGAAGTGTTATTATTCCAAAAAGAATATATTTAAAAAATGCATTAAACGAGTGGACACTGAATGTTTTTTTTTACAAAAACGGTCTGTTTATTTCCTAAATAATCGGTAAATGTAGTAGGAAAAAGAAGGAAATTGTATGTTTCTATCCTTAGTATGGTATGGAGAATTTAAATTGTGGACGGTCCACTACCAACGACACGAGTGAAAAATTCAACTGAAATAGGAAACTGCTTTAATAAACCAGGGACGATTCCTTCAAAAATTGTAAAAAGTGGAAAAATAGTAGAATGAAACCCATTAGAAAAGGAGGGCAATATGAAAAATTGGAAAAAAAAAGTTACGGGTGATCCGAGTTCAGGAAGTGGGAGAGGGTGAGTGTTTTAGGGTAAAAAATGGTTTATCTCTATTTCCGGCAAAACTACAAGTTTTATGGAAAAAAGTTGAATGACAAAGGTGTCAGTAATAAAAATCTCTACAACTTTTCTATCAACAATTTTCACACATAACCTCAAAATTTATGTGAAAAATTTAAATAACTAAGTTTTTGGTTTTTCATTTTTATGCATATTTTTTTTTCACACTATCAGAAAGTAGAGATTTCAAAGGACAAAAAGCCCACCGACTTTGGAAAAAGCTGATATTTTGACGCGAGAATTATCGATTGAAAATTAGGGTGCTTTTTTGATATTAAGTCAAAATAAGGTGAAAAAAACTCAAATTAAATAAATTGCAGTGTATTTGAGGAATAATAAGGTTCTCAGTTCTCAAGAAATTTCGTTAAAAAAGGATAAAAATAAAAAATCCAAAACTTTGTTATTTAAATGTTACCCTTAAATTTTAAGGGGACGTGTAAAAATTAGAAAAAAGTTGGATGGCAAAGCTGTGAGTATTAAAAAGCTCTACATCTTTTGTATTCAGAATTTTACACGTAACTTCAAAATTAAAGGTAAAAATTCAAATATCCAAATTTCTGCATTTTTATTTTAATCCTTTCCAAAAAAATTATTTTTTTCACGAAATTTTCTGAGAACTTACCTTATTATTATTATTATCATTCTCCAAATACACTGTAATTTGTTTAATTTGAAATACTTTTTTTTTCACCTTATTTTGACCTAATATGAAAAAAGCATCCCAATTTTTGATCGAAAATTCTCGCGTCGAAATATCAGCTTTTTCCAAAAAATCGGTGAGCTTTTTGTTCGTTGAAATCTCTACTTTCTTATAGTGTGAAAAAATTATACATAAATTGAAAAACCAAAAACTTAGTTATTTGAATTTTTCACACAAATTTTGAGGTTATGTGTAAAAATTGTGGATAGAAAAGTTGTAAAGCTTTTATTACTCACAAGTCACAACTTTGTTATTTAACTTTTTTCCATAGGACTTGTAGTTTTGCCGGAAATCCATATAAACCATTTTTCACCCTTAAATACCCCATACCCACTTATCAACCTGGTCTATAAACCTAGCATTATTTAATTTAGTTTGAACCCTTTTCAATCCGACCCTGGAACTATTTATTGCTTTTTGAAGATTTTCGGGCATACACAATGTGGATTGAGTAAATAAACTAAATTATAAATTGTATTTGTATATGTCCTACATTTTTTATATGAAAATATACATTCTAATTTGTATACAGTGATGAATAGGATTTATTTCACTTATTTCCATTGTTAACAATGGACTGTAAAAGCACGTAGTTGTTGGAAATATTTTTTCCTTGAACGTCGATGATGATAAAGCTTGTACCTTATCTCTATATAAAAATGGAGATATTATTAATAATTTGAAATGAATGCAATTACATTTCACTTAAAATAATTTGAGTATTTAAAGATAAATATTTTCGATTAATTTAAAAATTACGAGTCCTAAATGTTATTTTATTATAATAGAGGTGTAAGGTTTGTCGCAACTAACTTTTTCAAAATCTGAAGGACAAATTACGTTGAAATAAAATTGTTTACGGGGGTGCATTTTTGGGGACAAAATCAAGAAAAAAAGGTTTTGTTGGTATGATAAAGGCTATTTATTTGAATATTTTGGTAAATTCACAGTTTTATAGCCATAGTCGGGCTCTCTTCAGTTTATCAATTTCGGATTTGAGAGTTGTAGCGATGAGGTGTAATTTCAGCAGTTCTCAAACGTTATTTTTACCTGGCTCTTGGCTTGTAACAGAAAACACCTAAAATTGTGACGTTTTTCTATTTGCATAAAGACCCAACCAGATCTATTAGTCACTTCATTCTACATTATTATGAAAACAAAAATTACTACCTTTTTTACTGATCATTAACAGGGTTCTTCGTAGAGTCAGCGCCTTATATTATCTCAAAAACTAAGTATAAGCCATCGACATAATCTTTTTTGTATTATAAAAACTTTTTAAAAGCAAAAGTTTTACTTTTGTCACTTAGTTTAGACATATAATTACTGAGACCAAACTTAAAAAATACAGAAAACAGCTATTTGAAATTGTAAAATATTACAATAAAGAAAACATACAATACTTTTTGATACGTTGAAAATAGATAGTTCTATCATGCTTTAGAAGCCTGCGGTAATGGGGACTGACGACTGAAGTAATAACTAGATAAGTAGACAGAAATTTTTGCTAGTAAATTGGTCCCTTATGAAAACTTCACCGTACGCCCATACTAGATTAAAATTTATGCGATTACCTGGGCGTAGAAAAAGTATAGTAAGCACCTAGTGTCAAAAACATCTAGTCACTGGTTTCTTAAGAAACGTCAGAAAGCTAGTGAGTAAAAAAAAACTTTTTTCTCCATTCATGCAAAAAACAACACTTTTGTGAAACACATTTAATGAAAAAAGTGTCATTCTTGTGTCAGTTTTGTGATGATTTATGACAAATATAAACATTCAAAAAAAATAAAAATCCAGAGCAAGTATCTGATCCTGCTCTAATACAACAATAATATACAGTTGGTTCGTTGGATCTTTTCCCATGCGTCATCAATAATATACAAACGCAATACATCAATACATTAAATAACACGTAGGTCGTAGTTGTGAACAAATTCTTTGGTCTGTCAACGACGTCAACGTACAGATTCGCGTTTAATCTATCGCGGACTTTCATCATATGGCTATCTCTGTTTGTTATATTACGCTGTAATGGAACAAACGGTTTCATTTCGGGGGTTAAGATTCTGTGAGTAGGAAAGAGACGTAATACAAAAAGTAGTTTGTGAATCATTTCATACATGGGAAAAGATTCAGCGAACAGACTGTATGTATATCTTACTACTTAGTCTCAACGAGTTACAATTATTGCAAAAATCTTTAATTATTTAAAATTTAAATGATCAAGGCGAAAACCAGCTATGATTGAGTACTGACAAGGTGGAGACCATAAAGATACAAAAAAAAGAAGAACGGTTTGAGTTTGAGTTTGATTAGGTTAGGTTAGGTTCCCAACATATATTCTAACTTTCCAGTTTTTGCATGAATATAGAAAAAATATTGTATGCAACTCTTGCAAAACGTGTTTTTTGCACTCGACGTGTTGTCCAGCTCGGCCTAAAGACCTCGACAATTTCACGTCGCGTGCAAAAAACACTCACATTTTGCACTTGTTGCATAAATAACTATTTTCTACAAACGTGTTAAAAATGCCATTTTTAGCACTCCATAGAAGCCTTAAAATGTTTATGGCACTGCTGGTAAAAGTGGATTGTCAAATTTTGAAAGCAAACGTCAAAATATTTAGATTTTATTTATTAACATTAATATCAATAGTACAATCTGTGCAATTTGACAAATTAATTTCCTGCACTGCAGTTTTACCATTTTCCGTGGATTATTTTTTTCACTTGTCAAAATCTGACATTTTGGTGGTTTTAACCAATAGCAATACATTATTCTAGCCAATCATTCGGTATTATACTGATAATTATGCTTCCTCATCGATAAAACCTTGTTTACATCGAAACGTCAAAATTTTACTTTGAATTTGTCATTATTGACAACTAAAAGCGCTTTCAAAAATCCTTTTAAATTGTTGAAAAAAATAATCTTCCCAAATACAACTCGCTCTTCAAATTTTATCACATAATTTTTTATTTTCATCACTCAAACTTGTTTATTTGAGGCAAAAACATTCAAAAAAAAGAATTTAGATAAAATCACTCCTCCTAACGGAGTAGTGATTTTATCAAATCGGTTTGTTTTCATATTTTTGCCAAATAAACAAGTTTTCGTGGAAAAGAAAAAATTATCAATAGTAATACCCCTAGGGTCTTGATAATACCGAGATAATTTTGTCATAGAGAATGCTGAAAGCGTGTTGCTTGATAATAGCCCAAGGCCGCAGGCCGAGGGCTATTATCCTTGAGCAACTCGCTTGAAGGATTCTCTATGACAAAATTTTGAGTATTTATCAAGGCCCAAGGAGTATTCGATAAGATAATTTTTTACTTTGTAGATATCAAAAAATTGATTGTCAATCTGACGTTTAATAATTTTAAATACACAATTTATTAGTTTTAATCAGTTTGACGTTTAACCAAACTGAAAACACGACATGTAGGGTATTATCGCTGTAATCCAGAGGTGATTGGATGAAATTTGACACATGACTTAAAATTAAGTAATTTGATTGGTTACTATATTTAGTAAAAAATTATCGATAAAATTTGAAGCACTCGTGGTATTACCACAGTATACCAAAACAACCAGTAGTGCATCTCAACCTCGCGCATCGGTTGAGCGCAGTTCGCCATTTCGGTTTAGAAACCTTTCAAATTCAGCAGGGACGGCGTCGGAATAGGCACAGTTTAGTTTGGTTTAGTCGTGTAAGCAGTGGCGTGTGTGTGAATTATAGTTTTTTAATTATTGAGTGGCAGTCATCAAATAAGCAGGTGTAATTTGTGCTGCAAAGAACTGCAGAAGTCGAAGCAGAAGTAAATCATATTTATATATGAAAAAAAGTTTTTTTAGATTTCCCAAAGATCTTTTGAGGTAAGTATAGCATGTCCAAAGATTATAGCATTGTCATTATAGGCACGATAGGTCTACATTTATATAAATGCCGGTAGTTGAGATTGTCGGTAGTGATTTTTTTTAGTTACATAAATATGAAATATTGAATTAGTTAGTTCAGTATGTTCCTGTTTCGTCGATTGACGAAAAAATAATTTTCAATTATTTCCCGTTTTGTCGACTATAATACTAGACGATTCATTCTTCATTCAAAATTTCAGTGTAAAAAATAATATTGTCAGCAATTTTGTTCAACGATGCAAGGAAATATTGTTCACGCCTCCTTGCCCAGATTTTCCTGTTTTATTTATTAAAAATTTATACATAAGAGTACGATTGTATTATACACTTAAAGACATATATACCTAGGTAAATAGAATTTTTAAAAAAGATAATAGGGATAAATTATTTGGCGTCACGTTTAATGTAATGTAATCTTAATTTGTAGTTAATTATTATAGGATTAAATTTAACTGTGTTCAATAAAAATCTGTTTTATTACAATTTGTTTTGCTATTTTTGCCGATTTTAAATTCTTTTCCTTGTAACATGTTCAAATTATGTATTTTATATTATTCATAACATTAATCCACTTAATAACATTTTCTTCGAAATATAATTTTAACAACTTCAAATTATACTAATCCTTCCCTGACCAAAAAGTAGAAATGTTAGTTAATACGGACCTCGGATCTAAACCCAAATGGCCGTTTCAAGGCCAAATAAAATTATTGCGTACAAGCGATGCGCGAGGTTGAGATGCACTACTGGTTGTTTTAGTATACTGTGGTATTACCTTTGATAAAACTACGTTTTAGATAAAACTAACCAACGTCTGACAGATGCATCAAAACATTCGTAAACAATTAAATCAACAATGGTTGCTAATGTACGTACGGAGTCGTCTAGTTCCTCGCACATTAACAGGTAGGTACAAAATTTGTGTTCAGTTCCTCGCAGCATACGAAGGGTAAGGGATTAGGTATCAGGTAGCAAGGTCCACAATGACAGTGCGAGGGATTTTGATTAGGTAATATTTACATATTGCTAGTAAATGTTTCAATATGAAATTATATTTTTGTCAAATAATAACAATAAAATACAAAATAAAAAAGAAACAAACAGAACAAATACATATGAAATAAACAAACAGAAACACACCGCAGCAGAAGAAATACCGCTAGTAAATATTAAATATGAACAAATATAAGTAAAATAAAAAACAAAAACACAACATTAAATCAATGATTTTCGTTAGGTTAGGTTAGGTTAGGTTAGGTTAGGTTAGGAAATTGAAACTGAAGACAAATTATTATAAACAGGTGCATTATTGTGCTACCCTACAAACAATAGTGTGAGGAACTGCAGACCTGTCTTAATCCTACCCTCCGTTCGAAAAGGGATTAACGCAGGTAGATGCGAGGAACTGCATCACGTCCTGTACGTAATATACGATGCAATTTAAAATTATCTTCTTTGGATGTATTAATGAAGGTTTTTGAATTTAATTCAAACAGTATTATTGCATTTTTTGAACGTTTGTAGAAAAAATATTGTATGATATACGTGTTAAAAGTACCTTTTGAGGCACTCATGTGCAATAATACTGTTTGAATTAAATTCAAAAACCTTCATTAATACATCCAAAGAAGATAATTTTAAATTGCATCGTATATTACGTACCTTAGCAACCATTGTTGATTTAATTGTTTACGAATGTTTTGATGCACATGCGTGCCTTAAAAATGTACTTTTAACACTTATATCATAAATAACTATTTTGACACTTGGTAGGTACTTAATATGCCTACTATTTGTTTTGGTTTGGTATGAATTAATCTTTAAAATCCTACCTTTTACTTGGCTTTTATTGCCGAGTAATGATTGTGTGAATGAGACATAAAAACCACATTTCAACTGTTTATCATCGGAAATGACCGAATCCGAACTTGTCCTTCAACTACTTAGTTTATTTTTTTCAAACGTTAACTGAACGCCCAGTCACTTTTTTTTTTGCAGGAAGTTCAACTTTCCTTTACACACGAAAGTTGAAGTGAGAGCGAAATGAAATTCGATAAAAACTCTGTAAAATGATACTTTTGTCAAGCGGACTCATCCTTTATTCATTTTTTTCTGTATATAAACCAGGTGGTATTAATATAAGTATAAATAAGTGTAATATAAGGTGAAATTAGGAGTAAAAAGGACTATTCATTAAAAAAAATTAAGATGGTGGTTTCGAAGGACACGTCTAGCTGAAAACTTCAATTTATCAAACCATAGTACCGTTTATTTGCAAGAAAATGATCAAGTTGAGTTTTTGATGATTTGAGTTTTATTTAATAGGACTGAACTGAATTTTAAAAAAATAATAATTTTCGAATTTAGTCGATTTTACCCAACACCAGTCCCGGTATATCAGGGACTACGATGGACCATTCTGATAAATTCCATAATTGAAAGCTTTTTATTTAATATAATTGATTTCTTATCTCCAATGGTTTAAAAGTTACAATCCCAATGAAATTCCTCCTGAAATGTATGGGAATATACAATAAATTCTATTGAAATTCATATAAAAAATTCCAGACCAACTGACTTTGACAGGTCGGCCATATTGGGATGGGTTCCCCGATTAGTTGGCGTGGAAGTTTGTGTTTTCACATGTACTGTTAGTCAGTTGGTTGTCAGATACACAATAATGTATACTTGACGTAAAAGATATTATGCGAACTTAAAGATGCTGGCTTTTCCTTTGAACATTTCTTTATTTTTTTTCAAAGAGCCGTCCCGTCGCCAACATTAACCCAGTCTGCTGGGCTTATTTTGGATCAATATTGTCACAGTCCAGTCAATACTTTAACCCGCAGTTATGGAGGGCTATCCTACTTATCAAGATACTTAGTGTTAATGTACAGAACAAAATACATTTTTTAATAAAGTTTCACCTGATCGACGACTCGAGCTTTCTTTTCATGGATTCATGTTTTCTTTCAATCTAAAATATATTTGTTCTTTCCTCTGCTATTAAAAACTCGAATACGAATACTACTTCCCGGGCTATAGGCCCCGACGGATATTGGATTACACTTCAAAGTTGAACAGGGTTGGCATATCTACAAGATATTTCAACCAACCATTCTGATTTGCAGCTAGAAGTGACAACATAACTTGTGGACCGGTTTCGGCGTATTTGCGCCTCATCAGTACAAGGTATATGTTATCCGTCCGCGAGCTTAAAGTAAACTGTTTCTGAATTAGATTAAATAATAATTTAAATGTTAGGCGACGGAATAAGCAATGAAAAGATGTGTTATGTGATTCAGGAGCAGCAACTGTATAGTGCGATCAATTAAATAGTTTCTTGGTTAAAACAGACGGAATTCAAAAAATAAATACCTCATCTCTTGTTCCACGCATTCCACACTTTTAACAACACTACAAAAAGATGGTATTTTAGATAAATAGAACATGACATGGGAACCCAGAACAATACGACCGACCTGTCAGGGAAGTCATTCTGAAAATATTCAAGAAAACCCATATTATAAGCATATATGGAAACTGAAGCTCGAAAAAATCGAAATTTTTTGACGATTTGTCAATTTTACATTTCAATTAAAAATATATACTAACAGATATATGTTAACTTCATTTATGTTTGGGATGGAAAATGGTATAAACAAACTCAACGGACCGTCTACCGAGAATACTGGTTTAATGTGAATGTACTTTAAACGTGCCGAAAATGTTTGCCATTTCTAAGAATTGATGCGCGTGAATGACATTCTTCAGCCTCAGACTATTATGAATGCCAAATAAAGAATTTAGCAATTCTTTGGGATGGTATCATAGGCGTACGAGTTATTTTTTTCTCTCACTGCCATAATACGTCCTTTTATTTAAAATATCACATCATGATTAAAAAATAGGAATCCTTCCCCACAGAAAAATATGCCCAGTTCAATATTAATGACATAAAATAGGGCAAATGATTATTAGCATGTTGGTTAGTCGACAATTGCGAAACTAGCCAAACGTTACACCCATGCTCAATCCCTTAAGAGATGGTATGGAACCAAAGGATGTAGTCTTGCCAGGATCACCCTGGGCGACCCTGGGAAGCTAGCGTCGATGAATATTTGGCGATGACCAGGATAAACCTAGATTTAACAGTAGGATTTCTGACTGGCCACTGTCAACTAAGGAAACACCTCAATACTATGGGGTTAGTGGACACAACTCTATACCGGATGTGTGAACAGGAAGATGAGTGTCCGGGGAGAGTATGTGTTCGGTGATTCTTTGTCTACACTTGCCCATATAAAGATGTCCCCTAGTGACCTATCCATCTTCCTGGGAAGGACAGGATGGACGATGACCTAGGAGGAAAACTCCTCGGGAGGATGTACAATGGGTCACATATTATGTTGCCTTTACAGATACATATAGCCAAGTAGCCAAAAAAAGAACGAAATTACTAATGGATGGGATCAAAGAAATGCTGCCTGAAGATGATTCTCGAAAAGTTCAAACTAGTTTTGTAGATTTCTTGATGCGTTTGGGATTGGTTCTATGTCCAAGCTATAGCCTTTTGGGATGTTTCTACGGACGCGCGACTTTCATAGTTACTCAGAACACAGAATTACATTCACAGTTCTCGAACCAGTTCTGGTACAATTGTTTATTTATTGGAATAATTCCCGATACACTATGTATAACAAACATTCAATTTTAATTTAATAACAATGTTGGTCTTGGCATTCATTTTAATCCAATATTTTCACGGAAGACTTTGAAAACCACAAATAAGTACCTTACTCTTGTAGGGGGAGATGTTTTATACCCTGAAGCTTGACGTATGTATGTATTTTTGGGGTAACATTCACTGAGACCTGAAAGATCTATTGTGCCCCCTTACTTCTACTTATATCTGCATTCTTCTCCACTATTTTGAGCTTTTTCAGGTACCTATTCAGGCGTCAATGTCCCGATATGATCCCTGTTAAAACTCTTAGCGTAGTTTTACTTTGACTTTACAGCAGAAGTGTAGAAAATAAAATTATTCAAAAGAACATACTGATTCAAAAGCCGACCCTGTCGTGAACTATAAATTTTGGCGAAAGATACCTTTTTGGAGGATTCCATAAGAGTGATGCGATGGTATATTACCGATTGTTCTGGAAGTTTCGCATACGTAAAAGACGATGAATTCAAGAAGGTTCTAGAGTTGCGGAGGACTATACGCGGGTTTTGAGTGAGTCGAACAGTTTTCCAGTATACAGTGAATCGGTAAACAGTTTTAGTATACAGGGAATGAATGAATATAAATAGTGCAATATTTGTGCTAAATTAGAACAATTATTATATCTAGTGTAAATAAATTAGTAGACATTAAGCAGTGTGTACATAAATTAAGTTTATTATAGTTTTCTTCACTAAACCAATAGTGAGCGTATAATTTTATCCCACGGCAAAACTGTTCAATTTTTAAATAAATAAGAAAAACATTACAATATTTTCTTTTAAAAATCGTCTTGGAACTTTGAGTATCTTGAAGAAATCTTACACCTTATTGAGTTAGTTCAGAGTTCACTCACCTTTCCTAAAAAAAACAATGAAATCAAAAACCACGAAGCCGCATAAATATTCAAGACGACATTCTCTTTCGGTACATCACAAAACTATCCGACTCTCCTTATTTTTTTTCTTTACAATTTTACATAAATCCATCGCGGGAAAACAAAGAAGACGATTTCAGTCAATTCGTATAGATGGGACGTGTTCAAAAACAAGAAAAAAAAAATAAAAGTAGGTACTGTTTGATATTCCGTAAAAGTAAAATTGCTTAATAAAATCCATCTCACGCATCGACGGTGTGTTTGAATACAAATAAAAATGTTGTAGACTTGTGCTAACGGCAACTGTAATATTGTAGCTGTAATTTTACTATTCATCTATCATGCGCTACGCCTCCTCAGGATCAACTGCGGAATCTCAATTATACTCAAAAAATTCCTAATAAACAATTTGTATTTTTCAATTATCGCCGCCAACGAGAATTATTGAACTGTTGTTTATTTAATGATGAAATAAAATCATTTAATTTGTTAAAATCTACATAATATTAAACTTGAAATTGTTACGCGTTTCGCTACTACTACTACTACTACTACTAAATGTGCTGGAGAGACTTGACATAGACGAACTCAAGCCAAAGTTCCGGCACTGAGTCCAAAGATGGGCCCATTGTACAATTTCTGCTACCTATAGACATCCATGAAGCCGAGCCCTTCAATAAAGGCCACAACCTTTTTCAGTGGATTCCTGTTTGTGTCTCCAGGGGCCATAACAGGGACTCCGAAGGTTCGCCAGCGTAGTACAGCCCAGTGTGGACACTCTAAGAGAACATGGACTGACGTTTCGTCAGTCGTGCCGCAACCCCTACATAAGGAACTTTCCTCTACTCCTAGGTTGTAGAGGTGCTCCTTCACACAACAGTGCCCTGTTAGGAGTCCTGTTATCTTCCTCAGCCTTGGTAGTTCAATAGCTGCCCTAGCGTGTCGATCAGTCCATTCCTTCAGTAGAAGTTTGCGTTTCGCTAACACAGTAGCTTTATCAAACGAATGGAGGTATAATAAGAAACTTTTAATTTATATATATTTACATATTAAAAAAAAGAAAAAAAATGGGTCTAAATATGGGATTGGCTAAAGTATTTAACAAGTTTACCTGAAAATTCATTCACAACAATCCTACAGGAACCTTTCTAGATACGTAGATTTTAACAAATTAAATTATTTTATTCCATCATTCAGTATGGATCTACATCAAGTAAAAGCCTCATCTACTCAATTGGAAAAAAACTACTTGAAGGAGAGAAAAATAATAATTGTTTGATGTGCGATGTGCGTGTGTTCAACTTTAAGAACAAACATTAGTTTTCATTACACTTTTTTCTATGAACCAGACTTTTCAATTGCTGTCTGTATGAAAAATATTGTCTGTAACTCGAAAAATATTGGAAGTAGAACAATTCTATTCGCTATTGAAAAAGCAAGTGCTAAGAATTTACGATCGGAGATCGATACAAATCAGACAAGTGGATTTTTACTAAACAAGTCAAAATAAGGCATGGATTTCCGGTATGAATGAATATAAAACCATAATTTAGTAGCATGAATGATATTAAACAAGTTGATACACCTAAGTCGGATATATTAAGTGGGAATAGTTTACATTTCAGGTCATAAATGAGTCAGCTATTTCGAATTTAACCAAGAGAACAGCCGTTGTGGGAAGATGGTCTTTGAAATATCGAGCAAAAATATCTATAAACATTTTTTTTTTTCGAAAAAAAACTTACATAACAATTCAATTTGTATTTTCAAAGCAAACATGAAATATAATCTACAAATTCGACCAACAACGTTCTTTCACATGGATCTCCGGTGAATTGATGATTTTTTATACACTGTGTCCACTTAAATTTGCACCATATAGGAGACTTTTATTATCAATTTTAGGAAAAAAACTTTTTCTTCATAAAAAGTTCTGCATGTTCTAAAATCTAAAATACAATTATCAGATGTCAATTTTTTTAATATTATACGAGGATTCTCAAAAAATATGAAACTTCTGTTATTGGAAGACATGTATTGATTGTGTGATTTTGGTGTCTTCTTCAGTTCGAGATTAAGCTTTTAGAGTTCTCGGACGGAGAGCATATACCTTGTACTAATGAGGCGCAAATATGCCGGAACCGGTCTACAAATTATGTTGTCCCCTCTAATTGCAAACCAGAATGGTTGAATTTCTTGTAGATATACCAACCCCGTTTAACTTTCAAGTGTAATTCAATAGCCGCCGGGGCCTATAGCCCGGGAAGTAGTTGTTGCTTCTTAGTTGAACGGTCCCTGTTTTTCAAAACATTTCATATTGAAATGCGGCCCCATCTATTGAATACTTATTATTACACTTTATATTTACGACTTTAAAAATTAATTACATCATATACTTAGAAATAAAATAATGAACACTTCATTTAAATATTTCGTAATACTTGGATAAAAAAAATAAAAAAAAAACATTACGGTATTTTTCTGTTTTACGACATACAATCGAATACACGTTTCCCATTATGCATACCTTTGAAATGAAGTAGCTGCTCAGTCAACAACACAATGTCACGATTCTAATAACATTGTATAATGTATACCACATAATTTTTATAATATAAATTGTAATTGATATATTTGTTTCGAGTAAACTGTATTGTTCAGTTTGAGGAATTTATATCAAGCTAAAAATGTGTATCCATAAACTTAGTTTGAGAATCAAGAATCATTAGCCTTTAACAGACAACGTATTATATCGGGGCTAGTACTAGAGTGCCACCAAGATTCAACTAACGTCTCTGCAGATAACAATATTATCCAGAGGTGGGTTAAAAAGCACGACATGAGTAAAAGTAATCGTATTGCCGATTACTTAGCCAGGGAAGCAGCTGGACTAAAAATTTTAGATCACAGTGATACCTATGGCCTGACGACTTCGACACTTGCGGAACTAGCCAAACCCTTGAAAGATGTGATGGAATCAAAGGATGCAGTCTTGCCAGGATCACCCTGGGAGACCCTGGAAGCTGGAACCAAAGAAATATTTGGCGATGACCAGGAGAAATCTACGTTCAACAGTAGGATTTCGAACTAGCCACTGTCATCTAAGGAAGCATCTCCATACTATAAGGCTAGTGGACAGACCTCTATGCAGGAAGTGTGAAGAGGAAAATGAAACTGTCAGGCATGTCTTATGCGAGTTATGGAGTTATCGTCTATAAGAGAGTGTGTGTTCGATAAGTCTTGATGGCCTACACCTACCGATATAAAGGAGATGTCTTCTAGTGACCTGTCCACCTTCCCGGGAAGGACAGGATGAACAATGACCTAGGAGGATAACTCCTCGGGAGGACGTACAATGCGTCACATGTGACCTAAGTGCTGTGAGATTACACTCACCCTCCCTACTATACAGATACATATATTTTTATTTTGGTTAGGTACTCGCACAAATTGTTTAATTTGAGTATTGAGTTTAATAAGAGTTAATTGATTCAATTTGATACTTTAAAAACATCATATCCTCTTGTATGTGTTTATTACTATCTGTGCACCGAAAATCAGCCTGCCGAAAGAGAAAAATATGGCCCTGTATTTCCAGACTGAAGAGATTTAAAAATTTGGGAGAGGAAACCATAAAGGAAAATAATCAAATAACGTCTACATATGAGTACAAAGACGTTTCACTCTTATGATTTTTGACGTTTTTTTTTCATTTAAGTTCAAAATGATATGGGATGGATAGTTTTCATTGAATGCTTTGTCAGTCAAGTCAAGTCATTTGTGAAGGATCGCCTGTTGGCATTAATGAGCACCATAACATTTTCGAGTTTTTCTAACTGACTTCGTACAAACTATAACATGGAATTTGGGAAATATAGTTTTTTAAAGATCACCAGTGAGAAATTTGTCGGGTATTTTTAGTGATTACTCCAAACCGGATATACCAAAACATTTTAATTGAATTTATTGCCTTTATATCCGAACGCTTGATACGAGCAATTAAAATAAATTGAAGTAATTAAACATGTTTCTACTTATGTGGTGATCTTGAACTCTACCGCACCGAGTTTTGTCGTAAATTGAAAATATTCCGTTTATTGTTTTTTGTATGGATGCGACCGGTACACCTCTATATGAGTTAATGTCTAGGTCAAATTCGTAATAAAAGTTTGTGTATTATGATGACTTTCACTTTATGTTTTTTAATTGAAAAGATTTTTGAGGTCAGTATTAATATTTGAAATTAATCAAATTTTATGTGGAAATTATTTAAAATTATAAAATTGTGTTTTTTTGTTCTGTCATATTTTTGATTGAAAAATACCGAGTGTCCTGCCATACGTAATCTACAGACTGAATGTGATTTCACGACTATCTAACCCATTACCAACCATTTCCAATTTCATAGAATTTTACGATATTGTCAATTTTAAAGGTACTTAACTAATATTAATATTTTTTAACAAACCTCGTATAAAACTGAAAAAAATTTATATTCGATTTTCGATTTTAGAACATGTAAAACTTAATGGACTCAGTTTATACAGGGTGTTTTCAAATGACACTTACAACGTTTGCATGTAGATACCTTTCGTAAAATTGGACAAAATGATAGAAGGATTGAGGGGTCCAGCTCATTTACTTTTCGAAATACGGGGTGTTGAAGTTATAAAAATTTAAATGTTTTTATTTGATAACTTTAAAATGGATAAATAGATTGATTTGACATTTGGCAGGTTGTATTTAAATGTAAAAAGGCATATTTTGATAAAAAACATTTGTCGATTCTTGATCCAGTGTTGTACATTTTGTAAAATATGTCACTTTTCTCCTCCCATTTTTCACGCCACTGCCATTTGTGGCTATTTTGAAGATATTTAATGTTCTCATGAAGTTTTGCAACATCATTTTCAATAATAAAAGTACAAGTTTGGACAAATATTTTTGAGAGTTTAAGATGCATTGCTGCTTCACAAATCAGTTTCTGATACATATTTTAAACATTACTAGTTTGAAGGTTATAAAAAAAAAATACAAAAAAAAACATTTTCCGCAAATCGCTAGGAAATTTTGACATTCCTGTCAAAATTTCTTGAAGAAAAAGTCAGGACTTCCTTACTGTAAGGAAATGATATTTCCGTACAGTTGTTAGTGTTCTACATAATCCATAAAACGTCTGTATGCATTTTCGTACTTTTGTCTTGATTTCTTTGGCAATAATTCTAATGAAGCAGTATTCACTGCCTCAACCAGCTCTGGAGGAGTCCCAGGAATGGAAATTTCATCATCACTTATCATTTTACTTTCGAGAACACCAGCAATTAAATTTATAAGCGTCAAGTTTGACAATTCAACCTCAATACGTTTCCATAGTAACCCAAGTAATTTTATTAGGAATTTCAAAGCACCATTTATTTGGAAATAAAATTATCGCGTTTTTTTTTAAATCAATCAATATCTGTCGAATTTTAAACGTTTACCTCGTAGGAAAAGCCACATTCCTGGATTCTGTGTTGCTAAGTCTCGGCTTGCGCCTCGACTTAGCAATCTTCACAGTCGCCCAGGAATGTTAAGCTTTTCCTACCCGGAAAACAATGTACTATTTTTTAATTTTATTATTAAAAAATTAGGTTGCAGACTTCATGAAAACATTAAATATCTTGAAAGCTACACATTTTTTGATGTGTAACGGTTATGTGTTTTTGCGTGAAATGTCAAATCAATTTATTCATCCATTTTAAAGTTATCGAATTAAAAAATTTAATTTGTCAATACTTCAACACCCTGTATTTCGAAAAGAAAATGACTTGGACCCCTTAATCATTTTGTCCAATTTTACGAAAGGTATCTACATGCAAACGTTGCAAGTGTCATTTGAAAACACCCTGTATATTATTTTGTGAATTTTATAATATACAACATGAATCATATAAAAAAATTTTTTTTATCAATTTTAGGAGAAAAAGTTTTTTTCTCCAATTGGCAGTAAATACTAATTTTGCTGACTGATATCAATCAGCAAAGTATTACTTTTCCTGCCTAGGCAGCAAAGTGGTTACTTTTCCTACCTAGGCAGCAAAGTGGTTACTTTGCTGCCTGTGATTATACATTTCCATAGCAACCAACTAAAATAAAGAGATTGCGGGAATTGTAATAATTTGCAAATACAATATCCTCATGAACAATCGGAGAAAAAATTATATGTTCAACTTGGCAGCAAAGTAGATTGACTGCCTTAGCTGAATTCCTGCCTCGCTACGCTCGGCTATGAATTCTGCCTCGGCAGTCAATCTACTACTTTGCTGCCTAGTTAAACAAATAACTATTCTGCATAAAAGCATTATCATTGCATTAGCTAAAATTGTATAATTTTCCATGACAATAAAGCTTTTCACACCACTCCCGTATTCTTTACTTTACCATAATTTACAAAACACATGGCTCAACAAATTAATTTTTTCATTAAACCATCTGGATCACAATAAATCTTCAACATACTTTAACTATACGTTGACGTCACGCTAAAGAAACGCGTCTATACCTCATTCTTTGAGTTTTTTTCTTAATCGCAGATCTCTCTGGGGGCGCCGTTTTGAGTTCAATATCTCATCAATGTGCTCAGCCGGCGCCTACTTACATCCGAGAGAGTGGTTAAAATAAATAGCGAAATTCTTAATAGATGAAAAGCAACATTGTATACACTCATTGGACTTTTCGATATACGGCAGCCGAAAGGTTAGTCATGGTCTTAAATTGTTCTGTACATACAGGGTGAGTATATATTCCTACCTCTTACTGAGGCTTCTATGGGGCGGCATGATATTCAGATAATAATGTGGTAGTAGTGTATACTACATATTTCTAAAGTCAATGTGTATAAGGAAGAAGCAATTTCATCAGATAAATTTTCTGGAATTGCTCGCTCTACAAATGTTTTCCTTAATTTTTCCCAGTACTTTTCTTTGAGTGGCCAGCTTGTTAGTTTTTTCTTTCAGCTGTAATATTTGCCCTATTATTTGAATATTGAATACTGAAAACATCACAGCGGAAAATCAAACCACGATACTTTACGTTCAACTTTCTAATTTCCAGTGCTTCCATCCGTATTCGAAAGTGGTATGAAAATGGAGTTTTTATGAACGCTATTTAGTAAAAAAAGTTAGCATGTCGCATCTTATAAATAACTCTTTAAATAAAATATAAACCGTTTTGTTTCAATTAAAAGTCTGACCACTCACCGTTAATTATTGGGGTTAAATAATTTACAAAAGGGTGGTGTATTTACCTGAAACAAAATAAAACAAATATTAGTAAACTTTCTTATATATCCAACATTTAATATTGTTATGAAATGTTTGAAAATAAACATAACCTTATGGCGAAACGCATGTACCTTTTTCTATTGCAAGAAGTACACTTTCACGGGAATTTTCGTTTGATGATTCTTGACTAAACAGGATTTCCTGGCAAACAAACGGCGAAAAGCGACGTTTTGTAACGTAAGGTGAATGTATTTTAGTCGTTTAGAGGATAAAAAAATCAGTTTCAAGTAATGATAAAAGTTTAACATGTGAAATAATTCAAAATTCGCCAAATATAACCCTCTAAAATTTCAACAAAATCTATTAATCAATTTAAAATTTGTATGATTGGCCAATGACTTATTTACACTCAGTATATAATGGTGATATAATTTAACGTTCTCATTATACTTAAGGATTAAATAGTGAATGTTATTATTTTGTTAGTAGATATTATAAATCTTGAAAATTAGTCATAATATTTTAGATAAAATTAACTTTTCCGCAATGTATCATTAGCAGTTAATAGCAGATTATGTACCCAGTAGGCTGAGCCAAAAAAAAAACTTTCAATTTATTTTCCTCAGCTGCCATGAAAATATCGTTTGAGAAAAAGGAATTCTGGTAAATTTTGAGCGATTTTAGAAGGACACATTCAGAGCGCTTTCAGACGAGACACTTTGTGGCCGGCTACTAGTATATGAAAAGAATAGCGCGGCTAAAAATACATTCATATAAATATACACATATAAGGAATACGTGGTGTTTAATATATTTTTAGCCACGCTATTATTTTCAGACACTAGTAGCCGACCGGCGACCACAAAGTGTCTCGTCTGAAAGCGCTCTTAATGTTAAGGGATGACTCATTGTACTTTTTTATTTCCCATTTAAATAACATAGGAATTTTGTTTTGTTTTGTTTGGATTTACAATGCACTTGAAAGAATGAATGTCTCGTGGAAATCAAAACATATTTTTGTAGGAAATTTAACGTTCTAAAAAGATGATCTGCGATTATTTTTTTGCTGAGTTGACTAGTTTAGAAGTTATTCGAGTAAGTCCAGCCTTAAATAGTCTTTGGAACAATATAAGAAACAGATGAAACAAAAATAACTTTTTCCATGTTATTCTGATAAAAAAAATGCGATAAAGGACTGAATTATTATACCTAAATATTAAGGGCTCAAATTTTAACTGGTATCTTTTTTACGTCAGAACGAGCTTTTCATGTCGCCTTAATACAGATAAGTACATGCAATCGAAAACGGAATTATTGTATTCTCCGATCTAAATAGTCAGCTAACAAAAAATTTCTGTAAATTTACTTCAATAAATAACAAGTATTTAGCTAAGCTGCTGCTCACCTCCTTCCAATACTTGATAGTTGTATGGTCATGTGAGTCTGTGCCTGCGATTTTATACTCAACTGAGTGTCTTTTGAAGCTAATAGTAACCGTAGCTACATATTGAAACAATGAGCTTATGTTTTATGTAGTTTAAATTGAAAAATTAATTGTTAAATTATACAATTAATGTTTCGAGTTAAGATAATATGTTTAGATTTCTTTTGACAATAACGACTAAAAATGAATTTGTAAATGAAACAAGATAAGATTCTTTAAATTGAAACAAGTTGAGAATAAATTCCGAAAAACAACTTAAAATTCTATTACTGAAAAATTAATGAATTAAAGATTCAAATAGTTCTTCTTGTTCAGCCAAACAAAAACCGAATCTATTGAACAAATATAATCTATGTCTGGGCTGATTCGGTGTAATGTTTGCACAATGTTGGACAATGTTCGCCCTTAATTCTATCAAATTTTGAGCCCGTTCAAAATTGTGCCGATAAATTTAATTTTTTTCAAACCCTAATTTTTCCACAAATTTATTTTTAAAAGTTATGGGCTTGAACAGTACTCTGATACTCTAATGTTTATACTGAGTGTCTGGGACCGCCCACAGTTGAGACTACGGAGTGTTGGGAATTTTACGATATGTTTTAGGTGTCCAAAACGATTGTAATAATCGTGTTTTTTATCTGTTAAAGCTTGATATTGGTCGACTAGTTCAAAAGCAGTTCTGATACAACGCTTAAAACCCCCTGTTCCGTTTTTCATTGCATGTATCTGTATAACGTCTCATACAGCTAAAATGTATTTATCCTTTTAACAAATCGATGTAAAAATTCAGGTTTATATTGTATTAGTTTTTAAAAAACATAGTAAAGGCAGTTTTCAAGATATTCCGAAATTAATGTGTATTTCATACATGACATAAATATCGACAATGGTCGCGTTCATCCCAACAAAGTTGATCAGGTAGCGATGTTTAGAGTGATCCATCAGATCGTAATTCTGCTGAACGGGCTAATAAAACTATCTCTATAAATGTAAACAAATGTCAATAAATACAACAACAACAACTCAATTTTATTTGATATATAAGACAATTATTTATTTATTTTTAATTTTAATTTAGTCTAATAGTTATTATCAGTGTTTTGTGAGCATATAGTAATCATCGACAACGAAAAATCAGCCTGGTGCGTAAATTAGTTTCTATTTCTTAAAAAATTGATCCCAATGAATACAACAACAAATCAATTTTATTTGATATATACGTCAATAGTTATGGAATAAGTATTCTAAACATTTAAAAATGGGAGTTAATTGCAATAAATTAATCTTACACCACTTTGGAGCTATGGGTAAACCACTGAATAAAACTCTGTAGACTATTTTCTGTATATTCCAGGTATTGTTCAAGTATTTTCTTTGAGAAAATTTTTATTTCTATTATTATATGATTAAGAAATGTTTCAACAGAAATTTTCTGTATTTTCCACTGCATTTTCCTTGTATTTTCAGGAGTATTTTCTACTGATACTAGTATCTTTTAGATTATTTTCTGTATTTTCAATGTATTTTCTCTAATTTGTACACTATTTTCTTCAGTGGTTTACCCATCGGAGTGGAACTTCCTGACACACTATATAATCTATTATTAAAATCATAAGTCACCACCATCTGTTCATTCATTTTCACTGAAATACAAACTAAAATATCTCCCAACAAAAATATTTTTATTATGTTTTTAACCTATGACATAAATGACAGTTAATGCATCATCAATCGGTAGCATGTAGCGCATTTTAGTTCTGATTAAAAAAATGGCGACTGATACCATAGCGCTTAATCTGACAAAACACGCGTTCAGCAGAAAATTAATGATCGCTACGGTAGCGCTATGTTGTGATGAACGCGACCAATGTTACTTATGAGCATTTTAATTGTTATTATCTCGTTTTGCAGACGATAAAAAATTTTAGTAATATAAATAACACTATTATTAACCTTATATTCAAATTTTATTTAATTCTCAAAAAACGTCGTTTAACTGTTGAAGTATATCAATCAGCTATTTGGACAAAAAAATATCTATGTAAAATTAGTAGTTTTATCATTCTAAATTGTGTATAATATGCACGTTATAAAGTACATTTTTTTATTCAGAAACAGCATTTTGTATAAAACACCTGTAAATACTTATGAAGTTACCCACGCTATTAAAACCGAAGATGATGATGTTGATAAAGATGCTAGATATGCAATCTACTAAATTAAGGATGTTGTTAGTAGCAGCACCTGCACGGTTTATTATAAAAAACTTCTTTTTCTTTTTAAGCGATAGAAACAAAAAATCAAGTTGAACTCGGGCGTTCCATATTATGATATTTTTTTGGAATTTTTCATGGAATAATAAATGATTTTCGTGTAATATACAGGGTGAGTCATGAGGAACTTTATATACTTCTACCATCGTTTCTATCCCATACGCAGAGTCTCTCAGGGAGGATATCGTGTGGCGTGGATACTAAAAAGTGCCAACTTTCCCTCCTTATTGATGGTTATCATCCCCAGGATAACATATGGATCTCTGGTCTAATGACCAAAGATTAGATAAACCTCTGTGATGCTAAAACTAAGCAAGGTACAAAGACTTGCATGCATCGGCATTACAGGGACAATGAGGACTACTCCTACAGCAGCGCTGGAAGCAATGCTAGACATTCCTCCGCTTCATTCTGTCATAACGTTCGAAGCAAAGGCAGCTCTAGTCCGACTGGAAAAAGCATAAGGCCATGAAATGGAAAAGGACACACAATAATAAGGCATGTGGATGACGACATCTTTAAAATGACAACTACCACATGACCACCAGATATATTTTTCGCAACATCGAAAAGAGCATGAGGAAGAGAACGCATCACCACTCAGTAGAGCGAATGAACTATCTTGACTTCTACAAACAAACCTGTATGATGAGCTAATACAGGTAACGGATTGGGTAAACAGGCTGTAGTCAGAAGTCCAGGTGTAGGGACGACCTCCCTTTTTTCCATTTCTTCCAACGTAATGTGTTAGAAGGTTAACAATCGAAGACGCACACCTAGAAGGGTACTATATGAACTCCTCCACAACTTAGGAGTAGAGGAAGTTTCCTATGTAGGGGTTGCGGCATAACTGACGAAACGTCAGTCCATGTTCTCTTAGAGTGTCCACACTGGGCTGTACTACGCAGGAGAATCTTCGGAGTCCCTGTTATGGCCCCTGGAGACACAAGCAGGCATCCATTGAAAAAGGTTGTGGCCTTTATTGAAGGGCTCGGCTTCATGGATGTCCAGTTAGCAGGAATGGCACAATGGGCCCGCCAGTTGCCTCAATGCCGGAACCTTGGCTTGAGTTTGTCCAGGACAAGGCTTGCTATGAAATCTAGCTTGAATTAAAAGTAGCACAAATTACATATAATTGGTGCAAAGTTATCAATACTTTTTGAATTGATTGTGCTAACTTTATCCTACTCCAAAATTGTTCATAAAGTTTATGCGTTTCATAAAATGTAGTTTCTGCTTAAAAACTGTCTTCTTCAATAATCGATATTAAGCAGACACAAATCGACTGCTAGTAAAAGAAAGTATTAATAGAGTGGGTGATAAAAGTGTAAAAACTCTTTAAAATGTCGTTTATTTCATGAGTGGGTAGGTAAACGACACTATTGTTTCGTTATTTATTTACAAAAAAAAAAACTACTCTGTATTTTCAAAGTATCATATAAATACTCGTTTTATTCAATACCTAAACGGATAATTAAATCTGTAACTCGTCAGAACAAAACATCGAAATGAGAACAAACGATCGCCTGCGGATACGGTCGTGACACTGTATACACATCAATTTAGTATATATCTGGGCTACCGTTAGGTATAAAACGACAGATCCTAGTCGTCAGTGGCTCTGAATGGACCGCAAAAAAAATATACAAGCAGAATCGTTTTACGCGTGCATGGAGACGTAATTAAATTTGTTCTAATTGGTCGATTTTAGGGATTTAATGGTAGATAGATAAAGCTAATGACGGAGAAAATACTTAAAATGGAATAAACGATAAGATATGTTTTGGTTTAGGTAGAAACGAGAGGAATGTGCTTTCTTGGATGAACTCATGAGAGGTCAAATCGAATGAAAAACAATTATAGTTTAGTCTTTTCGTACGAATTTTATATTAAGAAGATCCAAAAAGTATAAGCAAGATAATGTATCAATAAAATCCATATTGCCATAACCTTCTTTAATCTCTTCACACGTTTCAATCCACAGAAACACTGAAATAATTGACAGAAAATAAGAATATAAATAACAATTGTCAACAATAGCTCTCAGAAACAGGCGAGTACAATTAATCTGAGCTTTCAAAGTGTGAAAAATTGAGTTTAAAGGTTGCGATATAAATGGAACACCCTATATAATATTACTATATATAGCTCTCCGAAACAGGCGAGTACAATTAATCTAATATTACTATATTGTACTGTCATCGGTCCTTAATCAGAGTTAAAGACTTGAAATTCATCTGAGAGTTTGAAATTGACTTTTAACGCATGAAACATTCAATAAAATACAGAAACACTCAATAACATTAAATAACTTTTATTTACAACCATACCTGTAATTTTGACATTACTGATGTCATTGAAGGTTTGAAAGTGTCACATTACCTACGTCTACTTCCCTCTTCCATTTCCCTCACTGATTTCCCTCACTCGTTCAATAAAGCAAAATATTTATTTGAGTAATATATTTTTTCTACTCCTGTTTTATAATATACTTATTAAAAGACTAAAATCTGTATCATAATGAAATTCATTATGATACAGAATAGAAATCTTTATTAGTCAAAAATTTTGTACAGAAAAATCATATGGAAGGTAATAACAAAAAACTATTTATTCATTGTAGAATCCTGCAATGAACCATAGCTCGCGGCCATGCCGCTCCGCCGATGTTATGGCTCCATTAATGCCTTCCATATTCCTCCAAATCCCTAGTTTACGGCTCCTTGCTTCCGCATCATCCGTTTGTTGTGGTGGTTTATGACATATAATCAGGCCGTTCGAACTAAATCATTTAGATTCCCACAGAGATTTTGTTGTAATGTCTCTGAAAAGCTTGCGAAAAACAGAGTCACATCTTAAAGGTTTGTTAAATTTTTAAAAACAGAAAATAAACGAAAATTAAAATAAAAATAAAAATTCTAGTGTAATGTTAAAATGATAACCTAAACTTTCCTAACTGCTAATAATTGTTGTTCATACGTTCCTTTCATTCTTATTTACATCCGCTTACATCTTCTTTCATCCTTCCCATCCGTTCTTCCTATGTAAAATATATTTACAACTATACAGTTTTTCGGATTTTAGTCCAAAGTTTAAGTGGAGTTAAGCTCCGGTAGGAACTCTATTGAGAGATTAGCGTGCAAGAGTTTATACCCTCGGAAACTGCTTGCGCGTGAATGCTTCATTTTTTCTTTTAAACTGTCAGGAAGGCAATAGTTGTAATAGTTAGAGGTTATTTTTTGTATATATTTTTTAACAAAAGGGATGTTTGCTTGTCTATGTATCGTGATGTTTTTCGGAAGCCTGTTCACGGGGAATCCTTTCCATACTGCCATCCTTATGCATTTATTTTGCACAACTTGCATACTGTTGTAGTTGTAGAGTGTTTTATTGGTTTCCCAGAATACAGGGTAGCCGTATGTCATTGTCGGTCGAATAACTTGTCTGTATAAAAGTAGTTTATTCTCCGTGGAGAGACGGCTATTTCGACAGATCAATGGATACAGCTGCCTCATAACTCCCTTAGCTATGGCGATACGATTTGCAATATGCAAGTTGTGCAAAGTGTTTTGTTGAATTATATACCCAAGGTATTTGACAGAGGTTTTAGGAGGAATAGTAGAATTTTGTAATTTTAGATTTCTTGAAATTTTGGCGTGGTTTCGAAAATTGCCTTTGAGAACCATATATTCCGTTTTGGAGGTATTAAGCATCAGCTTGTTCCTAATAAGGTACGGAATTATATTTACTTTTAAGTGTTTTTCAATTTTGTCAAGTGCTAAGTCCGCTGTCCTCGCTGTTTGTATTAAACAGACGTCATCAAAATAAAGTGCCGTTAGAAGCGCACTGCTAACTGGGAAGTCTGCAGTGAACAGCGAGTACAGGGTAGGTGATACAGATTTTCATTATGATACAGATTTTTAAGCCAATACGAATGCGACATTCGCACAATATTTAATATAGCCATGGATACCTGGTTGACATTTCTGAAATTAATCATATTAGGTCTGTTCCCTGCAATAAAAGTGTAGCACTGAGCTATACGATTTTATTTATTTTAATTATGTTTCAATGCTTCTTGCAGTTTACAAATGCAATATACATAGATATTCCCAAATTTAGTAATTTTATACGTATTTTTTCACAGATAGATCTGAATTCTTCAAAATTATATAGCTCAGTGCTACACTTTTATTGCAGGCGAACTGACATATTAAGTGACACTTAATTTGATAGCTGTCAAATAATTTTGATTTTCAAAAGTAACTACGAGTATATTTAAAATTGATTTAACTAATAATTATTGATTAAATAATTTTTATTAACCGGAGTAGAAAAAATATTGTATACGAGCATATTATATACGAAACTCGCCTGCGGCTCGTTTCGTATCCTACAATATGCTCGTGTCTTAATGGCTATCATTACATGTTCGTTGCATAAAATACTATTATTGAACAAATTCTTATATAGAAACAACAGGGCAATTAATTAACAACAACATTTAAATAACTTATATATTATTGATAAAATTAATGGTAATATTTGACTTATTATAGGATTTAACCGAGATATTTAACCTCCTTGATGATTTGAAATTTCATTACTGTCACTGTCACATTTTTGAATGGTGTCAAATGATTTTCAACTTAATTTTTAATTTAATTTTTACTACATTTAAAAAATGTGAAATAGAATTTTCAACAAACGATATGGTTGTAAGTAAAATAGTATACATACCTCGAAGGAAAGTTTTCATTAATATCTCGAGATTATAGTTAATCTCTCGACAGTAATGAAACACTTCCCTCCTCGGTATGTAATATACTATTAATTTCACTGACAATTCAACTCATTTATAAAAAATCGCATATGCCACAGTGCAATTGTCACTTTGACAGCGGCAAAAGCTAGCTGAAACTTTTACAGGGATAAATGCACTAGTGGTTTTTTCACTATACGCATTTGTTTATCAATTATCGCAGTGCTGATTACCATAACAAATAGTTTGACATGTTTGTCAACAACTTATTGAATTTCTAAACACTAACAATGAGCCGATTTATTGAATTGTCCTGCCGAATTACACTCGATGTTTTTATTGATATCGGGTAAATTTGTGTTGTTTCACTTCTAAACTGTTTCCAATATTTGACTCGAAAAACTGTCAACCTAAAAACGCTTCACCTTCGGTGTCGCGTTTTTAATAGTTGACAGTTTTTCTCGTCTAATTGCTAGGCAACAGTTTCTCATTAAACAATCCAAATTTACCCGATTATTTTTTTCACTTGTCAAAATCTGACATTTTGGTGGTTTTAACCAATAGCAATACATTATTCTAGCCAATCATTCGGTATTATACTGATAATTATGCTTCCTCATCGATAAAACCTTGTTTACATCGAAACGTCAAAATTTTACTTTGAATTTGTCATTATTGACAACTAAAAGCGCTTTCAAAAATCCTTTTAAATTGTTGAAAAAAATAATCTTCCCAAATACAACTCGCTCTTCAAATTTTATCACATAATTTTTTATTTTCATCATTCAAACTTGTTTATTTGAGGCAAAAACATTCAAACAAACCGAATTTAGATAAAATCACTCCTCCTAACGGAGTCGTGATTTTATCAAATCGGTTTGTTTTCATATTTTTGCCAAATAAACAAGTTTTCGTGGAAAAGAAAAAATTATCGATAAAATTTGAAGCACTCGTGGTATTACCTTTGATAAAATACAAACTTCTCGTGGAATTATAAGTGATAAATTAACTTCAATGTTGAAATGTCATATACCTGGAAATGTTATTGTCACTTTGACATCGATAAAAAAGGTGCATCCTTTTTTATCGCGATAAAAACCTCTCTTCCTCAATTCTAGTAAGCGGACGTCACTTTTACACAATGACAATGAGATAATTATTGTTATTGTTCATCGATATAATTATTCTGTCGTTAATTTATCTTGCCAAAAAACACTAGAGCTTTTCTTTTATTGGATAAATTTCTCTTCAACTCAAAATTTTGTCAATCACTAAATTTGCTCGAAAAACTGACATTAGATAAAATCGCTCCACCTTCGGTGTCGCGATTTTATCATGTCAGTTTTTCTCGTAAAATTAGTGATTGGCAAAACTGTTTCGTGGCAAAGAAAAATTTATCCGATAAAAAAAAAGCTCTTGTGTTTTTACTGTTGAAAAAAAAACAGAAGAGAACTCGATTACACAGAAAATCGCAAAAAACATAAATGGACACAACTGAAATCGTACAATTGGACAATATTTTGTTCAGAACTAGCAAAAACACAACACACAAAACTCCTAGTTTCTTACTGCAATAAAAAGTAAAAAATATTGAAAATGGAGTGTTTTATCGAGTTCAACTGAGCTCTCAACACAGGGTATTTCAAAAGTATGGTACAATAAAACTTTACGAAATCTTCGTACCACGCCACTGGCTTATTAGAATTTGTCATAATTGATACTGTCGATGTGTTTTGAAGAGACAATAACCTACTAAAATTTTTTTATTTGTACTTCCATCCCACGAGAATATATTAAATAAAATGTGTATTTCTTCTACACCTTGTATCTCAGAAACTGAGAAGGTTAGAAAAAAGTTTCATTTGGATATTTTAAATATTTCTTAACGATATATCATGCCTCTATTTCACGGAACACCCTGTAATACATCAAATGAATTGCAGTTTTTCCACTTCTTTAACCATTGTTTGTAATAAATCCACCAATATAATTAATTACCTAGAACGCAACTAATTACAAATAAATTTTATTTAAATTAAAAATTTATTCAATTTTAAATCTCCCACGCACCTTGTAATCTAAATTTAAAAACATTTCACACGTACGTTTTGCAAAATGAGTTCGATGCATCTCATTATTTTGTAATATTTGATTATTCCGTTTTTACTCCAGATTTTTACAATTCAATTTCATTACTCAACTCGATCAAACTTTCAGTGAACAGACGAGGAATAACAATAAATTATGCAATCACCATCCCGAGCTTCTGAAAGAAAAAAATCGATCTTCAACGTGCAATTAGAAGACATTTAAAAATATTCCCTTTTGTTTTCAAAAACCACATTTGAGATATGGATGAGCTTTTGGAGTTGAATTCCAGTGGTTATATTGTACGTAAAATTTAGTGCCTTTTGTAATAAGCAAAAGTAAGCATGCATATTATTTAACGAGCGGTAACATGGGTCATAAGTCACGCAGATAAATACTATGTTTTATCTACGACTGTAATAATAAATACAAAGATACAAGTACAGGTAAAGAACTTTATTCACTAGTTTTGATAGTAACCTACCTATAACAATGAAAATTTTAGTTGTAAGATTTATTAAGGTGTATTTTGAAGCATATTTTTGATATTAACTCCGAATTTAATAAGTCTACTTTTTCTTAGTTACTAAACATTGTGTGGACATCTTTTAATCTCGATTAAACTAAAAAGACATCATAAAACGGTTTATTTGTGCTTCTTTATTATTCTTTTTATTATGTAAAATTATCTTAACCCAAATCTCATCCCAATTTGCAACAACAAAGAAATGAAGATTTTTACATAATTGTATGGAGCAATCAAGAAATTTCATTAGGATCCAAATTTGACCCCCACTTATTTCCATTAATAACAGAATACAAAAAAAAAATCAAATAAAAGTTGTATCATTTTACTTGCACTGACCAAAAATGTAACAAGATTTGGTGATACTAGCAGATATACCTTTTTTCTACTAGCGTGCGGAAAGTGAATCTTTTCCGCACTAAAAAGCGTGCGGAAAGAGTCACTTTTCCGCACTAGTGCGGAAAGTAAATTTGTAGAGCTTTTGTGGAGTATACTGAAATTTGAATATTCAAAATATGTAGGTATTTCTATGGTTGTAGTTTACCAAATGACTGAAAAGTTGAAAAAAATTTTAGAAATCTGCAATAATTTTTTGATAAAAAGAAATAATTTTTTTCAAAAATTTTTCATGTTTCTGGTAAAAGCCTTATCATATGGGTGCCAAATAATAATAATGAAGTTGCTGATATGTATTTAATAATAAATGTTTATGTTAACTTTTGGGTTTTTTCCGGATGCTAGTAGAAAAAATAGTGTACCTAACACGTGCGTAAAGTGACTTTTCCGCAAGCGATTGCTGGCCGAACTCCGCTAGCGTCGTTCGGCCATCTGCAATAGCGTGCGGAAAAGTATCACTTTCCGCACTAGTTAGGTAAACTACTATTTTGTTGTTATACTGATGTGGCTTTAATTATTTTTCACAAAAGTAGCGCTGATGTAAAATGCAAGAAAGTTTTGCTTACATTTATACCGCATACGTGGCCTATGTGGCACCCTTTACAAAAAACATGGAAATAGATACAAAATTATGATTTCTCATATCCGAAAACTCCCATCCAAAAATTTTTGTACATACACGTCAAAAAGCTTCATTGTGAAAAACGCAAATTAAAATTTCATGCTCTACACCCTGTATTTCTCTTAACATCAGCATTTTATTAAGACTAGTTGGTTTAATTCGCAATATTTTGAAGTGAAGATTGTACTGTACTTCTATGTATAATTACATACAGGGTGGTCCATCAGTAAACTATGCAAATATTTTTTTTCAAATAAAATGGCATACGTTTTTTCATATTTTCAGAACCGAAATACTTAGTACTAAAACCTCCCATATTTTTTCCTAAAAATATTTAATTTGCACATCCCTTTTCTTTTCAAACACCGCCACTTTCCAAGATTTTGCTACCAAAGCTCTCAAATTAACAAAATGTACAAAGAAAAAGGAATGAAATTTTTTTTTGACTCAGTTGAAAATTCCTATTTTGTACAGGATGGTCTTAAATAAATTTTAAATTCCAAGAACTTCAAATGAAGTTTTTTCAATTTTTCAAATTTGGACATCTTGTATAAGTATTCGTTAATGGATACTGAAATTTATTTCTTTCAACTTTGCTATTCACTCTCTGTATCTATTTTTCGTGATTTATAAGTTATTTAAAAATAAAGACATTTTTGGATAAATACATATATTACTATGGTTTATTCAATAGCCTTTTTGGAGTGCGTCATCGTTTGTGACGTATAACCGGGTTTTAGGTATGTCGTTTATTTTATTTGCCATTTTGACACATATCTAACCTTAAATTTGATAAGCAAAATCATCAGGATCGCATACTGCAAAATCCGAAAAGGCTATGAAATTGATTGATTGATTCTTTTTCTAACTGAAAATACTTGAGAGCTTTCAAAATACTGATGTTTTTTCGTGTATCTAGGCATATTTTTGTATTATCCAAATAAATATAACCATAAGATTCATATTCACTTTTCATAAATAATAATTGATCGTAAACAACAAAGTACTGACCTTACAAAAACTGTCAGTGGGACAGTAGAAAAAGATGTAAGCCAATACGAAAAGTATGTCTGCATCCTATTTTAAACAAAGAAATTTCTCCCGATTGATAGGTCGCGCTTGCGCTTAATCTAAACATCAACCAATAAAATTTTTGTAAATCAATTATTAGGGTTGACGTTTGTAATACATTTAAACTGCTCATAATTGTGATATTTTGATTAGGATTAATCACAGACCTGCTATTTTTTCCATTAATTTCGACGTTATGTGTTAGAAAGACATTAACAATCGATGACGCACACCAAAAAGGCTATTGAATCAACCATACTTTTATCAAATAAAATCATCAAGCAACCAATTCAAACAACAGTTTCACAAATTACATGTGCAACCTCAACATATATTGTAGTGAAATTTGTTATTTGATAAGCAAAAATATCGATTGATTAGATTTGATATTCAACCATACTACGCCAAAAAGGCAAAATCTATTATACTTCCTGTACAAATGACCTTGCCGAAGGAACGTACAATAAAGAAAATCGTAGTTGTCTATCAAGTGCCTAGTCACCAATGCCATCTTCTAGATTTAATGTTAAGGCCGGTTCACACGCGTTGAGACTTAGAGCAAAGTTTTTCGATATTGAAAGTATAGTCTCTTTAAAGTATTTTAAAAAAATGTTTTTTTACGACCTCCATAAATGTTCATTTTATAACCGTAACTTCAATTATAAACGAGCACATTTTGTGCAGAATATCATTTTTGCATGGGTCGATAGGCAAGTTACAAGGAACAAATGCTAAATGGAATATTTCATGTTAGTTCAGGTTCCCCTTAAATCACGACGACTACGGCTTGCCAAATTATGACGTCCATTGACAAATTGAAGAAATGTCCGCATATCGTTTCTGTCAAAGTTTTAGTAGGTAACGAGTAATTTAATAGTTGTTTTCTATAAAAATACATTTTTATAGGCTTCTAGTTCTGTGTACCTATTAGAAAAAGCAATAAAGAAAATATTTACATATTTCTTCAATTTATATTTTAATTTTGATAGAAAGCTCATTAGTTGCGAATTCGGGGTAATGAAATATTATCAGTTTATTTCTTTCAAAGTTTTTGCAATGTATGCATGCATGAATTAAACTGAACGATATGTTGTCATAGGAAAAAAATAGTATGCAAACAAAATATTGCAATCGATTCAGAAAAATTACCTCAAACTTCTACCACAAATTTGGCACTAAACCATGGTATATCAGTCGAGGTACTGTAGGAAATATATTTTCAAGAAGTTACATGTTTGGATGGGAATTGTTGAAATATTTGGATCTACTAAATAACGAAATTATTCCTGCTGTATTGGGCGGAGTAGAATTGAATAAAACCTCTGGCGGGAAAAATTGTAATTGTCGCATCGAGTAAAACAATTCATTTTGCATTATTTTTGTATTATATGCAAGTCAACATAATTACCGTAAATTCGTACTTTATTTGTTTAATTTTGTGTCAGTGACAAGCTTAAAACTGTATTTTTCTATTCAACTCAACTGTCATCATTTCTGAGGTTATATTCTTATATATAATCAGAGATATTATGGAAGAGGTTATATTATTCTATTTTTTGTTTTCATTGCGCTTTTATGAAAGTGCCACTTATTTCCTCTATAGGTACCATGCAAAAATATATGACCAGCATTCCCTCATGTATGCATCTAGAAAAAGGCTCAGCATTTACACATTCAAATAAACTTTGAATAGTGTATACCTAATCCATAGATACAAAAACAAAGAGAAAATAAGTCGGTATTAAAGATTTAAAATATTACTCAATACAAACGTACCTTCCCTGTAACTTTTGTATTACTACATCAAAAATAAAATAAAAACACGAAATAAAACCTAAACTTGTTTATTTTTGACAAATATCAACCATACCTATAACTCCAAAAATAAAAATATTAGGAGTCAAAATATAGTTTAACAACACAAAATACTAAAGCACAATCAAAGAAAAAGCAAAAGTTTCACAAAACACACACTGAAAATAACTAAAACAGCAAAATGAAACCACTTAAATATCAAAGGGCTTATACGGCAGCTGATTTGTTCTACTCGTTGCTAAGTTGACATTGACATTTCGGAGCGCCATCTATCGAATTCTACTTTTCCCAATAGTCACTGAACGCGTGCCCATTAGCTTTAATTTGTACTTCTGCTGCTCCTTCCCTAGTTTTTCACCTTCTGTATACCAGATATCTGATGAATGAAAGATGATTCTGCTGGGTCTTTCCTATCCTCTCAGTGAGGTATCCATTTCTGTTTTCGTATCTAAAATGGTTTCTGTGTGTACGGATCTTATTGTTTTGTTACCCAAGTTGTTTTGCACCACGAATAATTCCAAAAGAACTATATCACGAAATATTTATATTTCAAATATGTATTCTAATCTTCCTGTTCGTATAGTATAAGCTTTAACGCGATTGAAAATATCTTTGACCTCGTCAAAACAAGTCCGATCCACAATCATTACACTCGGAATCGTCACGGCGATTTTCTTCTGTCACTTCGTATTTGCGGCGACTAAGATGAGGAATGTTGATTATTCACTGTTTTTTTAGCGATTATTATAGTAGTTTCTGCGAATCTAGCCAGCCGTGAGTTCCCATTGACCGAGAAATACCGATAAAAGGAGATTATAGTCGATTCCAAAGTTGTAAATAAATAAGAGGAAACGGTGTATTTATATTATTTTTTAATTTCTATCACGCTGTGACCAGATTCTTATTTGTCGATTATTTTAATAACATTAAACTGATTAGATGAACAGCACAAAATTCTGTACGGATATCTAGCAACAGCAGACACCATCAACACCTTTACATTTCATCATAATATTAAATTTAATATTTCATCAAAAAGTATTGGAATCATTCAATCGTCTGGGTTGTGCTCAACAACTAGAAAATAAACACTCCATCGTTTACTCAAAAAATCTCAATAGACATACACACATCCAAAATAATATTTACCAAATCACTACTACACTCGAAGAACTACTACTACTAAGTTTGCAGGCGAACCTTGTCCTGGACAAACTCAAGCCAAGGTTCCGGCACTGAGGCCACTGGCGGGCCCATTGTGCCATTCCTGCTACCTAGACATCCATAAAGCCGAGCCCTTCTATAAAGGCCACAACCTTTTTCAATGGATGTCTGCTTGTGTCTCCAGGGGCCAAAACAGGGAATCCGAAGATTCGCCTGCGTAGTACAGCCCAGTGTGGACACTCTAGGAGAACATGGACTGACGTTTCGTCAGTCATGCCGCAACCCCTACATAGGGAACTTTCCTCTACTCCTAAGTTGTGGAGGTGTTTCATCATACAGCAGTGCCCCGTTAGGAGTCCTGCTATTTTCCTTAGCCTACTTCTTGGTAGGTCAGTAGCTGCTCTAGCGTGTCCATCAGTCCATCCCTTCAGTAAAAGTTTGGATTGCCTAGGACCCTGCAGAGCATTCCAATGACCGAGGTGCTGATTCTTCTCGAAGAAACTGGGTTGAAATGCGGAAGCTACCATCAATTTGATTCGATTGATTGTTTTTTTTAGGAATACTCAATTTAATTTGAAACAAAAATAACTATTGGCGTTGTGCGTTAATAAAAAATTGAAAAGTGAATATAATCAATAACATAAAAGTAATATAAACTGATAAAATAGTAATTTTAATTACATATTCCGATTAATGCTTAAATAACTTTTGAAAAACTAATTTTAGAAAAAAATTTGTTCGATTGAAAAGTAACAATTCCTTGCAATTATTTAAACAATATGGGTCCGTATTTTCGAGATCAATCGAAATTTTTCGTATGCGATTTAGGTCGAACGAAAAAAATCGCATACGATTCGATGATCGTATTTTTGAATCATCTTCGAAAATGTATTCGTATGCGATGAATATTTGTATTGGCAACACCGCAAATTTGATCATTCCATTTCTAGCTCAAAAAATTTCTGCCTTTTTAAACCACTTATCGGTAGTCACTTATCAGTGTCAGAATGTTTTTTATTGTTAGTGGGTATAATCAGTAGGAAATGGAAAGTGAAAAAAAAGGAAAAATTAAAATATGCAGGCTTCGTTTCAGCTGCACAAATAAAATAATTGAGTTTATGGAAGAACATCCGGAATTAAAATCTGGGATCCGATATTTCCTCAAAATGGTTTTAAAAAGGATGGTACACTCTGTTTTCTCTATCCGCCAGCATTTCAGCATCTTCCAATGCATTTATGACGTTTCTTTCAATAAGAAAAGACAAGCCTACCATTATTCACAATACTTTCACAATAAAAACCTGATAAAACACCAAACTGACAAATTTTACACAAGAGTAAGGTTATAACCGTAAACGAAGTTTGATATTCGAATGGTGCATACCCACTCGGCTCAACACATGCGAAACAAATCGTGCACGAACCCTTCGAAAGTTATTCGAAAATACGGATAACCAATTCTCGTGCGAAATTCATTCATTTTCGTACACGAATTGTACTCGAGTGATCTCGAAAATACAGTCCCAGATAGTTTGGTAAAATTTCTCGATAACTGAAAATAGTACTGCAAAAAAAGTAAATATTACAGTTTTCTCTAATTTTACAAAAGAACTAGGTTTTCTATACTAATGGAACTAACACAGTAGTCTCCGCTTACGTTTCTTCTGCCCTTTAAAAAGAAAGTTGAAAATATGTTGTTTAGTTCCGCAGATATCGCTGGGTATTTGTGGAAAAGTAATAAAACTTCATTTTGGGAAATTTTTGACAAATTTCGCAATAAAAAAAGGTTTGTCCCTATTAAAAAATATTGTAATTGCCGATTTCAGATGGCAAGGAACCTACTCAATCATTTTGTAAGTTTTGTAAAGACCACATGTGGTTGTACCTTCAAAAAAAATTGAAATCTTTTTGCCCCTTTTTCTGTCCACTAAACCAAGGCACTTGAACTGAATCTTTGTCAATTTCCCCATATTATCTACTTCCATTCCAGAAGCTTCGTGTCTTCAGTAGTTATGATGGTTGTATTATTTCCTCAATAAGAGGTATGAGTATTTACAGTTCCTCACGAATCACCCTGTATATAAATGATTATTCAGTGGCAAACAGATTACTTACCCATAAACATTCAACTTCAAAAATGTATAGTGTATTTACCTGAAACAAAAATAAACAAAAGTCAATAAACATTCTAAAGTAATATTTGTTATTGTAATAAGGATATTGAGAACCTCTCAATACGAGATATTTGTTGAAACCAAACTTCCAACAATTTATATATCTTTTTTTCAAGTATCTTGTAGGTATATCAGAAATTATTATTCAAAATACGCAGACGTACCTTTCGTAGCAGCATTGTGAATTAAGTCTTTCTCTAATGTCTGACATTTCTCGTAAGGTCTGTGTACTTTGTTTATTTATTAACAGTAAATATAAATCTTATTGTTATATTTATTTAAATAATACAAAAAAATGCCTAGATACAAGGAAATACATCAGCATTTTGATAGTTCTCAATAAAAGTATCTACAGCTCCTCCCTACTCACCCTGTATATATTGAGTTACTTATTAAAATAAACTTAAATCATCCTGTATAACTCCGTCAGCTGTTATTTTTACGTCCTTCGAATTTTACTAGGATAAAAATCGATTCTTTAGATGAATGAACATGATGATAAAATCATAGCGATTTCCAGATGAAAAATACATCAAACGACCACAACTAATCGACCGAACGCCGATTTTCACGAAATCGTCAAATAAAATGGGAGCATAAACGGCACAAATCAAAAAGCAATTTAACGCTCGACAATAATTTCCTTACCGATATTACGAATAAAACCGCAACAGCCTACGCGTATACCGTTGAATGGAAAATTAACAACAAATCAAAATTTTCGGTATCAACCCACATTCACACTCGATAAATTGGTTAATCGTATATTAAAAAATATAAGAGCCCAAATAAAAGTAGGTATAAACATTCATCAAGCTATAGTCTAGGAAACTTGTTATTTAAATTATGAAATAAAACAATTTTAATTTGTTAAAATCTACATAATATTTCAACTTGTGACGCGTTTCGCTAACACAGTAGCTTTATCAAACGAATGGAGGTATAATGAGACATTTTTCAATTTATACAGTGTCTTAATACTAAATTATATGTGTATTAACAAAAAAATTATGATCTATTTACATAGGAAAAAAATAAAAAACGAAAAAAAATATAAATATGTATAAATATGGGATTAACAAGTTTACCTGGAATTAGTAGTTTACCTAACTAGAGCGGAAAGTGATATTTTTCCGCACGCTATTGCAGAAAATTCACTTTACGCACGTGTTAGGTACACTATTTTTTCTACCTACATCCGGAAAAAACCCAAAAGTTAACATAAAGAAACATTCATTATTAAATACTTACATATTAACAATTTAATTATTATTATTATTTAACATCCATTTGATTAAGCATTCACCAGGGCAATAAAAATTTATTGAAAAAAATGTTTCTTTTTATAAAAAATTAGCAGAATTCTAATAAATTTATTGATTTTCCAGTCATTTGGTAAACTACAACCATACAAAGACATATTTTAAATATTCAAATGTCAGTATACTTTTCAAAAACTCTAGAAATTTACTTTACTTACGCACTAGTGCGGAAAAGTTTCTCTTTCCACACTAAAAAGAGTGCGGAAAAGTGGATCTTTCCGCACGCTAGTAGAAAAAATGATTTGAGTAGTTGGAAACTGATTTTTGGTTGTCATAGTTTACGTTTGTGTTCTGAAATTGTAGTTTTAAAATTCCTTAAAGTTCTACCTAATACCTATATAAATTTTGTTACAGTTGTCATTACCACATTTTAATTTATAAACTCCCGATTTATTTAGGTTTGAAGATTTGGATTTGTTGTTTTTAATGAATTTGGATAAATTGTTATCGGTTTTGAAGCAAATATTCAAGTCTAAAGTTTCTAAAAATGATTTGATTTTTAAGGATGGTATTCCAAAGTATGTTAAGCTTCTAAATTGGTTATTTTTGTTTTTATCAAAAGATAATACTTGTTTTAAAGTATGTTTTCGTATCTTTTTATTTATATTATCTATTAAATTTGGATCGTAATTATTAACTGCTATTTGTTTTATTATATTTAGTTCTTTGTTGTAATTGTCAATATTTAATGGAACTGTTAAAAGTCTATGTATCCATACTATTGAAAGCTGCTAATTTATGACTGACTGGGTAGACTGAACTATTATGAATTGTAATGTCTGAATGTAATGGTTTGTGAAATATAGAAAAATTATGTCTATTATTTATATTGTAAGGTCTAGAAAGTTTATAGACTTATTTTGTCCAATTTCTACTATAAAATTGATATTTTTATGTATTGAGTTATTGTAAGTAATGAAGTTATTTTGTCCCGTAGTACCAGTGAAGCATATCGGTACCAGTAAACAAATTTTTTACTAAGGAGGTGTTTATGAATCATCTTTTCTATATTATCCATGAAAATTTCTGATAATAGGGGACTGAGAGGGTTACCCATAATCAATTTGTTTGATTTCATAATTTAGCATGGATCTACATCAAGTAAAAGCCTCATTTACTCAACTTGTAATTTGTTAACGTAGGTATACGATAAGTTGATGGCGCGTAATACAATATAATATACTACAATATAATAGGCCAGTCATTATAGCAAGAGTCAAGGGTGTTTTTGAGATACACAAATTGTTGCTTTGAAAAAAAAAATATCAAAAAAATTTCATGTAAGTATGTATTAAAATAAAATGCATTTAACTCAGGAAATAATCTTACCAAATATACCTCGTGCATCTAATTTTTCCACAGTTGAAAAATTAAAATACTCGTTTCTTAGTAATCTGTTTTTTATTACAAATAGCATTAGCGAGATGGATTTTTCCATTTTCGCGAATTGAAATTTCATGTTCAACACCCTGAATATCTCATAGTATAAATTAGAGACCACCCTGTATAAATAACGAAATAATCTGAGACTAAAATAATACTATCAACCTTTTCTGATCCTATACTATTCGATCACAAGATTTAAGTAAAATTTTTGTATTGTTTATCACCGAAATGTCCTTTACTATAAAATTTTTGGTAGCAACGAAATTAAAAAGGACAATAAAATCGATATAATCGTATTATTGCAAAATGAACAAATACCGAGTTTTGAAAGTCCACGAAACGTATAACGCGTTGGTCAATAAATAATCGATATTACAAGAACAAATAAAAACAAACAACTATGTGCTACTTTCGAATACTTATAATACTATGTTAATGTCAAAATGACCTTTATCGACGTGATATAATAGAAACTTTGTAATTTTGTTTATACGAGGCGGGTTAAAAAAATCATCAAATGGGTACGGATGACTTAGATAATACATTCTAAGAACCGTTTTACACGTATGAGAATTATTGCGAAATTTACTCTGAAAATAATATTGGTAATTTTCATAAGACTTTTGAAAACATTTCACTGCTTGACTGTTTTACACATAATATTTTTACCACTATAAATTTCATAAGAATTCATGCCATACGCCTGCGCAGTGAGATTGTTTTTGGGATAAGTTGTCATGGTGACGATTTACATGAAATTTCTGAATAATCAGCTGTATTGGAACCGTTTATTATAGTATTAATTGAAATTTGCGTTAATGCCAAGGTTTTGGCTTTCCTAAATGAAGAAAACGTCGACAAATAATGACACATTGACGCCATTATTGTCTATTATCACGCACTTTCTAAAAAATATAGAACATGTCAATATTTTTACTCTGAAAATTTTGGCAATAATTCTTTGACGTGTAAAACAGCAAACATTATTCTTATGAAAATCTTTTGAAATACCAATAAAAAAGGTCACAAGAATGCGTCTCTTACCTTCAAGTATCGCCGTCTCTCTTTGACTCATGCCGATGACTCAGCCTCTCTGTGTCTTGAATCATTATTTATCATTTATCTTAAAAACTATCAACTTTACCAAGATTGTTGGAGAAAGCAATGTTATTGATAATTAAATTGTCTACAACTTGTTTTCAACAAATTTTTTCCTAAAATTAATTTTCCAAAAGTTATTTAAGCATTAATCGGAATATGCAATTGAAATTACTATTACTTTCATGCCATACTAGTTCATTATTGTGTTTTTGCTTATTGTTTAGTTACCAACTATCTAATGTCATACTTTATACCCGTGCGGGCATAAGTTCACTTCATGGTCCGCCCTCGCGGGCATAAAGGGAAACAATTTTTTTTCATCAACATCTTCTTAGTTCTCTTGCAAACAATTTCCAATTCTTTAGACTTTTTTGGCAACAGATTTTGAGTTGCTTTTTTTGCTTTTTCGATAATTTCGTCTGGAATTCCAAAATTTTCGTTCATTTTGACTTTTAACTTTGACACATTATTTATTATTTATTAACGCACAACGCCGACAGTCATTTTTGTTTCAAATTGAATTGAGTATTCCTAAAAAAACAATCAATCGAATCAAATTGATGGTAGCTTCCGCATTTCAACCCAGTTTCTTCGAGTGTATGATATTATATCAAAGAATACATTCGATAGATAAATTCTCCATCGAAGTACTTTGCTCTACAAAAAATAATTATGAAGAGTTCATCGACCGTTGGTTTAATACCTATTTTAAAAATTAGTATCAATAATATGTTTAAAAAAAAACATCTGTGTCCACTTTGTATTCAATATTTCGATACGATAGAGTCGAGGATATCGTCTGCGAAGAATACCAAACAAATTCATGACTCAATTCAGTCTAAAACATCGGATAGTTTGCGGAACGTGTATGTACTATGTGTGCGTGTGTGGTATGCGTCACCGGTACACTAGTTTTTTTTTATTTAAATTTATTTTTCAAGAAGAAGTACATCGTGGATTGTTTTATCGAGTTTTAGTTCAAGAGCTGGTTCAGTTGATGACGCTTCTTTCGTGAAGTGTTTGATGCATCATGAACAAATGTTACAAATTTATCAAAAAGGTACTGAAATTGGGATAAAAAAAATTAAATTTCACCAAAAAACGTTGGAAAGCAAACATCAAATATGACTAAAAACGTTAGGTTGAAGAACCAAAATGTTAAATTCGACCAGAAACGAAAAGTTGAAGAACAAATGTAATATTCTCCCAAAAAGTAACAAAATTAGAGAATCAACTAAAATTTGTCTGGGAAGTACCGGAATTGGAGAAAAAAAAAACAACTCAATTTTGACTGAAAAACGTCAAGTTGAAGAAACTAACTAAAATTTGTCCGAAAACTAACGAATTTGGAAAAAAAACAAACTCAAAATTTACTAAAAAATATGAAATGGAGAACAAATAATATCAAATTTAACCAAAAAACGTCAAGTTGAAACGCAAATACCAAATAAAACGTTAGGTTGAAGAACCAAAATGTTAAATTTGACCAGAAACGTAAAGTTGAAGAACAAATGTAAAATTCTCTCAAAAAGTAACAAAATTTGAGAAAAAATAAAAATTTGTCTAAAAAGTAAAAAATTGAAGAAAAAGAAAAACTCAAAATTTACTAAGAAATATGAAATGGAGAATAAATTATATCAAATTTGACCAAAAAACGTCAAGTTGGAAAGCAACCAAATAAAACGTTAGGTTGAAGAACAAATGTAAAATTCTCTCAAAAAGTAACAAAATTTGAGAAGAAACTAAAATTTGTCTAGGAAGTAACGGAATTGGGGAAAAACCACTCAATTTTGACTGAAAAACGTCAAGTTGAAGAAACTAACTAAATTTGTCCAAAAACTAACGATTTTTTTGGGAAAAAGACAAACTCAAAATTTAGTAAAAAACATGAAATGGAAAACAAATATCAAATTTGACCGAAAAATGTTGAGTTGAAAAGCAAATACCAAATATAACATTAGGTTGAAGAGCCAAAATGTTAAATTCGACTTGAAACGTAAAGTTAAGAACAAATGTAAAATTCTCTCAAAAAGTAACAGGATTAAAGAAGAAACTAAAATTTGTCTAGAACGTAACGTAATTGGAGAAAAAGCCAAACTCTATTTACTAAATTGCGTCAAGTTGAAGAAACAAACTCAAATGTGCCCAAAAGTTAGCGAATTTAGAAAAAAAGTCAAAATCAAATTTTACTAAAAAATGTTGGGAAACAAATATCAAATATGATTGAAAACGTCAGTAACGGAAGTAACGGAATTGGATACAAAAAACAAACTCAATTTTGACTGAAAAAAGCCATGCACTCTCAAAATTTACTGAAAAATGTTAAATTAAAGAACAAATATCAATTTTGACCAAAACACCCAAAGCAAATGAACAATATTGATTTAAAAAAAAAGGTACAGAAATTGGAGCCAAAAAAAACAAATGTCAAATTTGTCATGAAAAATCTCATTTGCCATCTAAAGACCGATAGAAAAATCAATTATTGCGAAATTCAGCATCTAAATATCATTATCGGAGATTATAAATAAACTGAAGTAATTTTGTAACGTTTCAACTCAATAATTGCGTACGTTTGACAACTCCATTAAATCAAACCATCGTGCTGCAACATTATATTTCAGATCATTTCTGTATAAACTGTTGTTTTCACTCTAATACAATTTAGTTGCAAAATCTTGATCTAGATTCGCGAATTCATTAAAATGTTACACAACAATATGTAGTAACTTTATAAACTAATTACCTCTTCTGTAAGACAATCGGAAACGGTAAAGTGTTATCTTAATTTTATTCAAATCCAAGTAACTGTGCATTTTCCTGCGGCCTACCTACACAAACACACAACGAGCAATAATTTTTTTTATGTTATTTAATCAGCTTTATTACATTTTGTTATTCTTTCTTACACAATGCTTTTGCATTTTATCACTACATGGGTTATCATTCAAAATTAACGTTTTATGTTTTTTTTATGGTTATTCGGAAATAGAAATTCATTTTTCTTCGGTTTGAAGTACCAATTATTCTTCTATTGTTTATCCTGTAAGTAACAATCTTAGTGATAACGATGGCGAGGCCGACAGTCTGACAAAAAAGGGACCAGAGTCTTTATTTATCGGACCTGAACCATTTATTGGCGTTGCGGAAACCACTGCTATATCAGTCATAGCTACCTGGGCGAAGAGGAAAACCTACACTTCGAAAAAGTACCTCACCAAATACAACCATGGACTTCGTCAGAAGCACAGGCTTGTGGTGTAAATTGTAATCCCTAGGAGTGAGCCACAATAGACCTAACGAAGGCCCCACTCACATAAAACCTAACCTAACATTCTCAGTATCACAAACCATTTAAGCATGTCTTGGAATAAATCTAGCTTCAAAACCGAGCCAACTTGTCAAAAATTGATCCACAGCTATGTTGGCACATGGTATATGTTATGCAGTTTCATCTTCAACCAGATGTAGCATCTTTAGGCAGTCTAAGACTAGTTCTATAAAACGACAGGGAGTTCTGAGTAAGCCTGTTGAGCAGCTTAGATAATCTTTAATAGGATCAGTCCAGGTGTTTAGTATTTCAAGTGAAAGCTGCATATGATGCCGAGATCTGATTATATGATTCCACTTGCTGCATCCTCTCTTCCAAAGCAGAAACCTCCATCCACATACTTTCTAACTGCACAGCACTCCAGAATCCTAGAGCACACTACCTGGGAGATTACTGGATAAAAGAGGAGCAGTTACCTAAGTTGAAGTCTGCAGGTATCTTGAAATTCCTCCAGGAAATAGTACTAAAGGAGCAGCTAGTTTCTGAGACTCTTCTCAGAAACTGAGTAGAAGTAAGGGGGAACAATAGATAGATCTTTAAGGTCTGTTACCCCAAGAAAAACATACATACATCCTCTCTTCCAAAGTAGTCGTTCCACTGCGTTCCACAAAAGAATAGTCAGTACTTATCGCTGATGGCTTTCATTGCTTTTCAGGCTGTTACTGGTAATTGCTGAAACTATTTTTACAGTCTAGGTGTTGTCAAAACTTGATGGGATGCCGAGATGGTGAAGGAGTCTGCCATTTGGTTGAAAGTAGCAGAAATAGGCCCATTCACCACAAATCTCACCTGCGATTTCTTTAGATTTCCATAAGAAGTACACAGGAGTTTTTTTTACCAGCTTTGACAAGTTGCTTGATGGATACCAAGTAATTTTAGAGCCAGAATTCGCTTGAAAATTACTTACTAAGTATTAAGGCCAGCATAATATTGATATTGGCAAAAAACAAATTTTACTACATATATAAACGTAGTTTTTTATTCTGATCAACTTTTTTCAGTTCATAGCAAATTATTCGATATTGTCAAATTTAATGGTACTTTACTCTTGAGTAAAACTGATATTTTTTAATAAATCGTATACGACCAAAAGAATTCTATATTTAATGACCGTATTCTAGTTTTTACATAATGCAGAACTTTTTATGAAGAATCACTTTTTTTCCTAAAATTAATAATGAAAAAGTTTTCCATATAATTCCAACTAAGGGGGACATATTGTATATACACCTCTACGCCCCTGATTTATATATACAGTATGTTGGATTTTAATGTGATTTTTTTTTCATTCGCCTCACAAACGTTCTGGTATCCACTGAATTTTTATGTTTCCTTTTGGTAGTCGCAGGCGGCCGACCAGACATCCGGTTTTTGAAGAGACGGTCCGGTGCTTCCCTTGTACATCGTTTTTTCTCGGTCTCTTTTACTCCCTTCGCGTGTATTTAGTAATAACTCAAGCAAACAAATCAATTACGTTATAATACAAGACCAATTTGAGGTGTTTCGCGTTTCTAGGTATAAAAAAACTTTCAAAGTTGAAGGAGTGTTTTTTTGTGAAGTCAGGGAAATTATTGGAGACAATCTTAGTGTATTCAAGGAGTGAGTGATTGGAAAATTTTTGGAGTATTTCATTTTTGACCATGTTAATAATAAGGTTGTTTTTTATACAGCGTGGAACAGCCAAATGGAATAAATTCCATAACGAATAAATTCCCGTTTCCAGACTTTTGGGCAACTCTATATATATCATTATTATTGTCGACTATTTTCCTAATATATAAGTTTTTATGAAGACCAAAAGCATCTCAACATTATAGTACCTATTTAAGAAAACTTAGTTAAATATATCTCTTGGGAATCCGAAAAAGAAAGCTTGATGATTGTGATTTCTCACGATATTGTAAAAAATTGATGCTAGAACACACGCGATATATGCGTTTAGTTTTTTGCTATCCTCACTTACTTCGAATTAGAAAATAAGTTTTTTCAAGTTATCAGAAATATTAGACTTGAAAATAATAGATATGCGTGTTGATTTCATAATTTTTTCATGATACAGAAATGAAGGAAAAAGTAAAAATATTTTCAACTCTTGGACGCCATCAACTTGTAAACAGCTTAACAAGAAAATAATTGCTATTGGAACATAGAAACACCCTGTGTAAACGTTCATTATCATACCGGATATTCAACTAATGCATTTATTTATTTATTCGATAAACGACCTTCTTAGCACGTCAATGCATGTCAAAACAGTTATTTTAACAATCCAGTTAATCGTACCGCCTCTCGTTATTTAATCTAACAACAATGAAGCTAATTACGATACGTATTATAATATATAGAAATATGACAATTGCCACACCTCTCGCGGTTTTAATATTGTTCCTGTTCGATTAAAATGCAGATATAACAAGAATTTCGCTCGATGCTGATAAGCTGAGCGTGGTTCTAAGAAGAAGAAAAAAACTATGGAGTAAGTAGTTTGTACAGGGTGTACCGATTTGTGAGGGGTCCAGCTCATTTACTTTTCGAAATACGGTGTTGAAGTTATAAAAATTTAAATGTTTTTATTTGATATCTTTAAAATGGATGAATAAATTTATTTGATATTTGGCAGGTTGTTTTTAAATGTGAAAAGGCATATTTTGATAAAAAAACATTTGTCAATTCTTGATCCAGTGGTGTACATTTGTAAAAATATGTCACTTTTCTCCTCCCATTATTCACGCCATTGACATTTGTGGCTATCTTCAATTAACTTTGTATTCCTTAATGTTTTTCACGTAAAAAACACATAACCTTTACATAACAAAAAATGTGTAGTTTTAAAGATATTTAATGTTTTCATAAAGTTTGCAACATCTTTTTCAATAATAAAAGCACAAGTTTGGACAAATATTTTTGAGAGTCTTCTCAGAATGTTTGAGATGCATTGCTGCCTCACAAATTAGTTTCTGATACATATTTTAACTATTAGTAGTTTGAAGATTATTTTAAAAAATACCAAAAAAATATTTTTTTCATTTTAATATTAATAAATTAGCTTACAGACTTCATGAAAACATCAAAGATTACATTAAATGTTCAAAATGTTTCATTGTAATAATAATTGACACCTTTTTCTTACTGATCTTACACAATGAGAATGTTCACTTTATTTTTATAGATGTGGCATGAATATTTTGTAATCAATCAATCTAATCAATCTTCCCTACTCTCGAAGATAGTCTTGTGAATATTATTAATTTTAAAAATCAAAAAAGAAAAGAAGAAAGGAGAATTTACTTTCGGAGAACGAGGGGGCCATCTAACCGGTCCATAAGTACCAATCCTCCAATCTAATTTTTTACTAATTATAATTTTGATAAATAAAATTGTCACACATCAGTATCCTTATAATAAAATGTTAAATTTCGTTACAGTTTTCAATTTTTTAAGGGTGTTTCACCTGATAACATCCATAAATGGTTTATTTGCCATGTAGCTCCATTGGAAAAACTATATGGAATATATACACAGTGTTATTTATAAGATGCCACATAGGGATTCCTGTACAAAACTGTCAAACGCGAGCTACCCCAAATAGCGTTCATAAAAAATAATAACAGATTTGGAAATGTCGTTGAAAAATAAGTTAAAATGCACTTTTAGTTTTCTTAAATTCGATCTGATTTAATAAAAAAATGGATAGTTATTCTTAAAAAAAGCCGAGCTCCATTTTCATTCCACTTTCGAATCCTTCCAGCCGCTTAGAAGATAAGCCATACGGGTAGAAGCTCGGGATAATTAAAAGTTTAAGCTAAAAAACATTAAATTTAAAATAAAGCAATGTTATTTGTTTCAGAAATTATGAAAAAAGAGCTAAAAAGAAAAAAATTTCACCTCAGCGGTGAATCGAAACCGTCATACTTCAGGTCTAACATATAAATTTCTCGTGACCCTACCCTGTTTGCTATCTCCTAAACCAGAGGTCTCCAAATTTTTTACCAACGGACAAAATTGTAAACTATGACAGGGCAAGCGAGCCAATAAGATTAGGAAAGATACGAAGGTCCTCGTCCTTTTTTTTATTTTTATGTACCTGAAAAAAAACTTATGGAGTGCTGGAATAATTTTATTTATTCAGCGACCGAAGGGGGATGTGACCACGCTACGCTAGAGCAGGGAAAATGGGAGTCATCTGGGCAAACATTGCTCATGTCAACGCGGGCCATATAAAAACACCACGCGGGCTGGATGTGAACCTTGGGAGATCCCTGTCCTAATCAGTTAAATGTGTTCGATAGTGGTATGAAAACGTAGTTCGACACCAAAAGTCTAATCTACTAAACTAAACATTTGCCTAGACTTTGCTCAATTTCTTCCTCTTTGAACTTGGCTGATTTCATGTCTCAGCTTCGAAATGCATACCTAACTAGCGTGACTCACGCTAGTCTGTCGATGCACTCTCGGCGGATATTTTTCGCATATTTTTATGCAATGCTCATTTCCATACACCGAATACTGAAGAAAATAAAAAATGCCTAACCCTAAAAAATATAAAAGGCCCCAAAAAAACGAATGCGAAATGAAGACTGACTAACTCTACGAGCATTTGCGACCGTTACAAGACACACACACACACAAATCCCACCGAATAAAAGAAACGCCCGAAGGCCGCGGTCGTTGGACTAGAGAATCCAACCATCCGTCATTTAGTACTGGAGTTGGTACTATTTAATAATCAGTGACGTTCGTATTATAATAGAATGACTACAAAAAAAATCTGGTGTATAAATATATCAGTTATGGTACTACTTAGATAGACTGACGTAGCGAAATGTTAATATAAGGTATAAAGTATAATGAACAACTTATAATGAATTTAGATGATTTTCTACGTAAATATTTTTTACAAAAATCCTAGTAGAAAAGGGATGATGCCATCATAGTAAGGACATTGCTTATAGTCTAACAAACAATTGGAGAAGGTGACTAAGAGCTGTTTACGTGCTTTATTATTGCAAAATGTATCGGAATCACGTGCCATTCGGTTGCAAAACATCGGTATCATACCCTTGGCTTATGTTCACTGGGAAATATATTTTTCCAGTGGCGTAAACATTTTATATTGGCAAATTTATATTGGGAATCACCTTCTCCAATTGTTTGTTAGACTATAGTATCATTTTGATATGTTTTGGACACGCAAATGTTGTTCAGTCATTTGTTATAAACATACAAAACGAAAAATAATATTTTATTTTTTTGGTTTACGGAACTATTGCACCCCGTTGAAAATTTATGGGAGTTGAGATCCCCTAAACCCCCCATAATTTTTGTGTACGTTACAATTTAATGCTTATTGTGGCACTATTATTCAAACACATTATTTTAGAAACTTTTTTGCCCTCTAGCACTTTTTACAATTATCAGTTTTTATTGAGATATGGCCCATTTTTCATTATGCTTCAAAAATTTCAAGTAACAAAAATTTAAATCAATGAATTTTGAATTCTCTCGAGGGTCCCAAATTTTGATTGAATCTTATTTATTTACAAATGTGTAGTTTATATTAGATGTTCGAAATGGCCTCCATTTTTTTGAATACACAGTCGGCACCGTTTTACTAACGAAAACCGAATATTCTGGAAAAGCAATGGCTTCTGACGATATCTAATTGCAGCCAGGTTGTAACTTTTTTCGCATGCACATTTGTACTAGGGTAACTTGGGTTGGATAGAGTTATTTCTAGCCCCAGAATACGTGGTATGATTTATGACCTGCCTTTTTGTTACACCCTGTATACTATGCCTCTACTTAGTCCCCGCTACCCCTCTTCTCCGTTAGTTTCCGTCGCTCTGTCATTTTCAGCGGTGTCCTCGGGCGATTTTAGCCGACTTCATATTATTTTAGAAATCGAAAATATACGTTTTGTTGCTCTACGTCTGTAGCGTGTTATCAATAGATATCAAACATAATAATTCAACACTATTATAACGCTTTACAGATTTTGAAAAGCACTTTTCAAAGAGCACGTGTTCACTAAGAAGCAACAACTACTTCTCTGGCTATATGCCACGACAGGCATTGATTTTGTTACATGGAGTAGGGACATCTGCAAGATATAACCAACCATTCAGGTGTGTAATTAGAAGGGACAACATCACAGATAAGGTGTTTAAGGCTGTTGACTTGGGCTTGAGATGCAATAAAACCATGAAACTTCTCCTATTTTATTTATAATGAGAATAATCCAGAAGTTTTATAGAGTTTTCAGGTACCTGATAATTTATTATTAGTCAAGAAAATAAATACGACCTTGTCACGGTTAATACTTTTATGGCTTTATTGCAAGTCATTATACCATCTCAGGTGAGGTCAGTTTCTTAGATCGTGACAAGAACTATACCTACATGAATTTTGGAAAAAATTGTTATTTCTCACTTTCACAACTTCTACTCGTTGCTCTACGCCACTGTTCCAAGTAGTACTCCACTCGCATTACTGAAAACGTTCTGGGCGTCGTGAGAACCAGCGAAGCTTTATGCGAAGAGGACTCTTCATAAATAATACAATAACCATTAAAATAGTCAGTAATGAATTTCGTAACGCTCTTACAAGAAACAGTAAGACACACAAACTAAAATTGTAAAATAATGATCCTTCTGGTCACTAGGTACGATGACTGTCGTTTACGGACCGTTATACACATAATATCCGGCTTGAATGACCGAAAACTTTAATTAAGGAAGTTACTGCCGTTAGAGTAGGTCTAATTTTTTTTAATGTACTTTCGTGAACTTGTCATCAGGTTGACTTCCTTTGTTATAAAGTATTTATTCAAAGCATTTTTTTTACATCGTACTTCTTAGAAAGCAAGAGTGGTACCAAAGAGTCCGTACCAAAAATGGTACTTCATATTATTTGTCATTTACTATTTTTGTGGATGCTACTTTTTCATTACAAAATTTGACATCTACATCTCACCTTCTTTCAATATTTTGAATTCTGCATTTCCAGTTTCTTCATTTTTTCGCTAATTTCACATTTTTCTTCTTCATTCTTCTAATAGTTTTTTCAATTTTTAAAAAATTATGACTTTTTCATGTAATTTTTTGTCAAATTTAACATTTGTTTCCATACGTTTTTGGTCAAATTTGACATTTGTTGGTTTGTTATGTGAACTGAGTCAGTTGTTTCTCTACTTTTTTGTCAAATTTTACATCTGTTTGTCTGTTTACTGGAATTTGACAGTCGTTCCTCCATTTTTTTCAAATCAAATTTGACATTTGCTCAAATGTGTCAGTTGTTTCCTCAGTTTTTTTGTCAAATTTGGCACTTGCTCAAATGTGTCAGTTGTTTCCTCAGTTTTTTTGTCAAATTTGATATTTGCTGGTTATTTGTTGAATGGAATATTTGTTGCTACACTTTTTTGTCAAGTTTAACATTTTTTTTAATTTGATAGATTCATCACTTTGAAGTATTCTCATATGCGATAATATTTTCTTTACTTTTAGCAAATTTTGACTTTGTTTTGTTAACTGTGACAGTGGTTCACCTAATTTTTTGTCAAATATAATATGTTTCCCTACTTTTTTCGTCAAATTTCACATTTGTTGATTTATGTTAACTGTTGCAATTGCTTGTCCACTTTTTTATCATATCATATTAAATTTGTCAGTTGTTACTTCACTTTTTTTGTCAAGTTTTACATTTGCTTGTATGTTTTTTCAAATGTGTCAACTGTTACCTTAATTTTTTGTCAAATATGATGATTGTTTTTTTTGTTAAATTGAATATTTGTTGCTCCACTTATTTGTCGAGTTTAAAATTTTTTTTAATCTCCATGTTTTCGTAAAATTTGATGTTTTCTTATAGGTTGTAAGTTTTTTTCACGTTTTAGCAAAGTTTAACCTTGTTTGTTAACTGTGACAGTTATCCTCTGATTTTTTGTGAAATTTGACATTGGCTTATTTGTTTTCTCAAATGAGATATTTATTTCCTTACCTTTTTGGTCAAATTTGACATTTGCTGATTTATTATGCCAACTGTGACAGTTGTTTCTCTACCTTTTTGACACATTTCGCATAACTGTTTGTTTGTTTACTCAAATTTGACAGTTGTTTCTTCACATTTCCGTCAAATTTGATATATGTTTGTTTTGTTATATGACACTCACCATTTTTGTTAGTTTTTTCAAAGGTAATACTTCAAGTGTGACAGTTGTTTCTTTATTTTTTCTTCATTTGATACGGTATCTAGTTCAAATGCATTTAACTCAGGTGTGTGAAGCCGATGACCTATCATTTCGACTATCTGTAACCCAACACCATTAAAATCAACGTTATAGTATAAATTTCGTTTATTGAAACGGTATAATGCTTTTTGTTCACCAGAATCAGTTTGATTTTTATTTTACTCTTTACACAACAAATTTTTTTTGCGTAATTTCGCAGCATGGATAATACCAGCGAAAATATTTGTGGTTTTCAACACGGAAATTTATACGACCAAATCATATTATAAAAATATTTTTATCAAACATTATTAATAATACTTACATTTCTCGGTTATTTACACAAGACGAAACCACAAAATCGGTCAAATCTTTTTCGACCTCATTTGTATTATTCCAAGAATGCTCATCTGCAAACTATCAAGTTTTCAGATATCGAGTTAAATTAGTGGGGAATGTGCCACTTTTCCAAACCCGAAGGGGAGTGCCACAAACACACGAGTGAGAAATATACTTTCCTTACATGATGCACACTATACTTTTTCTATAACTGCGCAAATGAGTTTTCAAGGTCAATCGAAAGCAGTGATATTATGACATTTTCGGAATTCCAGGTACAGTTCTGTATCAGTAATAATGTTATTGTAACACAACATTAAAATATTCGTAATCATGAGATCATTTTACGTATATAAGTTTCTTCCAGAACTGTTTTCTGTATTTTGTAAAATAGCTGGTAGGGAAATAAACAAAAAATTATTATGACAGATGATAGATGGAGGTGTTCGTTTGCAACCGTTCGTTAGCCTTAGTACTGGTTGGCAAAATAATTTTGGCAGTCAGAAGTTTGGCAACGTCACATGCGCCGTAGCAATCGTTTGTAGAATTCGTAAGCTTCGTTTCGTTTAAAACTTTGCATACGGATTGTACTTCGCCTGGTCTTCCCGGTTGCTGCGATTACAACGTTGTCAAGTTGTATCACTTCCTCGCGCATCGTCAACTGCCAAAATTAATTTGCCAACCTGTACGTCACATGTAGGTATAATAGTACAGGAAATTAAGTTCAAAAAATGACAAAATCTCGCATAGATTTTCATAAAAATTGGAAATAGGATCATTTCACCAACTAGTGTATTTTCGGAGATATTTGGAAGACAAGGGTGAAAAATAAAAAAACGATATTACGAAAAAACGTTTTCTCTTTAAACTCTGATTTACCTAAAATTGGAAATTTTAAATTGATCAAACTTCTTGACTGTATTGATAATACAAATATACAGAAAATCAGACTAGAGGGGTGGTTAGGGGATTGTTTCACTCATTTTTTCGTAGAAAAAAGTAGGTTCCGACCTTATTTTGATCATGTCGCTCAATTTTCATGATAAGACACTACTTTTCTTTGAAAGGGCTAGTTACATACTTTAGAAAAGTTTCACGTGCCTATTTTCCGAGTTATCCGTCAAAATATCTTGAAAAAAGCCAATTTGTCGTCGAAAAACTGTTACTCTTCCCCCAATGTTTTAACGTACAGCATCATGATATAGAAAATGGGCTATTCCCTATCTTTCAATTAAATCTATGCTGGATAAAAGAATTGCGATCCGAAATGCTTCATTACCTGTACTATAAGATCCTTGAGGAGGAACTAACAACAATTGCAATTATATTTAAAAGTTACCGAATCTAGTAGCAAGTTTTGATTCCTACCTCGATTCCTACTGGACATTAAATATTATTATATTGTGGTTTGACTTGTTTCATTGAACCCTTCATATTTAATAGTGCTAGCAATACAATGAAAAAAATAATGTTTTATTTACTACCTCGTACAATGATCGATTTGCTCTTAAAAAATTATATGTGTGGCAACATTAATTTCCTAAAGTCAATTACCTTTACTCAATATTAATCGGCCGCAAACGGTCGTGGATCATGTGATGTTGGCCCGCAAAACTAGCGGATGTTGTAAAAAATAAGACTATACCTTCTCCAGTAATGCAAGGTCGAATTTTATGTGTGGATATACTGTTATTTTGGACTTAATGATAATGCTGTACCTCGAAATAGTAATTGTCTCTCAACTACTACTTTGTTATGACATAAAAGAAAAGTTAATGTGATGTTATTAACAATTTATATTGTTGGTTTTCTACTTACCTACATCTCGAGGCCTTTCACGAGTGTTAAGCAAAACAAAATATTTGTATTAACCTGGAAGTTGTAGTCATTTACGAGAGGCGATATGATTAATTTATCGTAGATCATTATAAAATTTCTACAAACGTCAAAAAATGAAAAGGTTCGCGCATTGACAACATTACGCGAAGTGACCCTTTTTTTCATTCTCCTTCGTTACCATGACTCCGTGCGCGAAGTAGTGTGCGAAGTAAGTATTTCGCATATAGGTTAAAATATGGGATTTTCATATTTTAACCTATATGCTCCTCAATCAAGCCAAAATCCAAGGTATCATTTATTTATTGATGTATAACAATAATAACCATTTTATTTCCATAGTTACAGTATTTACTTGATTTGGAAAAACAGTTTAAGCCAGTTCAATAATATTTTTCATATTAAGCTAAGCATGTTACTTATTTTGGAACAATATTTTTGAGGTTTGTAGAAAAAATTTTGTTTGCATCTCATGCGCGAAATACCTTGGTAATCTCGACTATTTTATTAGCATTTTGCGCACTAGATACAAAAATAAATATTACAAAAAACATTTTTCGTAGACCTTTACCGAATAGACCTTTACAAAAGATGACATTTTTCGTAGACCTTTACAAAAGATGGCATTTTTCGTGAACTTTTACAAAAAATGACATTTTTCGTAGACCTTCATAAAAATAAGATTGTTAGTAGACCTTCACAAATAATGATATTTTTAGTGGACCTTTATAAAAATGACATTTTTCATAGTCTTGACAAAAAATGACATTTTTCGTAGACCTTTACAGAAATAACATTTTTCCTAGACCTTTAAAAAAAATGACATTCTTCGTAGACCTTTACAACCAAAATCAGATTTTCAGTAGACCTTTACAAAAAATGACATTTTTCGTAAGCCTTTACAGAAATAACACTTTTCCTAGACCCTTAAAAAAAATGACATTCTTCGTAGACCTTTACAAAAGATGAAATTTTTCATAGTCTTTCCAAAAAATTATTGAATTTCAATTATACTATTGAAATAAAAAGTTGGTCTATTTCCAGCTATAAATTATAATTATATATATTATAATTATATATAGTGGAGACCATGAAATTGCATGCGTCAAAAATATTTCAGCTGTCATTCCCAGGTTTGTTTTGATTTATGTTTTGGCAGTTTTCAGTGTTATTATTTTAAACAATATAAAAATCACCTGAATGCATTTTTATTGGTAATTTTCCAAAGTAATAATGGACCAAGTTACATTAATTGACTTGGTATGTAAATAGATTCATAATTACTTTTGTATCAAGTGCCTACAATACAACAAGTAAATTTTCAAAGGGGCTCAATTTATTTGTAAGTAATAGTATTACCATTGACATACGATAATTTATTTAAAAAGGGATGCTTTCACTTCTGTCGGAAGTCCTCATACCCATACTTTTTTTCCTACATAATTTTGTAATCGAGATATGGGGTTTTGAAGTTGCAAGTAGAATTTCTATGACACAATGACAAATCCAATGGGCCTAATGTTATGTATAGACACTTGTAAGGTTATTATTTTTAAACTAGTTTGTGTTTTATGTATTTTCCATTCGACTTTATACCAAAAAAAGGATTTGATTTTCATTTTAATACGCGTCTGATTTAAAAAAATCTATTTAAGCAATGAGCTTACTTTCGTGTGCTACTTTTATATAGCAAAAGGCGGAACAATTATAATAAATAACCAGAAAATGCTACAAGGACGCACCATAGAACGCTCGAATACATTCTACAGTAACTCTATGACAAAAAGAAGGGAAAAACTATTCAACATACTATTAGATCGTGCCTATAAGTGCTTTATTACTTAATATCAGTCTGTTTACTTGTCATGGGTGCAGAGCGATATAAATCGATTAAATATTGGGTAAACAATAATGATAGAATCTTTGTTGATTTATTTGTATATTGAAAATTGTAATATACTATTTCTAAAGTGAATGTGAAAATGTTAGAAAGGGCAAGATTGTGAGATATATTCCAAAGCTACTGTACCACTGACAAACTCTCGTCAGGTCTGTACTTTGTTGTTTACGCTCAATTATTATTTATGAAAAGCAAATATTAATATTTTTGTTATATTCATATAAATAATACAAAAATAGGCCTAGATATACGGAAACACATAAGCATTTGAAAGTTCTCAAGTTTTTTCAGTTCGAATAAGAAGCTGCATGGTGATTATTAATTTCATAGCCTTTTCGAATTTGGCTGAAGACGATCCTGAAGATTTTTTTATCAAAATTAAGGTTAACTATTTGTCAAATAGCGAAAAAATAAACGACATACCGAAAACCCGGATACACGCACACCAAAAACGCTATACAATAATACCGGGTGTCCCAAGTTATCGTATACATACAATATCTTGCTTATTTGACAAGATAATTTGAAAATTAAAAAACTGTTTTGAATGGTATTGAAGTCCCTTCATAATGACTTATGAAAAAACTTGATTGCATTTGACAGGGATGTGCAGCCACCTATCACTTTTTATTTTAAAATGGTACACACTGTATATTGTCATTAAAAATTGCGTGTTATTCTATTAGGAATACAACGATACAACATACTTGTACTTATTTTCTATTATTAACAACAAAAAATTAACATTTTAGACTTTTTTATAAGTATTACTTAATTATCCTTATAAAAATTATGTTGCCTACGCTGATGGTCGAAAAGAAGTACATTAATTTTTTGTTGTCAAAAACCGATGCCACTGTCAAAAAAAAGAACTTCAACTATTCACAAGTTCCAAAAAACTTGTGAATAGTGGACACAACATACAATTAAGTCATAGATTAACTACACACTAGACATTGTTTAACAATAAGTATTTTGAAGTTCTTTTTTTGACAGAGGCATCGGTTTTTGACAATAAAAAATTAAGGTACCTCTTTTCGACATTTTTATAACCATCGGCGTAGGCAACATAATTTTTATAAGGATAATTAGGTAATACTTATAAAAAAATCTAAAATGTTGATTTTTTGTTGTTAATAATAAAAAACAAGCACAAGTATGTTGTATCGTTGTATTCCTAATAGAATAACACGCAATTTTTAATGACAATATACAGTGTGTACCATTTTAAAATAAAAAGTGATAGGTGGCTGCACAAGCCTGTCAAATGCAATCAAGTTTTTTCATAAGTCATTATGAAGGGACTTCAATACCATTCAAAACAGTTTTTTAATTTTTAAATTATCTTGTCAAATAAGCGAGATATTGTATGTATACGATAACTTGGGACACCCGGTATACAATATTTATAGTTGTTTTATCAGTAGGAACACTAAAGGATACAGAGGTCAAAAGATTATCATAATAACAGATAGTCAAGGAGCCACTAAGGCACTGAGCTTTTGTGTAATCAGTTCCAAAATGGGTGGGAATGCCTAGATAAACTCAATGAACTAGGCGAGAACCTAACCTTACTATGGATTCCAGGACACACTGGAATAGAAGGAAATGAAATAGCAGATGAACTATCAAAGAGTGGGACTGAAATATCTTTCTGGGGGCCTGATCCCTTTTGCGGAATCAGCCCCAATGTAATATTGGAAGAAATAGGTGAAGCCGAAAGAAAGAGAAGATCCGACCATTGGAAAGATCTAGTAGGTCTTAGAGAATTAAAGATTCTTCTGGGTGACTACAACCTGTTGAGATCAAATGAATGCATAAGTCAAAGTAAAACTGCTTTAAGAGTTTTAACAGATATCCTAACGGGACATTGTCGCCTGAATGGGTACCTGAAAAAACTCAAAATAGTGGAGGAAGAAGAATGCAGATATTGTGGCATGGAAGAAGAAACCTGCATCCACATACTTTCCAACTGCACAGCACTTCAGAATCCTAGAGCACAGTACCTGGGAGATTACTGGATAGAAGAAGAACATTTACCTAAGTTGAAGCCTGCAGATATCCTGAAATTCCTCCGAGAAATAGGACTAAAGGAGCAGCTAGTTTCAGAGACTCTCCTCAGAAACTAAGTAGAAGTATCTAAGGGGGCACAATAGATCTTTCAGGTTTCAGTAAATGTTACCCCAAAAAACACATACATACATACATACATCAGTAGGAACATAGAAAGGCAGGTTGTCCCATTAATAATTTTGAATGCGACGTTACGTGACCAAAAACAAATATCTCATTGGGTGACATAGTAACAAGAAAAAGATGCAAAATTTGCTCTAATTTACACCCCCAAAATTATAATTATCTACTACTGCCCAATTCTGATGTATTACTTGTCATAATCGTATACACCCTGTATTTGGTTTTTTCCATGGATATCGCATATATCTGTTCATAAGGAAAAATGAAGAAAAGATTGATACATTTTATTCTTGTAGGTACTACAATAGTTATTTATGCAACAAGTGCAAAAAGTGAGTGTTTTTGGCACGCGACGTGAAATTGTCTAACGAGGTCTTTAGGCCGAGTTGGACAACACGTCGAGTGCAAAAAAAACGTTTTGCAAGAGTTGCATAAAATATTTTTTCTACATTCATGCAAAAACTGGAAAATTAAAATATAATATATTGGGAATCTAACCTAACCTCTCAAACCGTTCTTCTTTTTTTTTGTATCTTTATGGCCTCCACCTTGTCGGTACTCAATCATAGCTGGTTTTCGCCTTGACCATTTAAATTTTAAATAATTGAAGATTTTTGCAATAATTGTAACTCGTTGAGACTAAGTAGTAAGATATACATATATTATTGTTGTATTAGAGCAGGATCAGACACTTGCTCTGGATTTTTATTTTATTTAAATGTTTATGTTTGTCATAAATCATCACAAAACTGACACAAGAATGACATATGAGTGTTGCACTAGTGCAACAAAGAACCACTTTCTCCATTAAATGTGCTTCACAAAAGTGTTGTTTTTTGCATGAATGAAGAAAAAAATTATAATAAATAGATACTTAAATAAAAAACTTTTTTTATTAATATATGAATTTTCTATTTCTATTTTCTTCTAGTCGCTTCATCTCATTTGATTTTCATAGTTGCAAAAAATTGAGAAACCTACAAATTTTAAGCAAAATTTTCGTCACTTCAACTTTTACTTCGGATTTTTTTTCCTGAATATGAAAAAGAAATACTTCCACAATTGTTTTTCAGATATGTACTTCAGAATATCTTACACCAAGATTCCGCAATAAAACGTTTATTTGCTTGTACCATTATGCATATTTGTACCAATGCAAATGTACCTATTTTAGACTCTATTTAAATGTTGGCAAGTCGTCACAAATGTCTTTTATTTGAGTATAAAAATTTTAAATCTTGGTTATTTGTGTCTGTTGTCGGTACTGAGCCTTCAACAAAACCTTCTGCACGCTTTTTGGAGATCTTTAGTAATTCCAAATAAAATGAATTATCTGTCAAGGTTGCAACCATCGGAATATTTAATTTTAAAAAATCATAAATTAAATTTATAAAGGAAATTTATACACGGATTGGCTTAACTTTGTGTGGCATAGCCAATTGAGGATTAATTTTTAGCAGCAGACAGTTTTTGATCGTCACAGTACCATAAAGAAAAAATGTTTAATTGAAAACGGTACCTAGGTATTGTTATAAATCATGCAAAACATTTTTTTTAATTTTCTTGTTTTTTTATCGATAACAGTAAACTGTGTATCGATAGGGTTAACATTTGCGACAAGATTGAAAAAAATATTATATTGAAATTTTGTAGGGCCGCCTATTTGAATTTTCGAAATCTGAAAAAACCAACGTTTTCAGGTGCAGGACTACTACATTTTCATATATTATGAAATCGTTATTGTTATTCTAATAATGTTTGTCGCTTAAAAAACCATTGTGCAAAGTTTTTTTCAATTTATCAAAAACTAAGGGTTGAGAATTTTTTCTCAAATATTGCATTACATCATCTTATAGGGTATAGAATTCCCTACAATTTTGATGCCCACAATTTTTTTGTACAATCAAATCTGAAAAAGTTATGGAAGAAAAACTTGCATTTCGAGTGCTCCAAGCTGCATCGCAAGCTCGAGCGGTCTTCTCACAAATCTAGGAAAGTAGTCTATACTACATAATATACTTTCGTTTAAAAGGGTAAAATCTCTGGTGGAGATCTTTTCCATTTAACATCCTTACTTCCCGGATTAGTACCTATTTTATATGTGTTTTATCATTGGCCAAAATGTAGAATTTTAATATTTCTAATTAGAGGAGCAGGACACCTCCAAAAAGTCGTTTAGAAAATGAAAAACCAACTAGCCTCGTTCTTGATTATGACATTAATTTTTTTGAAAAAAAAAGACAATGGAAGTTGTCAAAAATTCCCAAAGCAGCTAGCTTATAATAACAATAGAACGAGTCGCAATTTTCCTTTAAAATTTAGGGAACTATTTTTCAATAGTTTTACTAATAATTTATGGAAAAAAAAATGTTTCCGTCTCCCTATTTTCTCCCTTAATCCCAAACAGGAATATATTCCTAAAGTAGGATATACAGGGTGTAACAAAATGGCAGGTCATAAATCATACCACATATTCTGGGGCTAAAAATAGCTCGATCCAACCCAAGTTACCCTAGTACAAATGTGCATGCGAAAAAGTTACAACCTGGCTGCAATTAGATATCAGCAGAAGCCATTGCTTTTCCAGAATATTCGGTTTTCGTTAGTAAAACGGTGCCGGCTGTGTATTCAAAAAAATGGGGGTCATTTCGAACATCTAATAAAAACTACACATTTGTAAATAAATAAGATTCAATCAAAAATTTGGAACCCTCGGAAAACTTGAAAATTCATTGCCTTCAATTTTTGTTGCTCGAAATAAAAATGAAAACTGATAATTGTAAAAAGTACTAGGGGGCAAAAAATTTCAAAAATAATGTGATTGAATAATGGTGCCACAATAAGCATTAAATTGTTACGTACACAAAAATTGGGGAGGGGGTTTAGGGGATCTAAACTCCCATAAATTTTCAACGGGGTGCAATAATTCCTCAATTTCTTTTCAAGATGCTCTTATCATAAGAAAGCCTCTTGTCAACTTTCATTGTAATATGTCGAACAACTGTCGAAATATTTGAAAAAATCAATTTTAATTTGGTAACTTCGAAGGGTTGTAACTTTTTTCGCATATATATTTGTACTAGGGTAACTTGAGTTGGATCGAGTTATTTTTAGCCGTAGAATATGTGGTATGATTTATGACCTACCTTTTTGATACACTCTGTATATCTGTTATTAATGACATACAGAAATAATTGAAATAAAGATAGTTTGAAAAAAAATCACAATTTCTATCGGTAACTCGCCATTGGTACAACGTTATTATAAGACATAAAATTAAGTTCCTTTGTAGAATTACTATCATGACAGGTCAACAAATTATATGCAAAATACCCCCTGTATATTTTACGCGTCCATAACGAGGAACAATGCCTTCGCCAGATTACAGCATTTTGCTCGAACTCGAAACGGCTTTATGCTTCGTAGATTCGTTACAGTGGCGTAGGCTTGGGCGAAAATCAATATTTTAAAGAAAATAGTTGATTAATTTTTAAAATTTCCGAGTGTTGTACCGAGATTTCGTGTAAAAGTGGTGAAAATTATTGTTTACCCCTCTTCTATTACACCCCAAAATACATACATACATCATTTCCTAAGTTCATACGTTGTTGTACGAAACGACTATACTATAGAAAAATATTGCAGGTACTCGATCCAAAAGTGATATTAAACGTGTATGGTGAGATTCAAAAACCCGCCTTCGGGTTTTGGAAAGTTCCTACAATCCCGTAAAATCAGTTTTGGAACTTGTTACGTGAATCAACCATACAAAAAAGGATATAAAGACAATTAGGCTTATAATTGGACATACCAGAATTACCCACCAATACCTGATGTCCAATCCTCTTTGTGATCAGTGCCAGAGTGTTAAATCTGTGTAGCATATTATTTCAGAGTGCCCTCATCTTAATTATATGAGTAATTTGTGTGGTGTTTCCGATGATATAAAGACAGCTCTTACGGACAAATTAGATATAACCTTTAAATTTCTCAAGTCAATTAATATTTATAAGCTGTAGACCTTATATTTTTATGTTTATAATGAATTCTATATGTATTTAAACTGCCAATGACCCAAGTAGTTGACGCAGTGTATGTGAAAAAAACAACCCTTAAAAATCTTATGGATGCCATAATTATTATAATCTAGGTAAATCAAATAAAGTCATGGGAAGTAACACAAAATTATTAAATAACAAACAATAACAATTAACTGATTAACCTAAATTTTTGTTAAAGAAAAAACAATGGTTTTTTGTTACGCCAATGTTAGTAGTTCTCTGGAAATTTTCGCACAATGCAGTATATTCTCAAGAAATTATGCCGCAAAGTCATAACTTTTACTCTTGTGTGAACGAACTACTCACATAGCTATGTCAACCACCTCGAAGAAGAGCGAATATAAAATTTTTATATCTCCAACATTTTGTATGTCTACTTATATTATGTATTTGCGTTGACTTACAATCTTATTTTAAAATTTTCTGTCTTACGCTTCATTCGTGGTGATCCACGTAGTAGTACCAAACACACTTTGATATCGAAAGATGAGGCGTTGATAATTGTTAATTTGTTGTTTAAACAAAGACCTAAATTCTCTACAGAAGTTGGGGTGATAAAGTGGAAGTGGAAGAAAATAGAGCTACGTCTAGTATTTCAAAGACCACAAATAAGAAATGGAGAGAATAATATGTGGAAAAGTTAGTTTTTCGTTAAATACCTCGATGGAAAAAACTCTACCAAGACAATGCAAGTTCCCACACAGTTCGAAAAACAATTTTTTTCATTGGTGAACCCTTTTACCTATTTAAAGCTCGCCCAAGCGTGTTTAAATCGAACTTTCAAAAACGCGCGTTAACCTAGAAACTTAAAAGTTATTTCCAGCAATTTCTCTTCGACACTTTTGATGCGGAATTTTTTCTCTTAAACTTATAACATGATTAGTTTCTGATATATAGTCGAGAGAACGGATTATTGGACAACCCGGTACAAGCTATCGAAGAGAAAATTTTATGTAAAATAGCTATTGCATGTACAAAAAAACTGGTAAGGAAAGAAAGAAAACCGGTCTAAAAAATCACAATTAATCAAATTAGGTTCAAAGAGATTTTCTACAAATGAACATTTAAAATAGAAAAATTCAACTAAAATCAAATTATTATGTAGGTATATTTTACGAAATAGGTAACCATTAGAAACAAGTTTTTCTTGGATGAATCTACCCACATTTTCTTGTTAAGTTTTATAACAATTTTAAAGAGTATATATAAAATAATATATTTTGAGTAATTATGACTCAATCATTAATTTAAATTTATTAGATATGTTCCACCCGCAATCAGAAACTGTCCAGTGGCTCATAGAGTTTGGAAGTAGGTGGGCAGACAAAATTGATGACCAAAACTTACAAATTTTTTACATATTTTTATATCCAATTTGGAACGTTTGTAACGATGTCATTTTTAACGCTATCCATCAACAATTTGCTATTAACTAACAAGTTCTTGTTATTTGGAAGGAATATTAATTTATAAATAAATTATTTTATTGTTCAAATTGAAATATGAAATTTTGACTTTAACAAAAAATATTAAAGATAATAAATAATTCACTATATTCATTATCCCTGCAAAATTATTGTTCAATGTTTAAATTTGTTTCAATCAGCATATTTGAAAGAGAATACAATAATTTCCAAACCTTTTGAAGTGGCAAAGAAATCAATAGTCGAAAAGAATATTTAATTTAAAATCAACTCTCGGAATTGTATCACACTTTTTCCGAACTAGCAGTGCTTTTATTTTATTAAGCTTTTTACATTTTTTCAAATCTTTTTGATTTGTCTCTTAAGTGACAAAAGAGACATAACTTTGTCAACTCGCGTGAAATGGTATTTTCTAGTAATTTTTGGTATTTTAAGTTGGTAATTTTGGTATTATTTGTCAAATACTTATGGTATTTTAGTGTACAAATCACAAAACAGTCTAACCTATAGAAGTGAAAGTTTATAGGATGACCTTGAATACAAAAATGAGGTTTCAAACCCATCCACCTGAAGCGCTAGTTGCAATTGAGTTGTCTAAATAGGCCTGGCAGCTAAGGCCTTTAGCACGAAAAGAAAAGATTTTAAAATTAATCACAGCTGTCGTATAGTTGTCACCATTTTTTATTTACATCAGTATTAAACATAAAAGTTTGTTTTATTGAAAAATTAAGTTGATGTCATAAGAAATTTTCTACTAATCATAGTATTGTATTATTGAAAAATGTGAAAACAAATTATAACAAAAATAGCATGAAAAAGTGGAAAAAACTTGATCAAAAAGTGATGGGAAATACGTAATATTATCTCTCTTAGGTATTACTTAACACGTGGTAAAATGTAAATTGCATTTAGGGATTCCTAAAATCGCTTTAGGTGTTATCTAACTTTAGGAAATGGTTAGTGGAATCAGGCATTAGTAGTTCCATTGTCTGTAATTCGAATGAACAAACTTCCATTGAAAAAAATCGCTATGAAATAGTTCTGAACCCATCCACTGCGAACGCTGAAATTCTTCTTTCCTTAGTATGTTTCTTGGCCTAAGCTGCCTTGCCTATTTCGACGACTTAATCGCGACTAGCGCTTCAGGTGGATGGGTTTGACATCTCATTTTTTAATTCTAGATAATACTATTGGACTTTCACTTCTATAGGTTAGACTGTTTTGTGGTACAAATTTTGGTCAGCGGTTTCCCCCTCGGTTTTAGGCTTACGTTATATACTTACAGCGAGAGAAGAGAAATTTCATTAAAAAATAAAGAAGAGTAATTTTGGCTTTAAATTTTTTCCTTTTTGAATTCTCACAGGGTGCATGGGCACTACCCACCTTGCCGCGAAACTAAAATCGTTGTTTGTTATGACTGGTTATTCTGTGATTTTTTTCTAATAACGGTTGGAACAGACCTAGGTATAGACTCACCGAATTATGAAGAACATTCAAAACTGCTACATACCTGAAAAGAAAAAAAAATTAAATACTTCAAATAGTAAGTAGAAAGCAGAATAAAGATGTAAAAACAAAAAAAATAAGTTCTCGCAAAACTTATTTTGAGAATTTTCGCTAGGATTCGAAAAATTTTGAATATTTCAATTTGAAAATTCTTTTTATAGCTTCCTTCTACCAAATTTTCATTAGATTCGAACAATTTTTGACGAAACTAAAAATAAAATAAATGCACTTTTTTGGGTTTATCTAGCTATTTTTGAGGTTATGTGATAAAGTCATAATCACAAAAGTTGTAGATCTTCTTGAGTTCTACAACTTTTAACTCCAACTTTTTTTCTACAACCTCAACTTTGGCCCGAAATCGCAAGAATGTCTTAGTAAAACTCGTTATACTTCAAATTTCCAATATTTAAATTAATTATCCAGAAATTTCCACTTTCTATTATATCTATGAATACATTTATCCCATTATTTTAACTAAAAAAGGAAATAAGGAAAACAATCAATGAAAGCTCTTTTTATATTCACACAATGAGATTAAAATTTTTATACAGGGTGGTCCTTATCCTTAAGTAATTGTACATAGAAGTACAATACAATCTTCACTTCAAAATATCGAGACTTAAACCAACTAGCCTCAATAAAATGTTGATATTGAGAGAGATACAGGGTGTTACACATAAAATTTCAATTTTCGTTTTTTACAATAACTTCAACGTTTTTTGATGCATATGCACAAAAATTTAAGGTTGGTGATTTTTGGATATGACAAATTATAATTTTGTACGATTGTCGATTTCAGATGACCAGGGACCTACCTACTCTATCATTTTGTAAAGACCACATGTGGAAGAGACTTCTTCTCCGTTTTTCAGTCGACTAGTAGTAAAGAAAAAACGTATCCTGGACTTCTGTGCACAAAGTCGTACCATAAAATCCCAATGTGATCAAATTTTTCCCTTCTCCTTTCTCCAAGTAAGCCAATGATTCAATCAAATTCTTTGGTTCGTGTAGTTTTATTTGAACATAAAACAAATTGACAAAACGTCGCAAATATTGATTTTTATAGCTTTTTAATGCACTGAATTAGTTCGGATCATAGTTATTAATTGACTATTTGAATAAATGTAAACTGATAGGTTGTTTGGAGGTCAGGTGGAGTTTTCTGTGAAAAATTTTTGTTCGTCAACGGATATGTATTGAGGCCAAAATTTGAATGTGGAGGATGAAAAAAAGAATTTTAAATGAAGCAAAAGAAGTAAGACAAGATCAAGTGTGTATCGGACTAGTTTATTAACATTAAAAAAGCTGTAATTGTACTGGATGTAATCGTAAATCTTCTAGATAGTAGAAAGTCTTGGCATAGTGGTGTTTATTTGTCAAAATGTCAAAAAAAATAACTATCACTGTCTGTCGTCTTTTGATAAAAAAGGTTGGGAAATAATTATCAAAATAAGTGGTTTGGAAGGAGAATTCCCATTGAGTGGTCACCTATAGGTTAGCAGACTTACCATCACAAAATTTTTATACAGTGTAAGACAATTTGTGGAAGCATCCCTGAAAAATCTGCATTTCTTAACCGATTTTGATTTAATTTTATTTGGTAGATTCAGTATCATAAACAATATTTTGGCACAAATTTTATATTTTAATTACTATTTTCAAGGACCTTTAAGTTAATTTTTGTTTGCCAAAGTCCCAAAGACAAAAGTACATTAGGAATTTTTTTTCTCAAATATGACTATACCATTGGATTCAGAATCATCACGAATATAATCTTCCAAAATTTTATGAAAAGATGTTCATTAACGACAAAGTTAGTACAACATGAATTTTGAAGAAGTATTTAAATTTTTTCACGTAGATTTTAGACTAATTTTAAAAATGGCAACATGGTTAACAAAGACTAGTACTCAAACATACTTAACAGTGAAAATTCGAAGCCTATAACTCAACCCATTCTGGAGTTATAGCTTCTGAAAGTATAATAATGTAAAATTGTGCTTAATATTTTCATTTATTAACTAAATGAAATCAACGAGTCATGTTACGAATATCCAAATAAGCAGCTCTTAGAAATAACTTACAATACATTTTGCTGCTTTGCAGTGCACAAAATTAAAAAAGTTTTTATTGAGACTGGAGCAGAAACCAAAAAAATTAAAAAAAAACGCGCAGGCAAGAAATTTTATTGGCCTACTTGGCCAACAATCCAAATTATTAGTGCCAAAATACTGTTTTTGAGAATAAATCTAACAAAAAAAATTAAATTGAAATCGGTTGAAAAATGCGTATTTTACAGGGGTGCTTCCAAACAAAATGGGTCACACTGTATAATTGTATAGTTCTTTTATATGCGACCAACTTTTTATTATTATTAATAGTTAAATCATTTAAAGGAGTGCGCATTTAACAAACAGTAGATTATATCGAACAATTCACATAGCACAGTTGTGGAAATTGAACGTGATTGATTAAGTCCAAACATTTGTTTGGAATCGACAGGTCAAAAGTTAATCAACATAACGGCATGTTATAAAACGATTTTATATACTCGAAATTATTTGTTATCTATAAAATATTTATTTTAAACGCTAACCAGCTGCTTGACCTATTCGGTTGACTTCAAAAATATTTGAATACGTTCGGAGATAAATTTTGCAAACAAATGAAAAAATGCTCAAGTATATTTTTTTTCACGATCTAAGAAACTGACTTGACTTGAATTATGCTTAAGATGCAATAAAACCATAAAAATTTTCGTATTTACCGTGCATAAACTATACACCTGATGAAAATGATGAAAAATAATTATAAAGTATTTACAAAAAGAATGACCGAAAATCTTGTAAAGAAAATAAATACGACCCTGTCAAGGCTGATACTTTTATGGCTTTATTGCATGTTATTATTTTCCAAATAAAGTCAGGTCAGTTTCTTAAATCAAGAAAAGCACTATTCCTAAATTCAACGATATATCAGTGTAAATTTTTTCTCTCAAGTTCCTTTGAAACTATGAATTTTCAATTTATAAAAAATATATACAGGGCATCTAAAAACTCTCATGCCAATCGTATTCTCAAATAGAATATCAAATGTCATGATCGCGTCAGGTTTTAAAATAACTGATATTAAAAATCACAATCATATCACAACGTGGTTAAATAATCACGATATTACGCATCACTACTTGATAAGTTAAGTTGTCGAAAGCTGTTATAAAATTTGTTCTAACAATGGATGAGTTCTATACAAGGGATGAGTTCTATACAAAGGAATTGCTGCCAACATAACGATCGAAAAAATACTGAAGAAGGTTAGCTGTAAAAGGAGGTGGTTTTTCCAATTTATTATCAGTTTTTCTTATATGTTTTGAGTCCCTTCACCACCCATGTTGCACCCGAAAACAAACCTGTATTGACAGCTGTCATTAGTTGTTCGTCAACTGTAAGATGTAAAATACCCCAAACTAAATAGACCTGCAAACTTCTCGGGTACAACTCCATACTTTTCGGGTACAACATGGGTGGTAAAGGGACACACTAACATGAGAAAAACTAAAAATAGATTGGAAAAACCATCTCCTTTTGCGGTAACCTTTTTCAGTATTTTTTTGTTCGTTATGTTGGCAGCAGTTTCCTTGTATAGAACTCGTCCATTATCAATGCCCTTGGGTTATTACTACTGAAAATAAACCTGATATAAACAATATGTTTATGTTATATAATAACATCAATAATCTATAACATGAAGGGAATTTCTCAACACCAGTGATGCTTGAAGGAATGCGCTTCTAAAATAATAAATACATACAGTACTAGAAAGTGGTTGATGTGGGTTAAGTCGCTATTAATTTTAAATGGATAGTTATTACTATCTGTTTCTATTCCATAAAATTCAAAAAAAAATCTTGATGTATTTGGAATATGTAGGCAGGAATCGTCAGTTGACTTATGTAACGGGCGTTTAATTGGAAGAGAATGTAAAACGATGATCAGATCCCAGAAAATGATTTTTTTTCAACAGGTCGTTTTTCCATAACAAAGTTCCCACTCTCCCCTACCTCTTATTTGAATAGTTAGACTAAAACTTGCATTATTAAATATACGCAAATTTTTTTTGAAAAATACGAAGATTGTTTTTGTTATGCTTCTTAATTACGCATATTTTCTAAAATTTGGCTTTTTAATTTTTTTTATTCAATAACACCCTCTAGCGGTGGACCTACAATTCTATAAATCATTTCCAGGTTTTTCTCTTGGCCACTTTTTTTATAAATTTTTTTTCCAAACCTGTACCACAATCGGTCAGTCGTTCTTATTTGCCCACCCGGTACAACCATAAATTTACCTATCAAAAAGTTGTCCCCTCCGAAAACAAAATCGACGTGTCTCGGGGTTTGCCTCAAAAACCTCCTCCGCCAACAATATTTGTGTTGAAATGTTTCTAATGCGCCACCCTGTATAAGTATTTTACAGGTCAGACATTTTTTTTTCTTTTGGATACATGCAATTGGTTTAAAATTAAAACAAACTAATAATAGAAAAATTTCAATAGAGCTTCCTACGGTTATAGAATTATACCTCACGGACGCTCTGTATATATCAAAATTTATTCACGATTTGCTTATGCGAAGGTTAACGCGAAAAAAAGACAAGTAAAGTGATAATGTACGAATTCGTTTACAATAGCGTGAATCATACTTTCTATTGAATATCGAAAAATCTAAATAAATGCTTGCAATTCATTAAATTTATGTTGTAGGTTTTGGAAAGGTCGTTCAAGATAGTTGGAATTTAGATAATTCAGATCGACCCTCCTGTTTACTGAAGCTGTTAGAATGTTTTCAAAATAATAAATGAGCAAAAAATTTATCAAGGTTGAATACAATTTCCATTATAGACGTATTATAAATGCAAATAATAAAATGAAAGTGTTAAATTAATCCTGAAATTAGTAGCACCCTCTAGACACAAAAAAATCATCACTCGACTACTTGGTTAGATATGTAGAATTAAATTATTTAAGTAAGTATATGGCAACACTGTTAACAGGAACATATATTTTCTGGATAGTACAAGCCTTCAACCAATAAGTGTCAAGTTTAATAAAATTTACACCAACATAACGAACAAAAAAACACTGATAAGGAAGTAATTTTTTAGATAAATTTTTGGTTTTTCTTTTATGTTTTGAGTCCCTTTACTACCCATGTTGTACCCGAAAAGGTTGGAGTTGTACCCGAGAAGTTTGCAGGTCTATTTAGTTTGGAGTATTTTACATCTTACAGTTGACGAAAAACTAATGACAGCAGTCATCAGATATTTGTTTCTTCTCGATGGTATTTGCATTAATAAAAGCAGATGAGAGTCTCACAAATCACAAACAAATGTAGAATGAAAAATTAGTATCCAGAAACCAGAAACACAAACAGAGCCAAACAAATTTGTGTTGACATCTGACATAAGCTTTTTGTTAACTGTGAGATGCAAAATACCCCAAACTATAAAGACCTCCAAACTTCCTTATGCGACTAACCTTTTTCTGTATATTTTTGTTCTTTATGTTGGCAGCAAATTCCTTGTATAGGAACTCGTCCATTAGTTTACAGGTTACAAATGCTTTAGTTATAGTACATTCAATAGCCTTTTTTGTGTGCGTCATCGTTTGTGACGTTTAACCGGGTTTTCGGTATGTCGTTTATTTTATTTGCTATTTTGACACATATCTAACCTTAAATTTGATAAATAAAATCATCAGGATCGTATTCAGATAAATTCGAAAAGGCTTTTAAATTAATAATTACCAGCTTATTTTTCTAAATGAAAATACTTGAGAACTTTTGAAAATGCTGATATTTTTCTATTATTCAAATAAATATAACAATAAGATCACATTTTCATAAATAATAATGAATTGACCGTAAACACCAAAGTACAGACCTGACAAGATCTGTCAGTGGAACATTGGAAAAATACGTAACACACATTCCCGCTACGTAAGGTACGTCTGCATCCTATTTTGAAGTGGTGAATATTCAGAGAGCACTAACTTAACACTCACAAATGCAAAATATTAACAAGTTTTATTGAAAACCACATGTATGATACAAAAAATAAAAAGTGTCGACCAACTTTTATATAGGATATGAGAAAATCATGCGAATGTAACTGTTTCTATGATCAATTATTTTCTTGTATTGTATATTTGTTGGTTGCGGTTTCCGTGTGAGAGAATCATTTTTAATCGAGTGAAAATAATCTGTAAAATAATAATACATCTTCAAGTTAAATGAAGTAAAATAAAATTGGATTTTAATAGTTTAATAATCCGTGATATTCCAACTGTTACTATAAATTTTCATCAAACTATTGAAAATCTCTAGTTTTTTTTTGTTGAACTTTTCACTGGTGAATCTTATTTACATACCGGGTGGTCCAATAAGCTGATCTCTCGGCTATACAGGGTGTCCCACGACGAGTGAAAACTATCTGTATATGGCAAAATACTTATAGTAAAATCATGAAAATTTCTACGTTTGGGTTTTCGGACACGATCTTTTCAACTAAAATATTTTCAAAGATGGCCGACTTCCGGTTCTACCGGAAGTCGATTGCAACTTTGTTATTTTAAATGGAACATCCTGTATATTAATACATTTTTGAAATCTACGTAATATTTTAGTATACTTTTGTCTGGAAACTTTTTTCGAAAAAAGCACACTTTTTGAGTTATTGATTTTTTTGTAGAAAATTTGACCGTTGAAGAACCTTATAAATTATTTTTTTACGAGGAGACCCTTGAAGATATGAAAATGGTTTCTGTTGGGTTGCCTTAAGCAAGGTCAAACGTATTCGAATCTATGTTGAAAAAATTTCCATTTTATACAGGGTGTGAATAAAAGTGTTCAAAGTTTAACTTCATAAATATCAAATTTCTTCATTTTTTTAAATACAACCACCCTGTTTTTTCTATTTTAATGCATTCTGGAGAAAAAAATAAGGCAAGTTCATGTATACTTTCCTATACCTAAACCTTACCGTTATCCAGATATTTAATGTTTTCTGTAAATTTTTGGAGATGCAGGTGTGGTCTAAATTTTGATACAAGCACTAAGAAATGAAAATTATTATGTGAATTTACTTTTAATACATGGTAAATATGACAAAGTTTTTACAAGAACATGTGCTTTATTTGCAGTAAGATATCCAGATTGACCGCGATCGAAATCGCACATTGTTAAAAGAATACTTAACAATTTGAAGCTATTCGGTTCATTTTAAGCAAAAGTTAATCGAGTTAAACCATTTGTGAGGATAATAAGATATGCTATAAAATTTTATGGAAAATTAAAAGCCAAAGAAAAATAGTCTGATGTTTTAAAGTAAATGTTCAAAATTGCTCCCTTGAACTTCAATGCATTTTCAACCCTTCTCAGTATACCTTCATTCGTCGCACGGCTAATCATCATCTCAGAAAGGGAATTGAAGGAATTTAGAACTCTTAGCTCACAATTTTTTCTCTATATGTTAACTAATGTCAGTTAAATAAGTGTCATTTATCACGAAGCCTACTAAAAGTATACATGAAAAATTTAAACTTGTTGAAAAATATAATAACAATTTAATACCTCAAATATCTCGGAAACTACTAAAAGTTGGAATAGGATTCATAAAAAAAATTTGATTTGATTTTTTTTTAGAGACAGATGAAGAAAAAGACTTTTTTATTTCTTAGTGCTTGTATCAAAATTTAGACCACACCTGCATCTCCAAAAATTTTCAGAAAACATTAAATATCTGGATAACGGTAGGGTTTAGGTATAGGAAAGTATACATGAACTTCCCTTATTTTCTTCTCCAGAAAGTTAAACTTTGAACACTTTTTATTCACACCCTGTATAAAATGGAAAATTTTTCAACATAGATTCGAATACGTTTGACCTTGCTTAAAGCAACCCAACAGAAACCATTTTCATATCTTCAAGGGTCTTCTCGTAAAAAAATAATTTATAAGGGTCTTCAACCATCAAATTTTCTACAAAAAAATCGATAACTCAAAAAGTGTGCATTTTTCGAAGAAAGGTTTTTGACAAAAGTATACCAAAATATTACGTAGATTTCAAAAATGTATTAATATACAGGGTGTTCCATTTAAAATAACAAACAGTCGACTTCCGGTAGAACCTGAAGTCGGCCATCTTTGAAAATATTTTAGTTGAAAAGATCGTACCCGAAAACCCAAACGTAGAAATTTTCATAATTTTACTATAAGTATTTTGCCAATATACAGATAGTTTTCACTCGTCGTGGGACACCCTGTATATCAGGAAGTAGCGAAGTGGGTGGATAGTTTTCATTGTAATACTCTTTATACAATGAAATTAATAGAAAATTATAAATTCGCTTCAAAATACTGCTCATTATTCATCCTCACACCCGACTTAAATAACAAACAAACAAAAAATCAACAAGCTACCTAAAAACAGTTTTAAAATTTCTCACACATCCGATACCACTTTGTCGTTTAGGAAGGTGCCAACTATTGTTGAATTTTTCTGTTATTTTCATTTACCGTTACTCAAACATGTTGAACGTTTTTTTATAAGAATCGATGGGCGATGTTGTGAGAAACGACAACACTAACTTTTGTATTTGGTTTTTTCTTTGTACATATCTTAGACCGTTAATTGTTTTCTTTTTGGTCTTTGTATGGGCAACAGCTAACTAGATAACAAACAATTGGTGTTAATAACAACTGAATATGGCGTTTAGAAGCGTTTCGTTTGTATATTACATATTATAGTCCGGGGAAGTTGGGCAGAAAGTTGTCGTGAAATTGAGAAGTTTTCCTTGGGAGATTTTACTTTTACAGTATAGACTAATTTCCTAGATTTGTGGGAAGATTCCGCTGGAGGTTGCGGTGCAGCTTGCAAGCAAAGATTGGATTACGTGAAATGCAGCAGTTTTTCGTCCATAACTTTTGTAGATTTGATTGTACAAAAAATTTGTGGGCATCAAAATTATAGGGAATTTTATACCCCATAAGATGACGCAAAGCTATGCAATGCAAAAGTTTAAACTGAAGTATGGCGGTTCGATTCGCCGCTGTGGTAAATTTTTTTAATTTTTTTATGTCTGTTTTTAGTTTTTTTTTACAATTTTTTAAACAAATAACTTTGCTTTTTTTCAATTCAATGTTTTTTGTACAAAATTGTGAAAAATAACTAGAAACAAAAAGATATAAATAATTTAAAAACATTGTGGTTTAATTTCCCAAAAAAATAAAAAGAAAATAATGAATAATATACCACAAGGAACATACAGAAGATAAAAAGAAAAAAACTTCACTACAGCGGCGAATCGAACCGCCATACTTCAAAAGCTGCTGGAAGTACCTATTCGAAAATGGTATCAAAATGTAGTTCGACTTTTTTAAACATAATAATCCATTTTTTCATTAAACCAGAGCGAATTTAAGAAAATTAAAAGTGCATTTGAACTTATTTTTCAACGACAGGTTAACAAAACTATATATTTCATAAATAAAGTCAATTGGGATTTAAGTAAGAAAAATGAAAAATTCTAAGGGGTAACCATAGTGGGGGGGATTTGATGTCTACATAAGAGAAAAAATACGTTCTCCTTTATATTATTTTTAATGCGTTTTTTTATTTTTTCACAAAAGTAATAAGTAGGAATGGGATCCAAATACCATTACTAGACTTGGAAAGAATGCCATTCAATGGTACACAAACGGCTCAAAAGCAATGGGAGGAACTGAGATAGGAGTGTTCGGGCCAGGAGATAAACACTCTGAAAGCTTGGGAAAAACCTCAAGTATCTTTCAAGCGGAAATCCACGCCATAAGAAAGTGCGCCCAGTTCAAAATTGATAAGGATGCAGAAGACAAAGGATTGTCATAATGTTGGATACTCAAGCAATTATTAAAGCTCTGAGCTCTTGTGTAATCAGTTCCAAAATGGTATGGGAATGTCTAGACAAACTCGGTGAATTCGGCGAGAACAGTATAGTTACCTTACTATGGATACCAGAACACACTGTAATAGGAGGAAATGGAACAGCAGATGAACTAGCTAAGAGAAAGACTGAAATACCTTTCTGGGGGGCCTGAACCCTTTTGCGGAATCGGCCCCAATGTAATATTGGAAGAAATAGGTAAAGCCGAGAGAAAGAGAATTTAACTACCCATTGGAAAGATCTAGAGCTTATACAATCAAAGATTCTTCTGGGTGACTACAACCTATTGAGATCAAATGCAGAATCCATAAGTCAAAGTAAAACTGTGCTAAGAACTTTAACAGGGATCATAACAGGACATTGTCGCCTGAATGGGCACCTGAAAGAGCTCAAAATATTCAAGCAATAAGAATGCAGATATTGTGGAATCGACAAAAAAACCTCCATCCACATACTTTCCAACTGCACAACACTCTAGCATCCTAGATGGGAGATTACTGGATAGAAGAGGAACATTTACCTAAGTAACCTTGAGATATCTTAAAATTCCTCCGGGAAATAGGACTAAAGGAGCTATTAGTTTCAGATACCTACTCTCCTCAGAAACTAAGTAGAAGTAAGGGAGCACAATAGATCTTTTAGGTCTCAATAAATGTCACCAAAAAAAATATGACCCGTTCCATATTTAAGGCTCCGCTTTCCGGGTGCGCGAAAAAATCATTTAAGAGGTTTAGAAATACACTTTTTTTTTGAAAACCGTTGCAATTTTTTTTCGGCTTGATTTTTTTATCTAGTAGGTATATAAAAAATCGAGACATCTCTATAATAATATGAGATATTCCAAAAATTGCATAGGAAAATATGGTTTTTGGTAGTTAAAAATGGCCCATTTTAGAGCGGTCATAAAAAAATAATAAGTGTTCTCAGATAAGAATTAAAAATAATTACACACATCGACTCAAACCTTTTCGATACGCTCCTGAAAAAATCATCAAAAAAAATTTAACCCTTCCTGACAAATTTGTGTATTTCAAAACCCTTGTAAGTGGAATTTTATACCCCGGAACGTGGTGGCACCTACCAATTACTGCATCTCCGACGGATGGGACACCTGCCCTTAAAACTTCCTCTGTATATTCACATACATTTGACCAATTTGCCAAAGACATAAAATAGCTGTTGTCTACTCGAAGCAGACAAGATTTTTAGTGGATTTTCTTGTAAATAACATATCCTATCAGTTGTCCATTTAAGGTGGAACTGAGAGATGCGATAAAAAAAATCACAGGTAGGTACTCTATTCTGTCCGAAAGACCGTCAGAAAAAATTCTCGGCATCTCACAAACCGGCCGTTGTTTGTTATTGAAAATGAAAACAAGGATAGAGTGTCAATCGCATCTTTATAGAGAGAGGCCAAGCCCTGATTTGGTCGTTTTTTATACCTGTTTTTATACAAGTTTTAAGTTAATCCTCGAGTTAAACGTTGGAAAAAATTTGAAATTTATTGATATAGCTAAGACCTCTCTTAGTTTGCGACTTTTGGATTAGAAACTTATAGCGATAAGGTGTTCAGAGTAAAAAGTTGTGAAAAAGTCCACAAAACCGTGGCCTATATTACCTAAAAAATTTCGTGATCAAGTGCCTATTTTTTAAATGTTGAAGATAAGTATATCATTGCACATTAATTATGTCTAAAATAATCTGAAGAATCCCAAAAATATACAGGGTTTCGCAAAAGCATCCCAGAAACAAATAGCAACAACACTTTCATTTTATCAATTGGCAACTAGAGGGCGTTGCGTTATGTAGATGTTACATATTCATGTAGATATCTGAGTTTTTAATGATTTAGTTAGTTTTATTGTTACGATTTTCTTTAAATGTTTTATTTGAAGTTTTATTGAACATTGCGTTTAAATTTTTGATGAGAATCACCTTATGACCTTTGGGCTTGGTTTCCGGGGAGAACGAGATTATTATGACGTATAACTGAAAGACAATCAACTTTAAGGGCGAGTTGTATCAAACGCCTAAACTCGATTTAATGTTGACTGATGTTTAGACTAATGAAATTGTTGATTATAAATACATCAATCAGACACAGTCTAACCATCAGTTAAAATTAAACCGAGTTTAGGCGTTTGATACAACTCGCCCTAAATGTAAATTGGTAAGATCATTTTGGGAAATAAACTGTTTGGTTCACCTCCCAGAGTATTATTCAATTTTCCTCTAGAAAAACGAAAATAATCCTACATTGATACATTTTTCTGAGAAAATCTTGTAAATATTTATCAATATTACATAATGAGAGTAAGAACTGTGAAAAACAGATAAATTTTTGATACATAGATCGGAATGTGAAAATTTTATTCAACTGGTTTTCTAAAATTTACGTAACAAAAAACCAATTCTTCACCTATTGATCTTTTGATGTTTCTACGTCTGAGGAATATTTAATGGTGAATTTTAACATATTTGAAAGTCGATTTTTTTACAAAACATTATCAAACGCGTTTTTTTCTAGCACATAAGTATGTCCCAATATATAAAATTTACATATTATTATTTAGGTTTTAAAAGACCAGTGCCGAAACCTTCAAAAATGGTAGAAAGTGAAAAAAAATAATAGTAGGATGAAACCCATTAGAAATGGAGGGGAATATAATAAAATCGAAAATAAAAATAAATTACGGGCGATCCGAGTTCAGGAAGTGGGAGGGGTTGAGTTTTTAAGGGTAAAAAATGGTTATCTCGATTTCCGGCAAAACTACAAGTCCAATGGAAAAAAGTTGAATTGCAAAGTTGTGAGTGATAAAAAGCTCTACAACTTTTGTTTTCACAATTTTTACACATGACCAAAAAAAATTTTTAAAATTTAGCTGAAAAATTCAAATAACCAAGTTTTTGGTTTTTTATTTTCATCTTTTTCAAAAAAAAATATATTTTTCACGAAATTTCGTGAACACTTAGATACCTTATTATGTTCCAAATACACTGAAATTTATTTATTTTGAAATATTTTTTTCTACACCTTATTTTGTCTTAAATAAGCACCCTAATTTTCAATCGAAAACTCTCAAGTCAAAATATCATCTTTTTTCAAAAAGTTGATGAGTTTTTTGTTCGTTGAAATATCTATTTTCTGATAGTGTAAAAAATGCATTACTATAGTGAATGTTCTCATATAATGAAAAAAAAATGGAAAAAAAACTCGAGTTCGATTTTTTTTATTCATCACGTACAATTTCATCCAAAAAATGTGATTGCTGCAAAAAAAACCTACGAGGATGTAAATGATTGAGATGAAATTGTGAATGAAGAATCAATGCAGACTGGAAATAACATTGGAGACGAAGAAGGTGATGGTCTTGAAGATTTCGAAGATCAACTAGAGTTGGAAAAGTTTGTCGAATCTAACGATGAAGAAATGGGTTTGAGACATAATAAGGTGAATATTTTTTTTTTGAAAAAGAAAAATAAAAAACCAAAAACTTGGTTATTTGAATTTTTCACATAAATTTTGAGGTTATGTGTAAAAATTGTGAATACAAAAGTTGTAGAGCTTTTTATTACTCGCAACTTTGCTATTTAACATTTTTCCATATGACTTGTAGTTTTGCCGGAAACCGAGATAAATTTTATAATTTAGATTTTTACCCACAAAAACTCACCATTTCCCACTTCCCGAGCTCGGATCGCCCGTAATTTATTTTTATTTTATTTACTATTATTTTTTTTTCAACCCTGGTCTATAGACCAGGGTCGATAATTTTTGAGTCCAAAAAAAATTATAGTAGGATGAAACCCATTGGAAGAGGTAGAGAATATAACAAAAACGAAAGAAAAAATAAATTACGGGCGATCTGAGGTCGGGAAGGGGGAGGGGGTGAGTTTTTAAGGGTAAAAAACGATTAATCTCGATTTCCGGTAAAACTGCAAGCCTTATGAAAAAAAACTAAATGGCAAAGTTGTAGGTAATAAAAAGAAAAATGAATATTTTAAATCAAAAAAATTACTGTATGTTTGGGACATACAAAGATGAGTTTTCACAAAATTTCGTGAAAAAATAATTTTTTTTGCAAAAGATCAAAATAAAAAGCCAAAAACTCGGTTATTCGAATTTTTCACATAAATTTTAAGATTATATATGTAAAAAAAACTGTCGATACAAAAGTTGTCGATCTTTTTATTACCTACAACTTTGTCATTTAACTTTTTTTCATAAGACTTGCAGTTTTACCGGAAATCGAGATTAACCGTTTTTTACCCTTAAAAACTCACCCCCTCCCCCTTCCCGACCTCAGATCACCCGTAATTTATTTTTCCTTTCTTTTTTGTTATATTCTCTACCTTTTCCAATGGGTATCATGCTACTATAATTTTTGTTCACTTCTTACCATTTTAAAAATTATCGACCCTGGTCTACTATTAAATAATTAAATTCATTTTATTCCCAAAATATTATTAATAATAAAATATTTTGTTTTCGCAACAGATATCGTATTTTGTAAAAACTCGATGTGTGTAATTTACTGTGCAGAGGTAAACAGCGCGCACGATTGACGAATGTCGTTAGTTCAAGAAACAAACAGAACAAAAGATGCCGATGCCTTATCTTAGATCTCATAAACTTGTTAATCACAACCGACGAAGAAAAAAAAAAAGAAGTACACACCAGAAGTGATGCAACGGCGGCTGTTACGCCGATACACAGAAAGGCATATTTATTATTATCTATGCACGGCGTTTAATTTTCAATGTCGGAAAGTTGAAATACAGATGGGAAAAGGTATTATTAAATATTCTCATGTGTTGCGTTCGGATATATTGTTGTAAAAAATCATTCGTTTATGCTAATCTTAATTTTCACATCACCTGGTTTTGCTTTTATGGATTGTTACGTTAGAACCGTTTTACACGAGGTTTTACACGTACGAGAATTATTGCGAAAGTTATCATAAGAATAATTTTTGCTGCTTTACACGCCAGAGAACCTAACCAAAATTTTTGGAGTAAAAATATATATTTTTTTCTCCGATCGTGGGAAAAGGTACACTATTTTGACCTGTTTTCCATGCGCAAAGCTCAACATTCCCTATTAGTGGGCAGTTGCTAAGCAATTAGAAAATAGCAGTGCGGTAATATTCTTACCACACTGCTGTAGCGTGCGGTAATGTTACAAATGGATTATTACAATAAAATGTAACAAAGTATGGCTTTAATTTTTATATTGAAAAAGTTGTTATGAAAGAAATAAAAGAAACATCTAATTTATAACGATATTCCTGAACACAAATTAATTTTGTAAATATTTACATTCATTGTACAGTTTGTACAATTTGTAAATTGTACTGGAGGGCAACGAGAATAATTTATATACGTTGAAGCTGCATGGCTGATTTTTTGGTTTATCTCGTTACCACCACTTCTATATTTCAATATGAACATAGAGAAATCTATCTAAACTTACTTGATTTTACATCTTGAACGGAATATTTTTCAAATGTCAATTAACGATCGAAGAAAAAATTTTATGTATAATTCGTGGGAAAACTCCTGTGTAATCATCACAGTCGTTTGGGAATATGATACTTTTCCCACTAACATACTATTATGACAATAAACTAGAAAGTGCGCGAGAATCGACGCAGAAGCCAAAAATAGAATAAGAAAGATGGCATCATGTGCGGTCATGTGTCATTATTTGTTGTCGTTTTCAACCATTAATTCTTTATTTAGGAAAGCCAAAACCTTATTTTATTTAAAGCAAATTTTTTGATCATTTAAATCTTTGTTTGTTTTGCGTTTTATCAATAAAAATAATAAATAACAGTTCTAACTGCTGCAGCATCTAACAGCAATTCTTTTTGTCTTGCAGGCATAACTGCAAATCTCGATTAATAGAATAAATAACCACTCAAATAAACGGTTCGAATACAGCTGATTATTGAGAAATTAATGAAAATATGTGAATCGTAATCCTGACAACTTATTCCAAAAACAATCTCACTGCGCAGGCGTATAACAAAAATTGTTATGAAAAATATTATGTGTCGAATAGTCAAGCAGTGAAATGTTTTGAAAATTCATATAAAAATTACTTAGCAATATTATTTTCATAGCAAATTTCGCAATAATTCTCTTACGTGTAAGACTCGGTGTAAGACGGTTCTTATATTTTATTCTCTTTTTTTTAAATAATTGCGTTATTTATTATTGCGTATTATTATTATTATTGCGTTATTACCTACAACAAATTCTTATATAGAAACAACATGGCAATCAATTAACAACAACAACAGTTAAATAATTTATTATATATTATTTATTAAAATTAATGGTAATATTTGACTTATTATAGGATTTAACCGAAATATTTAAGAGACCTCCCTGATGATTTGAAATTTCATTACTGGAAAATGTTATTTCATGTCCACTGTCAGATCCCGTGAAGTTAACAGAAGGAGGTAGAGCGTTTGAACTGATACAGGAGGACGATGGCAAATAATTTTTAATTTAATTTTTACTACATTTAAAAAATGTGAAATAGAATTTTCAATTAACGATGTGGTTGTAAATAAAATAGTCTACATACCTCGAAGGAAAGTTTTCATTAATATCTCGAGATTAACTAACTAATCTCTCGACAGTAATGAAACACTTCCCTCCTCGGTATGTAAGAATCTCTTAAACTAATTTAAATGTTCTTTAACCTCAAATATTCGACAAAATTTTGTAAATTTTCGTGACGATTTGTAATTTGTGAAAATATAATGGATTCTGATGATGAGGTTCTGGTAGATGATCTTATGGAAGATGATTTGAAAGTTCTAAATTCCATAGAGATGGGATACCCAAGACATATTTTTGTTATGCCCAATTATTATTTCGAAGAAATGCCCCATTTTTAGACTATTCAGATTAACTAAACATACGGTCATGACACTTCTAAGAGACTGGGGCTAAAATTAACACCCTTAATTCTTTTTGCTTCTGCGGTCATGTTAGAAAAATCGATTTTTAATAAAATCACTACACGATTGACATGTAAAACATTCAGAGTTTTATTTTGAGGTTAAAAACAACAAAAAAGCAGTGTTCCAACAGAAGTAACACAAAAGACACTGGATTGTAGCGACGTTGCCACAATGTAACAAAGATAAAGATCCCTTAGTTAGTTTTGATAAAATGTTCCGGGGCAAATCATTTGAAACTGGAGTGTTCATCTCCTCTATAATCTCTCATGTTTTTGGAACGAATTCTTTTGACAGTCAGTATAACAATATAAGTAAATTATTTCCAGCCTTCCCTTGTGCGCCCAAAATATATCTTTAAGATTAATTTTTAAATGATCATTTAAAAAATCAGTGGAAAATTATATCAATTCACTATATTCTCCTCACTCTGTATATAAATCTGACAACCACTTTCATGGGATCTTTCATCTCATAATCAAGCAGAAAAACCAATTTTATTTGTTATTATTGTTGATGTATAACCTAAAAAACGAATGCGCTTAGCCTACTTTCTCTCGCCTGACCAGGTAGAAGCAAATATTTTATAAAAATATCGAGACCTTCTCAACGTGTAAAATAATGTCTCGAATAATGTCTCGCGAGATTCTGTTATAAATATTTAGGATGTCTTTGATTTTAATCAGTTTTCGGTTAGCGGTAATTTGCCGTGAAGTATAGACGCTAAATGGATTGTTCTATAGGTCATTGTTTGGTTTGGACGAGGGTTTGGATTTAATTTTTTGGCAAAGAAAACTTTAATTATGAAAAGCTTTCTTACCAAACACTAGGAACTGACGAGATCTATTTTGGAATAATAAATAGCATCCGGAAGTAGAGTAAACTACAAATATTTATATTTCGTATAAATGTTAAAGTCGTCGCAAAACTTTTTGTGTGGCTAGTTAATCGTACATCACCTTTAAGTTAAGTTGCGGAACTAAACTCTGAGAGGTAATATTATTTTTGTCTACTTACCAAATATAATTCTATATTTTATTTCATGTAATAATAGACATGAACTGAACACTTTTTGTATTCCATTCGATTTTTTATGGGAAAAGAAATTTCAAAGCAAAACCATGAACAAAATTAAATTTTATTAAAAAAATAACAGAAAAACACTACACTCTTTCTTGAAGAGATCACCCACTAAAGCGTCAACAGGTGGTCAACTTTTCGTAAATAACCCTCTCTGATAGTTATAGTTCAGTCAAAGATGTGAAAATATAAATATTTTAATGTATGTTTATTTGACGATAAATTCATTTATTATAATTTCAACAAATAATGGTTGAAATGTTCTTGATAATTTTTAATTATTAAATAACTGTATTGTCTAACGATTATTTTTAACCCGCAGTTATGGAGGGCTATCCTACTTTTTAAGTAAGTAGCGTTAATGTATAGTTTTTTTTTCATGGATTCATGGTTTCTTTAAATCTAAAATATAATTGTTCTTTCCTCTGCTATTAAAAACTCGACTATAAAACATTTATCTTTAAACAATAATAATCCATTTTCATAACTGAAAACATCTTGAACATAATACCAGACGATTAACACCACCTAAGTGGTATATCCGAGGGTATATCGTTTTTGTTTTATTAAGAAAAAATAGAAATATCAATTTTAAATATTCTATTATTTTTCACATCTTTGACTGAACTATAACTATCTTTCAGAGAGGGTTATTTTGCGAAAAGTTGAACACCTGTTGATCCTTTAGTCGGTGGTCTCATCAAGAAAGAGTGTATTCTTTTTCTGTTACTTTTTAGTAAAATTTAATTTTGTTCATGGTTTTTGCCTTGAAATTTCTTTTTCCATAAACAATCAAATTGAATACATAAAGGGTTCAGTTTACATCTGGTATTACATGAAATAAAATATACAATTATGTTTGGTAAGTAGACAAAAATAATATTAACACCTCTTCAGAGTTCAGCCCGCAACTTAACTTAAAGGTGATATACGATTAGCTACACAAAAAGTTTTGCGACGACTATACATTATACATATGTAGATGGGGCTTACTGTAATCTATATAGCAAACTAAAACTGGATCCACAAATTTTTAGCCATTGTGTGTTTTTTAAATCTTCATCTTCATTATCCTCGGAGGATGTATCACAAAAGTTAGACACACGATCTAGTGCAAGATATCATGGGAGACAGTGTCAAATATATCAATATACAATATGTCTCCCTAGCATAATATAGAAAACTTTTTCATTGCTGATTTTAGGAGAAAAAGTTATTCTTCATAAAAAGTTCTGCATAATCTACAACCCAGGATACAGTCAGTCAGATACCTTAAAATTTGACAATATCGACAAATGTTACTGAAAAAAGATGATCGAAATTGAAAACTACGTTAAAATAACCCCTATAAAGTTAGCAGAGCCACTTGCAAATAAATCGATGAAACCTATTCCAATAATTGTCGAGAATTTGTCGTGAACGTAAAAAATTTGTCGCGCTCTTAGTTTTTTTTATGAGGGGTGGCTCGGCTAACTTAATATTAAGTTAGCAGTGCCACCCATAAATAAATATCAAAAAGCATTTAAATTATTACGAATAATTGTCGAGTAATTGTCGAAATCCATCTGACGTAAAAAAACGCAAAAAATCTATTCCGTCTAGCATACCTATATATACCTTTTTCTTGGAGAAATTTCGTATTTTTGGCAACAGCGCATAAGTAGGTATAATGACATTTTACGTGTTTTCCATATCATTATTGACGAATATAAATTTGTTTAAGCAACTTCCTATTTTCCAGAAGCAAAAAAATTATGTTTCAAAGCTGAATGATAGAACACACTTATGTAGTACACTTATGTAACTTTGTTGATTTATTATTTTTTCAATAAGAATTTATCTGAACAATTGTCAAATGACCAAAACGTGTTTGTCGTGGGGCACCTCCACATTACTAATGCAATTTCCGGCAGTACCTCGATGCAGTATTTTCCAATCGGTGAATAGAGAAGGAATGGCCAGCGCGACCACCTGATCTTACATCATAAGATTTATTTTAAAGGAGATATATTATGATGGGAGCTCTGTGTACAAAACTAAACCCTTTGATTAAAATGACTTACAACTTACAAGAACTAAACGCTTGGGATTCGGTCGATCCCATTGAATCCTTCTAAGAACTCAGATGTTCGAGGGTTAATCACCTGCATCCTCAATATATTATATGGCATCCTGTCATGTCTTACAATTTTATCAACACCGAATGGTTTTTAGATGAAAAGTTCCACATTGAAAACTCTAGTAGGTAGTTATGTTATTCGTTATTGTGATATATAGAAGCAATTTCCGCTAATACGTTTAGTGTCTAACCATCCTGTATAACCTGAATTTGAATCGTGATACACGTTTTTGATGTCGGTGATACAATAAGTTTCAAATTTATCGATGGCTTTTTGCAACCATTACTTTCGCTTATAGATTTATTCACTGTTTTGTTCGTGTACCGATTGAAAATGTTGCCTTAATACATTGAGTAATTTTCCGATACTTATTGAACAAGATATTAAAAAAATAGGCTACTTCCAGGCTCTGAAGTTGATAGGATAGTTATCCAAACGTTATGATTGTTGAAAAAAAATGTCTTGTACAATGTAACCTCGAATGTAACTATATGAAAAATTCATTCATTTTTTTTGTCTGGTAACTTTTAATAATTAAAATAATTCACTGTCTATATGAAATACTAAATGTTCACTGCATATAGAATATCCTCAACTATAAAAATAATATCAAAAAATATACCTAACAAGTTAATACCTCTACTCCAGTAACACAAGAACTTTTGAGGTTATGCACAAGAGACATAATAATAAATGCACATCAGTGCAATGAATTGTAATTTGTAATGAATTACACTGTCTCACATAATAATTTAAACCTAAAGTACTTTTTCCAAATTAGCCACAAACGAAAGGAAGATATTCCATAATTAGGTAGGTAGGTACCTATATCATATCCAAGATCATATCATTCAAATGAATCAATGATTCATTACTTTACTTGAACAGAAATTGTAACTAATTATATATTTATAGAGCTAATCAAATTGTTTAAATAAACGAAAACTGAGGTAGGTATATCTGACGTTATAGGGAAAAACATTGTGCATTCAGTTTCCACAAGTTTGTAATTTGTATCAATAAAAAAGCAAAATATTTAACATTATGAATAAACATACTACAAAATATTTAAGATAAGTACAAACCGAGGTACAAACCGAAGTACAATTTATTTTAGGATTTTTAAATTATAAGCTAATGATTACAGCACAAGAACACGTGGATTCAATTAGACTTAGAGGGATTTTCCAAAAAACTTCACATGAAGTTAGTTATAGTTTTTAGAAATGGATAAATAGTTTCATTTTAAAATTTTATATACAATAAATTACCTCAGTAGAAAAAAATAAGTACGTAATGCTTCTTATCATCTTCTTATCATACGGTAATTTTCAGAAATAACTAATCTGATAACGATATCATAATCATATTTTTATTAGCAATAATAAAATAATGAATTTCTTACCTGCCAAGTGGTGTTTTATCCAAATCGTATACTCCAATAATGGGTTCCCTCTGGACCAAGGAAGAAAGAAGGTCGTCTTTGATTTGCAATAGTCCATCTTTAGAAGGGGTAAATCCCAACATTTTTAAAATGAAAAAATTATTCACTTATAAACAAACTTAAAACGTCACAATAAGTCAACTTTGAAAAACGTTAACGAACTTTCTACCTGACCAACTAAGATTTTAAAACAGCTGTCAAACGTTATGTTTGGTAGGGTACTTTCAAATTTTTAACGATGTATGAAATATCCAACTCAACACGGTACACAGTTTTACATATTTATCGATTCACACGGGTACTTTTTTTTAGAAAAGTACTGGTCACGAAAGTATGAAAGAAAACATGAAAAACAGAGAACACAATCAAGCCGATAATATATCGAACGAAGCTTGCTATGCTCCTCCAGCACTACACACTCTCTAACAACAAACTGACTGAATTCAGATTTGCCAGAACTGACAAACACGAAGCTTAACGATTTCTAGTCGATGTTCGAGGACAGAGAATGGCTCATTTTAAAATGCCAACTATGAATGCCAGAGCCATCTATATTATTCAAGAACACTTCATATTAAGCCAGGAGTATATGCAACACTTCTAACGCTAACATGAAAACGCATGCATAATGTATTTAAAATTCTTTAAAACCAGGGGAGATAATTGTTGATTGACATATTAAAAAATAAATACATAATAAATATAGACTAACCGGTAACTCAATAACAATTATTATATAATGATCCTACTTATTATTTCAACCTTTATTTATTGTAGCAATTTGTTTTCAATTAATAAGAACAACTAAAACGCTGCTATATGTATAATCAACAATATTCATATAATTAACAACCATCCTAATTATGTAGGTACTCAATTAATATTTCCCTTTTTTCATTCCTGCAATGTCCAATGTATTGATATAATTTTAATATCATTATTTATTAACCATATACCTAATTCTTCATTACTTATATTACAATTAAAGATCAACTAGTCTGCTTTTTCAGGGATATAATCAAAACTATGTATAACATGGCATATTCAATAAAATTAGCATAGTATATAAATACACCAAGCCAACTAAAAGTGAGCTGTTCCAAAGAAAAGTTTATGATATAATTATGTGTCTTAGTTTTTACAAAATAAAATATTCCTATTAGATGCTATAAGTAGTATTCATAGCTGTAAGTACAAAAATAAGTAAGTATAGGAAAATAAAACATCATGTCAGTAAATGTTATTACTTCTTTTGTAGAATAGACAGCTGATTGATAGCTAAGTTTCCTAGCTTCTATTAAAACTTTATGTACAAATCTATATTACAATAATCAGCATGGAGAATATGTTCAATTATGAACCTTTACTAGTTTTTTGGGCAGTTAGTCCAATTCCAGTTACTAGTGCTACAACTGTAAGTCCTTGTGCTGCTATTCTTGTTCTCATCATATATTGCGACATCTTTTTTTGGCCAGTCCTAAAACACCACAAACCGTAAGATAGTGCTAGGATTGTGGATAGACAGCCTAAAAATTGAAATTATTTGTTAATGAAAATAAATAATTACCATGTATTTTATTACCTATTGGTACAAAGGGATTTTCTTTGAATTTTCTCATAAATTTTTGACCCTGCGTTTCAACAGGGACTACTGCATCCATCTCCTTTCTCAACGTTATCCAGTCAAACGATTCAATTTCCTCATCAGACATATCTTTAGAGGGCATTTTTTTAAGATTTATATTTTTAGTTTTGTAATTGTAACAATTTTATTTTGCCAAATAAATGACACGTGACATCTGAATGACAATAACAATCTTCTTAGTATTGGTATTGGTCGTACTCGCCTTAGCTTTTACGCAGCTACAATACAAAATTATAGTACAACATTCCAATACTTTCGCAAATTATTTCATTTTAGAACTTAAAATCTATTTATTTTCCACTACATTGTTATGGTTTCCTCTGCTTTTGTGTATAAGTATAAAAAGAATTTACAAAAATAAAATATCATGACCTATGAATCCGTTTTGTAGGCAACATACTATACAAATATAAGAGTTTAGAATTCCATTGTTATTTATGATATGACCACACCTTTTTAACACGTTGTAGTGTTATTTGAAAATGTATGTATGTCCAATATCATGTTCAGATCAATATTCCAGAAACTAATCGTCTGCTCCACAGAAGTATGTAAATGCTTTTTTCTTTGGCCTTGTTTCTTCGAACTGTATAAAATCGGCTGTCAAGTGTCAACTGTCTTAAAGGTATTTTTAGATTTGTGATCTAAATACGTCTAAAAATTTGTGTTAATAGTAACAATTTTTTATAGGTAAAAGTTAACACAGTTAAACATAAGTATATTACAATAAAGAATCAATTAAATTGTTATTTTAGTTTTCAATAAATCAATATCACGTAAGTATTTCATTCAATCTATTTCCTTAACTGGTCTGTAAAATCAATAAAACAATTTGACATTTTTTTACCCACAGAATAAGTAAGTATTTCTGTATTTTCTGGTTTACAGTTGTGAAATTAAACAGCAATTCAATTTAATATTCTTTATATTGAGTATAACTGATCAAGCAGGTCAATTTCGATAATAAATCATTATTATTAAATTATAAATTAATTTGAATGGAAATTTCAATTAATATGATTTATAATGATCTATATTACAAGCATCAATTAATTTACAGAATTTTAGAGACACATTTAATTAATAAATCAATGGTTTTCAGAATATGTACAATGGAATTGGGTTAGCAACACCTAGAGGTTCTGGAACAAATGGCCATGTACAGCGTAATTGGGCCTTGGTTAGACCCAAAGAAAAGGACAAAATGTATAAATCAGAACAAGAACTTGCTTCTATCGATGCAGCTTCAAATAAACAACCAAACAAGGAAATTTTAGATCATGAGCGAAAAAGAAAGATTGAATTGAAATGTGCAGAGTTTGCAGATCTTCTTGAAGAACAAGGGTTGGTTATTTTGAATTCTCAAATGCAATTTTCTATTATTAGACATCTTGAAAAACTTGATTGAGTCAACTAGTTTGTTTTTCACTGTTTTACTTTGTTTTAGATTTAGTGAAGACACTGTTACCAACAAAGTAAACAACTACAGAAGTATGCTAATGGGACAAGGAGCCAAGATAGAAAAACCAGTTGATGAATGGGGAAGACCAAGGTAAGTTACAAAGTATATTATACTATATACTGGCATATCTGGCATCCTTTTCATCTGTTTAATGTCCAATTATTTAAAGCTGGACCTACAGTGATGCCCATGTATTTTAAGTTACTATGATTGGTATATAAGTAGCTAGATCTGTAGCTAAAATGTTTAGGTATTTTATATAAACTAGAAAGCAAATGCTTTCAAGTTATTTGAGGGAAAAGAGTATCTCTGCTCTGTGGCCCTTAATAGGCAATTTAATTATTTGTGATGTTGTTTCTACTGAGGATAGCTTACTCAGTAAAAAAACTAAATTGAAAATTAGTGTTTACTGGATCTTTTGCGGAAATTGAAGTTGAAAAAAATTGAATTGAATAAGTAATCCGAGAAGTAATCCAAGAATGTATATGTGGTATATGTAAATCAATGCTATGTAGCTTATTGTACTTTGAAGAAAAAAAATAATTGTGCGCAGCAGAGTTTCATAATATTATGCAATATCTCCCTATTCTATTAAATTTTAATTATTAATCCTTTTGTATACAGGATGGATGGAAACTTGAACCTCTTTTTTCAAATACAACACCTTGTATTTTTTAGCGCAAATCTTCGATTATGTAACTTCAATTTTTGTTAAGTATTCCCTATACCCAAAGTTAATCAAAACAGAGTTATTTTGTAATATCAATGAGCTACAGAGCGTTTATTTACCTAAGATTTTCAAATAAACTTGTCCATACCTTTAGAAGGACTCTGTATAATGTATCAAATGCTTAAAAAAATGTGAGCAATTCCAAGGTTCTCATTTGAAAAACCATATGTTTGCTTTGTAACGGAGTTATGCACTCTGTATAGTACGAGATAATTTCAAATTATACTATTTTTGTTGATAACATCTTTTGATATTCCTTAAAATAACCCATATACCGGAGTTTGTCGTAATATTGGTACACCCTGTATATCTCTGGTTAGTAGCTGGTCAGTCCATATATATTAAATTCTTGAAAAAGCAGTAACCTCTCAAACCATCTGTCACCAGCGCAACCTTATATTCTGATGGGTCTAGTAACCACTTCTTATTAGTCATATTGGTTTATTATTTTTGATTGCTTATAGTTTATTAAAATTATTTTTGGAAGCTGTAGAAACACCAGAAACTGTGGTGAGGTAATATCAACAAATGACAAGTGGTCCATATATACAAAATAAGTTCCATGAAGTCTAAAAACCGCTAGTAAATGCACTGAAATTATTGGCAATATGTGGACCATATTATGGTCATTTGGTTATAACCTTTAGTTTTTATTTTAACAAACCTTTTTTTTTATTGTCTTTATTTTGGGTATTTTCTTATACAGTTAACTGCTGTAATAAATTTCATGGATATCTTAACTTTTTTTAAACAATATAAAGTAGCGACAATTTTTATCAGTTATAGATTGCTGATATAAAACAAAATAATTGTTTCAATCACATTTAATCGATTATAATAATGAATTTGAGTCATTTTCTATGCATGAATAGTAAACAAAAATGATAGGTACAATATTTTAATTTTTTTAAATAAAAATTATTTTGAATTTCGGTTTTTTTAATATTTTTAAATTGAGTAGGTGATTGCTCGTATGAAAGATGGGCCTTTCATGTAACGAAATTATCTCATCCACACCTTTTCGAGATATCATCCTTATGAGGTGGTGACTAAAATTAAGTTTAAATTTTTTTCTAAAATTTCCGTAACTAGAAACTTGAAATTCTGTCATTTTCGTGTACTTGCAAAGGACTAACCACAGGTATTCTTTCATTATAAATAAGTAAAATAAAATTAAATATTAAACTTCTTCTCGAAATATGAAATAAAGTAAGGGTTGCAAATTTCACCCCCATATAATGTAACAGTAATTTTGAACCTTCCTTTTGTTTTTTTTAATGTGAGTGAATAAAATATGAATAATTCATAATGAATTTTCATATCCTTTTGGTCTTGTAAAGAAACCTATTTAGTATGATCATATTAGAAAATCAATGAAAACGTTGCAAACAGCTAATGATTACAATAAACATTTATATTTTTAAGTCAATGTATTTTGCATTATTCAGTGTATTTGCATATGTCTTACAAACCTTGAATATTCCCTGTCAGTTGTACCAGTGCAGTCTCCATAGATCTGCTTTAGGATTTCATTAGCATGAATGATGTTAGGTTAATTGGTCTAATGGATTTGGTGTTTGTTGTGTACCTTTTTCTATCTTTGAAATGAAGATTACTATTGACCTTCATGCTTTTGATAATCCAGTTCCAGTTCTAGTTAAATGTAGTCTAATTTCGTCCTGTCCATGCTGAAGCAAAACTGGATAAATCCAATCAGCTTCTGGTACCATGAAAGATAGAAAGGTGTTCATGGACCATTTTAGTCTTTTATTATTACATATATGTCTAGCCGTTCCAGCAATTTTACTTGGGTACTAACGGAAAAATGAGTTTTCCGTTTCCCCCTCAATTCCCGCCTGGCTTTTTCAATGCCATATCTGTGCTGATCCCACTTTTCGACAATAATTGGAAAATTGTGAGCTCAGTTGGTGATTTATCCCGTCACAACTTCAAATAATTTGGTCTTTTGTGATAAATCTTCATTAAAAGTCCATTGTACTTTTAGCAAAGTTGTATTTAGAGGATATTTAGCAATGATAAAAAAATTTACATTATCTAGAAATTCCCTAAATATATTTAAGCATCTAAACCCTTCACTATCCTTGTATTTTGTTGCCAATCTACTTTACAATCGATTTTTTTTACACATGCATTAATTAATAATCATATTTCTTGGAAATAAAGTGACAGTGCTATTTGTTAAATATGCTTAATGTTACTTCCAAGATACTACTATGCTGCGTTCATGTCAAATAGTACTTATGATAATTACTTATCAGCTATTCTTGATTTTAATGTATTTTCTTAAAAATAAATTGTTTTGTGTCAACAAATATATACGTGATTTATCAACAAACAAAATTATAAATGTATTTATACTATTTTTCAAATGGACTTGCAGTAATAAAATTGTAATTAAAATTGTCTAATGAACAATATGTTTTTTAACAAGGATGCATTGGTGATAAAGTATGTGGTATTTATAGTTATTTATGCAACAAGTGCAAAAAGTGAGTGTTTTTTGCACGCGACGTGAAATTGTCCAACGAGGTCTTTAGGCCGAGTTGGACAACACGTCGAGTGCAAAAAACACGTTTTGCAAGAGTTGCATACAATATTTTTTCTAAATTCATTCAAACACTGGAAAATTAGAATATAATATGTTAAGAACCTAACCTAATTAAACTCAACCCGTTCTTCTTTTTTTGTATCTTTATGACCTCCATCTTGTCAGTACTCAATCATAGCTGGTTTTCGCCTTGACCATTTAAATTTTAAATAATTGAAGATTTTTGCAATAATAGGCATGATGACAGTCACTAAGAATCACCGAAATATTGATTTGATATAATTATTTAAGATACAGAGATTCTACAGAAATCACTTATTTTTCATTTTCATGTGTGATTACATTTATTTTAGTAAAAATATAAGCACAAAATTTAAACATCCGCCATCTTATCTCAAACGCCAATCAGAAGAGAGTGACGTCATATTTTCGCAAATATCCATTATCCGACCCAGACCAAATCCGAACATCTGTTTTGTCGTCTTTATATTATCTATGGTTTTGTATTTCCTTTGTTGCTGTTGGCTTTTCTTGGTTCATGTGATATTTTCTCGTTATAAACTATCAAGTATCTCTGTTTTTATTACCACAAAAAACCGTTTTTGAAATTATGTTTATGTATCAAAATAAACTTTTAACCTGCAAGCTGTCAAGTGTTTGAAGTTTGACTTTGACGATTTTACTACATGACACAGATCATAGATAACCTATCGACAGTTGACACTGTTAAGAATTGATGACGTCGTAGAAGGACGCCATTACTATTATAGCGTTTTGGCGCATAATTTAAAATGTGTTTTTAAAAGTTGAATTTTTTCTTTAAAAACATCTTTTCCTATACAGAAATAACATTTATTGTAGATAAAGTATATACGTGAAAACATCGTGGAGCAGTTTTTCAAAATCAGTCATCATGCCTATTGTAACTCGTTGAGACTAAGTAGTAAGATATACATATTTTATTGTTGTATTAAAGCAGGATCAGATACTTGCTATGGATTTTCATTTAATTTAAATGTTTATGTTTGTCATTAATCATCACAAAACTGACACAAGAATGACAGATGAGTGCAATAAAGTACCACTTTTTCCATTAAATGTGGTTCACAAAAGTGTTGTTTTTTTGCATGAATGTAGAAAAAAGACTTTTAATTTAGCTGTTCTTGATATCCTCCTTTTATTAGAATAGCTTACTGGCTTTTTGACTTCTATTTATTTGGGCTTCATGAATTGCACCCTGATCTAACTCTACTCCAAGATACTGCAATGATTCCAGTTGATTTATACTTTGATCTTCAATACATATTTTTATCTTTTCTTTTTTATCCCCAATCATCATAGCTTTGGTCTTATTCGTGATTATTTTCATACTATACTCCTTTAACGTTTCATTCCATATGTTTAAGTTTTGTTAGAATTCTTTTTCACTTTCTGCAAACATAACAATGTTGTTTGCAAACGCCTCATTTGTTATTTCAACTTTTTGCAAGTTTCTATACCCTACCATACATTTTCTACATTTATTATTTCAACCAAAAACACTATGAAAAAAAATTGGCTTGAAACTCCGCCTTGTCTAAGGCCACTTTGAGTTGTGAACGTTTCTGATCTTTGATTATGGCTTAGTTATAAAAGTATTTAGATTATTATCATATATTTTTTGTACCATTCTTATTGGTTTATCACTTACTCTTTTTTTTTTTCTAATAATTTCTACATTCTTTCCCTTGATATCATATCAAACTTTTTTTCTGAATCTATAAAAACGCAATATATAATTTATCTTGTTTTGTATACATTTCTCTGTTATAAAAAATATATTGTCTTGTATGCTCCTTTTACCTCTAAACCAGGGCGTAGCTACCGCCGTATCTGCCGTATCAATTATACGGTTCTCTGTGCCACGGGGGCCGACAAAGTGTGTATTTTCTACTTTTGAAATGCAACAAGGACCAAAAACCTGAAATTGTTACTTTATGCTTGAGAGGTTTCAAAACATGATTTTGAAAAAAATGAATTGGGCAGAAGTTTTAAATTTACCGCCTTAAAATTGATAGATTTTTGCTCAATTTTCTCTCGTAATATATCATGACAACTACAGATGGAAACACATTTGCTCTAGCCAAAATATTTATTAGAGAGGGCAATCTTTTGGTTATAGGTGTTTTGTGCATTGGATATTAAACCACGGAGTGCATTACAGTGTTTATTTTTGTTCTTCTGTGAAAAATCTTTACCCTCATATAAGTGCCTCCAAACAAATTTTTTATACGGGGCCCCGACAAGACACGCTACGCCACTGCTCTAAACCCATTTTGGGAATCGACAGGAGATACTTTTATATTTATATTGCCTGCAAAGAAATTTAAGTCAACTCTGATACTAATGGATTTTTCAATATATTTCGCAGTTTTGAACTATAGTCAAAGGCACTCTTATCGTGCGGGTTCAAAGGTCACCAACCATATGTATCAAATCAGAAAACACAGAGGTTACCAAAATGTGAGATTACACTGATTGACGAATTTCCACTTCTTTTTTCATTCTCCAAATAATCCATCGAACTAATTAGTACTCTAATTTTGGTGGAGGATACAAAAAAACGGAAAATTGCTACTTATTATTCATATTGTCACTTTGAATTGTCAAAGTGACCAAACTGACATATCTAAATAAAAACTCTGCCGGTGAAAGACTTTTTAGAATCGCTGAAAACGAAATACATATCCTTCTTTTTCCTGTCAAAATTGCATAAGTCTGTCTTATTCATCTTACGGATTTCATTTGGAAGTTATAATTAAACGCAATAAAAGAAAACAAAAACTGTGAGTATGTCTTTGTTGAATCGTATGACCCGCACGATAAGAGTGCATCTGACTATATATTGAATCACATTCATTATTGTGACAATTGAAGTTTTTATGTCTATTAGTATTTATTATAATAAGAATAATAGAGAAAAAAGGACCGTAGTATTTATTTTCTTTCAAACATATTAATGATAGTTTAACTGCCATTTTTATACATATTTTTGGCTTTTGCCTTTGCGTCAAAATTATAACGTGTTACAAAACAGCAACTCTATAAAAAAAACACCCCATTAGCATGTTACCCTTAATTTTATAAAAAAGCTTTAAATTTTCTAACCAAAACAGGTTATTGCTTTTAATAATATCGATTTCCTCACGTCCGCTGAAACTCGGAAGCTGCGCTTGCTTTCTCCTCTAAACTCTCCCATCCTCTTTCCCCATTTCGTTCTAACACAGGTTCGGGGTAGCCCATTATATCCCAACTATAAAAATATACAGAAGGTTTGGTATACAAAAAAATAAACTAGAAATAGTCAAGAAAAGTCTTGATTTTTATCAACTTTTTTAATAAACTTTTGGGTCTGCACTCTCCTAATTGGAAGATTTCAAAAATAGTTTATTATTCAACGAGCGTGTAATGATGGCTATTACTCATGAGAACGTAATCATTAACGAGTGAGTAATATCCATTACACGAAAGTAGAACACTATATTTTTTCTATGACTGAGTGTTTACCATTCAATTCAAACGAACGAGATATTTAGAGAATATTTTGTTAAAGAAACTTAATGGTATATGTCAAACAATTCCATTTTGAAAGCTATAATGAAAACTCATTTATTGTTTACAATCTTCATGAAATTTGCGCAATTGGAAATACTTATGCGGGGAGTAGAGGAAGATTACAGATTTAGGTTATTATTATTTGAAGTAGTGGAGGTATTATTTCCGATGTTTTCAAACCTCTGAAGATCAACATACAATTATTCAGTTCACAGTTTTTTGTGCCGTATCCATCTTGTTTTTCAGGAAATCGTGGAGTGCAGTTGAATTCGTTTTCACTTTCTGTACCCATTCTAACAAAAAGTCAGCTCTAAATCACCTTCAGTAGGTAGGTATAATGTCAAAGTCAAATTATGACATTTCGTGGCGAGTCAGATTCAAACATTGCACACATATGTTGCTTTCGTTTATTTGGGCTTCAAGCATTTGTGCGTGACGCCTGAGTCGTCAAGACTTTTGAGAAAAACGAACACGATTTTTAGGATCCTCAAAACCACTTGTCATGTCATGTCATCATCCGAACTATCATCTGATATTATTGATGAATTTCTTGTGTTTTTAGAAGAACAGTTTTCGATTATGCATATTTAAATATTTTCAGTAAGATTTAAATCGTAATCGGCACAATCTTAACCTTTAAATAAACGTCAAACCTGACAAACGTCAAACATTTAATGTCCATGGCTTGAAGCCCATACTTTTCGGTATGTGCTCAAGGGGCAAGGGGAAGGTAAGACTAGGCGTCACGCCCGATAATAAACGAACGAAATTCAGTCACTACGAGCTGCTACTAGCAGCCAAAAGTAGATAATCGAAAACACCTATTGTCGTGTGTAATGGCATTCTTTGACGGTGATTGGCCATATAGTCGTGTGTAATGAATCATTACACGGGGCGTGGCTTGTTATGTGTAATGCATCCAGTTACTCAACAAAAATGTTACATGAAAAGGGTCCATTTTTCAACAGTCATAGAAAAATGAATTTAAATCTTGTTAGTTTTGCTTCTGTGCTATTGACAGTATAGAATAAAAATCTTGATTACAAAAATGTATGATATTGTTACGCGGTGCCCCAGTGAAATTCCCGCATGAGACGACTATGACTCCTGCTCTCACTAGTCGAGAATCATCGAGTAGACTACCTACCCTGCGCTCCCCCGCCACCAGTCGACAACAATTCAGAGACTACCTACCCCTCGCCCTCCTACTTGTTCTAGACTATCTAGCGCCTTCGGCAGAACGAGAGATTTCTAGAAATATACTCCACGCGCGATATAAATAGACGGGCATCGCTGCACACAGAATATTAATTACCTTTAAATAGTTATTTTTTTTCGGTTTTCCTGGCAGATTCTCTTATTTTCGGATGAATAATATCCATTTCAGTGTCCGATTCGCTTTCCATATTAAATGTTCAAGTAATTTCAATTTAAATAACAAAATGAAATAATAAAATTGTTCAACTAGATTATAGTAAAATTTTTGAAATATCAAAATCCGTCTCTGGCACCATCCTCACTACAATCATTTCTCGTCTCATCTCTCTTTTTACATCATCATACCCCTCAGTTCCACGCAGCAATGGGTCCTCAAAGGATCTATCCAGACGTTGAGATTAACTGGAAAATCGGAAAATCCAGAAAATCTCTCATCGATATGTGAGAGATAATCCAACGAATAAATATAAATTCAAAATCTGAAATGTCTTCCATGTAAAATTACAGTTCTATCTATAAGCCGAAAAGAAGTCTTCCATTTTATGATAGTTGTACATGAAAAAAATTTTATTACGTATAAATATATTTGTGAAAGTTGTTATTTAGTGAATTTTAACTTAGTAAAAATAATCTAGTGATAGTGAATCTTCCAATTTCATTGAAAAAAGGACAAAAATTGAAATTTTAAGAAGAATTAACCCAAAATTTAAGTAATTTGCTCATAGATAACAAGTACCTAAACTATTTTAGGTTAGTGTATACATTTTGATAACCTCTATACATTCAAAATCAATTAAAAATTGTTGATATTAAAATGTCCCAACAAGAAGTAACTTACTATGGTAAAACTGTTCGAAACCATGATCGACCTAACGTTAACGTACCCAACAAACGAAACGCCAAAAAGAAATGGAAAAAGAACCGTTTCGGTACCACTGCTATGGCCAACAATAAAAAATTCTTCTACTACGATTTGTGTGCTCGGAAAACACAGAATATGAATCGTTTTTCTTTGGAGGAAAAGGAAATATTCGAAAAGTTGTGGAGGGGGGCGGTTTTACAGACTTTTCGCGGAAGAGCTCCGTTTAACGGGAACCCCCAAAAGAAGGGATGCTGCTGTCATTGTAAGTGCGATGGTGCCAGTGGTGGCGCTAGTCACGCGTATGGTGGTCGGCAGCTACGAGTGGCGGGTGGTAGGAATACAATGCGATCAGTTGTTAGGTAGGTGAAATTTTGTAGAAATGATTTACAATAAAATTTTGAAAAATGTGTAAACAACCATATCCCGTATGAATATTGTTTTAAATTGTACCACCACCTTAAAATTTAACATTCAAAGGGTTGCTATGATATTTCAAAGAAAACTAGAGCAACATAAAAAGTTTTATATATAAATACTAGCGGACACGACAGTCGGTTGCCCTGTCTTGTCTTATCATATTATACAAATTCTTACTATTTTTATTGAAAAATATCAATTGTTACAATTTTTTAGACAAAGTTTTTGAAATGACCGTATCAAAAAAGGACTTATGCTAAATGTCATTAAAATCGTCCCATCCGCTTAAGAATTGGTCAGTATGGTTGCAATGCCACCTACCGTAGTTAATTATGAATATAAAACACCCAGCTACTTACTTAAACACACGTACACACAAAAACTCATCAAAATCGTCCCATCCGTTTAAGAGTTGTTCAATTTAAACTCGAAGGTAGCGCCACCTACCGGGACTAATTGTGAATATAAACTATCCAGCTACTTACTCGAAAACACACAAAAGTTCATTAAAGTTGGCCCATTCGCTTAAGATGTGTTCAGGATAAACCCGATTTCAGCGCCACCTGCCGGTACTAATTGTGAATCAAAACCATCCAGTTACTTACTCACACACACAAAAACTCATCAAAATCGGATCATCCGTTTAAGAGTTGTTCAATATGAATATGATTGCAGCCCCACCTACCGGTACTAATTGTGAATATAAACTATCCAGCTACTTACTCACACGCTCTCATAAAATTTTATCAAAATCGACCTATCCGTTTAGGAGTTGTTTAGTATTAACCCGATTGCAGCGTCATCTTCCGGGACTAATTATGAATCTAATCATACAAATGTGGAGTAACGTTAGAAATTTCTAAAGCAGATTAGCATGTTGCCAAGACGTTCGCGGCGAGCATTTTGAACTTTTCCTTCACTGACATTAATGTTTCTTTTGTTTTTCTTTACATTATTAAGAAATAATTAGTATTAGTTGATAGGTTTTTAGTGTAATGTAGCGAATTTGTGAAATAAAATAGTTTTCTTTTTTTTAATGTTGTTTTTTTTAAATAAATCTGAAAACACTTAGGACATTGTACGTGAATTCTGTCCAGAAGTTTCTGAAGAAACCAAAAAATTGATATTACACAGGGAGCTGAATTTAAAATAAGAACGTTGTCCACTTATTTCGCACCATATGGGAAATTTTTTTATTATCAATTTTAGAAAAAAAACCTATTTTTCATAAAGGCTCTGCATGTTCCAAAACCTAAAATGAAATCATCGGATAATAATTTTTTCAGTACTATACGAGGTTTGTCGAAAAATATGAATTCTACTCAGAAGTAAAGTACCTTTAAATTTGACAATATCGAAAAATGTTGTAAAGAAAAGTTGATTAAAATTGAAAACTACGTTCAAATAATATACGATTATTATATCTATTTATCTTATCTAAACATTTACAGAAAACATATAATATCTGGATAACGGTGAAGTTTAGGCATAGGGAAGTAAACATGAATTACCCTTATTTTTTACCCCTGAATGCATTAAAATAGAAGGTGGGTGGTTCTATTTTAAAAAATAAGAAATTTTATATATATAATGAATTTAAACTTTGAACACTTTTTATACACACACTGCAAAGAGGGGGTTGGAAATACCTTTCTGGGGGCCTGAACCTTTTTGCGGAATCAGCTCCAATGTAATATTGGAAGAAATAGGCGATGCCGAAAGAAAGAGAAGATCTGACCATTGGAAAGATCTAGTAGGGCTTAGACAATCAAAGATTCTCCTGGGTGACTACAACCTAAGGAGATCAAATGAATGCATAAGTCAAAGCAAGACTGCACTAAGAGTTTTAACAGGGATCCTAACGGGACATTGTCGCCTGAATGGGCACCTGAAAAAGCTCAAATTAGTGGAGGAAGAAGAATGCAGATACTGTGGCATGGAAGAAGAAACCTCCATCCACCTACTTTCCAACTGCACAGCACTCCAGAATCCTAGAGCACAGTACCTGGGAGATTACTGGATAGAAGAGGAACATTTACCTAAGCTGAAGCCTGCAGATATCCTAAAATTCCTCCGGAAAATAGGACTAAAGGAGCTACTAGTTTCAGAGACTCTCCTCAGAAACTAAGTAGAAGTAAGGGGGCACAATAGATCTTTTAGGTCTCAGTGAATGTTACCCCAAACACACACACATACATACATACATACATACATACACACACTGTATAAAATGAAAATTTTTTCAGCATAGATTCAAATACGTCTGACCTTGCTAAAAGCAACCGAACAGAAACCATTCTCATATCTTTAAGGGTATCCTCGCAAAAAAATAATTTATAAGGGTCTGCAACTGTCAAATTTTTTCCAAAAAAATTTATAACTCAAAAAGTATGCATTATTCGAAAAAAGTTTTCAGACAAGAGTATAATAAAATTTCACGTAGATTTTAAAAATGTCTTAATATACAGGGTGTTCCATTCAAAATAACAGTCACAGTTACCATCTTTGAAAATATTTTAGTTGAAAAGATTGTTTCCGAAAACCCAAACGTAGAAATTTTCATGTTTTTACTATAAGTATTTTGCCATATACAGATGGTTTTAACTCGTCGTGGGACACCCTGTATAGATAGTGTAAGCTCGTGAAACCGACTGTATTTAACGATACCAAAAGTAGTTCAGTTTTCTCGGTGTATGAATTAAACTGAGTCATAATTTCATACGAGGGCTGCATTGTCTAATATCGATTTCCCCTTTCGAGTTTATGTCGCGTGTCCGTTGTTTTTCGTAAAGGGGGATGTATTCATTTTAGTTTAAAAAGGTCGTGCATGCTTTAGTTTGGTGTCGAAAAAAAATCGGCTATATTGTTTGGTATTTTTTTTATAGAAAATATGGTTTGTGTTAATGGAACCAATGAGTAAGTTGTTACTGTACATTTTATAGTGTTCGAAAATTCAAAAAATAAAAAAAATTTTTTGAAATAAAACATTTTTATAACATTCCATGCACTTTCCTTCGTCCTCAACGTTTAATATAATTCAAAAAACTGCTCGTGGGGAACTTTAAATTTTATATTTGACCTTTAATTATTCGTTTTGTAGAAAAATCTAGGAATTTTTTTTGTCACTAAAGACTCACTTTCAATTAATACTTATTTGGCAATTTAAATTCCATCGGAGTGAACGGTACGTATTTTTAAAAAAGATCAAAATAGGATGTAGACGCATCTTTTGGATTGGAAATGTATTTTTTCCTACTGTCGCACTAACATTTCTCGTCAGGTCTGCACTTTGTTGTTTGCGGTTAATTATTATTTATGAAAAGTGAATATTAGTCTTATTGTTATATTTATTTAAATAATACAAAAATATGCCTAAATACACGGAAAAACATCAGCATTTTTGAAAATTCTCAATCGCATCTTTCGTATTGGAAATGTATCTTTTTCTACTGTCGCACTAACAGTTCTCGTCAAGTCTGCACTTTGTTGTTTACGATCAATTATTATTTATGAAAAGTGAATATTAATCTTATTGTTATATTTATTTAAATAATACAAAAATATGCCTAAATACACGAAAAAACATCAGCATTTTGAAAATTCTCAAGTATTTTCAGTTAAAAAAAAGCTGGTAATTATTATTTTCATATCATTTTCAAATTTGGCTGAATACAACCCTGATGATTTAATTTATTAAAAAACAAGGTAAGGTATATGTCAAAATACCAAAAAAATACACAACATACCCAAAAACCGGATATACGTCACAAACGATGACGCACACCAAGAAGTGTATTACATGAATTATATTTATGTCGAATTTTTTTTCATATAAATAATCTTGAATTTTTTGGTGGAATAATAGTAATGAAAAAATTGTCTCAGCTTGTTTGTATTTATTATATTTAAAGTTTTTGAAATTTTCTTGTTTTAGCGTGACAGAGACCCACCAAGTTGCCGAGGCACAGCAAGAGAAAAACGCACGACTCCGTGAAGCGTTCGGTATATCAGAGTACTTCGTAGATGGCAGCAGCTTCGACCCAGATCGACAAGCGAAAGAAAAACTCGCCAAAAGCGTCGCTATACAAGAGAAGGAGAGACAGAAACTTCTAGATAAGGAAAAACAAAGAGAATTGGATAAGGCTCAGGCACAAAGATATCAGTTGGTACACACACCTAGTCCAGAACCGGAAGAAGTAGAAGCTGACGAGGATGAGGATAAAGACAAAAGTGTGAAGAAAAAGAAGAAGAAAAATAGAGAAAGGTTGGTACTACTAATCTTTTTTCTTGAGTTGTAAAAACGTTTTAATGGAAAAGGTACGACTGAAAGCAACATTTTGTAACAAACTTAAATGTTAACCATTATTCAACACAACACTATTGGCTTAATAAAGTCTTGGTCACTGATACAAAGTTTGCCATCAATTGCTTTATTGGACCACCTGGTTCAAAATATCTATTCTATATAATTTATGCTCAATTCTTATGTTTCTTGTATCTTTTTTCACTTGCATATAGTTTTAAAATTTCAGACAAAATCTGAATCTAATCTAATATTATTTTATAATTCTTCTGACATATATTTCTATAATTTGTCATAGTGTTGTCACTTGTCATTAGACATTGTATATAAGTATCTTATAATTTTATAACACACAAGACGAATATAATCGCCAGAAATTTAATAATTTGATAAAACATTCTTGAACAGTGAAAAATTTTCAGATCAATAATTTTTAGCTCATTTTGATCCCAGCTTTTTTGAGTACCTATAATATATTTAATAATGTAAAGCTTACTGGATATTCAAATGTATTTAAGTCCACCTTTTGTTATTAAAACTTTTATTATTTATTTTTGGTGTTTTATATGATTTATTTTGCTTTTTCTTTTTGTGTAATGTTATGTTTTTCCTTGTTTTATGCTATTTTAAATTATTGGGACACATTTCACTTGAAAAAATGCAATATTGTGAGTCCCATGCAGGCGAGTAGTTATATTTTTTGTGGTTGACTTAGCTTTGCTAGGAAGTCACAAAAAACACAGGGTGGTTTTCGTAAAGAAGGAATTGAACGTTTTGACCAAATTAGGTCTATTTTACTAAGTAAGTTTCACTTTACTCGGAGAAGAAAAGCCGAGGGCAGAGAGCTACGTAAGAGAGGCGTTATCCAGGGTAATAAGTCTAATATAATGAATAAAGCTAGATATCGCGCTCTAAATACTATAAGGAGGACCACAATAGATCTGCAAAGGTCATAGTGGGATAGGACAAAGAGCTTCTTTAGTTCTAATCTAATCCTATTCCTTCTATGAGGTGGATGATATGTTAAGGCTTGAAAGATGGGATTTCTTCCTCTTCTACTTGAAGAGAGATGTGTGCCTTAATTTTTCTTGACAGAAACGACATTTATTAGGTGTTTTACCATAATGTTGCATAGGTGATACTTTTTGGCAAAGCTAGTGTATTCAATCTATTCCAGTTGTAGTAGTTCCGAAGAGATATTTTGTATTGGTTTAGTCATGGAACGTCTAAGCTTTGTTTCTTTCTTCCTTTTTAATTTCGCCTTGAAGGTATTAAGAACACCAGTCTCACCGAACACCATACACATACATACACTGACTTCATCAGATTTTTCAGCCCATCAGCTATTTCATTTCCTTGTTCTCAGGAGACTGTTTGTTTTCTGCTAGTTAATTAAATTTGAGGTTTACCTACTTATGATTTTTTCACTCTATTATTATTACTAGGACACCCTAATCGTCTCTGTATCGTTCCAACTTTAGTAGAGATTGATCATATGAAAAAAAATTGAATAAAGTATATTTATTTTAAGTGAAATGTGTTCCAAGTTTTATAAAAAAAACTTTGCCGATTTCCTAAAGATATGTATAGGAAATCGTTGGTGAACTTAAGCATTTAATTAAGTCTTATGTATAAATTCTTCTAGTCCAACTGTGGAAGATGGTAAAAAGAAAAGGAAGAGAAAAAGCAAAAAGAAAGAAAGGTAAATGAAATAAGTAGAAGAAATTGTTTTATAACTGCACCACACAAAATTAAAACCCAATTGCATTGAAATTAAAATAATTTATAAATATTTTGTTTGGTGTAAAAACTCATTGTTTGCATCAAATATTTTACTTTCTTTTGTTTATAATAAATGTAAAACTTTTTAATTTCATATACTAATATATTGGTAATATATTTTTTTGCCGTACGTTAAAAAGATGGCTGTAAATACGAACAGGTAATGGTATGGTTTTCCAATTTATAATTTTCCATTATCTCTCACGAAAAAACTTTTTTTACTTGTATTTCTACTTGCATATGTTTAGCAGATCCTCCTACCCGAAATTTGGAAATGTGGAAGGTGCGTTCAAGCCTTAGAATCTCACTAAAACTAAATTGTGTTTCATAGTATTTTTAATGAACACTGTGGTTTTTTTAATTATTATTTTTTTCATTATTATTTAATATAGTCTCAATCCAGGAACATACGTTTACTTGTAAAAACTCAAAACTCTAGAAAATATAATATATGGCTCTAATCTTGATATAAACTTTTTTTGGAATTATGATATTTTGCAAAAAAAAATCTCAATATTTACCTACCTTCAGATACACGAGGGGTCCATAATGGACCCCATGTTTTTTGCCAGTTTGTAGCACTCAAAACGCCCTAAATTTATACAAAAATATTACTTACATTTTTTTGACGAGGTCTTTGCTTTTAAAGAATAAGAAAAATCTTGTTCAGGATATTTATTAATAAATACTAAGCAAAATGCAAAGAATTCACAGAAAAAGTACATCCGTGTCCCCTTCGGTACTCGAATGTTATAAATAATTAATATGATGTGATGACTTAGAATTAAAAGAAAAATTGTTTAAATCTTTTTCGAAATTTGCAATTTATATTCTTTTAAACAATATTTTTGTATAGTTCAAGTAAAAGATATAGTACAAGAAAAGTTTCAGTTCGGGAGTTGTTTGTTTTAGGATCTATGGATGTCCCACTTGGCAGAACACAGTTTTCCAATGATTTTTGAATCCACATCATGTTAAACATGGTTTTTGTTACGCCTTTATTAGCTTCACTTGACAATCACAATACCAAAATTCAATCATTTTCCATTCTAAACAATATCGTTCATATAGGTTTTGCCAGGGAGGTCGGGATAGAATTCCTCCTGCCATCCGATATGATATATTCTTGCTAAAGTTGATGTGAAGACATGAAAAATATTAAGATTGTCTACTAAAACTGCTAAGCTCACTCTAAAATATTTTCCTCATTTTAAACCGTCGGATAACATAGATAAAAATTTATTAGTTAGAACAACTTTATGTAATATTACTGCTGAGGAACCGTAAACATGCCAACATGGCAGCTGAAAAAAAGAGCCAAAGATAGCCAAATAATTTACTGTGCTATTGCACCAACTAGGTCGGATAGTGATTCTTGCGGTAAACTGTGTCGTGTAAATGATTTACAACATCAGTTGTCCCCGTCAGTGTTGTTGAGATGACTAGATTGTCTAGTTAAAAATGTACGCTAGTTTCAAAGAGAGAAATTCTGAAATATCTGATAATACTGTTTATAAAGTAATTGAATTAGGCATTGTTACAGTCTTCAGGATCATTCTTCAACGTAAAAACATCCAATTGGAATATTTTCCAAATGCCAATAAAAAATCATGAAATAACAAAAAAAAATTAAAACAAGAAAATACTAACCTTATATTCGTACTAACATGCTCGACTAAATCCTTTCTAGAAAAACTCATATCCTCCCTGGTTCTGGCTATCAGACAATTTTTTCAGATTGTCTGTCCAAATAAGCTTTATTTGCGGAAAATTATACTACAAATATGAGTATTTGTTTACATACTAATTTTAATCTGCCATATTAATTTCATAATTTTCGAATTTATATAAGATTTATGCCTGCCATAGGGTGGCATTTGTCATCAATGGGGTTAAAAATATCTCTCTTCACCTTTACTTTAGAAAGAATATACTATAGTTGTTTCAAAAAGTACATAGAGTTTTGGAATGCAATACTCCTTTAACAACCATATGTTTTCCGGATATTATAGAGTTGTACTCAAACTTGACAAAATAGTTTACAATTTAGTTGGTAAGGGAACTACTTTATTTCATAGTACAATTTTTAAAATCACATAGTTTCATACTCGACAAGATCCACCACAAGTTTTGATTTAAATACATTAAAATGGTGGCATTTTTCAATAGTAAGTACCTAACTAATATTACTATTAAATTATTTCACAATATTGTCATGAATGCAATTCTGTCATATCCGATAAACATCTGGTTACTAAAGAAGTACCTATTGTATTCCAAAATCTAACTTAGTTTAAAGATTTGAAACTCTGGAAGACACGATTTTATAGCAGATCAAACTGAGAAGTGAAAAAATATAATTCATCATAAAAAAGTACATATTTCTAGAACTTGAGCTGTTAAGCACTCACGTCTTTTGTATAAATTTGAAACTTTTTAGTTCTATCTTCTATAAAACCGTGTTTTTTAGTTTTACAAACTATGTATAATCTTTGACATCTATCGATAACACCCTTTACTAAAATGACAGTTACTTACAGGGAACTGTAACTAAGTATGTTTCAATTATCTCACCTTGGATTTACTTTCATTGCTTCATTGATCCTTAGGGAATAATTGAAAAACATTAAAATCCAAAAAGAAAATATATACTTAGTTCAAAAAATTTTAAAGCACAAACTAATTGCATGTTTCCACTAAGACCACTATTTTGAAATTACACATTGGTAATTTTACGACACAATTCACAAAAAACTCACTTATTTTCCCTATATTCTGCGTCACTATGATCATTCAAATCTTAATGGAATGAATAGTGTTTTCATCCCAATTGCCAATTTTTTTTCCATTCTAATGTACAGATTTTTTTATTATAAGTTATCCAATGGATATTTTTTATCGTCACAAATATAGGCATGCTTGAAGCTGCGTACAGAGTTGAGCATGGACGCGAATTAGGAGGGCCTAGGACTAGGCTCCATGAGCATGCAAGTGTGGACTTCGATCTGAGGCGGGGCAAACTACCTCGAGCTGTTCGGCGCACGGACTCGGACCAAGTTCAGTCTGGACGTGTTCATATAAGCGCCTCAACAACTTGGTATCGTCTGAACAGACTGGAGCACTTCCTCAGCCTGCCACTTCGCGTTCTAAGGTCCAAACTTCCAAAGTTTTGTTCTCGATTTATATTTAAATCCTTGAAAAGTGCTATTTCCATCTATCTTTCTGAAGGTTGTCAGTGACTAGTGAAAACATTGTGCGGGATGACATCACTTCATTTATTTCCATTGCCCAGGTACTTGAACTGAATTTTTTCACCACTACCCATGTTACCTACCTACTTCAATCCCAGAAGCTTCGTGTCTTCTATATAGGCCACCAGTTTTTCTGGAGAGATCTTCAGTAGTTGTGATAGTTGTATTATTTTCACTACAAAGTGCTTCCGTCTAAGTCCTTGTAAGTTCTCACGGAGGCAGAGTATGTGAGTAGGTGTTTCATCGTAGAGTTCACATTTTCTGCACATAGGTTTACTAACTTTGCCCATCCTGTGCAGATGCTTCCTAACGGTACAGAGTACAGTCACCAGGTCGGTAACTGTCTTCATATCTATCTTACTTAGTTTCGACAGACTGGACGATAGTTTCTTGTCTAACTTTTTCAGTAGACTATAATTTTTTTCGTAACATTAAAAATAAAAAAGTTTTCCAACAATGTTGCCAACTTTTTTAGACATACTGTATAACACTGCAATAATTAATTTATCATATGTGCTTTGCCAGTTGGAATATAGACACAGGTTTTTAATGATTGTACAATATCTTTTACTTCAACTATACCATGAACGTATGTTTCTGGAAAAAATAAACTCATATCTGTTGGAATTTTAATCCATATCTGCCAAATAATTCAATTAAATTTTTTTCTTAGATCCGTAAAATCTAAAGACAAAAAGAAAAAGAAAAAATCGAAAAAAGACGAATCATCCGCTGAATCCATCTCTGAAGACGATTCCGAGGATGAGTCGAGCAGTGAAGACGATAAAAAACGGAAGAAGAACAGGAAAAAGGAGGTTAGTTGGTATAAACAAAATGTGCGGGTATATAAATATGTCGGACGTCTTTGAAGCGCTGGCTAAATGTTTTAATTCGTAAAATTTTAGAGTGCTTCTTAATTTTAGTTCGAAATTTTAGAATTTTTTTTTATCATCTTCATTTCATTTTTAATGTTGAGGATAATAATAATTAGTTTTTTATAACGAAATACCAGGTGTTTCTAATAAAAAGAGTATTTTTACTGGGTGTCTGATTAAGAAAGATAACCCTCAGTATCTAAGAAATTACAGTCTAGAAAAAAAATGTCACAAACTCGCACACGTGGAACTGCTGGAAATTATTTTCTACTCCACCACTAGAGGGCATAGTTCACAATTAAAACACGGAAGCATTATTTTTAGGGTTCTGTACCGAAAGGACCTGTTACCAAAACTCTGCTGTCTAAACGTCTGTTAAAGTTTATCCAATGTCAGTTTGATGACCATAAAATAAAACAATGTTGTCAGATATATTTTTTGAAATTGTTAGGCTCACTATACATATGTTTCCCATTACTTCAGTAAACTGTTAGCTCGTGATGTTCTTAGAAAGCTAGTTTGGAAATATTTATTAAAAAATACATAATATAAATTTATTTGTAAGCATTGAAAATTCGCTCGAAATTGTTATAAAAAGAGAAATTAATTAGAATAACTTCATGTATGCCCGCTATATTTAAGAAAATTTTGAATATATGGCTGCAGGTGGCCAATATCGCATTATTCGAAACCTTTTAAACGATTGTTCACTTTCATGGGCGTGTGTCAATTCTGTTAGTATTTTTATATGTATATTTAAAATAATATCTATTTCCTGGTTGATTGAGTTTGATGAATCAATAATATAATATTTATTGAGTGAATTGATATCAATATAATATTTATTTGTTCGTAGACGTTAGGGTAATTTTTGTGAATATAATTCATTTGTAATTAATTATAGAATGGCATTTTGGAGACCATTTGAAACGACAGTCCAAAATAGTGCGCGGAAATCTAATAATTTGGCGCCACAAGCAAATGACTTGGCAATAAATGATAATGATGATAGGGCCGAATTTAAAAACAAAGATTTACATGTTCAGTGTCAACGCGTTGTTTTAAATATGTACTAACTACTAACATACCCGTTCAATCCTTTTTTTCTGGTAAGAATAACTCATACCTCTCCGTGGTTCTTGCTGGGCAGACAATCTTTTCAGATTGAATTGCATTTGAGAAACATTATTTCACAATATTCGAATTTATAAAAAAAACTATGCACGCAATTGCGCGGCTTTTTTCTTCAATGGGATTAAAAATATGGGTCATCACATTAACATTAGAAAGACTTTACCAGGCTGTATTTCATTAACCGTGATAGTTAGACAGTTGATATTTTGTTGATATAATGGCCACAGGTAGACGCTTCAAATATTACCAGAATATTGAGTTATATTGAAAATAACTAGTTAAATTCATATTTGAGAGAGGCTCCCATTTTTCTCCTCCTTTTGGTGCCGTTATTCTGCCGTTAGCACTGCAGCCTGTCGGCTCTACTCTACTCCTTTGATTCCACTCTCCCAGACATTCCTGTACCTTCGAATAGACGATATAGGTCACCTGATAGGTGCCACAGCTTAAGGGGCCCATTGGTCTCTTCAAAGATTGTATGTCTGCTGTATCCAATGCTTCACAATCAGGCAAGAAGTAGGTCACGGTCTTGATCTCCCTTAATAGGACACCCGGTATAACATATTGAATCGATCACTGTGAACTGGTAATTATTAATCAATTATATGTAATTTTGATGGATTTATTCTTCTGCTTTCAAACTGGCTCGAAAAAATGTGAAAATACATATACCTACTTATACATGGTGAACTATTTAAAAATATATCCTCACTTTATGGAGCACTCTTTATATTTATTTTGAAACACATCACTTTTAGTAAAACCTGTATATAAAATATTGTTAAAAATTCCTCACAAAAACTTGGTGTATTAAAAAGAAACAATATCTAGTACAAAGTACATATTGGAATAAATGTTTTTCTCCGATTGGCAGCAAATATTAATTATTTTGCTGACTGATATCAATCAGCAAAGTATTACTTTTCCTGTCTAGGCAGCAAAGTGGTTACTTTGCTGCCTGTGATTATACATTTCCATAGCAACCAACCAAAATAAAGAGATTGTGGGAATTGTAATAATTTGCAAATACATTAACATTGATGGTAAAATGACTACACTGTCCATTATACAGTGATGGGCAAACGTGTGGAACCAAATAAATATCTCTGGAATTATTAGAGATATCAAAATGAAATTTGGAAGGTGGATACTACAGTAGATTGGCTAACTTTTTTCATATTTTTTAACAATTTTGAAAATTTGATGGTAGCTAGTAGTCCACGAAATTCATTGTAGAAGAGTGTAGTTGTCCAAATAAGTTATTAGTGTTTATATTTGAACGTGAAAAGATCATATTGTTTTAATTTGATCGTGAAATGGCCGAATTAAGTGAAAGAGAAATAATAGAAATTCACAAACTGACTTGCCTATTGTCAAGAAGTAGACGGTGCTCAGTTTGAACATCTGATACATTAATTTTAGTTTAGTTAAGGTCCAATGTTTTGAAAATCACTTAGCTTAAGTTAATAATTATGATTATTTCTTCAATTGATATTAGATTTTTCCATTCCTTAGTTACTTTTCTGTTAATATCTCGGTAGGTATTGAAATAAAAAATATCAAACTCGATATTTTTGTATTCGTAATAAAATGTTTCATCAGAAACTGAAATAATATACAGGGTGTTCCATTCCGAATTTTTAAATCGACATTATTTCCGGTTAAACCGGAAGTTCAAAATTGTTAGGAAAACTGAAAACAAATAGGCAATCTACTGTAGTATCCACCTTCCAAATTTCATTTTGATATCTCTTATAATTCCAGAGATATTTACTTGGTTCCACACATTTGCCCATCACTGTATAATAATTTAAATATACCGATATTTTTTCGCACAACTGTCAGAATTTTCATGAATTGTCAAACTATGATTATGGACATTTCCATAGCAACCAACCATTCCAACAACTGCGATTTCTATCAAATTTTATTTTAATTGAACACTACAGGAAAAATAAAGAGATTGTGGGAATTGTAATAATTTGCAAATACAATATTCTCCTATATCATTATGAACAATCGGAGAAAAAATTATATGTTCAACTCGGCAGCAAAGTAGATTGACTGCCTTAGCTGAATTCCTAGCCTCGGCAGTCAATCTACTACTTTGCTGCTTAGTTAAACAAATAACTATTTTATATGAAAAATACCAGTATCCGAACACCCTATATTTCTTCATCGTAAAAAAAATAATATTTATTTTATCTTTTCTTTTTCATATTTATATTTTTGCATGCATCCGCAATTTTGTTTTTGTTACGAAAGTAAAAATTGTTCTTTTTGAACCTACGCATCATAACTAGGACGTAGCCCGATGCGGCTCATTTTCAACTTTTAGTAAGTACCAACAAGTACTCCTTTTATTGGGGAACTAAAATAGCAGGTAATCGACTGCATGCAAAAAATGTATAAACAAACTGTTAAAAATTTCTGACTGAATAGTAGTTGATTTGCTTTCATTTACCCAATGCTGAAATATTAGTATATTACGTAACTAGTGCGGAAAGTGACATTTTTCACACGAGTGGAAAGTATTGTCTCACGAGGCTCAAGCCAATAGAGATAATCCTACGATTGTGAAAAATCACTTTCGCACAAGTTATGAACACTATTTTTCCTACGACCACGCGATATACTCTTACCGAATCAGACATGTACAATCTTGCGTTTTTATGTAGATGTGAGAGGTTTTACATATTATGTGAATTTGTAATTACAGTAATTATAGTTTTGATTACTTACATCTGAAAGTGGCCCAGAAAATTGTGATTTATATGCGATGAAAAAGAGTGCCTCTATCAAAAAGTTAAAATAAATATTGGTACATAAAATATTACGAACATTTATTGTAACAACTAACAACAATTGGAAACAGAACATCAGAAATAAAACTGTTTTTTTCTACGACTGCTATGGAAAATAGTTCTTTTCCTACAATTTACGAAACTACAAAGTGTTACTTTACCTAAGCCGTGGGAAAAATTGCCTAAGCCATGGAGAAGATTAAAAAACTGTTCAAATATAAGAATAAATCATAATAATAATTATTATAAGTACCTACTTACTTTTCATTGTATTCGTACGTATATTAAAAATATATCACTTGAAATAGTTGAATTATTTATTAATTTGCAGTCGTATAAAAAGTATAGTGTGCTACACGGGGGAAAAGTTTAATTTTCCCCACTAGTTGCACATTATACTATTGTTACATAAATATTGCGATTCAGAATTAATTATTTATTGGAATCACTTATATTATATGGACATATCAACTTCGGAAATACGCATTTGACATATACATAAATTTGTGGGGTAAATAGACTAGCATTTCAACATTCAATTTGACAGCTTTTTTTCCGTACGCGTGTGAATAAAAGCCACTTTCTATAGAACTAGACAGTGTGATATAATATATGTCACTTTCCTATGTGATCGTTGGAAAATATTTTTTGATATTCCAAGAAAGTCATTTAAAAAAATCTTGAAAATCTCTCTAAATGTAACACAAAATAACACATTACTCCATAAGTTTTCGATTTTTGGGCTATCAAAGTGTTCAGCAAGGTTGGTAAAGTCTGTTCATACTATGAGTATCCTCATAGAAATCCTATGAAAAATTTTTATGTTATCAGACTCAAAAAGCGTATTTAGTATCAATTAGTTTGGAAAATTGTAATGCTCTTACCTCTGTTAATGTGAAACGATCGCAGAACAGACATTGAGTGATTTTATGTTTTTCGCCTATTACGAAATTGTTTCATCAATCTTTCCGACTTATCACGATACATTTCTTTATTGACTACACTCTTGTGGTAAATCCTATTTGTTTCTGGATTATATGTTGTAACCGGTATAAGATTGATACTTTCTAAATTGAACAAAATAAAAAAGCATATTATTATGATGAATTAGATTCTTCAATTGCAAGGTTTGAACAATATCTATAAACTCGTATATAAATAATAAAAATTTGTTTACTTTATAAAATTATAGATGATGGAATCTGCATGACACTTTTTTTAAAGATGAAGATTTCTTGCAAAATGTAGTACTCGGTTGAAACATTTTTTCAGCTTTATTCTAGTGTTTTTTTTCTTCTTAATTAATCTTTATAGTAATTTCAATTTTTTTCATTCGCAGAATAAAAAATATACAAAAAAGAGACGGCATTCGACAGGAGAAAGCTCTCGAGATAGGTAAGTTCATATTATTATAAATAATTTATACAATTATTTTTATGTAAATAAAATTGTTACAGTTCAATTGATAACGCAAAGAAAGCAAAATTGGACAAATCAAAAACAAAAAACGATCAGAAGCATCGATCGCGAAGTAAAGATAAAAAAGTCTCGAAAAAAGAAAGATCAGCATCTCCCAGACCACGGAAGAAAACTTCAAGGTCGCGAAGAAACTCTAAAAACGATAAATATGAAAAATCTAATAAATACGAAGATAAAGAAAGACGCTCTAGATCTATTGAAAGAAAAAGAAAATCAAGATCAAAGTCCAAGGAAAGACGTAGAAGATCCGTAGACAGACGAAAGCGATCATCATCACCGAAAAATAAATCTAGATCGGTGGAAAAGAGAAGATCCAGGTCAAGGTCTCATAAAAAAAGATCTAGATCCAAGTCCACTGAAAAGAGAAGAAGATCTAGATCGATTAATAAGAAAACCGATTCCAGGAGAAATAAATCTAGATCTCCAGAGTCGAGGTATAAATCGAAGAAATCACCATCTCCGTCTGAAGAAAAAAGAAGATCCACCTCACGATCGAAAAAATCTAGTTCGAACAAAGTTGAAAGATCTAGAAGTCAATCTAGCAGTAAAAAACCCAAATCAAACTCTTCTAATTCTAAAAACAAAACAAGAAAATCAAGGTCCACCTCTTCGGATAAATATAAAAAACGTAGAGCTGCTGACGAGTCGGTAGAAAAGCGAAAAAAGAAGGAAAGATCACGTTCATTTGAAGAACTACCCAAGAAGAATAAATCAAAATCACCGAATACTTACAAAAAGAAAACTAGGTCAAATTCCAGAGATAAACATAGAAAGAAGAACGTTTCCGACTCTGAAGACAATGATTTAGGTGATATCAGAAAGAGGAAAGAAAAATACGAGGAGGAGTATTCTGAAATATCTAAGAAGTTGAAATTGAGTGAGTATAATGTGCTATTTTACATTTTGCCACTTAGTGTATGAGGAAAGTTTCAGATACTAGTATTTCCTTCAGTCCTTTTGCTTGGCGGGATTTTAAGATATCTGCAGGCTTCAACAACCTTTGCAACTCTTCCTCTTCTGTCCAAATGTTCTACCCTTAGATTATGTAGTGCTGTGCATTCCTACGTATTTGAATCGATGGTTCTTTCCATTCAGGGTCTATTGCAAATACGTCAAAAATGATTTTATTGGAAATTTTAACATCAAAATTTTGTTTAAAACTTTTTTCCACATCTTCTTATGTTTTCGAGATATCAAAAAATTAATTTTATGGTTAGTTTCTCATTTTTTCTCAAACCGAACGTTCCTTCAAAAAAGAAGAAATGGTAATTAAAATTTTCATTTTACTAGACCATAGGCAATACAAGGTTGATTTATTTCCTTTCAATTTGCAATCATCCAGAAACAAATTATCAAACAAGAAATACAGGCATTTTCGTGTATTTACTACACAACCGTTTGGTAGAAAGAATTGGCCAGTCACAAATTATCTTTCTTAATATATTCCACAAAACTCGCTGTCACTGTCGACTCCCCACATTCTCCACTCATCTGACTGTCGCTCTATCCACCCTTGTCGAAGAATTTGAAATTGATCTCGACATCCAGAGGCAAAGTCTTATTTCGAAGTGTCATGAAAACGACATTTTGTAGCATGTTGAAAGAAGTTACTAGTGTACCACCAAAATTAGCAGAATAATATAGTTCATTAAGCATTTCTTCTCAGTCCCATCCATTTTTAAACCCATTTCACAAGTACACGCTTTAAAGGGTACTTGATTATGTGGCTTAAAAATCAGACAACCTAGGACATGCCACAAGACAGTATGATGAAAAAGTACAACTTTTCGAAGAAATTCGTTACAGAAGTAACCAACAAGAAGGAATGGGATCCAAATACCATCACCAGACTTGAAAAGAATGCCATTCAATGATACACAGATGGCTGAAAAGCAATAGGAGGAACTGGGATAATAGTTTTCGGACCAGGAACCAAACACTCCGAAAGCTTGGGAAAAACCCCCAGTATCTTTCAAGCGGAAATCCACGCCATAAGGAAGTGCGTCCAGTTCAATATTGATAAAGGATACAGAGGACAAAAGATTATCATGACAGATAGTCAAGCAGCCATTAAGGCACTGAGCTCTTGTGTTCCAAAATGGTGTGGGAATGCCTAGACAAACTCAATGAACTAGGCGAGAACAATATAGTTACCTTACTATGGATTCCAGGACACACTGGAATAAAAGGAAATGAAATAGCAGATGAACTAGCAAAGAGGGGACTAAAATACCTTTCTGGGGGCCTGAACCCTTTTGCGGAATCAGCTCCAATGTAATATTGGAAGAAATAGGTAAAGCCGAAATAAAGACAAGATCCGACCATTGGAAAGATCTTGTAGGGCTTAGACAATCAAAGATTCTTTTGGGTGACCGCGACCTGTTGAGATCAAATGAATGCATAAGTCAAAGCAAAACAACGGGACATTGTCGCCTGAATGGGCACTTAAAAAAGCTCAAAATAGTGGAAGAAGAAGAATACAGATATTGTGGCATGGAAGAAAGAAACCTCCATCCACATACTTTCCAACTGCACAGCACTCCAGAATCCTAGAGCACAGTACCTTGGAGATTACTGGATAGAAGAGGAACATTTACCCAAGTTGAAGTCTGCAGATATCCTAAAATTCTTCTGGGAAATAGGAGCTACTAGTTTCAGAGATTCTCCTCAGATACTAAGTAGAAGTAATAGGGCACAATAGATCTTTCAGGTCTCATTGAATGTTACCCCAAAAATAAATACATACATACATACATGTGGCATGATAATAATTTTTGTATTGGGAGCAAATTTTCACTCAAAATAATTTTGGGACTTTTTTTTGCGTACACTACTTGATGAAATTGTTTCAGTCTGGTAATGATGCTGTGATATAATTTCATTTTCTGTATTTAATTGTTTAATATATGACAGATTCCATCGAAAAACGTCGAAGAAGTAAATCTCCCTCTAAGGAACGACTGAAAAAACGAGAAAAATCCGTTTCCGTTGACAGAAGTCACAGAAAAAAATCCAGATCTCCCTCGAAAGAAAAAGTCAAAAAATCAACGAGATATCAATCGGAAGATAGAAGTAGATCAAAATCGTTGGAAAAAAAATCGAAAAAGGCTGATAGGTAAGTAATTCCCTAAATATTTTCAAGCATTTGAAATCTTATATTTTTGTTAATTTTATTTACAGATATGATAGAAACGCGTCTCCTTCGCGTAGCAAGTCCCCGAAGCAAACTCAAAATCGATCAAGAACGAGCCCAAACTACAAACGACGTAGCATTTCACCAAAACCCAAGCATTCTCCTCGAAGACGAACCAGGGATTCGGAAAGAGAAATACTGTCGAAAGAAAGACTGTTAACTCTAGTAAATAACCAGAAATGTACAGATATACCTTCTTCTTCGTCTCATAAAAGTACAGATAAACGATCTAGTAAATACTCAAAAAACAGTTCTAGTTCGCCAAAAGTTATTAGGAGAGGAAGTAGAAGTAAGAGTCGGGATCGAAACGAGGTTGATGCTCCTAGAAAGAGGACGGTTTCTCCTAAAAGTCCACCTAAGAAGTCGGTGACACCCGAGGTTGGGATGAAAGAAAAAGTTCGTGAACAGGTGAGTTTAATAATTGATGAAATACATATAAAACCACTTAAAATTACCAAAAGCCGACAATAACTGAAAGCAACCAAGAAAGTGTATGTGAAACAAACTAAAATCAGTGGAGAAAAAGGAAATGATAATAATTGGAAACAATAAAACCATAAACCATTGAAATTTTGTTAAAACAAGTAAAACTAATTCAAATCAAATGAAAACATTGAAAACTGCTAAAATCAGGTGAAAAACACTAAAAATTTATCGATGATGGGTTAAACAATGTAGCCTTTGACTAAATCTTAGCTGTTGGTCAAACTGTTTATCAACTGCCAGTTTGCATTAGCTGGCAGTCAAACTTTCGGCTATTCTAGCTGCCACTATCAAGCTGATGTTAACCATAAAACTTACAGTAAATACGAGAAAGTGGAGTTCTATATCTAACTGACAACTGTGTCATGATTTTTTCATGTTAGCTTACATTTTGCGTCATTGATTATTTCAACTTTAAATTCGATTGTGTTATCATCGTTATCGTTTGGGTTGAAATCGAAAAGCTAAATGATTCATTTATGGTAGTTTAGTAGCATCCAGTTCTGTGTGTTTGTATTTCATAACTTTATTATTGTCAATGGATCTTTAAGAACTTGACGACATATTTGATGCAAACAACCAAAAAACAACACAGACGAAATAAAAATAACAGTATCATAATTTTGATACTGAAAAGTGAAATTTTCCACGATGACAAAGTAAGCTTACGGTATCGTAGAAAAATACTTTCACCTCTACATTCTTGATTCAGTGTTTTATAACAAAATATGCGAGTAAAATTAATAATATGTATATTTCATGTAACAGCTAGGTGATCAATTTTACAACAAATTGATATGAGAAATTTACACATTGACGTAATGTTGTCAATGTGTAAATTTCTCACGTTTATAACCCGAACAAGGTTGTCAAATGCTCAATTACACTTAGCCTCCAGTTAGCTAGCTATCGATTATATGGTGCATTGATAAACGCTTTCTAATATAACCGAGACTTTGACTGGTGGCTAGAGATAGCTGAGGGCTGCGTAGCTGCATGATTTATGTGTATGTATGTATGTATGTGTGTGTGTTTGGGGTAACAATCACTGAGACCTAAAAGATCTATTGTGCCCCCTTACTTCTACTTAGTTTCTGAGGAGAGTCTCTGAAACTAGTAGCTCCTTTAGTCCTATTTCCCGGAGGAATTTTAGGATATTTGCAGGCTTCAGCTTAGGTAAATGTTCCTCTTCTATCCAGTAATCTCCCAGGTACTGTGCTCTAGGATTCTGGAGTGCTGTGCAGTTGGAAAGTAGGTGGATGGAGGTTTCTTCTTCCATGCCACAGTATCTGCATTCTTCTTCCTCCACTAATTTGAGCTTTTTCAGGTGCCCATTCAGGCGACAATGTCCCGTTAGGATCCCTGTTAAAACTCTTAGTGCAGTCCTGCTTTGACTTATGTATTCATTTGATCTCCTTTGGTTGTAGTCACCCAGGAGAATCTTTGATTGTCTAAGCCCTACTAGATCTTTCCAATGGTCAGATCTTCTCTTTCTTTCGGCTTCGCCTATTTCTTCCAATATTACATTGGGGCTGATTCCGCAAAAAGGTTCAGGCCCCCAGAAGGGTATTTCCGACCCCCTCTTTGCTAGTTCATCTGCTATTTCATTTCCTTCTATTCCAGTGTGTCCTGGAATCCATAGTAGGGTAACTATATTGTTCTCGCCTAATTCATTTAGTTTGTCTAGGCATTCCCAAACCATCTTAGAACTGATTACGCAAGAGCTCAGTGCTTTGATGGCTGCTTGACTATCTGTCATTATGATAATCCTTTGTCCTCTGTATCCTTTATTAAGATTGAACTGGGCGCACTTTCTTATGGCGTGGATTTCCGCTTGAAAGATACTTGGGGTTTTTCCCAAGCTTTCGGAGTGTTTGGTTCCTGGCCTGAACACTCCTATCCCAGTTCCTCCTATTGCTTTTGAGCCATCTGTGTACCATTGAATGGCATTCTTTCCAATTCTGGTAATGGTATTCGGATCCCATTCCTTCTTGTTGCTCAATTCTGTAACGAATTTCTTCGAAAAGTTGTACTTTCTCATCATACCGTCTTGTGGCATGTCCCAGGTTGTCTGATTTCTAAGAAGTGAAGAGGTGATTTTTCTTTTAATGATTCCCTCTCTACTTAGTCTGTATCTTGTTTTTTCTGCAACACTCTCCACCACCATATGTAGAGGGGTGAGGTTGAGAATTACTTCCATTGCTGCCGTTGGGCATGTTCTCATTGCTCCTGTAATGCATATACAAGCTAGTCTTTGAATTTTGGAGAGGTTTTCTCTCGTTGTCAATAGACTAGTTCTGCTGCTCCATGCAATGGCTCCATAAGTGATGATTGGTCTCACTATGGCAGTGTACATCCAGCTTAGGATTTTTGGGTTGCAACCCCAATTTCTCCCTGCCAGATTCCTACAGACCATAAGAGCCATTTTCGCCTTGTGGGTAATCTCCTTTTCGTGTTTGTTCCACAGGAGCTTACTGTCTATAAACAAGCCTAGATACTTGACTTCTTGTCTCCATTCAATCTCGTTCCCATTAAGTTTTATGGTTTTGAGGTTGAGTTTTCTTTTCTTAGTGAAGGCTATCAAGATGGTTTTAGCGGGGTTGATGCTGAGTCCCACTTGCCTACACCAGCTATTTGTATAGTTCAGACCCTTTTGTACAATATCACAAAGAGTGTTTTCGAATTTCCCCCTGGCTGTTATGACAATATCGTCGGCATATCCTTGGCAGGATATTCCTAGATTCGTCAAACCACACAGGAGTTCGTCAACCGTCAGACTCCACATTAAAGGGGATGATTTAACCGGGCATTGATAAACCCGCCCTGAAATTAGGTTAAAGAAACCAAATATTAACTGGAAACCACCTTAAAACTACTGAATTCATATTAGAAGAACCAATTGTAAACCAAAACAAAACTGAAATCAAATAATAGTATATTGTCATAAGCTTGCTAGCTCGTGCATCTAATAGTCTTGTGCAACTAAAGCGTTTCTGCAAGTGTGGCACAACTATTTTTGCCTACTAAATAAAACTAAAAATGGGAAAATATAACAAAAAACTTGAAATAAACTGACGTTTGATTAAAATATCCATTACAACTACCTAAACTAGATTCAATCAACTGACAACCACCAAAAACTACTAAAATCAGGTGAAAACAAGCAAAAATATGCTGAAATCTTACTTTCCACCATATAAATTTGTCATGAAATTGGATTTTGTTTCATTTTTATTGAATTGAGGGTTATTTTTGCATCGTATTTGAGAATTTCCAGATAATTTGCTAACATAATTTGCTTTTTCTTCCTCTTTGAGGTATTATCACTAATATCAAAACTACAACTGGATATAATTTTGAAATTATAATTAAAACTATTCAATATATTGTGATAGATAGTCTTATAAATTACAATTATTTTTATAGAGTAAAAAAAAATCAAAACCGAAAAAACCTCTACCAGTGGTAAGATTACGAGCTTCATCTAGCGAAGGAGAACCCTCAGGTAGTGAACCCGAAAGAGAAGAAGTTATAGACGATAAAGAATTCAGATATTTACGACTTTTAAAATCCGATCTAGCAGCTAAAGCGAAAGAGAGTCTAGAAAGAAAAAGAGAAAAACCGCCGAGTCCCAAACCGATCGCGAAAAGGCATATAGAACCGGACTTTTTCGATATTAAAGTTTTACCGTTAAGAAACGGAAAAAAAGCCAGTCCAGCCGTAATCAATAAAGACGATTTCGATATCAAGAAACACAGGCATCAGAGCAAGTCAACGTCAAGATCCAGGTCGAAGAGTTCGATTTCCAGAGAAAGAAAAAGTAAATCTAAGTCAAGATCTGACAGCTCATCTGGATCTTCTGAAAGGTTAGTCTTTAAAATCCCATTAGTATTATGGATATGGAATAAAATTTTGTTTTTGCAGTTCAAAAGGTAGGTTAAGTAGGTCTTCATCGGATTCAAGTAAGTCACAGTCGAGGTCAAGATCAAGGTCGTATTCTCGGTCAAGAAGTAGGTACAGCTCTTCTAGTTCATCATCAAGTAGTACCACAAGATCAAGATCACCTTCTATACCCAGGAGGCATGGATCTCCTAGTTTTTTGGACAGGAGACGAATAACGAGGTAATTTTTAGTACAAATTGTTATTAATATTTCACTAGAAAAACATGGAATTCTTCAAAATAGCACAATTTTTTTTAATTAATTTCAATTAATGTTCAAATGAACTACTGTTCTCGATGTATTAAAACACGATAAAAATACATTTTCCTATAAATAAAGGAGTGACTAGACCCTTGAATAATGATGTTCGAATGAACTACTTCGACTATTCTACGGACAACGTAAAAACCAACCAAAAAAATCGAAGGATAAATGTTTGTTAACCGATAATATGAATTTTTTCTACGACCGTGCGTTTTAACCCACTTTCCCACTAGTGCGGGAAAGTAATAAATTAGTGCGGGAAATTGAAATGAATTTTTGATGATTTTGCTCGGTTTCATTGCTTCCGCTTGCTGTTGAAACATCCGCCTAACAAATTGGCCATTACGGAGGCACCCTCTGGAGAAATTGCGATTCTGGTGGCACAGAAGTGTCGCAGACCTCCTCATGAGCCTCCGACATACAATACGTTTGCTATTATTGCGAGATTTAATGTGCTAGGAGGCAAAATGTTATGCTCAGGGCGCAACTTCAAGACGCCACCAACGCCAAACCGGAGGGTCTGCACAGTTTTAACCCATCACGATCTCTTAGTTATCATTTAGACTACAACATATAAAAAAAAATCGAAAATCGTACGAGAACCAGGATTACCTATAAAATGGTGCAGGGTCCTTTAATATCATCATTACATCTACCAACATTTTTGTTGAGCTGGCATCACTGCCCTATAAATTATATCATAACATATCATTATATCTTTGTGAAATGTGAAATTCGTAACTCTTTAAACACCTCTTTTAAGTGCGACTATTATTCTTTCGCATCAATTTTTTGATGAAGTACCAACGAACTACTATATTCCCATAGAATCTACAAAAAAATTAAGTTCGTGCCTCTTTAAATTGCAAATTATTTGTATGCATTTGTCACGATTCCAGACATTTTTTCACACAAACACACATAGAAGAATTCCTTACTGTTTACTAGCTATTAAGTTATGCTGCTTATTTTTTATTTTATTTATTTTTTTTTTATTTCAGACACAGGTAGTTTGGAGTTTTGAGGCAATTTTGTTTAAAACTGTATTTATTGGTGTATTAAGAATCAACTTTAAAGTGTTCTTTTTTTTTAAATACATAGTAGACATGTAAAATAAATCCTGTTATATTTGATCGTTTTTTTTGTTTTAATTTCATTCTTGTTTTATTTTATTTCATCTTATCGTATTGTATTTAGTGCTAAGTAGAATAAATAAGGTAAGTTGCATGAATTTAGTGCTTTAAGTGTTGTGTAGTTTCAACTTACAGGTCGTTTTTTTCAAGAAAATATCTACTATTTTAATAAACTAACCTTTAACAAAAAAATAATAACGTTATTGCAGAGAATTTAATTGATTCACCTTGTATATTTTCAGTTCAACTTCCAAGTGAAGTATTTTTTGTTCTTTTCCGTAGTTTCGTTCCTCAGTCATAAAAGCAAGCACTCTTCTGCTTTCGTGTTGGAACGAAAATTCCAATGACAAAAAACAAAACAAAAAACGGCTGATCTCGATACTGCTCACGAAATCTATTGTACCTGTAAAAGGTACTACTCCCAGATACTTCAACTTTACTCTTACTGTCAAACAGAACTATCGATTCCTTTATGCAATAAGTGGATGTGGTACAATCAGGAATTTTCACAATGCAGATGTTGATCCTGTGGACCTCATTTCAGCAGGTCAATGCTTCTGGTAGTCCTTTAGGGACCAAATGATGCAGAGGAGGAACAAATTTAAAATTTGACCAGAATGACTCTCATATCAGTATATTTTTTTTGAAGTTTTCAACTTATTTCGTACTCCCACTGATTCACGCCCCTAACGTTGTTTTTCTCGAATTTCTTATTTAGTCTTCTTTAAGTTCTGTTTTCAGCACCAATCCATTCATTTTTAGGTCGTCCCCTTTTTTCCCGTCTCCAATAAGCATTTTCTTCACATACATTTAGTCATCCATCCTATCCACATGGCCTAACCTTCCTTCTATTTTTGTGTTTTTCTCTGGCACACATTGCGATTTCTTTTCCAGATTATCTTTAGATGTTTTTGGGATCTTGTTATTATTGCGATGTCGTCTGCATAGGCAATCACTTGGTGTTTTTTATAGTAAGTTATCGCTATTGTGCTGTCTTAAACTTCTATTTACATGAAAAGTCCTGTATGCCTGTGCATTCCACCTTGGTTTGAGATTTCAGTTAATGTCATTTTCATTTTTTGAGCCATATACCTGTTTGTAGTTTATGAACAGTATATGCAATGGTAGATTGTGTTCATACTTTTGTTCATTAAGCACTTTATGGGTAATACTTGACATATGGTTGAATGACGTTTCCGGAAACCTTGAAATTCTCCCACGGTTTCCTTTGCATTATTCTGTTTCTTATTATTTGAGCTAGTATATTATATATCACTTGCAGAAGTGCAATGCCTCTATAGTTGTCGCAAACAATGGCTTCTTTTGTATTTAGCAGATAATGCCGCTTTCTGGATGACATAATCTTCCAGGCCAAAACGGCATGTCTGAAATTCCAACAGCCCACATTCCACTATATGAAGATTCAGATGACAGTCCGCTAACACGTGTTTGGTAAGATTCTTTGAACCAACATTGCTAAAATTTGCCAGAAGTCTAAGTCATCAGTCCTGGTATTTATTGTTTGTTAGGCAACACTTAATGGGAGTGCTTTTAAAACTGATTAGATGTATGGGGGATTGATTTCCTCTAATCCTGCCATACATAAATCCATGGCGCAAATTTCCGCCTGTATTGCAGTTGCGTCGAACCCTATGCAGGCTGATGTTTCTGTCCTAAGCCTGCGTTCGTATACACTCACACCATAGTCAGAGGGTGTTTTTGACCATTTGTATTAGCTTTTAGTAGTTGTCCATTCGGAATTCTATAATTGCTAACTTTAATTCAAAACCAGCTTGATACTAATACTTGGTTTTCTTGAAAAAAAAAACAACCTAAAAAAGCATTTAACTACAAACATCAACTTATTAACAATACTAACAATTTCCAATAGTGCAAGAAAGCGACCAATACCTTACACAAGAGCTTCACCATCCTCTCCTTCTTCTGTAAGTAGCGGAAGCAGTAGGAGTCCTTATTACAGACACAGATCTACTAGTAGATCTATCAGCAGGAGATCTTCTCATTCTAAATCCCGTAATAGTACGCCAGTAAGGTCGTCGAAGTCACCCTAGCGTTTAATTGAATGCCTAGAGGAGGTTATCAAGAAAGTGCAATAAAAATACTTTTTGTTTGATATTGTGTATGATATTAATAGGATAATTTTTAAAAACAAAAAAGCATATTCGATTCACAGCCAGGTAAACCGTTCTGTTAAGATGAAATTAAATGAAAAGAAGACAACGAAATAATTTCAAAATGGTTGAATCTTAAACGAATTTACAATTACAGTAGACTCTTACAGTGAGGCTCGTATAAAATAGAAGCACCTCTGTAATGGACATGATGACTGATTTTGAAAAATTCTACAACACGCTTGAATAGTGTGTCATCACACTTTCGTAAACACTTGATATCTTGCAAGTTAAAAGTTAATTTGGATACATAATAATTACTTTGTGCTAAAGCAATGAATTCTACTGTGTGTAAAAATATACTTTAAAAGCTCCGAAAAAGATATTTGAGTTCAATAAAAAAAACAGTGGATTAAATTTTGCTGGGGGAATCATAATAACTATCTTATGGTTTGAGTTTTAGATACTTCTAGCAACAACAAGTCGATTCTAAGCAAATTTAAATTATTATCGGTGATAAAATCTTATTCCATAAGCTGGGTTCACACTAAGCTATCTGGCAATGCGATCATATTGGTTGCTTGACTCTACAGCGCACAGTGATTACCAACCTGGTCACATTCTGTCTGCTGGCTACTTAAGTTCGCGGTCAGCTCAGTACGCTAGTTGCCACTGCTTGCTAGTTGCTACTAAAAGATGTACATGTCCAACTTGAAATGAAATTATTTCCATTTTCTCTATTTATTATTTCTCTGTATCTCAAACATGAATCTACTTCCAATTATTGAGACTAGCAAAATTACATATGCCAATAGACCATTCCAGAACACATGGCTATATATCGGCCATATTGCCATAACATTTTACACTCTTGCGTTGTACTTCACGCTCTAACATAATCAGTCAGATTATGATGAAAGGGAACACTAGTTCAATATGGTAAAAGGGGAGCTTTATGAATTAGAGCGGGACCAAATTGAAACAGGGTTTTTAAATACTTAACGCCGTGAGCAGCTGGATTTTTTGGGACACACTGTATATTTTAACGCGAGGAACTATATAATTATATTTCATAAAGATATTAGATTATGTCTTTCGATTGTCAATAAAAACGTGACATTTTACAATATTTGAACTGTAAAAATGTATTGACAACAATATGAAAGAATCAATAAGATTTTGTTAAGATTTCTTTTAAATTAGATTAAGGTATACATTGAACTTTAATTTGAATAGATAGTTATCGCAATTAACAAAATGGTTTACGTGGCTGGTAAACATTCCAAATTGTTAATTCTTAAATAAGGTTTGCGGTTATGTATGTACGTACTTGGAGATTAAAAATGACTATTAGAAAATTAAGTAGCATTTTTAAAATAAGTACTTACAATTGCTTGCATATTATTGATATTAACTATACTTATTATGTAATTTAAAAAATTAAATTTTTTATATTTATTTCGTTTTAATTCGTATATTGTGATTTGTCAACCAAAAAGGTACTCATATTAATATATTATATATTAATTTATTATATAATATATATTTTACATCGTTTACTTTAGAATATTTATTTATAAAACAACCAATTATATTCACTCCATAAATTAAATAGATATACAGAATAGGTCACTGAAGTCATACCACCTAGTCAACTGTCAGTATTTATTTAGTTTTAGTCCTAAATATGTCGAATCAATCAATCAATGTATGTAAATCAGTTTGACAATTCTCTTTTTAAGATAATTATCTCCTTAATTATTAAATTATTTTGGGACGTCCTGTATACCTACTTGATACGATATAACTTCTAGTCATTTTATTTAGATTTGTGTGATATTTTTGTTACATATACCTATTTATTAATTTATATAAATTCATGTAGATAGTGCTAATAAACCAAATAATGTTATTGAGTCTTTATTCAAAGTTTCCCAGCAGGCAAAGTCAATGAACAAGGAGAGAACAAAATTGTCATCTTTGGATTCCCAGACACACTGGAATAAATGGAGACTAACAAAGAAATTTTTTGAAATTTCTTTTTGGGGACCGGAACACCATTTTGAGTCATCAGCATCAATTTTATACTAAAAGAAATAGAGATAACTTCGAGAAAAAAGATCGGAACATTGATATATACAGCGTGTTCACGGATGGGGTATCTTATATAGGTGAAAAAGTCACAAATTCATACGGTTTTCATAAAACCGGTTATAAAATGAGACAGGGTTTTGAAAAACTTGAATTTTATTCCATCTTATAGGGGGTCGAAGCAAGGAAAACTTTTTATCAAAAATAACATTTATTCCTAAAATTTATATTTTTTCCAATTTTTATTTATTTTATATTTATCCAATAATAAAGAGAATCAAAAACACTGGAAACTACAACCAGATGAGATACAAAAATGACATAGTCAGAAGTGTTTTGATAATTGTCCTAACAAGACATCACCTGAATGGGAAGAAACTAAAACTAGATAAACAAGAAGAATTAAAATTAGAGGAAATAGTAGCATCCCAGGGCATGACAACTGGGATACTGCTGGATGATAGAGTACCGAGAGTACCTATAGGACATTGTAAGCTGAGGAAACATATGCACACAATGGACGAGTTCTATACAAGGTAATTGATGCCAACATAACGAACAAAAAAATACTGAAAAAGGTTAGTCGTATAAGGAAGTGGTTTTTCCAATCTATTTTATATAATTATTTTGAGTCCCTTTACCACCCGGCCATGTTTTTTAGTTTGGGGTATTTCGCATCTTATTACAGTTGACGAAACACCAACAAAGCCAAACAAACCTGTATTGACAGCTGTCATTAGTTGTTGCAAACTTCTCGAGTAAAACTCCAAACTTTTCGGGTACAACATGGGTGGTACAGGGTCAAAATATATAAGAAAAACTAAAAATTGAGAATTGGAAAAACCACTTGCTTATGCGACTAACCTCTTCAGTATTTTTTTGTTCGTTATGTTGGCATCAATTCCCTTGTATAGAACTCGTCCATTGGACTATAAGCAGATGACCGCCTATGCAGGTTCTGCCAGGAAGAAGACGAAGCCGTGGAGCACGTACTTTGTGAGTGCGAAGGTCTAGCAAAGGTGCGGTTTCACCTATTCGGAGAAGAAAAACCGAGGGCAGCAGAGAGCTACGCAAAGGAGGCGGAAACCAGGCTATTAAGTCTAATAAAAAGAATAAAGCTGGATATCGAGCTTTAAATATAGGTAGGATCACAATAGATCTGCAAAGGTCGCAGTGGGATAGGTTATAAAGAGCCACTCCAATTCTAATCTAATCTAGAGTACCTAAACTTGCGGATATCTTAAAGTTCCTACAAGGACTAGATTTAAAGGAATTACCTTAGTCATTGAAACTTTCACTAGTTAAAGGAGAGGGTAGGTATATTTAGTATATATTTAGTAGGTATATTTAGGAGAGGGTAGGTATATATATGAAGTTCAAGTGGAGTGTCATTTCAGTTTGGTGAATAAATGCTAAGTTTATCTGAATTCAGTCAAACCTGAGTAAGAGAGAACTGGGTAAGCGAGAAAACTCTATAAGTGAGAATAATTCTCTGGTCCGGACATAGACAAAATAAAATTGATTTCTCTATGGTCCCGGACTTTGACGCCCTAAAAACCTCCAAAAAGTGAGAAGCAAAAACTTGTATAAGCTAGAGTTGTTTTTCTCGCCCGGAACTCTATAACTGAGAGCATCTCTTGTCTGAACCCCTATAAGCGTCAATTTAATACTGGCAAATGGATGACTCATTCTTGATTTTTCAGGAACTGTGTGTGTTTTTGTTTACTTTATAGTTCGAAGAATATAATCAATCACCCTAACTCATTTGTAATGCTAACTACAGTTGATAAATATTATAATATGCAGAGGAAGGTTCGGTGCAAAAATGTAAAAACGCAAAATAAACGTGTTGTTGTTAAAGTGATATAAGCTCAGAATTGTTTATGCCTTCGAATCGGGCAAGAAACGTAGTGAAATACGAAGTGAATTTTGACCACTGTTGAAACAAAAGTCGCAATACTTTGCAACGAAATTGGGTGTCCAAAACTTTTCAGCCAGTAATGGATGCGGTTTGAAGGTTTCGAAAAACGCAATGACATTTATATCGTTTAAAAAAGTAGCTGGAGAGAGTAAATCTGTGATTTGTATATTATTGAATAACCTCTGTAAGTGAGAGAGACTTCTCTTGTACCTCTATAAGCTAGAAACTTCTATAAGCGAAAAAAAAATGACGGTCCCTTAAACTCTCTCTTAACCAGGTTTCACGTGTATTAGAATTTCATCGTAAAATACAAGTTGATTTTCTCATTCTACTTGGTAATAAATTCACAATAATAATCAAATTTGGAAATATTTCTTAAAAAATGGTTCCGCCCGGGATCGAACCGGGGACCTTCTGCGTGTAAAGCAGACGTGATAACCGCTACACTACGGAACCGTATGAATTTTGATCATGAAATAAAATCGTGATTTTAGTTGAATGCAGTGGATTATCCAAAATAATTATTTCTATAAACTATTGTGTATATATTCTTTAACTGTAACTAACTACAAATCTGTTCAAATAAACCTCAGCACACTCTGCTGCTGAGGAATAAACGAAGATGCATAATGACATTGACATTAGGATGAGCTATGCGCACATTGCGCACTCATATTAAATTTAATAATAAAATATTTAAGGTTATGCTTAATATCAAATGATTTTAAGTCCGTCAATCAACAATTTCATTTATTTAAATTATAGGTGATATTTCAATTATAAATAAAATTCTTAGTATGTTCACAAGAAATACAAGCAAGTTTATTAGAAGACTGTTACTACGAAAATCTAATTTTAGTAATCAAGCTAAGAACAATATACAGACAAATCCAAACATAAAGCCATTAGATAATGTGAAACTCGACTTAAATATTACAGACCGTTGTGTTAGGCGTCTAAAAAAGATTACAACTACTAACGATGAATTGTTACGCATATCTGTTGAAGGAGGAGGATGTTCTGGATTCCAATACAAATTTGATCTGGATACAAAAGTTTCTGAAGACGATAAAATATTTCAGAAAGATGGTGTAAGCATAATAGTTGATACTATTTCCTTGGATTATATTAAAGGCTCTACAGTTGATTATGAAGAAGAATTAATAAAATCTTCTTTTAAAATAGTTAATAATCCTTTAGCTGAACAAGGTTGTTCGTGTGGAGCTTCTTTTGCTGTTAGATTGGACTAATTTTCTCGTTTTATTCATTAGAAAAGTTTTGTGATATTAGTGACATGTGATAAATAAAATACTGAAATTTCAATCTCATTTAATGAGCTAATTATTCCTAGATTGATATATCAAATGTGCTGCTATCGTAAACATTATATGTATTTGAAAAAAAGCTGGACATTGATTTGATGTTTCTAGTTTCTTTGCAATTATTTGTTAACTAACACACAAATGTAGATAACACTTTGGATAAAGAAATAGTCACTCTTTTGAAAAAACAGAAAAACAACTCAATAAGTATAGTTTTCCAGGAGACACATTTTTAAATGTTCATTGGCTTTTATTACCTAAAATGTAAATAAATAGCCTATTCATCTGAAATTTTAAATAAATAGAGTAACTGGTTTCTCTCAATACCCACTTTAGTTAATGAATCAAATTTCAATTTTAGGGTTCTCTCTAAATAATTATTTGATAAATAAATTCCAAGAGGATAATTTTTGTAGTGTGAATGCATAAAACTTAGCACATATAAAATAGTAGTGACATTTACTGCTAATTTACCAAAGTACAGATGTGTTGTTGTTCAACAATTCTAAACCCAGTCTTGATATCACTGCCAACATGGGCACGTACATTACTGTCTTTCAGGCTGAAGTATACACCATTGGACTGGATGCAAGAGAGCTGATGAATCGACCTGTTGTAAAAAAGAACATACACATCCTGTGGAATAGCCAGAATGCTTTTAAAGCACTGAGCTCAAACAGGATAAAATCTCAGATGGTATATAAATGTCTACAATCCCTTTAAATACTAGACCTAGGTGCCGGAACATCGAGGAGTGTTGGGCAACGAGAAGTCCGACATTCTGGCAAAAGAGGAATCAGAGACTCTATTTATTCATCAGACCTTAATCATTTCTTTGGCATTGCTGGAAGCACTGCTAGATCAGCCATAGCTACATGGGCGGAGAGGGAAACCTACACGTACTGGAAGACATACCAGGGCTCTCTCACTCGTTTATATACTACCCTTACAGCACAAAAAATAAGCAGATCCTGGAATTGAGTAGAATAAACCTACGCATTCTGACAGCTCTGCTTACAGGAAATTGTCCACTAAATTACCACCTGAAGAAGATGGGACTGGTTCAGACCTCGGACTGTCGGTTCTGTAATAGGGAAGACGAAACTGTGAAGCACATATTATGCTCATGCATGCTTTGGGTACGGTATTTTTTATAATGTATTCGGTTAGGTTATGACTTCAAAAAATTATCACCAAATACAACAATGGACTTGGTCAAAAGCAAAGGCTTGTGGGGTGAAATGTTATCTCTAGGGGTGAGCCATTATTACCACCTCAGTTTGCAGAGAATCCATAGAACCCAAAAATCTTATAAATTATTGCAAAAATCAGTAATATATGACTGCTAAAGGAAAAAAATACTTCATTTTTGAACTAAATATTAAGCCAACAACTCACTGTCGATCAATACCAGGAAGACTGAGATGGTCGTTTTCACCAGAAAAAGAAGTTTATCGGGTTTAAAGCTAAACTAAACTTTTCGGAAGAGGTGAAATACTTTGGTATTACCCTCAACAGGAAACTGACATGGAACTCTCATCTACACAGCAGAGCAAAAAGCATAATATGTGGATTATGAGCAGTGTCGGAGGACAGTGGGACGCACATGGGGTCTGTCACCCCGTGTGGTCACCTGGATCTACACTGCAATAATAAGACCTATGTTAACGTATGAAGCAATTGCATGCAATTTCTACAAACAACAGCCATTGAAAAATTATATCAAATACAGCGAATGGCTTGTTTAAACATCACAGGAGCCATGTGAACACCAACCGCAGCATTGGAACTAATTAATGGTCTCACCCCTCTGGACCTGTACTTCAAGGAGGTTGCGTTAATGGGGCCATGGTGCGATTGCGGCTGGTGTAAACTCCGAAGTAGGAGTGGGCCAATTGAGGTTAAGCCTATGGCAGGAATCGGCAGCCAATGATGCAATTGAATCCAGGTTTTTGTTTAATAAACCCTACAAAATACAAATAAAACAGAACGCAGAGCCAGATGCTGCAAATGCAATACGCATATATAAAGATGGTTCGAAAATGAAAGAAGGCTCAGGATGTGGAGTTTACTTGAGAGCACTAAGCCACAGGATTAAGTGGGGAATGGGAAACAACACCAGTGTGGTTCAAACAGAAGTGGCTGGTATCTCAATTGCCACAAAAGAACTAACCAGAAAAGGAATTTCTGACAACGAAAAAATATTTGGCGATGAAAAACCTACGTATAACAGTAGGATTTCTGACTGGCCACTGTCAACTGAGGAAACACCTCCATACTATGGGGCTAGTGGACACACCTCTATGCAGGATGTGTGAACAGGAAGTTGAAACTGTCAGGCATGTCTTATGCGAGTGTCCGGAGTTATCGTCAATAAGAGAGTAGGTATGTGTTCGGTGAGTCTTGGCCTACTCATGCCGATATAAAGGAGATGTCCACCTTCCTGAGAAGGACAGGATGGATTACTTTACTCTACAGATACAGAGAAGACACCGCTCCAAAAATATTTTTATGTATAACCTGGGAAAATTATTTTCTGCGATGTCTCTTCTTTCAGCATAAGAATTCGTGTAAAACTTGTCGTTCTAGAAGTAAATACATATCAAGATATTGATGAAATTGCATTTCATCATTGTCCCTAATAACATTTATGAAAAACTCCGAACTTTAGCTTGATGTGGAGAGAAACGGTTTGCGTCCTAGGCGTGTGAAATTTCAAAGAAACAATAAGCTATATTCAAATTGTTTATTTCATAAGTACATAGACATTAAAAAAAAAACGATAAATTAATAATACAAAATCAGTATTTACAAATATTTACAGAAATTTACCAAGTACAAATCTTGATTATATAAAATCCTTAGTCTACATCATAAATACCTATACAATAGAAAAAACAGGACATTGACTAGACAACATTAAGAATTGACAAACGATATTGAAAAATGAAAGTAAACAGTTCACTTACATTTTCAATACTCTATCAAAAAAAAAAAACAGGAAATACAATTGCCACTCAGGCTAGATACATCGACACTCAAAAGTTGACCAACAGGTCAGGGTTTGACCCTTCAACACCGTGTTCCAGAATCAGAACACTGAAAACATTCCTCCAAGAGATCCAGTCAAGGATTTCTAAAGAGCCCAAATAAGAGGTGAGATGCTTTGCGTTCAAGATTTCACACTGACGGCTGCCACTGGTTTCGTGAATCGATCCTTTTGATTATCAGAAGGATGATTTTGGATGCACTCTATTATCTGTAACAAAAAAAATATTTAATTTTACAAGAAACAAGAAAAATAAAATATGGATTTATAGCTAAATAAATCTTATAGAGTTAGTGAATGTTCACCCCCCGAAATACATACTACAAAATAAAACTGATGCTTACCGAAATAAGTTTGTCAAAACCATACAGCAGCCCTTCCTCGTGATTTCCTTGAACCCACGGAATTCTGTGGTTAACAGTTTTGCCTTCTGGAAGCTTACTAGTTTTAGCAAAATCTATTAACCAAGCTCCAACTTTGCTATCATCGTAAATAATGAAAAGACTACTTCCTACTACTTCTCTAGTCTTGAAATAATCTGAATTCTCAATTTTGGATCGTATCTCGCACAGTCTTGTTAATAATCTTTGTCTTACATCTTCTTTACCACCTAAGAACATATCTAACGTGTTCAATACTTCGTCTCTCGATTTAACTTTCTTTAAATCCGTTACTGGTGGTGATCCACGACACTTCATGGCTTCAATACGGAAACCTTGGCTGCACGTCGAAGATTGGTGTTCTCTAAACTGCATATAACGTAGTTTAGTTACTGCTTTCGATTCGTGTTCTTCGGCAGTAGGCACATTGGGGTCTATAGCGATCATTTTTTGGTAGAGATCGTGTCTAGCTGCTACTTTCTTTACTTCGGATTCTAGGAACGTTCTGGTGCCCATTTTTACATCCACTACGAAGGGATCCTGTAACAAAAACAGTTTGATTAAGTTTTCAATTGATAAAAGTATAAAACAGTTCAATGGTTGTAGCTCACTTCCAAGTTTCGGTGAATGCATTGAAGAATAAAAGAGGTAAGATATAACTATCAACAATTAAGGTCAGAGTTTATAAATTTTTATTGATGGAGTGAGTACTGAGTTATACATGTTACACAGGTATTAAGTTCAATGTAAGAGCACTAATACAAATAAGGATGTTTAATGAGCTTTTAGGGGTTGGCAATGTATTTCTGGAACAAATCAGTTTTATATTTGACATCATATACCTATTGTGGTGGGCAAAGGAAGTTGGATTAAATCAGATAGTCTATAAATTATTGTTGAAAGAGGTAGGTATAAAGGTTAATTATTAAGCTGCATGTTTTGCATTCAGATGGCTCAGGTCTACGGAGATGATATGTCAATGATATACTCAAAAGTGCTTGTCTGTACTATCGGTTTAATATTCAAAAATTAATTATATAATATTTACCTGAAATCCATGTAATAAATCCTGCAGTTCAATGAATGTCTCTCCTTGATACTCGACTTCTCTATAATATCTTGGTATGATATCGCAAAGATTGGGATCTTGAGACAGTTCTTCGTATACGATCCGTTCGGTATCGTCGGAATTAGATGAACGTTTTTTCCAGACAGTACCTGGACCTGCCGGAGCTAAACTATCGGGATGACCGCTGAGTTGAAACCAATTACTACTGCGACTTTTTAGAAGGACGTCGCTAGCCGGTGCGCTGAGGTCTAACGCGTTCTGTAACAATAAAAATACGATATTAGGGTCATGTTCAAGGTTATAAAGTGATAATTAGAATAAATAATCAATTTTTTTTATGAAATGAGTCAAATAGAATGGAGTGAAAGGATGGAATAATATTTTGTTATCACTTTTAAATAATACTATGGCAAAATTTCATAAAGCGTTTCAACAGTATATCGAGTTAGATTATCCACTCAAATCTACCAGTTAGGTATTTTACAAAATAGAGGAAGAAGGACTGGAGCAAAGTTACGTAAAATGATCTAATGATTCAGAATATTTAAATTTTGTGGTACTACAACGATACATTTATTATAGAAAATGATGTTTTTGTGATATTGTGGACTACGCCTTCTAGCAGAGGAGAGACTTATAGAATAAAACATTTTTGCTGATAGGGATTTGACTTAATTTATAAGAGTTATTTACTTGATCACAGTTTCCTGTAACAATCGTATTATCAGTATAATGTTAAGATAGTACTATTATCTTGACACCCACTCTACAGATTTAGTGGACTCAGCAAAATTTATTTTAAATATTCTGAAAAAAATTTTGACTCTACATGTTACCAAGACATTTACTTGATACTCTATCTGAGTGAATATTTTATTGAAGAAACACAATGGTTTATGTCAAATAATTCCATTTTGAAAGCTATAATTAAAACTCATTTATTGTTTACAAAATTGATGATGAAATTTGCGCAATCGGAAATATTTATACGGGGAGTACAGGAAGATTCCAGATTCAAGTTATTATTATTTGAAGTAGTGTAGGTGGAAGTAGTGAAGATCAACATCCAATTGAGTCCACAATTTTTTGTGCCGCATCCATCTTGTTTTTCAAGAAATCGTCAAACTGGCAGTTTGTGGAACCTCTGGTGGAGTGCAGTTGAATTCGTTTACACTTTCTCAATCCATTCTAACAAAAAGTCACCTTCGGCAGGTAGTTATACTGTCAAATTATGACATTTCATGGCGAGTCTGATTCAAACATTGCACTGACCATATAGTCGTATGTAATGGATCATTACACACGGGGCGTGGCTTGTCTTGTGTAATGCATCCAGTTACTCAACAACAATGTTACATAAAAAGGGTCCATTTTTCAACAGTCATAATAAAAAAATTACAAGTAGATGTTTGTTCTTAGTGAACGGTCTACTCTTCAAAAAAGTAATTATACAAATATAGTAAGACTGGTATTATTATTATTTCTTACGTTTTAAATATGCATCGACAAATAATTTCAATTTTAACGAGTTTTCCGTAGTCTTTTGCGAGATGGTTACTAATATGATTTTTTTTAAATATTCGTTTGACGTAGGTAACTACTGAATTAATTTGTACAGTGACCTCAGACCAAGGTAAAACGAACACTTTTTTTCTTATTCTTGTATCGATTAATACTATTATTTATCCACTTAAAAAGTTAGTAGATATTTTCCTTTATATCTCTAATGTGTCATTAAAAAGCGACGTCGAATAATAATAGCATATTATTAAACGAGCAATTTATGATAGCCATAATTCACGATGGATGGCGTTTGCGTCACGACCCGCAGGCGAGGGGCGCAAGTCACCCAAGTGAATTATGGCCATAAATTGCGAGTAGAATACTATACTTTGTCCACGACACTTAATTTATTTATCAATAAATAAAAGTCAGTAACGATTTGGCATATTACTAACCTCAAAATGTTGTGGCAGCTACATCAAATATTTTGACATATATAGAGATGGGCGATACTGTAGAAAGTATCAATACAACGTACCGTTCTAAATATATTATTTCAAAATACTTAATATTAGAAAATAAAATAAATAAATTACAATATTTTATCGATACGATATATGTCAGAAACAAATTTCCTGAACAAAATACACAGATTTGATAGTTTATTTCATAATGTACCCCCATCTCTAGTCGTGAATTATGAACCATAAATACAATACAGTGTATTATGAACTATATAAATTCAGGACAGTTGATATATGGGTACCATATACCTTTTGTTAGGAGGTAAAATATTGACTTATTATTAGGTGGTCGTGGACAAAAATAATAAAAACAGTTAGACAAGGTATATTAACACTCGTATTAACACCATAATTCTTTGACAATATTTTGCGGTTATTGTTATTGTTCTTAAAAAATTATGATTTACGATTTGTTTTCAATGTATTAATGTGAAAAAATTTCAATTGTATAGTTAAATAGTGCATTATTGAAAATGTTTGAATAAATTGAAGACATCTTTTTTGAATCATTTTTTTTCAATTATTACAACAATTTGAGTTATAACGTTTGAAAGATTTAAATTTAATCCGTGGTTTACAAATGAAAATTAATTTTCAAGATTAAGTAGGTATATATACCGGTCAAAGTAAAAATATATAGACAGTGAAATACCGGTCTAGCAATGAGGAAATAATATCGAACGTCTCCTTGCGAAATATATAGCACAATGTTTTAATTACCCGAGTAATTATTTCAATTAAATAAGTTTGGTTTTTCCTTGTGTTTTTTTTTGTCACGTGAAATACACCAGATGCTCTCTTTTTCAAGTTGATTCTTTTGATATTGGAATGTTAATTAAATTTTACCCATAAGCGAGTGTCCTTTGAGGAAAATTGTTTTATATACCGCGTGTTTTCAAGTTCTCATATGACAGGTGTGTATTCTTATTTTCAATTTACTGTTGGGACCATTACTTTGTGGAATCTACTTATATTACTGACTCTAAGGGTGAGTTGTATCAAACGCCTAAACTCGGTTTAATGTTGACTGATGTTTAGACTGATGTAATTGTTGATTATAAATACATCAATCAGACACAGTCTAAACAACAGTTATCATTAAACCGAGTTTAGGTGTTTGATACAACTCGCTCTTAGAAATAAAACTAACTGTTTGTTAATTAATTACTTATTGATCATTATTTCAATATTGATATATCATCTGTCTTTCTGACATTTATAAGAGTCATATATTCTTATATTGTTTTTGGAAATACTTCAAATTCTATTCTAAGCCTACTTAAGCAGCCTGTATATTGATTAATTATGTATCGAATGTTAATACCAAAAGATCGTTCCTGAAATTATCTAAATATGTAAATAAAAAACGAATTTTGCAATAGTTTTCGATTTTTTTGGCAAAATCAATCGTATAATTATAAAAAACGACTGAAAACAATATTCAAGGAATTTTTCAAAATAACCTTGACAGTACATCGACTTTATACAAATTTTAAAGTATACTTTCTACAACCCCCCTAATTACATTATTTAAAAAAAAAATCACTAATTTTTCAACGAATTCTTCCATTTCCGCGTTTCCACAAGGGTATAAGTGTCTCTAAAGTCAGCAAATATGAATTCATGGTGTTTATTTATAAACGGCAATAAGAATAATAAAAAATCAAAATTAAAAAAATTACAACTTTGAATGCCTATAATTCGTTATTGAAGAGTAGTATCATTATTTGTAACTCCACCATCATCACACAAGTATAAATAAATAAATAAAAATTTATTAAATAATTACTTAGTTTTAAAAATATTTTCTATACTTACATTATAACGTACACAAAACTCAAATTCATTTAAAAGTTTCAATAAATAAAATGGTTTCATTTTAGTAAATACCGGAAATGGAACACCTTCTTTTTCTGACAACATTTAGAACAATGACCCATTTCATAACAAGGATCCGATATTTATTTAAAAACGCTGTTAAATATTTCCATTAGAGCTAATGAAATCGTATTTTTCAAAAATATCACATCCGGTCTTCTCGATATTACAATAATTTTAGTACACTTTCTTCTCTCATTGACGTCAATTGATATTGTTAGTCATCCGATCCATTTTCTGATAATGATTCCAATGTGAATATAACTCAATTTTAAATAAATATAAATTACTTTCATGATTATTATAACACGTTATACAAAAATATACGGGTTAGAAATTGTCATGAAATATCACTTTTAAAATAATTTATAGTCACTTTGTGTTAGACCTGGTTATACGGAGTGGTCCGTAAATAATGGTCCAAAGTTGAATGGATGTTTCTTTGCCTAAAAATATTACAATCTGACGCAACTTATTTAATAAAAATAAATATTGATGATAAGTTATATACAGGGTGGCCAAAGTTGAAATGTCAAAAGCGTTTTTTCTCAGAGAATTCAAAGATTTTGGATATACAAACGTAAAAATTTGTCGCAAAAATGATGTAGTTTTAATAATTTTCAATAAATAGAGGAATATCGTTAACGATAAATAAATTAATCGCACAATTACACCAAAAACGTAGCTTTAGTGGCGCCCTTCATCGAATCGGGGAACATATTATGATTTTCCAGGACCTAAAACCCTTATCTACAAATTTTTACGTTTGTATATCCAAAATCCTCCATGTTAGTGAGAAAAAACATTTTTGACATTCCAACTTTGCCACCCTGTATGTTTCTTATCATCAGTATTTTATCAAGAGAAGTTAAGTCAGATTGTAATATTTTAAGGCAAAGAATCTTCCATTTCACTTTATACCATTACTAACGGACCACCCTGTATATTATTTTCTCCAACGAGAAATTTAAATTAACCAAAGTAAATAATTATTGTTTTCTCGAGATTTGCAAAAGTCATTGGTAAAATGAATGTCTTCCTCCATTCTAAGACGTTTCCTGTATTATTTTTTTCTTCTTCAAGTTAAAGTATTAATATTTAGCTGAGCTGGGATTCGATTATCATGAAGAAATAGAAGACAGGCGTAGGTGTTTTAATTTAATAATACTATTGGATTTTATAAAAAAAACCTTTCAAGGTTGACCGGCTGCGTTCTAGCGACTCAATAACGTGAGAAAGTATAGAATTTTTAAATAATTTGTTTTCGAATATATTTTGCGTATCTCAAGAAATAATAATACAACGTAACAGTGAAAACGTGTTTTCAGTATACGTGAGATTGTATTCGTAGCTAATAGAAGGTAAGTTGACGATAGAAAATATTCCACAAGTAGATATTACTACTTATACTTGAAGATTAACTTGAATTTTTTTTCCCTAAATTGGGAATCGAAAAAAGAAAAATCAATTTTTTTTCATTTTACCCCCGTTTTTGGAAAACGTAACTCTTAGAAGACTCCACTGAGCGTCCCTCCGAATTTATTGGACCAAATAAATTGAATTTTGGTGCAAATATAAATATCTGTATCGCAACCACGTAAGTGTGACGCAAATAAATGAATTTTAAATAATATGGATGTCTTTTGAGGAGACAAAACTGCCGAGCCCCGATCTCGCATGATTGTGAATCAAAAAAATGTTTTAAAGCTGGAAATTGCGTAAATCAAATAAAATGGCTTTATATATGTTTACCATTCCGTTGTAATTTTTTTGTCATTACCCTCTCCAACAGAAAACAATTGGGGAATGTCTCGTTCTCGGGAGATCTCGGCCGAAGAGTGGGCGATATCTCGTGAGTTTAACGAGATTGCACTGGAGTATAAAAACGTTCGGTTCTTTGGACATTTTGTGCTTTCAAAATAACTTGTAATAAAGGAGTGTGATCTGAAGTGAACAAGCCTCTTATTTGATTGATATAATTTGTTAACATATTTTCAATTTCTAATAGATCTCTGAGTAGATATAGTTTTCTCTCATTGATCATTATACATTATATCAGATTATTAGACAATTCATCTTAGCTTTTTACTTCTTGTCTTCTTGTTTTATTATTAAAAGACTCTTGTTTGATATTCGATGAGAAGACCGGTTGCTTATTTAATTTATAATTTGATTAGATACTTTCCTACTTAAAAGTTTAAAAAAAAATCATAGATAGATACGTAAAACAATGTTGAATACATAAAAGTTAATTGAAAAAATTCGTAAAAAAATGTTTATTTCAAATAATTTTCATTATTTTTCCAAATTTTTTCAAATATTGTGATTATTTGCAAGAATACCTAAAAACAATCAAAATTTCAACTCGAAAATGTATAATTTTCACATTTTTATAGATAGATACCGAAAATCAGTTGCGAAAAAAACCAAACTAACAATTAAAAAGAAAACAATTTTAAGATACTTACAATGGCCAAAAATTTTAGTAAGGACATGTCCTCTTCGCTTCCATCTTTCGAATTGATCGCCAATTTGGATCCTTCGATTCCATTTTTGGATTCGGCTGCCTTGAGGTTAGCTTTGATGCGCCATCTTTTGAAAGCATTGTGCGGCGATGGAGATCTGACAGTTTTACTGCGTTTTTTCCATAAATCAGCGACTTCTATATCTTTTTCACTCGACTGCAAGAAAAAAAAAACTTCAATTATAATAAAAATAATGGAAAATAAGGAGACGTACGTGACCAAAATGGTGTTTGATAAAAGTTAAATTTATTATAAAATTAATATTCAACGATACTGATAGCTCATTATACGATAAAATCCAAGAAAAGTTGTTGAATATATATTAATTTTTAAAAACAATAGCAATTAGAATAATTTATTGAAATAGTGTGTAAAGTATAATTAGATGTTTTAAGATCGAATTAAAGCTATTTTTAACACACTTAATTGTTGTGTAATCGCTTAATTGAAAAATTGTAATATAATTTAAAAGGTTATCATTTCTCAAGTTTATATGATTATAAGAATTCAGTTTCAACTTGTGGTACATGATGGCAAAATATTTTTCTCTTGTCTGGTACAAAAACTTGTTATTTTGACATTGAGTTTCGTGGTAAAATGGCATTTTATCAATGAAAAATCAAACACAAGTATATAGATAGATAATAGAAAACAACATGAATCATTTTTCCAAAATTTCCTCGATGTAAGTATAATATGCTCCATGAGATATATGGCATGTTTGACACGAAAAAATAGAAAAATAATAGTTATCTATGACACTTTTATAAGATATGGTGTTGAAAAATCAGAAACAAAAAAGTTTCCCACCATGTGCCATATTTTTTTGAAATTTTCTCGAAAAAGATTACACATTTTTTAAAATTTTGTCGATGTTAGTTAGTTCCAGCTCTTATTGCGTTCACGAGTAAAAGACTATACTTTCTCCACGACTAAAAAAAGAAAGCTTCCAGTGAGGATCGAACCCCAATCGTCCGCGCCAGAGTCATCTATTTCTACCAATAGGCTATAGAGCATGTTTATTTTCAAAAAGGGATACGTAACACAGTTTTAATCGAAACCCTTACATTTATAAATGATAATTGGGGGTTATAACTAAATATAACTACTGTTGTCCGTTTTTTCTCTAAATAATACGTAAAATTATGATTCTATCATTATTTTGACGTTTCAAACGACTCGCTGACAGAATCGATTTGCATTATTTGGTATTTGACGATTTGATTTATTCATTTTAATTCATTTAAGCGTGAATTCTGATAATAATAGAATGTGATTGGTTAACTAGAGTGAATTCTTTTTCATTATTCATTGGTGTGAAGAATATATATCATTATGTAGCTAAATATGTAAAAATAATTTGTGCGTTATTATTTATTCGTGGAGAAAAAAAGTTCCTAATTATTGTTCCTAATGAATACTCTTGTATACTGGTAACATGAAATATAAACAAAAAAACATTATTTTAAATAATGCAAACAGTATTTAATTTCCAGGGCCATTATTTACGTAAAATGTTTCTGTATTTATACAAGCTTGTCCGAAATATATCCTTAGAGATAAAAAAAAAACTAGTTGTAAACACAAATAACTACAAATAGATACATTTTTTTCTATACTAGAAGTCTTTCCTTATTATTATTTTCTACATAAATCATTATATCAACACAAAAAGAAATAAAACAATAATTTATCGAAGGAAAATTCTACACGGTCGACATTTACGCAAAACTTGTGTCACCTGTCAAAAGAACACATATTTATAAGAACAATTGACGTTCGAAGGAACGTATTTGGATAAACAATCTAGATCGAGAAAAAACGCACCGAGGTCAGTATCTCACTAGGAGATGAGATAAATAAACACCATCAAGCATTCCGTACGTTTTTAATATATTAATTAGAGATGCTTAATTGAATCTATTTGAATAAATCCGCCGTTAAGGTAATTTAATTAAAACTGATTTACCTTTTTATTAAAAAAAGAAGTAGGTAATACGATTTCATTTAGGTATTCCATTGATTTTTATATTTTCTTCACGTCTAGAATATGTGCGGTTTGGAACACGTAAAGATTTTTTTTCATCAAAAATTGTAGATTTTAAAAACTAGATCAATAAGTTTTGAAAAGAGGGGGGAGCAATAATTGATAAATTGGATAATAATTGACGTTTGGTATTAAGTTTTCTTGAAGTCTGATTGGACTTTAGGGGTTATTCATACATTACATCACGTTAAAGGAAGGGAGGGTATCCCCAGAATGTGACATTGTGTGACAAGGAACAGGGGGAGTCAAAAGCTTTGGGAAGTTACATGCTAAAGTTTAAAGTACTATAGTCTATTTCAGAAAGGTATAGAGTAATAAAATGGGAAATTCGGATCAATTTTGGTGTCGGCCATTATGGCCTACGATAGGCGTTGGTATTGAAATAGTATTGTTTGCAATATTAAAATTCCAAGGAGAATTAGGAAAAGTATGTTTTCGCCATATCATTGCGAACTAAATACTATAGAACTTATATGGGTGCAAGAGAAGGGATTTGTAGCAAGACACAACAAGTTCCAGACTTTTGCACTCTTGCTAAGAGATTATGTTGATTTTATTAAAGATTATTTAATAAACATAAGAAAAAATCGAGAATAAAAGTGTAATAAGTTAAATAAGAAAATGTATGATGCCATATCAGGGGGGAGGGGTTCTAAAAATGTGACAAACTGTGACAAGGGCGAGGTGAAGCTTTACAACCTCAACTTTTTTTCTCCATATTAAAATTGTATACCCTATCCCACTTCTACAATTCAGAAAAATCTAATGACACCTCATCAGCTAAAACTCAACGACCTGTTAAGCGCCCCAAAAAAGTGGACATACTCAAAAAAAATAGTTCTTTAGTCCACATGGATCCTTCCAAAGTATTATTTCACTTTCAATCATAATATATGTGTTGTTTTGATGGTTATATAAAAATATTCGATTATAATAATCTCTCAATGTTTTTATTAACGTCATAGAAACTGGTTTGCTACTAAAACTAAACTCAAACGTCAATAACTCAAGTTCATTTGATTGTGAGTTCAAATAATATATGTATTCCGATAAAAAAAAGATCTAACATGCTAGACGAAATAATGGAAAGTTGCCATACGTTTTTTGTTGCTAAACAAACATTTATTCGTTGTTTATGTAAATAAATGTCATTCATTTTATAATAAATGAAGATCTTTGAATTTATTGATATTAGCTACGTAAATGAACTGCTACATCAAAAATTTTACCCAATATTTAGCCCAGTTAAGTCAGGATACATATTATATTATACACCGAACGGAATACAGTAAGAGGCACATAAATGTCTCCACCACCGTGGTGTATATAGATATTTTTCCACTACTATTCAAATTTGAGTCAAAAATGAAAAATGATTGACATTATACACTATTTCAATGATAAAATATCACAAGACAACATCTTGATTGTAAGAGCTATACTTATACACCACAGCAACCACAAACGCAACACGAGAAGCGTTTACCTCGTCGTCTGACTGATACATTATGAACGCAATCCTTATGTCATCAGTCGGTTTTGTTTGAGCGCGAAATTTAAGCTAATGACATTTAAATTCAAATAATTTAATTTTGATAGGTAATTTCATGGAGCTAATGCGTTAAAGACAATATACTGGGTATACACAACTATGTTGCACAAGTTTTTGTTGAACTACTATCTCTCAAAATATTTGAATTAGTCCATTATTGAGCTAGGTTTATAATAGAAAAAATTATTAACCACTAATAGTGGAATTCAACTTCTAAGTTTGCTAGAAGAAACAATAATTGTCAACTTCACAGCTAGTAGTAGAAAAAATATTTTTCCGCCATAAACAATAGATAGTCTGGGTCAAAAGGTATTCAAAGGTTCTTTGACCTTAAGGTTCTTTGACCTTAAGGTTCTTTGACCTTAACGTTGACTCATCTCTAAAGCCTCAAAACACAGGTAATAAACCTTTGAAAAAATAAAACCTGACCATACAAATATCCACATAACTGTCGTCGAAGGTTCTTTCTTACCACCGTTGATTATTATTTCGTGTTCTTACACAATATTTGTTTCATAAAATCCTTCATATTTTATAAAGTTTGTTTACAAAGAGCTTGTTTAAAGCGAAATTATAGTGTTTCAATAACGAAACATTGTTTTAAAACTTTTCTATTGTTACGGTGTTAACCTTGACATACATAGTCGTGAAATTTTTTGTCAGTAAAATAAAAAGAAAAAGCTACAAAATATTTCATAACCAAGTTAAATTTCAACTTCTATGAAGCTGGTCCAGAAATATTTTCTCTGTCTGTACATCTGTACAAAGTTTAGGGTGGACCAAGAGTCCTAAAAGTAACTCAAGTGATCCAAAAAGGAGCAGATAGTCAGCAAAAAAGCTCGAGTGTTTTGAGAATTTAGAGAGTTTCAAGAGGGATGGAAAGTCAGCAACGAGGGATAAACCACTGAAGAAAAAAGTGTACAAATTAGGGAAAATACATAGAAAGTTTAGAATATACTCCTGAAAATACAGAAGATTTTTGTTGAAACATTTCTTAATCGCATATTTTTTTATGAAAATAGAAATAAAAATTTGAACAATACCTTTAAAAATACGGAAAATAGTGTATGGATTTTTTTATCCGACCAAATTTCTATTACAATAAATAAGGCTCAATATTTACATTGTACTGGTAACTAGTTTTATTCCAGATAAACATTGATTTACGTACTAGAACAATACAAAAAATACAATCAAACTAACGTATTTTGATAGTCCTCATTACAATATTAATCATCACCCAACCTTTGCCGATTATTATTTGTCATCGAAAAATTTTTGTATTTCAAATTAATGATGCTAATGAGGGCTGAAATACAATAGAAAACTATTTGTGAAATGACGTATGGAGTGTATTGTTATGAAAATTAGTGCTAATTTATAAAGAGGTTGATGTTTTCAAAGTTTGGTCTATGATAAGTGGAAGTTTTGGCTGTTTGTGATAATCACAGTTTAAATATTATTAAGCGTTTCCATCATGATATTCATTAATAAATATAATTTGTATCGTAGTAATAAACATGATAAAAGTGCGAGTGGAACAACCGAATCAACGTTTTCTAGAATTCTATAATCTTTTTCCCAAATACCGTTGAAACTATCAATTTTAAAAAATATAAAAAATACATTATAAAATTCATCGCAACGACTTCTTTCATTTGATATGTCACACGATACATTTTTTTTTTTCGATTTTCCAAACCCCCCCCCTCCCAAAAGTGACCACCTTTTTTAAAATTAATAAAAACCGGAAAATAAATATAATTTGTAGCTTAGTTTTTTCTATATAATAATCATAGGATAAAAGTGCGAGTGGAACCACCAAATAAACCTTTTTTTAATTATTTTCTCTTTTTATTAAATAACGTTAAAATTACCAATTTTAAAAATATGAAAAATATACAATTTAAATCCTCGCGACGACTTCTTTCATTTGATATGTCACACGATACCATTTTTAAAAAATTTTCCAAACCCCCCCTTCTTCCAAAAGTGACCCACCTTTTCGAAATTAACAATCAAAGCCCAAAAAATAACCTAAATAATTTTTAACATCTTTTTCAATTTAAACTCAAATCCAGAAGTACGGATTTCAAAAAAATAGTATGCGAGACATTTTACTTATTCCCTTTTTATCTGAGACATAAATAATGAACCTTGCGTCCTTAATCAAAATGTCATACATACATAACGACATTTAAAAATATTTATATATTCATAATATTACACACTAGTTACTCACTGTACTTTGAAAGATTGATAAGAAATCATTATAAACATATGCTATCATTTGTAACATTTGCATAATAATAGGGTCGTTCATTATATTATTTTTAACAATGTAATCTTATCAATGAGTGTGAAGAATTATTTATTGTTTCAACAGACAATCATATTTTATAATACACAGACTAATATATGATAACTTTTGCTAATGACACTTCCTGCAATGTTAATAGCGTACCAAAGGAAAATAACTATAATATATTGATAAATAAATTAATCAAATTAATCGGCCAGCGTATTTTATATAAGTTTTTCTACATTCATGCAAAAAACAACACTTTTGTGAACCACATTTAATGCAAAAAGTGGTACTTTATTGCACTAGTGCAATAAAATATTTTATTGCACTCATCTGTCATTCTTGTGTCAGTTTTGTGATGATTAATGACAAACATAAACATTTAAATTAAATAAAAATCCATAGCAAGTATCGGATCCTGCTTTAATGCAACAATAATATATGTATATCTTACTACTTAGTCTCAACGAGTTACAATTATTGCAAAAATCTTTAATTATTTAAAATTTAAATGATCAAGGCGAAAACCAGCTATGATTGAGTACTGACAAGGTGGAGGCCATAAAGATACAAAAAAGAAGAACGGGTTGAGTTTTATTAGGTTCTTAACATATTTATGTTCTAATTTTCCAGTTTTTGCATGAATTTAGAAAAAATATTGTATGCAACTCTTGCAAAACGTGTTTTTTGCACTTGACGTGTTGTCCAACTCGGCCTAAAGACCTCGTTGGACAATTTCACGTCGCGTGCAAAAAACACTCACTTTTTGCACTTGTTGCATAAATAACTATTAAAAAATAAAAATAAAATAAATTCAACTTTTTATATTCAATATTAAAATAAAAAGTACCTGCTACTGTAAGGGGGCGTCTATTCCGTTAGGTGTGGGGCCCTCACTTGAGGCGTTTTGAGAATTTTTGAACCCCCTTTCCCTTCGTGAGATGTCGTTAGACTCCACTATCTTCCCCCTATTCTCGAAATAATTTTTCACGCTACTTTACACCGTTTTCTGCTAGAAAAATATAATTACGCGATATTTGCAGAAACCCCCCTATCCACCAAGTGAGATTTGGAAAGATTTAGCTTGAACCTTGCTCCCCCATTAGAACACCTTACGTAATTGATGAACGCCCTCTTAATAATTTAATTTTTGACAATAGAAAAAATTTTATACGGTAGGAAGCTACCTGTCCGATATAGAAATAGAAAAAAACTAATATTCACGATAATATTACTTGGACGGTTTCATCCATTGGTTTTGTAAGGGTCGCGAATATTTATAAACTCACATAGATTTGCAAGGTCTTGATCACGCATTTTCGGTTCAAGACTTTGTGCAGTTCAATATTTCCTAACGCAAACAAGAAAGCAGTGGAGGAAAATCCAGCACTGAACTATACCGTATCACAATACTTTCTGCTTAAACCCATGTTAACAAGAAAGATAATGTAATTGAGAAATGTTATATTATATAATTAATGATTCTGAATTAAGAATAAATCAGATACATAGTCATGTAATAATAACAATTCTAACGACGATTTCAATATTTAAAACGTGAAGATAACTCTAATTTCGTAAAAAAGTATTACCTATCAGTTCAATATTGCAATATTCACTTTCGCAATTTTCGAATGAAGCAATTTTATATTTATAAAAATTGAATTTTAACCATAATCTCATTAAAAATGCGAGTTGGTTTTTTAATTGTGCCAGTTTGATGAACCGTTGAAATTTTGGGAATCTTTTCATAGGTTGGTTCATAGCAGAATATTGTAGACAGAGTATTGTAGCAGTAGACTCAAAAAAATAATATTATAAGATGTAAATAATGTCATTATATATAATTAATATTTAGTAATTATTAAATTAAACAGGAACTACAATAATAATAATAAGGTATATAATAAAATAAAAGAAATTTGTATGCGCTTCATGGTAGAATCTTTAAGGGTCTAGTAAAAAAATAGCATTCCATAAATTGAAAAGATAATTCAGATAGCGATAGATATGTAGATGTGGAACTATGTTACAGGGAGGCGCTAAAAGGGGTGCTGTATGGGCGAAATTAGCTGGAGAAAATACATAAAAATATCTGCAATAGAATAAAAATGTTCCGAAAATGGTAATTATAGAACTATTATTGAATATTAAAATAATGGGGTGCCGGTAATAGTTATTTGTATTGCCAGGAGGGAAAATGATAATTTTCCTATGGTATGATGCAGGAAATAGCTGTTTGTACACTTTTCCTCCCACAGGATGTAGTAATCATTCAAGGAGGAAAAAGGCTTTCCCCTTTTGTATAATACATGTTATTTTTCCTACTTTTTCTGAATTATATCTTCAGCTTTCCATACCAGTTTTTAGGTTTTGTAATAAATTCAATGAGGCTACTTGAAAGTCTCTCCATTTCTCAACAATATAATTTTGAAATAGATGATCCAGCTACCGCTATCAATCAAGACCAATAAAGTTTATTGAAATTCTGACACTAACCAAAAAAATTCGACTAGACAATAATATCTTTTTTATGTTCCTTGTGGCATATTATTAAATTGATTCTTTTAATAATTTATTTCACATTTTGCCAGAGATATGATCTACTTATTAATGGATCTTAATAACAATTTGATAACGAAGTTTTGTAGCTGGAACGCTATTGTGGTTTGATTCTCAAAAAAAATAAGAGAAAAAAGAATAGACAATAATATTTTGAAGTCACAGACTGCAAAAAAGCGCTATCCATAGTGGAACTGTTCCTAAAGCTTTCAATTTATTGGATTCCATTCCTAGTGGACTGTAGCTTTGTTGTAATGTAATACAAAAAATACTTTGTTTCACATTTTACCGGATTGTGGTTTATTTCCCAAAATAATTAAGAAAAACAAACTTAACAACTCAAGTCAATTGAAATGTTTACTTTCAGTGGGCCACAGTACCTACACTATGTTAGTTTTATTCTTTAAAATGTCAAAAACAGTAATTAACAATCCTGAATTTGAAGTAGCGTTTTTACAGTTTATATTGTTTCAATTGTAAAGTTTATGGTTTTTATATAAATAAGTTTAATTTCAAGATATTTTGATCACGAGAAGAACCAATAAAAGTGTCAAATATAGAAAAAAAAGTAAAAAATTGGTATAAAAAATGGCAGAATTATCTCGAAATGCTTTATTAACTCACCGAAAAGCTTCTGCATTTGAAACAAGCGAATTCATTAATAAATCCAGTATAAGTATCACGTCCTTTTGAGGCTACCAAATTTACAACAGCAGGAACCATGGTATATTGGTGGTTAACACACATTGTAGTCACAAAAAAAAATTATAAAAAGAAACGTCACTACAATTAATCACTAGAAATCAAAGACACACACTATATTATAATATCTTAATGATCGATGCGGACAAACCAATCGAAATTGAAATGTATTTTAAAGTGTCTATAATATGATCAATGTAAGCGTTCGACTTCGACTGTTTTCACTGGCATCAGGCTGGCATAGATAAACGAACCGTTTGCGTCACGAATGCCACTTCCACGGTTATACCGATGGTATCGTTCTCTCCACACGTATCTTGATGAATATCAACGTTAAATGGAGTTCGATGATACTTGAGAATGCGTTGCCGATTTTAAGAAGAAATGATTAAGATTTAAAAGGAAAAATAGCACAATACTTTAGTTGACTTAGAAAGTCCAAAGAATTTCAGCGGTGAAATTATTTAGATGAAAAAATTTGCTCTTTGTTATAAAATTTTTCCTATTTCGTATACAAGGTGATTTATTATCTCTCATAAGCTATATTATCTCTATGTATGAAAACCTAGTACATCTGTTGTGCCCTTCTGTCAGTATTCTCTCGGAAACTAGTAGTTCCTTTCGTCATATATCTTCTCCTATCCGGTGGTTTCCAGGTGTTGCACTTTGAGATTCTGTAGTGTCTTCTTTCATTCCTTAAACTTCCTTACTAGTTAGAGCTTTCCATATCGATTCAGATACCAGTGTTCTGTCAGGAGATCTGATAAAACTCTTAGAGCAGCCTCTGTGCTACTACTTTCATAGGTCTATTGTATTATAGGTGTTTTTGATTATTTACTTTTGGCTGCTAGTAGCAGCTCGTAGTAACTGAATTTCGTTTTCGTTCGGTTATTACAGGGCGTGACGCCTAGTCTTACCTTTTCCTTGCCCCTTGAGCACATACCGAAAAGTATGAGCTTCAAGCCACGGACATTTAAATGTTTGACGTTTATTTAAAGGTTAAGATTGTGCCGATTACGATTTAAATCTTACTGGAAACATTTAAAGATGCAAGATTATATTATCAATAACGTCATAATCGAAAACTATTCTTCTAAAAACACAGGAAATTCATTAAAAATATCAGATGATAGTTCGGATGACATTGGCACATGACAAGTGGTTTTGAGAATCCTAAAAATCGTGTTCGTTTTGCTTGACAGTCGCGACGACTGAGGCATCACGCACAAATGCTTGAAGCCCAAATAAACGAAAGCAGCATATGCACAGATTATAAAGAGAACAGATGCGAAAGCTTGACAGAGAACATTAAAAAAGAGAGAGATGGGTGGACATACCCATTTAAAGGTCCATCGTCGTTTGTCGACTCCGTTCGGGCCTCCTCGCGAAACTTTTCAACAGGGTTATCAATTTGCATCATATTTCCCTCAATTCACGATTATGCGTCGAATATTTTATAAGCATTATTTTTAGTGTGATAGTTATACAGATACAAATAGGTACTCGACAACTACTTGTTTTAAATCAATTTCATTAACATTAAAAGAATTCTACAATTTAAAAGATTATAATGTATAAAAATCCTACCATAAATATATACTTTTTTCACAAACCATCTTTGGCAACCATGAACAATAACCGTGACGGTTTGGCTCAAAAATTAAAATACAAAACGTCAGTTTTGACACTTCAGTTTGAAGTTGTCAATCTGCGATATTATTTGTGTTATTTGACTAATCGATTGTAGGTTGTGGTAATATTAACTGGAAATAGTGTATATTAGTATATTATTTTAATAAAATGAATAAACGTCACGGGGGAGTGTATTGCTCATACATAGACTGTCCAAATAAATTTCATTCGGAAAGAAAAATAGAGAACCGGCACTGGAAATTGTCATTGTCTCCAAGTCAACATTGCAATTCGGTAAGAAATTCTGAAAATATTTTAAACTGGCAACATCGCGGCCATACCGAGTTAAAGGTCCAAGGTCATTGAAATCGGATTTGAAAATCCTTTGATGTTTTGCCGGCATTCGTATCTGTTCTCTTCTATAATCTGTGGCATATGATAGAGTTCCTGGTCCAGACTTTTAGGTTATCCACATTTCTAGATTCCTCATCTTAGTTTCTCCATATTTTGAGGGAGTTGTGACTCTCCTATTGTCGAAAACCTTAGCCTAGTCAGACACAGTATGTGTTCTGTTTTTTAGGACAAAACCTGCATATATTATGGTTATCTTTCAATAGAAACTTGTCCATGTGTCATGGGTCATGAGTCTATATTGCTTAGATTAGATTACAACAGGGACGGATTTAGAGGTCCAGAGGCCTCGGGACAACAAAGGAGGACCCCTAGCCTCAAATAATTTTCCAAAAAAAGTGAACATTTTTTTTCAGTCGAGTTTTTCAAAAAATTTCTTGTGAAACCTTAGTATTGAACAAACACATATAAATATAAACGGAAACAAGAATTATCTGGAATTAAATTTTAGGGTTAACGAACGGATCCTTTCGAGTTTTTTTCGCTGAAATCCAGTTCTCGGAGTAAATCGCTTTCAATGCCAAAATGGCTGATAAAAATCTAGCGACGTTCCGACTGAGCGCGAATTTCTCTTGATTGACCGGTCTTTGGTTTGGTCCGATGCGGTACGCTCTACCAGGACGTCTATTCTTGAACAATGAGCGGCATAGATTTATGGCGTCGTTATATTCTTGGCCCGTGATCCGATATTATTAATCTCATATAAATCATACGCTCCCGTCGAATGGTCCGAAATAGGGGAGCAGAGTCGAATGAAATGGCGCTTGCGCAGTAAAGAGGTTTTATTATGGAAATTTGTTTTCATACAGAAATGAGTTAAAAAAAAGTACTATATGGGTAATTACTGTTTCTCTATGCATTCGGTAATTATTCTGTCAGTTCTCGGTTTCTTTCAATTTTGAATTCATGAGCATATGGTTGAAAAAAATACTTTGTCGTGAGTTTTACTGGTTTTGGGGCACGTAAAGATGAAGAATTTACGTGAGGCAGAGGAGAGGGTACGAATTGATGAAAATAGGGGCTCTAACTAAAGAGTAGATCTTTTGTATCAAATAATACTGATGGCAGCACCGCAATAATTTTGAACGTTCTCATGTAGATTCCTGAATAAGTCGATTTCGACCGTGGGATTCGATAGATCGCACGAGATAAACCCCATCGTACGAGATATGCACCGGATCGTATGATTTTCAAGAATAGCTACCTAGAGATAATTGCTCTACTTAGACTTAGTAGTTGGTGAATGAAATGAATGACAATACTGACCGTCAATCAAATCGTTTGGAAAGTCACCACGAACATCAACCAATATTTAACGGAAGAAAAAAAAGGGACATTTTCGTTTTTTCGTGATATAGCACTCGCAAATTAACCTTTATTAACCACCAAATTCTATGAATATGCGGTTATTTTTGCATCTTTATCATGGAAATACCAGCAAGATTTAAATTTTTAAATCCAAATCTCAAATAGACATACGTAATTTGTGGATTCGACTTTCCAACTTGACTTTATTAGTGATAATAACCGTGTTGCATTGTCACGTAAAAATGCAAATACAAATAATTATACATTATAATTTTGAAGATACATTAAATTATTTCTAAAAATAGTTGATTAATACCACTGCAATTTATTTTATTACGTATTAGAAATATGACATAGGAAGGACAAAGGGGAAACTGTGGTAGAAGAATTAATATATTTTCTGGAACAGGGATAACGAAAAGGTGAAGGGATAAGTTCAATTACAACAAAATCTAAACGATTGCCAAAAAACATCAGAAGTATTAAGGACTGCTTACACACATTAGTTCCGTATTAGTGCCGTGTCAGTTCAGTTTCAGTGCTTCTTCAGTGATGACAATTCACACACATCCGTCTGTTTGTTTATACTCACTGAAGCAACACTGATGATGAAAAAAATGTAAAAAATAAGAATGTAAGAATAAGTTTATTTGAAACTATGGTAACGATGTTTGATTTTTCACTGACACGGCACTAACACGATACTGATGTGTGTAAATAGTCCTTAGAGTGGGTATTATAAACATGTCTTGAAGTTAACGTTAACTTTAACAGTCAAGTTAACTTTAGGTTTTAAAATGTCAATTTCATAAAAGTTTCATTTCCAAAATAAAAGAAGAAAAATAAAAAGAAGAATAGCCTGGAGCATAGAAAAATATTCTCTATGGCCTGGAGTTTTGGCATTTTGACTTTGGTTTTAAGGTCTAGTTTTGTTATGTCTGTTTGGTGTATTCGAATTTTTATTTTATTTGTTCCTTAATTTTATAGTCTGAATGGATAGACCAGCCATGAAATATGTAGTTCCTCAAAAATATCTTGGATATCGTTTGCTAGCATTGTAAAATTCAAAGAAAACAATAAAAATATTCACAATATTGAGGTTATAAATGCCAAACTGTTAACAGAACCAACTATCAAATCACGGAAACCTGGTTTTTCCACAAAGTTAACTCCGCCATTTTGAAGTTATCTATAACATAGGACGTAATTTAACAAGTTAACTTTCAGTTATAGGTCAAAATAGTTTTATAACACCCTTCCTTATCCGACTTAAACTTTAAATATTCACTGACAGACATGGTCTGCGCAATCCAACAACTGTCTACTTAAACCTTAGACTGATTAAAATGCCTTAATAGGCTGACAAGAGTCGTCACAGGACACTTCTTTCTAGCAATGAGGTGTAGAGTTTTGCATTCTTTATACCGGGATGTATTGAAGTCTTGGCCATTCACTATCCGCATTCCGCATACTATACATCAAAATTTTCAGTATATTTGCAGATACTCATCAGAATACCTACTTTAGCAAGTTTCATCTATTTAAATCAAATTTTGATAAAATTAAGTTTTACTTACAGTTTGTTTGTCTTTCCCTTTCAGTTGTTTATTCTTTTTACAGCAAGCATCACTATCACTGGCATTTGAACTAAGTGATCTTTTGTATCGTCTACTATATTTTTTGGATTTTTCCATAATAAGTAGAGATTATTAGTAAACTTCCTATTTGGAAGGATATTCAGAAAATAAAAATATTCCACCCAAGAAACGGACTTCAGGTAGTAACTAGTTTGGAGGTCAACCTTCCCCTGTTAAAATTTCTCGTTTACTAAACCACACCACTACCACAATGTACTGAAATATTTTTTTTCTAGGGCTAAGGGCGAACAGGGCCGCATTGAGAAGGGTTCGCCATAACAAAGCACTTTAAATTGAAAAAAAAAATCAAAAACTTTTTTTTCCACTTTTTTTGTTGTTAGTATTTATTTTTATGGTTGAATTTTCTATACTCTGATAAGAAGTATTTTCAGCTCTCTCTGTTGTGTTGTAGTTCAAACTATAATATTTATTTTGGTGAGCTTTTTGCTTGAAAAGACTGATTAAGTATTAAAAACAATCACGTCTGATTTTCCTTAAAAGTATCATAAAGATACCGATCACTGTGACTTATATTTAAAATTAATAAGCGCTAGAAATCTAATTCAAACTGTGATTATGTGGGTATGAAAAAACAAAAAAAATATCAAAGTAAAACATGATACAACTCATTCATGAGTAATCATGACTATAATTTGACAACAAGTTTCCCAAATATGACAGTTGCCTACAGAATTTCCTTAAAACTTCTGGTAACTTCAGCGTCTTGGGAACATGAAATTTGTAACGCGTTTTCGTTTTCCTGTTACACGTGGCTTCTGCCACACGAATATGTCAGTATGGACACACTTGACGTAACATTTTTCTGCGGAATGCTCGGGCGCCAGATTTTCAACGTGGTTTGCTCTACAGTTCCTTGACCCTTAGCGTCAAGAGTTCCAGATAGCCTCAGATGGAGGTTACTGATAATTCCAAGGGTCTTAGTGAACTTACTTTAATCAACTACCCGGATGAATCAAATATTGGTTTATTTTCAACTAATGAGTTAATAACGGAGAAAATAGAAATTCTTTATTTGTTATATTGCGATTATATTGTAGTTATAAATATATAGGCACTGACAAACGGGGAGAACAGAGGGGCGGACTTAACAGTCTGAGGAGATCAGGTTATTCAATACCTGTCGAATCTGCCTGGTAAACGAACAATCGTAACTGAGCCACATCCAAGTTCGGATATCCCTTGGGATTCAACGGAAAACACAGAAAGCTACTATGAAACAATATGGCGTCAAGTTATAAAAATTAACGTAAGAAGAACTAAACGGTTGGAATCTGCCGGGTGAACGAACAAGCGTAACAGCTACATCCAAGTTCGGTTAGGAACTTTCGATCTTCCAGTAAATTGAAGCTAATAAAAAGCATTTTAAGATCTTGGATGGGCCAGGAAAGATTAAACAGCATAGCTATAATATCAATCGTACGACCAAACAACTTCAATTTGATAAATTGCTTGTTTACTTTTCCAGGGTTAGGTAAAGTTAGTTGGGACTCTATTTTTTTGATTTTATGATAAAAATCTTTTTTTTTAATAGATACGTTTTATTTCAATTGCTACCACTTGAATAAAATTGGATACATTTGAAAACTTCTTTGCCCCCAGCATTTCTTAGTGCGGCCCTGAGGGCGGAAAATACACAACAACAAGAAGTGAAGTCTGGGGTGCGTTCGGATGCTTTGTTTGTTCACGGAGTACCTACACCGTTGAGCTGGTGTATTCTGTGATCTGGTGAAGAAAAAACACAATGTAGATTGATGATCCAGTCGAAAAATGAAATTGAGTCTGACGAATTTTTTACTTGTGCAAAAATTCGTAATGAACTGCCTTGTAGAAAGTTTCAGTATCCAGTAGCTGAGATTAACACCTTCAAAATAGTTATTCATGCAACACGCAAAGCGAGTGTTTTTTTGGACAATACATCGAGTGAAAAAACACGTTTTGCACGAGTTGGATACAATATTTTTTCTACATTCATGCAAAAACTGGAAAATTAAAATATAATATAACTCAAACCGTTCTTCTTTTTTTTGTATCTTTATGGCCTCCACCTTGTTAGTACTTAATCATAGCTGGTTTTCGCTTTGGCCATTTGAATTTTAAATAATCAAATGTTTTTGCAATAATTGTAACTCGTTGAGACTAAGTAGTAAGATATACATATATTATTGCTGTTTTAGAGCAGGATCAGACACTTGCTCTGGATTTTTATTTTATTTAAATGTTTATGTTTGTTATAAATCATTACAAAACTGACCATAATGACAGATGAGTGCAACAAAGAACCACTTTTTCCATTAACTGTGTTGCACAAAAGTGTTGTTTTTTGCATGAATGTAGAAAAACTCTATTTCGAATAACTGCTTCCAAAGGATGCAAAAATACATTCCACTACTCTTTTTTTTAACTCTTTTTATTATTATTATTTTAACAACAATAATTCAATTAGACGCAGTTCAATCGTATGTCAAAGTGTGAATATATTCATGGGAATTATTTAAAAAAATACATTCCTTTAATTGTCATAAAACCATTTTTTTAAATATAGGTTTCCCTAATATACAGATGTTTTTTTTTTGACTCGGTGAATCCATATTTCCGTATTTAACAATACACCAGTCTCTAATTTAATTATTTCTAATATTATATCGAGTACTCAACTTGATACATTAAATTTCATCTGGTTTTATATTAACAAAATAAAAATATCACATTTCATATCCAATTTTACAATTTTTTTAATCAACTTGAATGTAATAAAATTTTATTTAGCACATGAGCAAACATGTTTTGTTGTTGGTCGTTGGAAAATTTCAATTTTAATATAGAAAGAAGAGAGAGCCTACCACAAGGAGGCGTTGTAGGTTTTTTTTTGTTACGATTATTTAAAAAATGGTTCAAATTTACAAAAAAACTATTTTTATACCGGAAAATTGCAGGAAAATAAAGGATAGTTGGATTTTTAGTAAGATGTTTCTTCTGTAAGAAAATAAAAATGATTTTTTGACTCAAATTACGTACCAATCCGATATTTTAAAATCAAAATGCAAATAATCATGAGCAAAAAATGTTAAATACGTGTTCGTTGCCCTTGACGACTTTTTTCCTTTCCTTTCGGCATTTGCCGGTCAAAGAAGAAAGTCAGCAGGGATGTTCGTCGTTTATGCAATTCATTTTAGACAACTTCACACAATGGCAAAACAAGGTTATAGGACAGGATAACGTCTGTGAGATCCACTGGCGTTAAATAAAAAACCGATTAAAATGCCACGCAAGTATTGGATTTTTTTTTAAATCTCCAGCTCAAAACTATTCTTGAATTGAACGTACTGGTCTTAACGAACCATGCGTTTTTATTTTCAATTTTGAAAGAGACAAAAACGCAAAAGAACACTGGAAACAGTCAAAACACACAATGCGTCGTTATTTCATCCATTAACACTCAATTTTACGTAAATTACAATCCAAACGGTAAATCATTCACAAACCCTCAATACCACCGAAAAGAACACAAGATATCTAAATAATACTCAAAATAGGTTGCTGACGCACCTTTCGTATTGACAATGTGTCTAACGTCTTTTTTTAATGGCCCTCTGACAGTTGTCTACTTCACGATCAAACATTTATACACTCCAGCAGTCAAACTTTCAAATTGTCAAATGTCAATTAAGTAGATGGCAACATCGAAAAATCAAACCAAAGTTTATTAACATCAAAATATTATCACCGATTAGCATAAAGGAAAAGGAAGGAAACAAATGTATTTAAACCGTGAACGCGATGCTCTTAACCTCATTACCAAAACCATATTATGCATTTTTTACAATTGTTATGGTAATTTAACCTATTTTGCTGGTTGAATTTCTTGTACTTTGTCACGTAATACCTTTGATGTAGTAAATTGACGTAATAGGGAACCAATAATAAGCGAAACTTCACTTTAGGAAGGTCTTGAACTCAAGATAGTTGGAAATAAAAATTTTTTTTTCGAGTTTACTCACCGTTTACTCTATTGTCATGCAAAACGTTATTTTCATAAAGAGATCAAGACCTTTCTAACGACACCTAAAATATAAATATTTGATAATTCCTCGAAAAGTTGATAGAATGGCAATACAATTCCTGATTTCAATGAATTTATTAATTTTTTGAACCATGATCAACCAAAAATTTTCCAACTTTAAAAACCGTAATTTCTAACTTTAAAAATAACACTGCTCCAGGCACTGGTACTATTCCTCATCAATGAAAATGCTTAGTTATCTCTCCAATCTGGTAAGGAAAACTGGATTAAAGGCATAGGTGCAGCTAGCATAAGATTTTCAGGGAGCTGAAACCCTAATTAGAAGAGAAGTAATCGCAGGTGCCCCACCAGTAACAAAAAACTTTTTTCCACTACTAGTTGTGAAGTTGACAATTATCGCTTCTTTCATTTTTGGTAACCGTAGAGATGATTTCAATTCCATTTTATACCTTCATGTTTTTCTCCTAATGCAAAATAATTATAAATATACAGCGAATAACAAAAAGATGTACTCTAATTCCAGGACGAAAATGTGAATATGGAATATTATTGTAAATTTATACATTGATCAAAAAAGGTACAACTCTGTAATAACCGAAAACCAGATGTTATTTGTTGAAGAATTATTGCATTCCAGAACTCTATGTATTTTTTGAAACATTCGCCGGGACCAACCCAGCCTCCTGAGCTTATTGTGGAATCTCCTAGTGTTCTGACTACAGCCTATTCAGCGAATCCGTTCCCTGTATTAACTACTACAGTTTTTTTGCTGGTTGGTTGTGAAAGTCTTCTGGAGTGATTTGGGGTCTTCCATACAGTTTCAGCCTCCTGTGGTCTAGCGTCTGACAGTTGCATAATATATGCATAGCTGTTCCGGTGTCCTTTTTGCGGTTCTTTCGCTACCTTTTCTGATGGTTCTTTTACAAATTTCTTCCCATGTGTTTGCCTAGGCGTATTCTTCCAGTATTTATTGTGTTGTTCTTTCACCCACCCTTTTAATCATGACCTAGTGGAGCATCTGGGAATGACAACAGCTGGTTCGGGTCCGTTTATCAGTTCGTCAGCTTTTTCATTGCCAGCGATTCATTTGTGACCTGGGACCCAGTCCAGTGATACACTATTCCGAGTCGCCAGTCTTTCAAGTTATTCACCGTATTCCCATATCAGCCGAGATGTTACTTTACAGCTCTGAAGTGCCACTACAGATCCTCATCTGCCTGGTTGTTGTACGCTCTCATGATAACGCGTACCTGAAAAGTAACTTTTTGTTTTTGTCACTTTTTGTCAAACTCTTCTTAATGTAATATCTTATATTAAAATATTCCAGCTGAATAATTGATTACGTCTTGGTAGTAGACTTTGTACCTCTATTAATGATAACTAATATAATTCGGGAAATGCGGTAAGATAATATTTCCGAAATTCGGTTGGAATCAAAATCACTACTACTATTCCTCGTATTGATATTGTTCACCTGTAGCCGGAACTTCCTTATCGAATTTTGTATTTCTTATCTTTATTGAAAAAAAGTGAAATACATCAAATGTCGTCATTACCGGTTCCTTCTTCTGACGCATAGAACTAGTACAGGCATTCTTAGGACATCAAGAAAAAACTGCAGTTTATTTTCAGATTCCACCAAACAATTTCGAATTCTAAACATACATTTTTTTGGTGAACGACCCTGAATGGGGCCGCGGCGGGGCATGCTCTGCTGCTTCATCATCTTCTAAACAATGACTATAAGTGGGATTCAGATGACAGTGGCCTGCTAAAAGGACGATTGGATCATGCCAGCTGCAGCTCTACCTGTCTAACACTAGTACAGACTATTTTCGCAAGTATTTCTGAGCCTGGATCTTACCTCACTATTTAGAGCAGTTGGGGATCCTACTGTACATTACTTTGTGATTATAATTCCTAGTTCTACGCTGAGGTGTATTTTCCTAGTGAAAGGAGCAATATTGGCTTCGATGTTTCTATGTATATCCCTTCCTCTATCTTTGTCTTCTTCAAAATGAGTTTTTATCCAGGAGTTGTATAACTTCAATGAACTATCTATTTGGCTTTTAAACTGTGGTCTATTTAGATCTGTTGTGGCTCCTAGGTGCTCCTAGGTAGAGCCCTTTTTTCTTACGAGGGTTGTGTTTAAGTGTATAACATATTTGGAGCCTGTTCACAAAGCTCAAATGTCATAATTAACTGCCATGTTTAGTTAAATTAAATCCAAAGTTTCAGACCGCCTTCTTTTGAGCTGTATCTAAACGGTTAGTACTTTGATGGATGGCCACTAGGTAAACACCAACGTAGATTACGTACAGCCTGCAGCGAAAGACTACTGAAATAGGGTGAATTTTACCACAAGCAAGTACCACAAGCATAAATGCATCTCCCTGTAGAGAACACTTTGAAAAACTAAAGTGTTCAAAAGTTGTCTACTGTTTTTTTCTAGCCCAATACAACTCTCATATTATTAGGACCTATTTTCGTATTTTGACTCAACTTGTAGAATGGAACACTTAATTTTTAAACATTCTCAGAACTATAAGTAAGCAAAGCATAAAATCGAAAATTGAAGTTGGTGCATAAATCATGTTTCAATTATTTTCAATTATGAAAATAAGTGATTTTTGTTTATCTGAATTGAGGTTTATATTGATAGTGACAGAAATGTTTTCAATATTATTTATAGAGTACATAAATTTCGGAATGGAACACAAAAATAAACAGAACTTAGAGTATTTTTTAACGAACCTTTTAACAGAGTTCGTATATCGGCTTTAAATAGATTATATGAATTGAATGGATTTGCAAAGCTTATTTGCAATAAAAAATAAGTATTTGAATTAGAAAATTGAGGGGCACTTTTAAGTACAACTCTGTAATATCCGATAAATACCTGTTAGTTAGGGGATTATTGCATTCCATTACTTTGTGTACTAATGATAATCGGCGGCCTCGAATTGCGGACCGATTACCTGATTTTAATAATTCCGTACTCGAACTGCGGACCAAACCAAGAAGACCCCTCTTTTAAAAACCATGAATTGCGGACTAAGCTTAAGTTTATACAACTAGGGTAAAGGTAAGGTGTAAAAAAGGTTAGGTTAGGTTAGGTTAGGTTAGGTTAGGTTAGGTTAGGTTAGTAAACACTCAAATACCGACATATTTATTTGATGCTGACGACAAGACATTCAGTTAAATAATGAAGTTTTGGATATTTTAATCATATCACATAAAGGGCGTTACATTTAAATATTCATTCAGGTAGATTAGGTATTGATAGCGTATAATAAAAGTATAGGTTTTTCCCAATTAGTGGGCAGGTAGATTTCAGGTGGCCCTTTCGACTTGGTCCGCAATTCATGGGTCATTAAAAACACATGACAAATTTTGAAAATCATTTATGGTTTTTGGTCCGCAGTTCATGTACGCCCATGATAATATTAAGGATTTCCAGCAATCTAAATGAGGCAACATCCGGCTTAGTTATTGTTATCAATTTGTAAAGTGTTGAGATAACTGTCTTCGAAAATTATTGAGTTGAAATTTTGAAATTTTATATTTTGAAGTTATATTGTAAATTAATAGGACCAACTTTCGTTTAGCTAAAACCAGTTATGTAAGAAATATTCGTTTATTTACCATTAGGAATATTTTTCAAACAGATAGACTCGATTTTTTTTTGCGGAAATGCATAATTTTCATTTTTCCGACTTTAGAATATCTGAAACCAGTTACAAGAAAATACGTTTCTGTTTTACATTTTCTAAACACAAACACGCAAAAAACTTCTTGCGGAAATATACCATTTTCATTTATTGATAAAATATGTTGTAGATTTAGATTGATTCGAACTTTAATCTGTAAAAAGGCATGTACAAAAACGTATTGTCGAGAGATGGTTACCAGTGCTTTTACTTCAATGCAGGCATCTCTTCCGAAAATTGGAGGGCCAGGAATCATTGTGCAGGTTTGTGTCTTGAGATTTTAAGCGATATTAAGCTGATAGGAATAGATATTATTCATTGATCTGTGTTAAAGTTCGGGAAGAGGATTAAACTTAACTTAATATTTAGGTTTATATTTTAATAACACATCAATAAATGGAATAAGAGAAATTTTTATTTTTAGATTGACGAATCGAAATTTGGAAAGAGGAAGTTTTCATTTATCTGCAAAGCACAACCATCTGTACAAATAACACCTGGTCACATATTTCCGAAGAAGTTCTTTTGCGTAGTTATGTTTGGTTTCAGTTATTCTAAAGTCGGTAAAATGATGCATTTTCGCAAAAACTTTTTGTGATTTTGTGTTTGTGCTATATACTTATTGAAAAAATAAATTTCATTTTGAAACTGGTTTCATATAGGTAACTAAGTAGTTTCAGTTATTTTCGAGTCGGAAAATGATGCATTTCCGCGGAGAAATGTTTGTGATTTTGTGTTTGGAGAGGCATCTGTATAATAAAAAAACAAAAATTTCTCCTTAAAATGGTTTCAACTAAAAAATTTCACCCAATTAATATGAAAAATGTGTAATTTTTATCGCTAGCGATAAGTATTTAGACGATAAATATAACAGCCAACATTGTATTTTGATGCCGAATAAATTTTTAATGGTTACCGAAATGCTATTAAGTTGCCTAAAAAATGCATTTGTTTCAAACTAAAACTGGCCATCTGGTAAGTTAAATATAGACGTTACACTGAACCGGACACTAAAAAAAGCAATTAATTTTCAAGTACCTAGTTTGTGGTAAATGGAGCTCCATTAAGTCTGTTGAAAATAAATGATAGTAATTATATATTATGTATATACTAATATTTTTAAAAATAAAACTGTGCGAGCTTGATAACTTGATAAAAAGTAAATAGTATTTTTACACCAAGGTGGTGAAGACTATTTTTATTGACCGAGTACCAAAATTATTTCGAGAGTGACTGTGCCCCTAGCGGAATATGGTACAAGGTTTATAAATGTCTTAACCACCGTGGTGTATATACATTTTTTTCCACTACTAGTCAAATTTATCACAAAAATTTGAAAATAATTCAAAAACGCACCACGAGAAGCGTTTACCCCGTTGTAAGAATGGAATAATTCTTAATTTAAAAATTATATAAACTGCAACCAAGTAATAATATAATTTTAATCCTATTCACCGTCGTCCCCCAGCTGCTGTGGTGTTTCTTCTTCTACATCATCTGAATTTAAACCTTTTTTCAATACGGCGGAAAACCTTATTTCGGTCGACAAATTTGAACTTAAGCTTTACTAGACAACCCCCATGTATAATATCGAAAATTTAGCTTCCTCGGCGCATTTGCATTTCTAGCCCAATTTTTCCGACGTAATGACTGGATTATGATAAATATGAAGGTTATGAAAAATGTGACATTTCCTAATGCCAAGGAGTGACATACAAATATTCAACTGGGTATCTCAAACTCGGAGATTCTCTCCATATATTGTCTGGATTGTTAATTTTTGATGAAATTAAGTACATAAGCTCAAATTGTTGTTTTTGTTTTTTAAACTGAAAACGTAGTGCGCCAAAGGGTAAACAAACGCTTACAACAAAGAGGAAACATTAACAAAACATGAACACTTAGGTAGTGATAAAAAATTACTATTAAAAAACACTGGAATTATTCAAATATTTATAATGTTGTTAAGATGTTAAGTAATGTAAAGGACGGTTAAACAAAAAAATAAACGTATTCAAACCATCAATCAAATATCCACTTGTGAATTGGTCAAGATAATAAAAATGTCATTACGAAAGGTAGGTATAGAAATTACAGTTATCTGTACAATAAACTAACGAGGAATATGAATTAAAATCATTACGAACTATCCTCAGTTGATAAAAACGTGATTCTAAATCAGCAACATGTGTCTTTTGTTTTGGAAGTTCCGAACGTGTTTAATAAATTTTGTTTTTTTTTATACAAAAAAGCCGATACTATTGTTATTGAATAATCGACGCAGTTGATATCGGTTTTTTTGTTTGATTTTGTGGAATTGTTATATCGTCTTGTTTTGAATTTCCGCAGTAAAACGTCGTAGAAAGTTATTTTTTGGGGTTTCGATACGGATATATATGACGTAAGTTTGAAAAAGAAAAATCTTAGAAATTAAATATATGCGTAATATTGACGTATTATAATTGGTTGATTCGTAAGAGTATTTTTTCAAAGAGATTCATACAAAAAAAAGTTATTTATGAAAGTAGTGTGTGAAGTTATACTTTTTCGCAACTTGGCGCAACAGGTGTCATACAAAACTTTATTTACGACCGTATAAAGAAAAAATGAAAAAATGTGCTATGAAGGAGTTAAAAATTATAAAAATAAATTTTTCTACTCGTGCGGAAGGATCCACTTTTCCGGACTCTTTTTAGTGCGGATATTAAATTAAATTAAATTTGGGACCCTCGAAAGACTTAAAAATTCAATGACTTGTTACTCGAAATTTTTGTAGCATAATGAAAAATAGGCCGTATCTCAATAAAAACTGGTAATTGTAAAAAGTGCTAGGGGACAAAAAACTTTCAAAACTAATGTATTTGAATAATAGTGCCACAATAAGCATTAAATTGTAACGTACGCAAAAATTTTGGGGGGCTTATAGGGGATCTCAACCTCCATAAATTTTAAACGGGGTGCAATAATTCCTTATTTTTTTTAATGCTCTTATCATAAGAAAACCACTTGTCAACTTTTATTATAATACGTCAAACATCTGTCGAAATATTTTTAAAAAATCAATTTTCATTTGGTAACTTCGTAGGGTTGTACATTTGTACTAGGGTAACTTGAGTTGGATCGAGTTATTTTTAGCTCCAGAATATGTGGTATGATTTATGATCTGCCTTTTTGTTACACCCTGTATACGTCCGGAACTTCTTTCAGCGATAGGTTCTACGTTAAGGTTATGGAAATATATAAAGTGCCCGAACTAATTATATGGAGAAAAAATATTGACTTTAAACGGGGAACTTATTATGTGTCAAAGGTGAAAAAATAATTTGTTTACGTCAGGATTCTAAATCGGATTTGGGCTTAGATTAGATTAGAATTGAAGTGGCTCTTTGTCTATGACCTTTGCAGATCTATTGTGGTCCTCCCTATATTAGAGCTCGATATCCAGCTTTAGCTTTTTATTAGACTTAATAGCCTGGTTACCGCCTCTTTTGCGGAGGTAGCTCTCTGCCCTTGGTTTTTCTTCTCCGAATAGGTGAAACCGCACCTTTGCTAGGCCTTCACACTCACAAAGTACGTGCTCCGCGGTTTCGTCTTCTTCCTGGCAGAACCTGCATAGGCTGTCTTCTGCTAGTCCAATTGTATGCATATGTTTCCTCAGCCTACAGTGCCCTGTAAGCATGCCCACTATTATCCTCGTCGTTTCTCGACTTTGACGTAGAAGGTCGTGTGACAGTTTGGCTAAGGGCTTTTAAGGAATAATTTAGCGTGCCTTTGTCCTGAGGTTCCATACCACCAGTGCAACGCCTGGTTGTTTATCCATTTGTGGATGCTTCCTTTACTTAGGAGTTGGACTCAGGTACCACGTTGATAGACTTGAATAGTCTGATATTATTTGTTGATCCTTCGTTTTTATGTTTGATATTTTTTATATGCCGTAGATAAAATGTAGTGTACAACTGAAAATATCTTATTTTATAAAACGAGATTTAGAAGCCAGAGAAATCGGGGAAATTTCTTTACGTAATATTTCATGTTTTTTAAGAAATAATAAAATGGAAAGCGATAAATTCCAAGCCGATCATGTTTTGGGGTATCCGGAATTTTTTTTCATTAATAAAAAAAACAAATGTGAAACAACAATGTATTTTTCCTAGTTTTTTTTCATAAAAACATTCCTTAGCCACACAACCAGTTTTAACGCGAAATATGATCATCAGACGAAAACAAATTAAATACCTATCAGTTCATTGTTTTCCAAAATACATGAAAAATCGTTTTAGACTCCGAATTTCGAATTTGAAATTAACACATAAATTTTACGCTGAAAATCAATCGTTGTAATGATTCAGAACATTCCGCGTCAAAATACGCAATATTCTTTCTGGTACAAAACGATTATGCTTAGTGCCCGAAAAAACAATATTCGAAAAAAAAAAATTAATGTGAAAGACGTGACTATTTATTAAACCCTTCAAACAATTACTGAGATTACCACAAAACAATGAATTTAAAAAGTGACACTCCTAAACTAAATCCTGCAGATATCCTAAGATTCCTTTAGGAAATAGAACTATAGCAAAAACCAAATAAAGTTGCGTACACGTCACCAAGGTCGTATTACTATCGCATGTATGGCTACATTTCTATCGAAAAGTGAATATACTTATATTTATAGTTACTTGCTTTATAAAATTTTCTTATGACAAATATTTATAATCAAAACTGTTTTTGTCAAAACAACAAAGCGTTGTTAAAATTCCCAAAAAGCTGAATTACCGATGCAAAGAACTTGTGGCTTAATTAGTAAATTATTTTAAACAAGAAAGGAATAATAATGGTACTTTGTTGCCCTTAAATACTGTCTGTAGGTACAAGAGGTAGGTTATACGTGAATAAAATATCCTTACTTAACTTTACGAAGATTTCTATTATTTTAGCGTGTAGTTGCTGCTTCAAAAATAAGTGTAAGAACAGTGAGCAAAATTTGTCAAACAAAAAAAAGGTGAAGAGTTTGAGTCACCAAAGCAAAAAAGTTCCGCTCATAAACGAGTAAGAAATACAGAAACTTTAAATACAAGCTCTATTCGTGATACCATTTACAACGCTGCAAATGTTCACAATGACGACGAGCACGCAACTTTGTTTGGTTTTACTATAGTAGTACTAGCCCTCGAGAATGCACGTGAAAGAGAGAAAAAATAAATATTTAATGAATAAGTGGGGCGCCAACCCAGTACTGTAGAGGAGCGCATCTGATGCGATAGTACAGCGAAGCAGAGTCGAGCGTGATTAGTACTAGGATGGGTGACCACCGGGATAACCCTGCACTCTGTACAGCCTACAGCGGAGTAGCATATCAGAGCTCGCAGGCATTATGCAAATAACCGTATTTCGGAGGAGATTTAAAACCGAGATCCCGATTCCATGAATGTTGGTTTCACTGGTTGGACCACTAGTGGGTTCGGCAGAATTTCCTGTTGGAGGTAAAGTGTTCACAGTGTCGGTGATTTTAGCCTCAGCTGCAGAAAGGAACAAATAAAACAAATTTAAGGTCTTGGTGAATGTCAAATCAAAACATACATATCGGAAAAGTGAATGTTTTCTATGGCTTCTTCGAAAAATGTTTAGATCAGTGCTTTACGGTCAGATAAGTTGTGGATTACCGTCTCCTAGCTGAAATCTCCGTTGTACAGCCCCATTTCAAAGAAATTCGATACGAAATTAAGCAAGAAGAAGGAATAGGATCCAAATACCATTACTAGATTAGAATTTCAATCAAGCAATAGAAAGAACTGGGGTAGAGTATGGGTGCTAGGAACTAAACATTCCAAAAGCATGGGAAAACCCCAAGTATATTCCAAGCGGAAATTCACGACATGGGATAGTGTAATTAGTATGGATAAAGCATATAGAAGGGAAGATATTATTAAAATTTCGGGTAGTCAAACAGTTCCAAAATGGCGTGGGGATGCCTGCGCAAACTCATTGAACTAGGCAAGAATAATATAGTCAATTACTGTGGATTACAGGTCACACTAAAATAAAATGAAATAAAATTGCACATGAACCAACAAAGAAGGGGACTGGAACACTCTTTTGGGGACTGGTGGAAGCCTTTTGCGGTATCAGCTCCAATGTAATATAAGAAGAAATAGCGAAGCCAAAAAACAGAGCAGAGCGTAGGAAAATTGTTGTGTGTATTTCGAGCAGAAAGTCCTTTGGTAGTCCAGACAGATTGCCGCCCTCCGCTAACGCGTCGCACGGCAACTTTTTGTCTCGGAGCCAAAGTACTACTTTCTGCTCTTGATATACAAATAATTATTTCTCAAACCGAAGGTTATAAAATTCACAAAAATATAGTAACAAATAAATATCAATAAATTGATTAACGTTTATGATGTTAATATCGCTTGTTAATGGTTTGGGTAATTATAATGATATTAGACGTATCGAATAATAGTATATTATTCAACGAGCGTGTAATGATGGCTATTACTCATGAGAATGAAGTTTGCGACGTGAGCCGCAGGCGAACGTCGTAATCATTCGAGTGAGTAATAGCCATTACACGAAAGTAGAATACTATACTTTTTCTATGACTGAGTGTTCACCTATCAATTCAAACGAACGAGATATTTAGGGAATATTTTATTGAATAAACTTAATGCTTTATGTCAAACAATTCCATTTTGGAAGCTACAATGAAAATTCATTTATTGCTTACAATATTGATGGTGAAATTTGAGCAGTTGAATTCGTTATCACTTTCTGTATCCATTCTAATAAAAAGTCAGCTCTAAATCACCTTTGGTAGGTAGGTATAGGTACTGTCAAAGTTTAATTATGACATTTCATGGCGAGTCTGATTCAAACATTACACCGAACATAGTCGTGTGTAATGGCATTCTTTGACGGTGATTGGCCAGATAGTCGTGTGTAATGGATCATTACACACGGGGCGTGGCTTGTTTTGTGTAATGCATCCAGTTACTCAACAAAAATGTTACATAAAATGGGTCCATTACTCAACAGTCATAGAAAAACAGAGTTATCGACTCTTGGTAGCTTCCATAGCACGGAATCCCTGTTTAAATCACATTTATAAATATAATTATTTTTTTGTTTTGATATTATTTCGACACTGGCTTTTTGTTTAAATTTATTATTTTATTAGACCAGCAGTTTCGGATATCAACTTTTATCATCACGTTTTCAAAGAATATCCAAAAGGGGCTGCACTTGAAAAATAACGGACTAAAAACTCGAGCATCATTGTTGATTTTTATTCATTACCATGGGGCTCAGAGATACTAAGAAACCAAAGTGTACATAAAGCATGATGCTACATTTTGGCACTAATTAACACCCCCTTTTGCAGTCGCTTCAAATTTAGGATCAAAAATATCTTAACATTACACCCAGTATATTTTAAAACTAAAGTCTACATAAAATTGCCCTACTGTTCATATGAAAATGCATCAATATTACATGAGTGGTTCAAGAGCTCTACTTTTGAAAATAGAAAGATTTTTTTGACAGTATATTTTATATAAAATAATAAGAAAAGCAGGCACATCTGGTGAATTAAGTTACTTGAAAAGAAGTGATGGCGTTGAAATAGACAATTTATTGCAAATTGAAAACTTTTTTTTCACTCTTAATATTTACTTGTTCTAAGTTTTTGTATCTAATAATAAGTTGTGGAGCGTTTGCATTTCGATGTCCAAAATATCTTAACATTATCAAAACAGATTGGGTCACTTCCGAGAATATCAAATTGAATTTTTGGCGGCACTTGCGTGAAAAACTAATATCGTAAATCATTTTAACGACACAGAGAACCGCATAACTATGGTGTCAATGCATATTACTGTACCTCACTTTAGTTTTTCGTTTTAACAACCATATTGGTGTATTGTCTGCTCTTCAAATAATATACAAAGTGGCCCAAGAGTCTGGAAACGGCCAATTATCTAGTAAACTGCTAGTCACAATTGTACAAAATTTGATGTACACCTATTTTGAGATACGTAGGTTCTAGATATGATATTTGCAATGTTGCCAAAGTTGCGGCTTCTTTTATATTATTAGTAGCTTTGGTTTTTCAAAATCTCCTATTCAATACGAGTTTAACAATATGTAACATTTATGATTTTATGTAGTCTGGAAGGTCTAAAATACATAAATACATAAGTCTGGCAACGCCTGTTTGGAAACTGAACTTTCCAAGTATCTCCGATAAAAATTATTTTTTAGGATTTAAATCAGGTGAACGTAGAGTACATTCAATTTTGCCTAAACGGCAAATCGGGCAGCACTATAAAGATCAAATATGGAATCTCCGTATCCTAAAATAGGTGTCACCCAAGTTTTGTACAATCGGGACTAACAATTTACGAGATAATTGGCCGCTTTCAGAATTTTGGGCCACTCTGTACCTATATTTCGAATTTTTTTTCAAGAAAGACGAGCTGAACAGTTTATTGAGTATGTGATACATTTGTAAAGTGAGCTTAACAGATTTATAAAATATATCTGAAAACCTTATGATAGAGCATAAAATTGTTATTTTTGAAGTTGCTTTTTTGGGAAAGTTTAAAGCAACCAAGTTCAAAATGAATCACTCCAAATTCTATTGTAATTATAATAACGGATAGATCGTTAACTTCACCACATGAATTTTTATTGCAGTATCTTTCATTTTTAGATCATTGTGTATACAATAACAGTTGGAAAAAGTATTAAAACAATAACTGTATATTATTCAATTTTCTTAAACATTCATACTTTTTGTCATTCACAAAAATATAATTTATGTTTTTTTTTTAATAAACATCCTTACATAATATTTATCATTGTTTGTAATAGCGGCGGGTAAAAGGTATTTAATTTTAGACGTTTTGATTATTTTGAAAATTGAAATTGTTGAAACTCTATTTTTAAACATGATATTTTTAGAAAAAAAATATAGGCCCGTTTCAGATTATTCCATTTCTTGATGGTTTACTCATTTGCATTTTATGAGTTTGTCACAAACAGCTACAGTTTATTCATAAATCCGAAAGTTCAAAAAATCAATCAATTAGCCTAATAATTTATGAGTTTAATGCCCGTTTGCAACGTTTACCTTGAAAGAGTCTTAAAATAATGTGTTATTGTGAAAAACGAAAATTGAAATTTCATGTTCAACACCCTGTATCTCTCTTAATATCAGCATTTTATCAAGACTAGTTGGTTTAAATCGCAATATTTTGAAGTGAAGATCGTACTGTATTTCTCACTTAAGAACCACCCTGTATGTTCCAGTTCCGAGTTGATTCATCTACTTTGTGCGAGCAGTGCGAGCGCGGGAAATATGGCTGACTACGAAAAATTATTGTTAGCCAGTGCTGCTCAAGTTGTATTGACTTTATCGAAAAAGAAAAAAAAGAAGATACGATTTTGGCAAGCAACTGTATTTAAAAACCGACTTATCTATAGTGGCAGTAGTTTATTGCGAGATTTAACTGTAGAACAGTATTACGGAATGTTCCAGAATTTTCGCGGATGTAACCTGAAGATTTTGAAACTTTGCTAGAACTAGTGAAAAAAATTAATGGAAACTGATACAAAATACAGGAGAGCTATTCCTGCTACAGAGAGACTTGCTGTATTAAGATTTCTGGCAGCTGGAGACTCATATTTAGCCCTTATATGTATGTTTTTAAAATATTCAAGTTTTATCGAAAATAATACCAAGTTTGTGAAGCCTTCATTAAAGTTTTTCATGAACATTTAAAGATAAGTATTTTCTGCGAAATCAACTTCCTCGAACACTTTTAAAGATTAAAATCCCATCCACTCTGAACAAACACGAAAAGCTATTTTTTCTACACCCACATGTATATTATCAATTTTTTGCGCAGTTTACAGAATGGAAATGTAGGCCATATCGGTTAACTGAACGTATATGATTCATATACATCCTAGAACGTATATGAAATCCACCAATCAGCATTCGCGTTTAGTATTCGTCAACTCCCCTTTTTTGAATTTGAAATAAACGTCAAAATAACTTATCGAAAAAAGGCTTCCCTAGAAGTACTGGATCAAGAATATTTATTTACAATAATAAACATAGTCGAGTGGTAGGCCTACCAGACTCTCGCGCGCTTGGTCCAGGGTTCGATTCCCAATGAAGAAATTTTTATTATTCTTAGTTATATTTTTTGATAATTATTCCGCTGGGAATTGATTGGTAAAATTATGAAAATTGTTGAAAATTTTGAAATTGAAGTTATATTACAGTCGAGATTACAGTTTATTAAAAGGTTTATTTTCTAGATTTTTTAAGTGGGTCGTAGAAAAAATATACTGTTCGACTCGTGTGGATTGTCCATATCGCACTCAAACGATTGAGCACTCCGCCTACGGCGTCGTGCTCACTCTTCGTCCTCGTGCGATATGGCCATCATATCCTCACTAGTTGCACAAACTACTATAACCACCGTGGTGTATATACATTTTTTTCCACTACTAGTCAAATTTATTACAAAAATTTGAAAATAATTCAAAAACGCACCACGAGAAGCGTTTACCCCGTTGTAAGAATGGAATTCTTAATTTAAAAATTACATAAACTACAACCAAGTAATTATAATTTTAATCCTCTTCATCGTCGTCCCCCAGCTGCTTTGGTGTTTCTCCTTCTACATCATCTGAATTTAAACCTTTATTCAATACGGCGGAAAACCCACAAGTTTATTTTGGTCGACAAATTTGAACTTAAGCTTTACTAGACACCCCCTATGTATAATATCGAAAATTTAGCTTCCTCGGCGCATTTGCATTTCTAGCCCAATTTTTCCGACGTAATGACTGGATTATGATAAATATGAAGGTTATGAAAAATGTGACATTTCCTAATGCCAAGGAGTGACATACAAATATTCAACTGGGTTTCTCAAACTCGGAGATTCTCTCCATATTTTGTCTGGATTGTTAATTTTTGATGAAATTAAGTACATAAGCTCAAATTGTTGTTTTTGTTTTTTAAACTGAAAACGTAGTGCGCCAAAGGGTAAACAAACGCTTACAACAAAGAGATTTACAATAATAAACATAGTCGAGTGGTAAGCATACCAGACTCTCGCGCGGTTCGATTCCCAATGAAAAAATTTTTTTTATTCTTAGTTTTATTTTTAAATAATTATTCCGCTTGAAATTGATTGGTAAAATTATGAAAATTGTTGGAAATTTTGAAATTGAAGTTATATTACAGTCGAGATTACAGTTTATTGAAATGTTTATTTTCTAGATTTTTTAAGTGGGTCGTAGAAAAAATATACTGTTGGACTCGTGTGGATTGTCCATATCGCACTCGAACGATATGGACACTTCGTCCTCGTGTGATATGGCCATCATATACACACTAGTCACACAAACTACTATTCTTTGATCTACCGCCTTCCTCTCGATCTTTTTTAACGAGAACAAGCAAACGTCCGCTCGCTTGCTGGCTCGTACTCACCAGAAGATTATTGATGCAGAATGCTCGCTCGCTCTTGTTCGCTAGTGCTCACTTTTTTGTTGAATACTCTCCTCAACAGAACCAACAGCATGTCGTTCATGAATCAGTTCCAAGCAGCGCTTATCCTATTGTTACGCGAGTGCCCCAGCGAAATTCCTGTATGAGACGCTTATGACGTAATCGAGCATTTCAAGATTACCTGCCCTACGTCCCTTCTCATGCCCCTCCACGCTACTAGCCGACGAAAACATTCCAGAGACTTCGAGAGACCGCCTATCTCTTAACCCTCCCATTCGCCTAGAGAAATCTAGTCTATTTAGCGTCTCCACCAGAAAGACTAGAACATTCCAGAGACCTACATTTCGGATATAAATAGCATCGCCGCACAGGGCGAAGGGAACAGTTAACAGTGAACAGTCAACAATAATCAGATAGTTGAGACGTAGTCGCATAGATGGACACTGTAGTGCTTATACTAAAGACAAACCGATCAATAAAGTGTTAATCAGTGACGTTCATATAAATTAGTGTAGTTAGTTAGTTTAGTGTTTAATATAAATTAGTAAATTAAGGACAGTACATATAAATCTGTAAATATAAATTAATTAGTTGTAAATATAAATTAAAATAAACGTTACATTGGTGTCAGAAGTGGGATTAGAAAATAAATATACAGGAAGATGGCAAAGAAACTTTGTGAATTAAAAGTTTCAGAACTTCGAAGAGAGTTGGAGGATTACGAATTGGACACAAGTGGGACCAAGTCGGTGTTAGTGGATAGACTGAAGAATGCTATGATTAATAATGGATTGGACCCGGAAACGTTTGAATTTACCGACGAAGCGCCCGCTTCTATAACCTCCTCCATAAAGAACGAATTTTCTTCGATGGAAAAAAAGATGTCTTCAATGGAAAACAAAATGTCGAACATGGAAAATAAAATTTCGACGGATATAAAAAACGAAATTTCATCCATGGAAAGTAAACTTTCGGCAGACCTAGAAAATAAAATGACGGACATAAAAAATGAAATGACATCCATGAAGAATGATATTTCTACCGTGGAAGAAAAGATTGAAAGAATGGAGCAAAAAATTAAAGAAATGGAAAGACTAGTAATAATTCCGATATTACAGGTAGACAAACCCCGAACAAAGAAGAACTGGCAGAGAAAGTTGAGTTGAAGCCAAAGATAGAAAACGATTTCAACAGTAGAGTGAAACGATGGTAAAACGTCATGGCCGAACTATCTCAAGCAATTCGAGGCGGCATCAAAGGCAAACAACTGGAGTGAAAAGGAAAAAGCGTTGAATTTAACTCTTGCCCTGAGAATAGACGCCATGGATATCCTTCAGACCATTCCAGTAGAAGAGACTGAAGATTTTGAACAACTTAAAAAAAGATTAAACATGAGATATGGCCTGGAACACCTGGAGCATCTGTACCAGTCGCAGTTGAAAAACCGCAAACAAAAACGCGACGAAACTCTGCAAGAGTTCGAAGCGGACATTGCGAGGTTGGTGCGGTTTGCCTATCCATCGGCACCGGAGAATGTCATGGAATGTTTGGGGGTACAGGCATTCATCGACGGAGTTCGTGACCACGAAATGCAGAGAACTCTACGCTTGGCTCGGCATAAGACACTGGTCGACGTACTCTCTGCAGCCCTGGAGTACGAAGCTGCTACACAGGCTTCCGGAGTATACGGTAAGGTGAGGGCTGTAGCAGACAAAGAAGTGGAGAACAAGCTCGACCAGATTGTCAACATGATGAAAAGCATTTCAAATGGAAAGCCGAAAGCTGTGAGATGCTGGAATTGCGGAGAAATGGGACATGTACGCAGTTCGTGCAAGCGACCAAGAACTGCTACAAACAAAGACGACCAGCAGGAAAACTAGAAAGGGTCGGCCATCAGAGGGCAGCTTCGACCCGAAGATCTTCCAAAGACCCTCTCATTCTAATAGCCTCTCTGAAATGTCGCGATGATAGTGTATACGTGGATGGTGAAATTAATGGAAGGAAGTATACACTATTGGTGGACACTGGAGCAACGAGGACTATTATTCGCCCCGAGACTGTCAACTCCCGAAAACGACTGTTACCGACCAGACTGCGACTCAAGACTGCTACAGGTGAAAGCGCCAACGTCCATGGAGAACTACCAGTTCAATTGGGAATTGGCACAGAGAAGTTCACCCACACTGTCGTTGTCGCTGATATCGAAGAGGACATAATACTCGGAATGGACGTTATGAACCTACATGGCTTCCAGCTAGATTTCAAGAACCGAGTGATTAAAGTAGGTTCCGAAGAAGTATTCCTTCACCCACATGAGGATAAGAGTGTTCAGGTAGCCGTACAGGAGGATACGGTTGTACCCGCAAGGAGTGAATTTTTCACTGTGGCAAGGCTACAAGGAACCGTCGAAGAAGGAACACCTGTCATGATGGAACCATGGAATCACGATAAAGAGGTTGGTCGAGGAATCCTGGTTGGAAAAGGGTTAATCATGGCTGCTGAAGAGATACCTGTACGCATTATAAATGTTAATGACCATCCCGTAACTATAAAAAAAGAGACCAAAATTGGAACTTGCGTACCAGTGGCGTCAGTAATTCATCAAACTACAACCTCTAACGACGCCAATAATAAATTTGAACAAATGATAGCGGTGGCTGGACAATCCCTTAGCCGACAAGAGAAGAAGAAAATCAGGGAACTCTTGCTGCAATATCGTTCTCTTTTTGTACCAAAAGGAGGGAAGACAGGAAGAACATCTGCTGTCAAACATAAAATTGACACCGGCGACGCTAAACCGATAAGACAATCGGCACGACGGCTACCACAGGCGAAAAGAGAGGAAGCGGAGAGAGTTGTTCGCGAGATGGAAGAGGAAAAGGTAATAGAACCTTCTACCAGTCCTTGGGTCTCTCCGGTAGTTCTGGTAAAGAAGAAGGATGGAACCACGAGGTTCTGCGTGGACTACCGGCAGTTGAACAATGTTACCAAGAAAGATAGTTATCCGCTGCCAAGAATTGACGACACTCTGGATACGCTGGTCGGTAGCAAGTTGTTTTCTACCTTGGACTTGAAGTCTGGATATTGGCAGGTAGAAATGGATCCAGCCGATAAAGAAAAGACAGCGTTTACCACCGGATCTGGATTATGGCATTTCACCGTTATGCAATTTGGGCTGTGCAATGCCCCCGCAACGTTCGAAAGACTGATGGAAAACGTATTGCGAGGGTTGTCCTGGAAAACCTGCATAGTGTACCTTGATGACATCATTGTCTTGGGAAGGACATTCGAAGAACATCGAAGGAATTTGGCTGCAAGCTGCCCAACTGATGCTCAACCCCAAGAAATGTCAACTATTTCAAAACAAAGTCAATTACCTAGGCCATGTAGTCAGCAAGGATGGTGTAGCTGTAGACGAAGAAAAAGTTGCTGCTGTACGAAAGTGGCCAAGACCTACCGACAAGCACCAAGTTAGAAGCTTCCTTGGACTCTGTACATACTACAGGCGATTTATAAAGAAGTTTGCAGATATCGCTAAGCCTTTGACACGACTTACAGAGGAAGCAAGGGAGTTTCGCTGGGACGAAGATTGCCAAACTTCGTTCGAAACCTTAAAGAAACATTTGACTACTGCACCCATACTCGGCTATCCACTACCAGATGGAGAATTCATATTAGATACTGATGCTAGCAATGTTGGAATTGGAGGAGTGCTATCACAAGTTCAAGGAGGACAAGAGAAAGTTCTGGGATATTTCAGCAAAGTCCTTTCCAAACCGGAACAAAACTACTGCGTCACAAGAAGAGAGCTCCTGGCAGTAGTGAAGTCCGTGGAGCACTTCTATCAGTATTTGTATGGAAAGAAATTTGTAATCAGAACCGATCATGCAGCACTTAAGTGGCTTATGCAATTTAAGAACCCTGAAGGTCAAATCGCCAGATGGATAGAGCGGCTCCAAGAATATAATTTCACTATTGAGCATAGAGCCGGAATAAGCCACCGAAATGCAGACACCCTGTCAAGAAGACCATGTCCTGCAGAATGCTCCCATTGCAGTAAAACAGAAGTTAAGGAAGCTGCGATTCGAAGAACCACGGTGACCAGCGACGAATGGACACCAGAAAAGCTGCAAGAGGAACAAGAGAACGATCCCGACTTGAAGAAAATCCGACATTGGAAAGAGGAGAACTGTCGACCTACTTGGCAGGAGATTTCAAGATACTCGCCAACGATGAAATCGTATTGGGCCCAGTGGGACTCGCTGGTTCTGGAGAACGGTTTGCTACAGCGAGTAATCGAGAACGATGATGGCTCGGAAAGTAGAAGATAGTTGGTGATTCCAAGATCAAGGGTAGTAGCAGTACTGCAGAAATTACACGACAGTCCATCAGGAGGACATCTAGGTGTGAAGAAGACCCTCCAGAGGGTGCGGGAACGGTTTTACTGGATGCACAGTTCCGAAGATGTTGAAGACTGGTGTAAGAAATGCACTACCTGTGCCACGGCCAATGGACCGCACGGGAGAAGAAAGGCTCCTATGAAGCAGTACAATGTCGGAAGCCCGTTTGAACGCATTGCCCTGGATATTGCCGGACCGTTTCCACCGACAGCAGATGGCAGCAGGTACATTTTGGTGGTAATGGACTATTTCACAAAATGGGTGGAAGCGTATGCCATTTCAAACCAAGAAGCCGCAACTGTTGCCGACGTGCTTGTTAAGGAGTTCATTTGCCGATATGGAGTGCCTCTGGAAATACACAGCGACCAGGGCAGAAACTTCGAAAGCCAGCTGTTTCAGGAAGTTTGTGATAAGCTCGGCATGAAGAAAACGAGAACTACTGCTCTACATCCACAGTCGGACGGAATGGTTGAGCGAATGAACAGAACTCTTGGCAAATACTTGTCCAAAGTAGTAGCTAACCATCAGCGAGATTGGGACCAGTATCTCCCGCTATTTGCGATGGCCTACAGATCCGCCATCAATGAGTCTACCGGCCAAACACCAGCAAAAGTTCTGTTCGGACGCGAAATGAAATTACCCTGCGACCTTGAATTTGGATGCCGACCCGGAGAAGACATAGCTGGTGAAGATTACGTAACCCAGTTGAGAAAACGAATGGACGATATCCACGAGTTGGTTCGATCGAATCTCCAGATCGCTAGCGATAGGATGAAGAAAAGGTACGATACGCAAGCTACAGAAGGAGGTTTCCACGAAGGAGACAAAGTCTGGCTGCATAACCCAAGAAGACAAAAGGGTTTTTCTCCAAAGTTGCAGAAAGCTTGGGACGGTCCGTACCTTGTAAATAAAAGAATCAACGACGTCATTTATCGCATCACCAAGATCCCACACGGAAAGCCAAAGGTGGTACACCGTAATCGATTAGCGCCATTCGAGGGTGACCACGATGAGGAAATAAGACAACTCCAAGAAGTAGCCGATCCTGCTTTTGTAAAGTTCATGGGTGCTTATGGTGGTACCGGAAAAGCAAGATACGGCGTCACCACGGAGAAACGACAAGATCTGCTCACCGTGCCGGAGGAATACTCACTGGCAATAAACATCCCTGCCAGCATAACCGATGCGCGTGGATTGCCATCTCTGTTAATAAAGAAGAGTGGCGCACGAAGTTTGGAAAACCAGTTACCAGTACTAGGTAAAGCTTTGAAGGTACAATATGGCACCCGTTACAATTTCCACCTAGTGACGAGAAACACCGACGAAAGACCAACGTACGAGAATGTCTGGGAAGCTTTACTAAACTTGAGAGAGCATGTGCTTGAACTAAACGTTCATAGGCTAGCCATGCCCAAGATTGAATGTAGGCATTTAGATTGGCGAATAATCCGTAACATGGTAGAAGTAATCTTCCGAGACACCGAAGTGCAGGTACTTGTCTGCGGACATTCTCAGGAGGCACAGTCAACGGAGAAGACGGTCGCATGTTACTTCCATGCAACTGGAAAATGTAACAAGGGAACCAGTTGCCGATACAGTCATCTCGCCTCAGTTTCTTAGTTAGTTCCAGGAGGAACTGTCTCTTAAGGAGGGGGCAATGTTACGCGAGTGCCCCAGCGAAATTCCTGTATGAGACGCTTATGACGTAATCGAGCATTTCAAGATTACCTGCCCTACGTCCCTTCTCATGCCCCTCCACGCTACTAGCCGACGAAAACATTCCAGAGACTTCGAGAGACCGCCTATCTCTTACCCCTCCCATTCGCCTAGAGAAATCTAGTCTATTTAGCGCCTCCACCAGAAAGACTAGAACATTCCAGAGACCTACATTTCGGATATAAATAGCATCGCCGCACAGGGCGAAGGGAACAGTTAACAGTGAACAGTCAACAATAATCAGATAGTTGAGACGTAGTCGCATAGATGGACACTGTAGTGCTTATACTAAAGACAAACCGATCAATAAAGTGTTAATCAGTGACGTTCATATAAATTAGTGTAGTTAGTTAGTTTAGTGTTTAATATAAATTAGTAAATTAAGGACAGTACATATAAATCTGTAAATATAAATTAATTAGTTGTAAATATAAATTAAAATAAACGTTACACTATGATAACATAACCAGGTTAGGTTAGGTTAGGCGTATGGTAAGTAGGACTCCACTGCAACTCGCAAGAGTTTATTGTGGCTCACACGTATTCAGATTTCACCAAGCAAATTTAGCTTCTTGCCAAATCCGATTAGTTTATTTGGTGGATGATATTTCAGGTCCGAGGGCGAAAGAGAGACCCTGCCAAACATCAGATACCTGATTTGAGACGCGGCGGGGCAGGCACAAATTATATGCTCTGCTGTTTCATCATCTTCCAGACAAAGAGAGCAAGTCAGCTCTTCCGTCAGTCCAAGTTTTAGCACATGATGATTCAAATGACAGTGGCCTGTTAACAACGTAGGTCATGTATAGTCAAACATTTGTTTGGACACATTCTTCGAATAATGTATAAAAGCCTTTGAATGAGCCAATCCTAGTAAATGATGCCAGAAGTCTGAAGCTCTTCTTGCTGTCCAGGTATTTAGAGTTTGTTTGGCAAAACTTATTGCGATGCCAATAAAATAACCATTGCTGATGTATGAAGTTTGAGGTTTTCTTTGTATTTATAGGTTAATCGTTCACATTTAACGCAGGTGAGAACTGTCAGAGCTATCCTAACCTAACCTTCCAAGCACTTGAACCAAATCTATTATAAATTGCTCCTGTTTTTAAGTCTATTTCCGCACTTTGGCTATATAAAGTCTTTTATATTAATTTCTGAAGTGACATTCGAGAGCTGAAAGTTTGAAAAAATATTGATTAAGTACATTTTTCCGGAAAAAGATTTTAAAGAAGGTTGCTGTGATAAATCACTCATAATATCTAATGTTAATTAATAAAATTGAAAAATTAATAAACAACGCAGTAAAAAATATACAGTGTAGTTATTCAGACGCATTCGCACTAAATATAGATTAATTTCCACACGACCACTGAATTGCCGATTTTTTTTCAACTAGTATGGTTATAAGTAGGTAAACAACATACTCTTTGATTTAAAATACGTAAGTAGTTATTGATGTAATATGTAATTTTTTTGATATTAGTCATCAAACTGTTTTTATCAAGTTTACGTCGAACTCGTTCCTAATAAAGCCTTTTGTCTTTTCCTAATAACACAGACTATGAAATCCGATACACTTTTTTATGTCGCTACAATTGCGAAGAGTTGTGAATGCATTTAAAGAATATGAAGACTTCCTGAAGTATCATAAGCTCAAGAATAAACTACATGTTTAGGTCTGTTCTAATCGCAATCAGAAACTTTCAGAAACGATCAGAGAATTGTCGACCATTAGGTTAGTTAGGTTCTATGTGAGTGGGGTAATTATAGATAGTTTTATACCATCTTAGATTTTATCCTGTTTGAACTCAGTGCTTTAATAGTTGCCTATTCCATGACAACGTTACGCGGTTATTGAAACTCAACGCTGCTCACACTTGAATATTTTTTGTAATTTGATTTTATTTATTAGCGCAGTAAAAATAGTATTCAACGATGAAAATACTTGGTTGATTATTGATATTTAATGGCTTGCATGAGTTAACTAATTATTCGAGAATGCTCAATATTTTTTAATAATTAATTGATTTATCACAATTAGTAGTATTTGTAATTGGAAGTTAATATGCAGTTACCATTGGAATAGAAATGTTTCACTGAACAAGTATAAAAATGTTGCAAGAAATAGTGAATTATTATTATTAATTATTATTTTAACATCAAATTGGGAAAATTATTAACAAATGAATGCAAAATGTATGCCACTAATATTTTTAATATCTATTAGGAAAATAAAATCGTAATAGTAGAAATAAAGGTAATAAAAAAATCAGATTAGCAAATTATACAGTTCAGGAAAAAAAATTGCTAATATTTTCATCCAATTCTTCATAATAATTTTTACGTTTCTACCGTCTTCTTGGAAATCCATTTACAAGAATATCCAATAATTCCAAATCATCCTCCATAAGCATCCTTCTTAAAAATTTAAAGGAAACACACCTGAAATTGGAAGACATAAAACGAAAACCCGAAAAGAGGAAAAACATTGACGTATATCAATCAAAACACAAGAATGTTAGGTTAGTAATCTCCACTTTAATGATAAGTGGTGAATAAGCGAGCGATTTTCTAAGCTTATCTGGGTGCAGCTTAAAATGAAAAGTTGTTCATGGTGCAAAACAAAAATTTCTTAAAGCGCCACTTAACTTTAAGTCAACTTAAATATCAATTGGTGCAAACGGCCATTAGGCGCTTACCCCGTCAACTTACTGACACGTACACTGTCTGTTTTTGCTCCTCGCCTCACCCATAGATTCTGAACGAACCCTTTATGGCATCAGTCATTTTTGATTAAGCGCGAATTTCAAACTAATGGCATCTTTATTCAAATAATTTCAGCTTGATAGGTAATTGCAAGAAGCAAATATGTTAAAGACAATCTCTTGGTTATGTAAAATTACGTTCCAATGTTAAATCATAGGAAAACCTGGATAAAAACTTATGCTAATAACGCAGGTAATTGATTATTGGAGATTTCTCTTTCTAAAATTGATAACCAACTTTGATTACATTGTTTGAGTTACTTCCTTTTTAAAAAAAACTATGTAACGAGTTTGATAAAGCTACTGTGTTAGCAAAACTCATCGCAAGTCAATATTGAACATCATTTCAAATATAATGAAGATTTGAATAAATTAAATTGTTTCATTTCTTCGTAAAGGTGAAGATTTATATGAATAAATACCATTTATAGCGATGAATATCTACGTAATAGTTCCAGCAAGAAATGGAATCATAAAAATGTGAATCATGACATAGAAAAAAAATGCTGTACCTAACTGTAACCGGAAGCTTTATCATCAGTCTTAACCACAAATTCTTTAAACAGTGATAAATTTATTATAAATGATTCATTAGAATTTGGAAAATTATTTACGATGAGGGAGTGAGAAATGTTTATTTAAATTGTTCTTAATCGATTGTATAATAATATACTATATTTATATCGTGAGAAAAATGGTAAAATAAGATATTATTTTCGATAAGATGATGATGTCCTGTTACCTGTTACCTGTTACTGATACATAAATAGATATACTGATAGAAAATATAAGAATTTATTTTTTACTGCAATTGTTTTTGTTTTTAGTGAATTCTTTAAACGAAATTCGGTACTTGGGACCACATACACCGTTTCTACTTCTTAGTTGGTTTAATCCAACTGCATCAAGTCCTATTTAGATCAGTCGCCTGAAGACAGGATGATTGGCCCGTTCAACAACCTCTGGAGAATGAAACTGCCTAATGGTGCTGTTGAGGCAATTGTATTGAATGTTAAGGACAAAATCCATTGGAGATCTCTCCAGAAGGATATACTTAGGCCAGGGATACAGACAGATTCATCGCCATTCGAACCAGGATCAAAAGAAGACAAAACTCGGAGCACTCGTACTGAATAAAAAAAAGGAAAGGATTGAGTGTACACATACACGCTAAGAGAAGAGGAGAGAGAGAAGATCGTTACCCGAATCATGATAAACATCGAGAAAAACAATAAGGAAAGAGTCAGGATAAAAAAAAACAGCCAATTTAACTCTGGGTAATGCAGAGTTGAAGATGGAAGATAGAAAATGGACCGATACAAAATTACTGCTGCCAGGCCAGATATTCTACTAAGAATAGACGATATGCCAAATAATTACCAAGTGCGTCAAGTACGGAGGACCAACCCGTTCCAACTAGTCCCAGCGTAGAGAGGCAAACCAGCCACCTGCGTGAACTATTAGGGAAAATCCTCAGCTAACTGCAAAGGATGTCCAGAGCTATAAATAACAGGAAGACGGAGTTTGAGGTGGGTTTCGTTGGAGGGCATTTCCTTGGGGATGAGTCCAACACCAAAAAAACTACGACATGAGTCAGATAGTTCTGAGTGACAACGGAGAAGGAAGTGACCACCCCGAGGAAGCAGCAGATGTTCGATCAGGACTAATAGCTCAACTAATGGTCGATAGGTGGGCCAAACTAGGTGAAAGCACAAAACATCCACAGAAAAATGAGCCGATATTTCAACTGGGGTCATCTATAATAGGTGTAACCACTCAATAAGGTCGTTTTTAGTCGCAGCTCACTGGCTAAAGATTTGTTTTGTATCGTCTAGAATGAAAAACACACAACACAAGACAAAGCACATACAGTTGAAGATGTGATTGCTCACTTTTTATTGGTTCATACTTAGAAAATGTTTAAATTTTCGAATCATTGATAGGAATTTACTCTTCAACAATTTTTGGTATTCCGTGATTAATCACCGGAGCAGTAGAGCCACGGAACAATATAACAATCGGAAGGTCGCTCTCCGTCGGCCCCTTTGATCTATGTCAGACAGAAATTTAATATGACACTTCAAATTTATGATCCTAAAATTAGAGCTGGCGACAGCTTCCTAAAATAAACAACAATCTATACCTTGTTTTTAAACTAAGAGCACAGATTATAAAAGAGAACAGATGCGAAAGCTTGACAGATAACAGTAAAAAAGAGAGAGATGGGTGGACATACCCATTTAAAGGTCCATCGTCGTATGTCGTCTCCGTTCGGGCTGCTTCGCGAAACTTTTCAACAGGGTTATCAATTTGCATATTTCCCTTAATTCACGATCAAAGGTCGAATATGTTATAAGCATTATTTTTAGTGTGATAGTTATACACATACAAATATTCGACATTTACTTGTTTCAAATCAATTTCATTAACATTAAAAGAATTCTACAATTTAAAAGATTATAATCTATAGAAATCATACCATAAATATATACTTTTGTCCACGACCACCTAATAATAAGCCGATATTTTACCTCCTAACAAAAGGTACATGGTACCCATATATCAACTGTCGTGAATTATGAACCATAATACACTACAGTGTATTATGAACTAGAGATGGGGGTATCGATGAAATATTGTAATTTTTAGTATTGATACTTTTCATAGCGATATTTTCTAATATTAAGTATTTTAAAACAATATATTTATAACGGTACGTTGTATTGATACTTTCTACAGTATCGCCCATCTCTATATATGTCAAATTATATTTTTATGTAGCTGTCAGAACATTTTGAGGTTAGTATAATACCAAATCGTTACTGACTTTTATTTAATAAAGAAATCAAGTGTTGTGGACAAAGTATAGTATTCTACTCGAAATTTATGGCCATAATTCACTTGGGTGACTTGCGCCTCTCGCCTGCGGCTCGTGACGTAAACGTCACCCATCGTGAATTATGGCTATCATAAATTGCTCGTTTTTTTTTTTCCCGGAGCCGTCCTTTCGCCGGTACCACCTCAGCCTCCTGGGCTTATTGCTCGTTTAATAATATACTATTTTTCACAAACCATCTCTGACAACCATGCACAATAACCGAGACGGCTTGGCTCAAAAATCAAAATACAAAACGACATTTTGACATTTCAGGTTGAAGATTGTCAATCCGCGATATTATTTGTGTTATTTGACTGATCGATTGTAGGTTGTGGTAATATTAACTGAAAATAGTGTACATTAGTGTATATTATAGTATATAAAATGAATAATCATCACGGGGGAGTGTATTGTTCATACAGGGACTGTCCAAATAAATTTTATTCAGAAAGAAAAGTGAAGAACCGGCACTGGAAACTGTTATTGTTCCCAAGTCAACATTGCAATTTGGTAAGAAATTCTAAAAATTTTTTAAACTGGCGACATCGCGGCCATACCGAATTAAAGGTCCAAGGTCATTGAAATCGGAGTTGAAAATCCTTTGATGTTTTGCCGGGATTCGTATCTGTTCTCTTTTATAATCTGTGCTAAGAGGAGTATTTTAAGAAACCTGAAACACACCACTAAAAGTTACTAGATTGGGAGAGTGTTCCGAAAAGGTCGTGTTCCGCCATAGATCTAATTGACACTTATGTGAAATATCTATTACACTGCTCGCATTTTTCGTGGCCAATGAGAGATCAGGGTATGTGTAAATACCTAATCGTAATTGGACTCAGGACATGAGGCCAGACAATGGCGAACACACAGCTACCAAATGTCACATTATTGTGAAAACATTCTGACTATATTATGTAAAATTTTATAAATGACCATTTGATAATTTGAGTATAAATTAGTATAGTATGTATAATATACAATTAGTTTAAGATATATGTTAAATTATCCTTTATTTACATTGGAAGTTTAGGTATAGCACAAAATAAAGCTAAACAGATTTTGATTTGAAAAAATACGATAATATTGTAGGTACCGTAATTTGTGTAAAACTATTATTAAAAATAATATTTTACTTGTTAACTTATAAACTTTGCTGCTCTGTCAGCGATAAATGATCCAAACTTGATAACTCCCTTCGTTTTGGGGGCACTGGTACTTGGAGTACAATCTTTGGTTCATATTCAAATAGTAACGAAGCAATACAACAAAATAAAAAGTAAAAAACACAAATACAATAATATGAGGTAATAAGTCCAAACGCAAACAGAACTATAAACAGCAAATGCGCAAAAGTGGTAATAAATATTGGAATATTTTTATGTAAATAAACATAAATGTCAAAGCTGACAAATAGCATTGTCAGTTCTATCAAAAGATCTGTGTGAAACGGGCGGCTATCTGACCAATGACTAGCCTGCAGAAATGCCAACTTAAATTCAAATCACTCCTCTTAGTTTAAAAACAGGGTATAGGCGGATCGAGGGAACGTCGAAATGCGATCATATTTCTGACAGACTGTCACTGCGCACAAAAGCTGCGCGTACTTATTGTTCTATTGCAAGAGACCCTTCCGATTATTATGGGTATTCCGTGGTAGAGCTTTGACCTCTTAACAAATGGCTGCCTGGAAACACTTTCAAGCGACTCATAATTTAATACCTATGAAATTTAATAGTGCATAAATTTAAACAACCAATAAAATATAAATAAATAAATCAACAAAATACGCAACAAATGATTATGTGCGTTGTGAATATTGAACAAATGAATAATGTCGATATTATTCTTGGTTACATCAATAAAATATAACTAATCAGTTGTAAATTATCGAAGTCTTCCAAAATATTATGACACTCAAAGGTAAAGGTCGACAATAGCGAAGATTACAAATTTTTAGTCACGTAAATGACGTCAAACGCATTAAATTAGTGTTAAATAAATCGATTAGTATGGGAAACTATCCTATAATATCGTATCAGAACACAGTGGTAGAAAAATACTCAAGATACCGGGTGTTTCATTGTTGAAGGGAAACACTTAATAGAGGCACCGAGGAGGTTCTGAAAATACCCAATTCGAGGAGGATCGAGCAAGATTGGATTGATTTCCAGTAACTTTGCTGCAAATGAGCGAACCATGGACAGCTCTAACCCGACTGGGAAAAGTATCATTCTATGACGGGCACATGGAAGAGGACACACAGAAATGAGACGGCATGTGAATAACGACATCTTTAAAATGCCAACAGGCCACATCACCACAGATATATCTTTCGCGAGAGCTTGGAGATTGTCATCAAAGACCGAAAGGAGTTTAAGGTACAGAACGCACCACCACTCAGTAGAGCGAATGAACTGATCTGGTACACAGACGGATCAAGGAATGAGATCGGCACAGGAGCGGGCATATACAGCAAGTCTAGCAAATAAGAAGGAATCATCTTGCTTGGCAAAAACGCCTCGCTATTTCAGGGAGAGTTCTATGCAATACTTTATGTGCAAGGGCAAATAACATGAGGGTACACAACAACAGGCATAACAGGATCTACAGTGAGATTCAAGATGTAACATCTCGGCTGGTATGGGAAAGCGGCGAAAAACTTAGATGATTAGCGAGAACAGTGTAACACTGGAGTAGGTCCAGGGTCACAAAGGAATCGCTGGCAATGAAACAGCTGACGAATTTACAAGAGCAAGATCATCAACCCTGATGAACCCGAACTAGCTGTGGGTATTCCCAGATGTTCAACTGGGTCATGGTTAGAAGGGTAGGTAAAAGAACAGCAATATATATAAACACTGAAAGAGTACGCCCGGGCAAACACCTGGTGAGAAATTCATAAGAGAACCATCAGAAAAATTAGCAAAAGAACTGCACTCAATGAGCAGGAACAAACTACGCACCATAACGGGGCTTCTAACGGAACATGTTCCCATAAACGAGCACCTGAACAAAATAGTGCTGTATAACGGAGACCTTACATCCAGAAGATGCAAAAAGGACACCGAAATGCAACTGTGAGACGCTGGCAGGAGGCAGAAACTGTATGGTAGACCCCAAATGACTCCGGAAGATTTCTACAACCAACTAGCAAATAACCTGTAAGAGCTATTACAGGGAACGAATTGGCTGAAAAGGCTGTAGTCAGAACACTAGGAGGATCCATAATAAACCCAGGAGGCTGAGGTGGTGACGGCTCATTAAAAATACTTCCGTCGAAACTATGTCATTTTTAATTGTAAATAATTCTATTTTATTACATCTACATTTTCCAACTATGAATGATTAATAAATATTTTCAGCTTTCCCTACTACAAACACTTTTTTTCTGAAAAATACGTTCAATACTACAACGAAATAAAAATCGTATCCGAATTTTTGTTTATTTATTTAATATTATTTTTTAAATATTTTTTTTCTCTCTATTCTATTAAATGCCTAACCTTTACCTTGACTTACCTTAAAAAATAAGTAAACGAACTATCGACTATATAATACAACAAAAATATAATAATTATCAACTGAAAGGTGTAAATAATGTATACAGTTCGTTTCTGAGAAAAGTCACTGTTTATAAAGATTAACAAGAATGTTACATGATCTTTCATATACATAATTTATTCTACAGTGGTTATTAGTTATTATAAACTAATGCAAATTTATTTTGTTCAATAGATAACAAAAAAAGTGTTATTGATCCTATTATGTAGAAAAGATTATTTTTTCTTAGTATTTATAGCAACTGTTTTATTTAATTTCATCCTCCTTTTTTAAAAATCAATAAAATTGTGCATCATCCTATTTTTCTTAAGAAAAAATCATTTTGATTCGACTCCTTATTGGTTAGGTTATATTTTTCATTCTAGAAAAGACATGCATACATTTTAATAATTTGGTAGTTTATCATTGTATAATTATCATGTAATTTTCCCTTCCCCTTCTTTGAAAATTCTCGGTTATGTCACACTGTATGTATAATAATGCTCCTAAAATCGTATTTTTCCGTCTAATATCGTTTTTAATATTCGGAAATTTTATTATGTTCCAATAAATGCATGATAATTTAATGTGAACATATTATAACGACACTCAAAAAAATTACTGAAAAACACTAAAATACTATATAAATTATTTTGCGTGCAATTATTTGCGGCACTTTAACCTTGTCGGTGATAAAAAATTAATGTATACCACACACAGTAGTTCTACCTTTTAAAATTCTTGTTTCTACTACGCTTAACCACAACTTAACGCTAAAGTATTTATACTACAAATTATTATTCTCAACGGCTTTTTAAATAGTAAATTCACTTCCATTCCGAATACCACTAAATATCAATCTTTTTCTTAGAATTTTTAAGACGGATTTAGCTCAGTCTGATTAGCTCAAAAGGAGGAGCAAGCTCTGAAAACATTTCAAATAGCAATTCGTTGGGGAGGTCACAGGCAAACTAAATTTTGCTTTGCGAGTTACTCGGTCAATTTTTGTTTATTGAATTACTTGCTTATTTCAATTTTACAAAAAAAATGGTAATCACAAAAGTTGTTTAAAATTAAAGTTTTGGTCCCTATCGCCTTTCCCAATGATCGATATTTTCAGATTATACCCTAAAAAGGGGGGTGAATTTTTGTTTGATTAACAGCTCGTTTATTGTTAATTCTACATGAAAAATTGTTACATATAAACCAAGATCCCTACAATTCCCAATCATTTTGACTGCCAGTGCACACCCCAAAAGAATTCCGAAGGAAAATTGCTGCTTAAGAATTTTTTCATCATCCAGTTGGGTTAATTTTAGCCAAGATGTAATCGCACTGGTAGAGTCGTGAGTTGTAGTGTGAAATGACGACAGACAAATGTCTCATTATCACAATTGATACCTTTGTGAGCATTCAAAGAGTTCTCATTAATGATGGAATCCGTCAAAAACATTAAAGGAATGTAAGACAAACATCAAAGGATCACCGACAAGGTTATGGTGACGTGATTCCATTTTGTTCACGAAAATAGGCTATATGTCAACCTCCTGAGCTTAAATATGTGGTGGAAATTTCCTACAAAACGAACAGGAGGAGTACAAACTTGGTACACACAAAGATCAAAGATACACTAGGCGAGCAGACAAGCACTTCTTGTTACTCTCAAACTAATACCCGGACGATGAGGAGGTCCAAGGGAGAATTCAATGAAATGGTTAACTGAAAGCTTGGGAAAAAACCCAAGTATCTTTTAATCGGAAATTCAGGTGTAATCAGTTCCAATTACCTAGACTAAAGCCTGCAGATTTCCTAAAATTCCTCCGAGGAACAGATCTTATGGGCATCAGTTAATATCACTCCAATGAACATACATACAACTGCTCTAGAGCTGAACGAAAAAGCTCAGCAATACTGTAGGTTAGCACAGAACCAGTCCACGAATATATTTTAGTCTCGTTAAAGATCCAAGCGACAAAAAACAAAATAAAAACCAATTGTTAGAAGTAGTCCTATTTATTGAGATAAGAACCAGTTAAAGATAGCCATAGAATGGGAGATTTCAGATAAATACTCTGCAAGACATTTTCCAGCTGTCAGATTGCAGAAGATACGCTGTTTCGGGCAATCGAACGTATGCTCCAAAATGTGAACAGCTTTAGAAAGAAGAAAGTGGTCGAGTCTACTATTAAATTTTAGAAAATTACTTGTCCTCTATACAAAAATAGAGTATGTATTATGCGACGAAAGGACAACTGAACATTGAAAGGAATTGTCTGAAAATTTTAACTAGCTTTTCAATTGAAGCAGCATTTGAAGATCACTATGGAATTGGAGATTTCAGATACAAATGTTGAAGCCTATTCAGAAGATTTAAAAAATTTATTACGGATGTCCGAGGATCATTTATATTATCTCTTGGAACGTATATCTAATCGCATTCAAAAATCCGACAACCATCTAAAAGAATCTATTCCTGCCCAAATATATTTTTTAACTTCTTGTATAGGTACGAACTATGCAAGTTTTTTAATTTTACAAATACATGTTTTGCAGTAAAGATTTCAATGTTAAGCAATTCTTTCGGCAGCAGCATTTCTTGCATCTTTGTGATATTTGGGATCTGTAGGATTCCATAATAGGCTCATTTTCATACAATTCCACAAATGTAATTGTGTCGCGATCGGTCATTTTCAGAATATGGGACACTCATTTTTGGAGTTTCGATCGCTATCAACTATCTGAAGGGACAATGCAATTTAAACTAATTTAATATTAAAGGTAGCGTGAAATATTAAACACGTTTAATATCAGTCGTGGCGTGGCAAGAACAGGTCGTGAAACAGTCGTGGGCCACGAAAATCTGTTCCCAATCCGCCTTGCTTGTAGGAGGGGAAACTCCACTTTGATATTTCATAAGATGACCTCTTCTTAAGAAAACATGCAAGTATTGGATCGACAAAAGGTTCAAAGTACTACTAAGCATCTCATCAAGGTCGTTATAAGCAGTTCAATAGAAATATCAACATAGAATTGGACATGGAGGTTACAGATGCAAATTCTGCATGACATTTTCCAGATTTCGAGCTGTAAGATCAAGGAAAACAAAATTTTTTGGAAAAGTTATATTGAAAAGAAGAGGCTGCTAATGCAATTGTTTGTCCTTAATACAGAAACAATTTTATTATATTATGATTGTGAAGAATTACAATATTACAATAAAAATACAAAAAGTAACGAGTCTTGGAAAAACAATACTAGATAGTTGCGGAAGAAACGGTCCCTAAGCGGTAGTAAAAATTCATTACACGCTGGTAAGACGTATGCGTTTTCTGCTTAACCATTCAGAACGGCTACATAAATTTAAATAAATTTTTATACTGCGTTTGAAATTATTTCGTTGCAAGTCAAATTAAACGATCGTTTCAGGTACAACAAACTCATGGTCGTATCAAGGATACGTGTTCTGGAGGCGGAACGCGAACTATTAAACAATTTATAATGTTGTTTAGTTCAAAATATTTCAATTACAAAGCACAAAATGAAATATATCGATAGCTGTTTCTGAAAGCAAACTTTTATTTATATAATAACTTTCAGATTTTAAGATATCACAGAAACCCGTCGTATACGACAATAAAATTGATATTTTATAATAATAATAATAATAATAATAATAATAATAATAATAATAATAATAATAATAATAATAATAATAATACCAACAATTACAAGAAATTTGTCATGAAAGATCCAAACATCGCTACGGACAAGTGCAGAAGGTGCCAACAAACAACAGAGACGATACAACACATCACGTCGGGATGTTCAGCCTTAGCTAACATTGATTACCTACGCAGGCACAATCAACTTTGCAACATCATCCATCAGAAGTTGGCCAACAAATTTGGATTAGTGAACACCTACACCCCATATTACAAGTACCATCCGAATTCGGTGCTAGAGAATGCTGATTTTAGACTATACTACGATAGGTCAATTATCACCGATAGACGGGTGACGAATAACCGGCCTGATATTGTAGTTGTGGATAAAAAAGCTAACTCGGTTTATCTGGTGGATGTTGCAGTACCCAATAATAACAATATTCTGGACAAATACAACGAGAAAATTGCAAAATACACCGATCTTGCAATTGAGGTAAGACAGATGTGGCATGCAGAGAAAATAGAGGTGGTACCGATCATCGTTTCATCTACGGGACTAATTCCCAAAACTCTACAAGATAGCCTTACCAAACTGGGTCTTCACAAAAATACTTACATCGATCTGCAGAAGGCTGCCATCCTAAATACCTGTCACACTGTCCGTAAATTTCTAAATATGTGACTTCCGAGCCTAATCCCATTTGCGTTTACACACGCTCGGGATAGGTGAACATTACCAGCAAGTGCTGAGCAAGTGCATACTTGGAATGATAATAATAATAATAATAATGTTTATTTACGGTAGTTACAAAATATAAATATATAGGAAAAATGTAAACAAACACACAAAAATCACAGAAGTTGTAAGTAGTCAGAAACTACTTGCACCTTGTATGTGATGTACTTATAAATAACATACAGTATGATGCAAAAGCATGGAACAAATTCACTATTTCAGAAACAGACGACTTTCAAAAAAAATCCTAAAACACGCCAATTCCAACTTTTTTTATATCGGCTATTATCAGCTATGAGCTAAAAAAAGCAAGGCCAAGACCATAATTAGAGTAGCAGGACTAAGACTACCTTTAGATTAGCAGCACCAGGCCAACGTTCAAAGGAAAAATTAATGCTGATGTATTCTTAAAATATTATTTCGATGACAATAAAAGACCAATACACCAAGCAATAGGTAAATATTTTTCCTAGTGGAAAACGGATGACGGATTAGAAACCGAAAAAATCAGAACAGATCACCTGCAGTGTCGCAGCCAGAAAGGGACAACAGGAATATGAGGAATGAGACGAAAACAGAACCAAGGACTTTATCATGAACGTTATTCCTGCAGATGAAAAGCTACCACCAATCCAATCCTCAAAGAAGAGCTACATATAGGAGCTAGCTGGACGACCACTACAACACCAGTAAAGGAGCAAAGTGTTGACGATCAGTTAACGGCTAAAGTTAAAGTGATTTGAAGAAAAGTAAGTCGGGATTTCAAATAGAGTTCAATAAACTGAATGAAGTTCTATCACCTGCAATATAATAGACTAAGAACATGCAGATCACCAACGTTTTTTACTAGAGGTAATCTCCAAAGATTCACAGGTGGTGTTAGGAGGGATGACAGAAAATTTCTAAAAGAATCCATGAATACGCAACAGCACCGTTGAAGCAACGAAGTTTCGATGTCTAGTTAACGGTCTAAAAGTGCCAGATAGACAGATACAAAGAAATATGAGTCGGGATTTCAAATAGAGATAGCTTTAGCAGGTCAATTAACTGTATGCAGTACTATCTTCTGCAATACAATAAACAAAGAACATACCGATCACTTGGGTTTGTTACCAGATGTAATCCTTAGATTATGTTCAAACAGATGACTAAGAAAATTTCTTAAACAGTCCATGAGCACGTAACAGCAGCAGGGAAGTGTTGATGTCCAGTTAGCAGTCTAAAAGTGCCAGATAGACAGACTCAAAGAAATATGAGTAAGGATTTTAAATAGAGATAGTTCAGCAGGTAGAAGACGGTTACAGAACCAGTGAAGCAGTTAAGAGATTCCAAGAAATATGATTAGAGATAACTTTAACAAGTTCAGGTCAAAAAATCTGTCCTTGGCAGAGGCTTCCAAAAACATAGACATGAAAAGGACTGAGCGAAAAATGTGAAATGTATGTTGTTTCAACTGTAAATAGAATGCAGAGTAATATTCACTGTAAGGAATTAACGAGTGTTTTTTCTAAAATGTAGACGCTTTTCTCGTAATTTTTTGTTCTGTTTTGGTCTGGCCGTTCTGTATATAAAAAGTTGATTTGTTTAATAACAGCTTCGACGTAAATGGTGCTAATAAACTTGAACATCAATATCGTTTTTAATTGATTATAGTTTAGAAATAGACACATCTTTAAATTTCATGCTAAAAATAAATATGATTGGAGTGCATACTTATAACAAATTAAAGATTATAATTGGTGGATTTATATTGGATGAAATTCTAATTCCTTTTTTCAAATTTAATTATTTTTTTATAGACAGCAAAATAGAAGAATGGCGCGGCTGATAGTTCATAGCCCAAGTCTTAACTTTGCTCATAGACAGGAAAAATAATACCATGCTGATTGATATGTGTTTGCAAAACTAGCCTTTCTGAATTCATTATTTCTGAAACCATATTGAAGAAAACAGAAAACATGGAAAATGAGTATTGCTTAAAAAATAGCAGTACCAAACTGATTATGAGGATGAAAAAATTTTCAAGGAACAGGTAACTAGGCAGTGTAACAGTGTAAAAGACAATAAGGTTTACTTTTCCAAATTTTTAAATTATATTCAGAATAACTCTCACTTTCTCTAACTTACTCATTCATTCATACGTTTAGGTTGTGCTCAACAGCCCAGGAACTGAATATTCGCACCATCATCCATGGTATATACCTACTTCTATTCCAGAATCTTCGTGTCTTCCATATAGGCCACCAGTTTATCTGGAGAGATCTTCAGTAGTTGTGATGGTAGTGTTATTTCCAATCTAAAGTGCTTCCTTCTGAGTCCTTGTAAGTTCTCACAGCAGCAGAGTATGTGGGTAGGTGTTTCATCGTAGACTTCAGGTTCATTAACTTTTCCCATTCTGTGCAGATACTTCCTCAGGGTACAGTGTCCAATCACCTGGTCGGTAACTGTCTTCAAATATCTCTTACACAATTGCAGCAGCCTGGGCGAGAGTTCCTTGTCTATCTTATTCAGTAAATTTTACTATGGAGGTGTCCTTGTGTCAGCCTCCATTTGAGGTGGTGTTCCTTAGCCAGTTCCCGACTTCCCTTCTGATGAAATCCTTTGTAATTCCACAAAACGGTTCCGGACCTGTGAAGTCTTCTTTAGCTAACTGGTCTGCCATTTCATTCCCTCTGCAATCCCCTCATGTTCCAGCAGTTGAGAGATTCTTTACAGTTTTCCTACTACTTTAGACCTAGTTGTTCTATTGCTGATAGCTTTAAGCATCACCTTGCTGTCGGTGAATATTTCAATTTTTTGACCGGTATATGTTGGTTCCAGCTGAAATCGTCTCGTTCTCTCAATTGCATTATTTTTTACTTTTTTACTTTATAGTTCGATTACCTATAAAGCGTGTTTTTTTAATTTTTTGAACTATAATTTATCCATATTATTGTGAACGTATGAGTTAAATTATCGACGCACTGTATATAAATTTGTATGAATCATCGTAATAGTATTAGAATTATTCACGATCCATTGTTCTAAAACCACTATGAATTATAAACTTTTTTATTCCAACCATCTAAATGTAAATGAAAAACAATTTAATAACTTCTCTTGCTCACGATGTTCCACTTAAATCCACCAACCTATGACAACAATGGAGTACGCCTACGGCCTCAAATGCCGGTACCGTGAGGAAGATGTACCAGATTCGGTGACCTTTGTTGATATAGAAGTAGAACCGGACACGGAACAGAATCTAACTTACTTGAATGTACCCACTTTTTCAACCAACACACTTGCACCGGTTCCACAGTACCAACGATTATTTAAAATTAATCAGATGAGAGTGTAAGTGATACGGTTAAAAATGGAAGAAAGTTTTTTAAATGAACCTAATTATTACGTTCTACAATTTTAGTAGTACCGTATTTATTCGGTACATACATTCAGATCGTATTCTACAGTATTTAAAAGGAAAAGTACTATTTTAATCGTGCACTATTCATTTTTTTTTCAGGAACAATAACAATCTATAAACCTAGAATTCTAGAACCATAACAACCGATTGGGTTGGTCGAGTAGTCTCCCGAAACGGACGTTATTGCCTGTTTTTTGGAAAAGGGACATATCCCAGTTGTTACCCATTCAATTCCGGTATACTTGTGATTATTTGGTCCATGGAATACTAGAGCTGCGTTCGTTGTTCGATTCTATCCATAGAGTGATAAATAAAAGAGAGGTTTTGAAACCATATGGAGAAAAATAGCACAAAGTTTGTGCGCAGCCAGTTGAGCATGGCGTATCACAGCGACTAACTCAACTAACAAAACCCGTCTCTTACCACACGAAAATTTTCAATATGTCAAGAGTTAGGGGAGGTATGAGACGGTATGATGAAAAAGTACAACTTTTCGAAAAAATTCGTTACAGAACTAAGCAACAAGAAGGAATGGGATCCAAATACCATTAGCAGACTTGGAAAGAATAGCATTCAATGGTACAAAAACGGCTCACAAGCAATAGGGGGAATTGGGATAGGAGTGTTCGGTCCAGGAACCAAACACTCCGAAAGCTTGGGAAAAACCCCAAGTATCTTTCAAGCGGCAATCCACGCCATAAGAAAGTGCGCCCAGTTCAATATTGATAAAGGATACAGAGGACAAAAGATTATCGTAATGACAAATAGTCGAGCATCCATTAAGGTACTGAGCTCTTGTGTGATCAGTTCCAGCATGGTGTGGGAATGCCTAGACAAACTCAATGAACAAGGAGAGAACAATACAGTTACCTTACTATGGATTCCAGGACACACTGGAATAGAAGGAAATGAAATAGCAGATAAACTAGCAAAGAGGGGACTAAAATAACTTTCTGGGGGCCAGTTTTCCTCTCCGCATTGGTAGCTAGGGCTGATCTAGCAGTGCTTTCCACAATGTCAAAAAACGATTCAGGTCCGATAAATAGAGTCTCTGATCCCTTTTTTGCCAGAATGTCGGACTTCTCGTTGCCCAACACTCCTCGATGTTCCGGCACCTGGGTCTAGTATTTCAAGGGATTGTAGACATCTATATACCATCTTAGATTTTATCCTGTTCGAGCTCAATGCTTTAACAGCACCCTGGTATGGGGACTTAATTTTAGAAGTAGATTTTATATAAATGGTTGGTCGGACCGTTCGTTAATCGCTACTTGTTTAGTTTAGATCAAACTGTGATCACGTGACCAAGAATCCTTCGCAAGGGCGATGCAAATATCGAACGTAATGTATATGTATTTGTTATTTGCATATTTTACACATAAATTTTCGCAATATGCTTCGGTTATCAATAACCTAGGGAAATGTTTGGTGCAAAACAAATTTTTCACATTGAAATGTCGAACACGTTTTCCATTGAAAGTCTGGGTCAAATCGGAAGGAAGTCGCAAAAATTATCGATAATCTATTGAAAATATCCTTGCGCCTAGTTTCGCTAGGCCTAACAATGACACGTGAAAAAAAATAGACATGTGATACGAAATATTTAAAAACATTTTAATCGCTACCAAGAATTTTCAAATTTAGCTGATTCAATTAATTATAATTTTTCCAATGACAAACACAGGGGTACAAAATAGGAAGTTTCTATCAATAATTTCTTAGAGATTCTTATTAAAATTGAACGATAAATAAAGCAATAGTGGTTTGTACAACTAGTGCGCAAAGCATCTCTTTTTCCCACGAGCGCAGAAGTTTGCAAATCTAGCGAGTGGGAAAGATGATTTGCGTACAAGCTGTACACAATATTTTTTCTACAACCACATTTATTAATGAAAGGAATACAGTAATTTTTATAGTTACATATTTTATTTAAACTTATAATGAAAACAAAACTAAAATACTTCAGTAACAAAAAAATACAAAAGCAAAAATTCCATGTATGTTAAATTGTTGCCAAAAATTCTAAATACATAACATTAATTATAATATAATTGGAAGAGAAAAATTAGCAGATGGATATGAAATGCAATGTTCATGTGATATTTATTAAATATTGACTGAAAAATATATGATTTCATTTTTGTTTCAAATGTTAAAGAGCTCGTTATAAATCCTTTGGGGATTATTAAGTTTTGAAAACATTTGAAAAATTTGAATATTTACAACGATCCCCTTCAATTAATCAATGAATCTTTCGCGAACGTCAGCCAATTATGTTAATGAAATTAAATTTGTTAATAAATAACCGTTTGGCAAAAAAAAGAGAACCTGATAAATTAGCGTTTTTTCAATATTTTTTTTTCGTTGTTGGGTGACGTAAAACCAAAACGCCAAAACAATATTAATTTATTTATAATTTATAAACGTTTCTCGTCGAGCCCGTACTATATATACATGGTGTGATTTTTTTTAGAATGACAGATCGAACTGCTGATCGTAGAGACCTGAAACTTAGAGGGTATGTTCTTTGTAAGACGAAGTCATCCGATATAAAAGGATTTTCCGAAATTCTATCCCTAGGATGATGAAAAACGGGGGCGAAATTTGTATGGGACAACGTGATTTTTGAGTCTAACATATTTCAAATTTTGCATGATCATTATTTAAAAAAACGGACCAACTTTCGTTTAGCTGAAACCAGTTATGTAAGAAATATTCGTTTATTTACCATTAGGAATATTTTTCAGATTTTTTTTTTGCGGAAATGCATAATTTTAATTTTTCCTACTTTAGAATAGCTGAAACCAGTTACAAGAAAATACGTTTCTGTTTTACATGTTAGACAATTTTCTAAACACAAACAAGCAAAAAACTTCTTTCGGAAATAGACCATTTTCATTTATTGATAAAATATATTGTAGATTTAGATTGATTCGAACTCTCCGTTAGTCGCGCCCATAAAACTAGCAAAAATACTCACGCTGGATCTGTGTGATCCATGACTCAAAATTGGGTACAGCAACTCAAAAATTTTATTTTTTTAATAAATTAAAGTAAGACATCTAATCAACTACAACAACATTGTTTATGAACGTATTTATTATAAAAATAAGAAAAATATTCAAACATAAATCAATAAGTCTTAAAACAAAAATAATATTCGAAATTTTTTAAAATCTTTAGAAAAACAAAAACTAGGTATCTAAAAATGTTATAAAATGTTTTAAACATATATTTATAAAGCCTATCAAACTACACTAAATTAATTATTTATGTCAAAATTACAAAAATTAAAATTATGAAAAATACTTACAAATTTAGTCACGCGGTTCTGACAGATTCATTTGCTCTTTGACGTGACATGGTTTACTCCTCGAAAGTCGCAATGCCACTGAAAGTTACCCTGTTTCAAACTAGGAAGATAGGTGGGGCATGAGATTTGGCCCTTCAAGACCGCACTAATAGTCGCCAATAATGCATGAGATCGGGCGCGGGCATATGCTTATTGGGTCCCAAGTAGCAGGTAGTTCAAAAATAGCGTGCTTATTGGGTCCCGAACTTTAGTCCTACCTGAATAATAATGTATGGATTCGGTCCCAGCCACCTGTTAAACCAAATGAAAAACAGGTAGTAAAACTAATTTAAAAATTTGATATATTTATTACATTGAAATATTATTGTAAAGGTATACATTTTAGGATTTAAAAAAAAGGTAAAAATAAAATAGAAACACATATACATAAGATATATTATATATATACATATACAATTAATTATTAATAGAACAATAAAATGAGATACATTTAATGAAAAAAAATCGACTTATTTTTCCTTTTTCATATTCGTCAATTTTTTTTGCTATGAAATTTTCGCGATTTTTTATTTTATTATTTCGCGTTTTATACATAATATTTATGTAACCTAACCTAACCTAACCTAACCTAAATAAGATAAATGGTTCACCAGTATTTGTTCCAATGTTTTTGTTTTTTAAAATATCGAAAGTTTCATCGATGTTTTTTGGCAATGCCGGCTGCATTTTCCTACGGGAGCAGTACATATACCTTCTAATATTTGCTACGTCATTTGTTGTAATGGTTGATGGCAGATTCTCTTGAAGTACACGACGAATAATTTTTGCAGGCTTTTCGGACAAGTCTTCAACTGCCTTGCGTTTGCAAGAAGAGCTTACAATTTGGCGATTCAATTTTTCTATATTTGCGCTATGACAATGCTCTTCAATATGTTTTGTCAAAGTTATATCTTTCGATTCACCCAAACTAAGTATATATGATTTACACTTTTTATTTGTACATATCCAACGCCTTTCTCCACTTTTTAAGCACTTTTGAAAACTATATTTAAAGTTATTTATCACTAACATTTGTTTTCCTTTTTCACTTAAAATAATATTTATATTCATTTTTAAAATGTTTAAAACAACAGACAAATTGATCTGAAATATGAAATGCACTCGATGAAATATAAACAATGAATGAAATAGTATTTAATTTAAACATTCAGATACAATAAAAAGAGGGAGGATTGGATTTCCGAAAAGAGGTACATTTCCCCGAAGAATATCTTCAGGTAGTTAAGTACCATTGGGACCCAATACGCCTATAGATAAAGGGATTAAAATTTACACATTTTAATCTATGACCTGCCGGGACCGAATCCATCCACACCGTCGGGCGCGACCAACGGAGTGTTAATCGACGACTCTGTAAAAAGGCATGTACAAAAACGTTCAAGTATTGTCGGGAGATGGTTACCAGTGCTTTTACTTCAATGCAGGCATCTCTTCCGAAAATTGCAGGGCCATGAAGCATAGTGCAGGTTTGTCTTGAGATTTAAAGCGATATTAAGCTGATAGGAATAGATATTATTCATTGATCTGTGTTAAAGATCGGGAAGAGGATTAAACTTAACTTAATATTTTTAGGTTTATATTTTAATAACACATCAACAAATGGAATAAGAGAAATTTTTATTTTTAGATTGACGAATCGAAATTTTGGAAAAGGAAGTTTTCATTTATCTGTACAAATAAGGCCTGATCACATATTTCCGCAGTAACTGGTAACTTTTTTTTTCAAATAAGGCGGCATTTTAGTTGGTCAAACTTCTTAGATGTATTTATAATACATAATATATAAAGAGAATCACAGAAAGGTAATTAATAATTAGGGAAGTGCGTTTTTTGCTTGAAGTTACCCTTTCCATCGATTTCTGTAAATAAAATTCAATCAAAAATGCCACCCCAAGGGGTTTTAACGTAAAGTGGCTTGATATAGACAATGATCCTTGGGTTAGAGTTTATATAATAACCTTCTTGGTGTGCGTCATCGATTATTAATGTCCTTCTAACACATTACGTTGGAAAAAATGGGAAAATGCAGGTCTTTCATTAATCCTAATCAAAATATCTCAATAATAAACCGTTTAAATGTATTACAAACGTTAATCCTGATCTTTGAATGTAAACATTTGATTAGTTGATGTTTATTTTAGTCGCAAGCGTGACTTAGCATTCAGGAGAAATTTCATCATTCAAAATAGGATGCAGACGTACCTCTCATAGCGGTAATGTGTATTTTTTTAATTACCCACGGACAGTTCTCGTAAGAAACTCTGTTGTATAGGGTCAATTATTATTTATAAAGAATGGATATTAATATTATTGTTATATTTATTTAAATAATACAAAAATATGCCTAGATACACGGAAAAACATCAGCATTTTGAAAGTCATTAAGTATTTTCAATCAGAAAAAGAAGCTGGTATTTATGAATTTCAAAGCTTTTCGAATTTGGCTGAATACGATTCTGATGATTGTATTTATCAAATGTAAGGTTAGCTCTATGTCAAAATAGCATTTAAAATAAACTACATACTCAAAAACCGGATATACCTCACAAACGATGACGAAAATATCGTACGCCAAAATGCTCAATTTTTTGTACAATATTTTTTTTTATTACAAAAACTAACAAATCAAGGTGCAAAAGCTTCCTCAAAATGTCCTCCCGTTACCCATATAATTAAATTTTCTTCAACTAATTAATAATTAGTTTATAGAGAAATTTTCTAATGAAAAAACCCATGACCTATGGTTTACCGGTACGAGAAAAACCATGATTTATTTATGTTAAATATTTCTAATGTAACAATATTAAATTTAAATGTAATAGTATTGTCGTGTCCCCAACTAATAGTACATGCATTGTCGAATAATATTGACGCACGATACAGAAAATTCATTCATAGTGAAAGAATCTTAATATGTTTTCATAAAGTTCAAGTAAAATATGACTAATCGTTTTTTCCGTCGGAATAATCGATTCTCCTACTACCAGAAATTTCATTCATAAAACAATGAAGAAATATTAATATTTATATAATTGATATGGAACAATAGTCGATTAAAATAAAATGTTTATATATACAGGTGTCTTAAAAATCAAAGAACAAGACCGTTGACTAAGAAGCAACAACTACTTACATGGCTATATGCCACGAAGGACATTGAATTACTCTTCCCCAAAGCAAACAAATAAGTCTGCTTTATCTTAAATTTAAAGTAAGACAAAAGTTGTGAAAAAGTACTAAGAACACAAAGAAAAAAATTCCCTTTTGTGAAATCGTAATGGGCTGTGATTAAAGTTCGACTATTTAAAGAAATGTGGCCCATTCACCTGTATGACTCTAAAAATCCAAATCTATAATTCTTCCATCATCTAAAATATACGAGTGTCTTCATCTTAAATGCGACACATTGTAGTTGATGCACATCTAAAATATTGGTTTCTTTGTATAAAAAATCTGATGCATAGCTGGATGTAAGAGGTAAAAAGTGTAATGTAAGAGGTAATAGTTAAACGGTGTAATAAGGAATTTCTTTTGAAGAACTTCTAAGGGATACATGTGAGTTTTTAAAAGCCACAACATCAAACAAGTATACTATAGTGAAGTTGACTTTCTAAAGTAGTATGAAGTCTTGGGACATTTTTTAAATGCTTTAATTTATCTTATAATGAATTTAATGTGGTAGTCCCATTTCAATTTTGCCTATAATTACCCCTAATGCCCGATTGCACCACCTTGGCTTAACAAGTAAGCCAGGCTTTAAAAAATTAAACTCGCTGCACCGTCATCAAAGCGAAGCTTATATGCACGAAATTCAAAGCCCAGCTTTTTCCATAGCTTATTTTTTAAGCGGTAGATATGCGATTGCGCGTTCATTGTATTCTGACGTTTTGTGACGTTTCCAATTTGCTTGGACATTTCTAATAGTATAACCTAATTTTCGAGTTGGTTTGGTGTTTGCAAACAACAATGAATTTAGAAGAAAATCTTGATGAAGAGCTAGAAATTTCAGATTTCTTTGAAAATGGTATTCCAAGGCACATTTATGTTCGAAATGGCCCGTTTCACAATTTAATTCTTTTCTCTTCTGAAGTAAAATTTGCCGACCGAATTATTTTTTCACCTTCCATTGCAGAATAGTAGTTTGTGCAACTAGTGTGGATATGATGGCCATATCGCACGAGGACGAAGTTTGAGCACGACGCCGTAGGCGGAGTGCTCAATCGTTCGAGTTGTTAACAAATATTCTTGATCCAGTGCTTCTAGGGAAGCCTTTTTTTCGATAAGTTATTTTGACGTTTCTTTGAAATTCAAAGAAGGGGAGTTGACGAATACTAAACGCGAATGCTGATTGGTGGATTTCATATACGTTCTAGGATGTATATGAATATATACGTTCAGTTAACTGATATGGCCGACATTTCCATTCTGTAAACTGTGCGAAAAATGGACAATATACATGTGGGTGTAGAAAAATTATTTAGATTAATCAAATGTTAACAAAATTAGGAAATTGTCAGATAAAATACTGGTATTGCCAACCAAAATTATGAGAATCTATTAAAAAAAATTGACACCCTCATGCCATTCAAGTAAAGATATACTTTACTAAGCGTAACATGGTGCAATGAGAGATTGGAATTATTATTAAGCTGCACTTTGTTAAGTTTTACATTTAAGCTAAACTGGTGCAATCGGGCATAAGTATTTATGATTTTTTTTTACTTAAATACAGTTTCTTGTAAATAACTGTCATTTTAGTAAGGCATGTTATCAATAGACGTCAGAGATATAGTATAGGTAGTTAATACTATTAAAATTCCTTAAAAATTTGAAAATGTCTGCATTCCATTTGAATAAATTATCATATTTGAAGATTTATCGAAAATAAGAATTCGGACTGTTTGTTTAGATACCACAGACTACAGATACGCAGAATCACAATTTGCTATAGGTATTAATATTGGGTATTGTATGCATGATATCACTTTGGTTATGCTGTCAGCCACATTTCCCGCAATTTTTGTTGTTTTGCAAAATAGTTAATATTGCGTATCATAAGAAATGTGCAAAATAGTGTTTTTCTACATTAATGCAAAAAACAACACTTTTGTGAAATACATTTAATGGAAAAAGTGGTTCTTTTTTGCACTAGTGCAACAAAATTTTTCTCTGTCATTCTTCAGTCAGTTTTGTGATGATTTATGACAAACGTAAACATTTAAATAAAATAAAAATCCAGAGCAAGTATCTGATCCTGCTTTAATACAACAATAATATATGTATATCTCACTACTTAGTCTCAACGAGTTACAATTGTTGCAAAAATCTTTAATTATTTAAAATTTAAATGGTCAAGGCGAAAACCAGCTATGATTGAGTAGGTACTGACAAGGTGGAGGCCATAAGGATACAAAAAAGAGAACAACGGTTTGAGTTCCTAACATATTATATTATAATTTTCCAGTTTTTACAGAAATGTAGAAAAAATATTGTATGCAACTTGTGCAAAACGTGTTTTTTGTACTTGTTGCATAAATAACTATTTGGATGGTGGTCATAAGAAAAAATACCCGGTTTGCGATACAGTTTTCTTCGACTGTTCATTTCGTGTGATATCTATCGAATCAAGAGGTGAGGTGTCCGGGAAGTCCTGTTGCTATGAGAAATTGTTAATTCTGCGTATCATAAAAAATGTGTAAAATAATGTTTTGGTCCTAAGAAAAAGTATACGAAGAAGTGCATTATGTTTGTTGGTGTTCCTCCTAGTTTGGATCGTCGCTTTGTTCCGTCGTAAGGTCTTGCTTCGAGTTTTCGATGCACCTTTTATTGAAATTTCGATACACTTTTCTTTGGTTTTCGGTGTTCTTCTAAATCGGCTTACAATACACTTTTCGTCGACTGTTCACTTAATGTAATCGAATCGATAGAGGTGAGGTGTAAGGTCCTTGTTGCTAAGAAAAATTGTTAATTTTGCGTATCATAACAAATGTACAAAATAATGTTTGTGAAATGTCGTAAGGAAAAGTACACAAAAAAGTGCATTTGGTTTGTTGGTGCTTCTCCTAGCTTGGATCGTCGTTTTGTTCCGTCGTAAGGTCTTTCTTCGAGTTTTCGATACACCTTTTTTCGAACTTTCAATGCACTTTTTCTTTGGCATTACGTGCTTTACTTAACTGGCTTACAATACACTTCGCCCACTGTTTATTTCGTGCAATCTCTATCGAATCGAAAGAGGTGAGGTCCGAGAAGTCCTTGTTGCTTTGAGAAATTGTTAATTTTACGTATCATAACAAATGTGCAAAATAATGTTTTGGACGGTGGTCCTAAAAAAGAGTACATTTTGTTCGTAGGTGCTCCTCCTAGCTTGGATCGTCGTTTTGTTCCGTCTTAGGGACTTGCTTCGTCTTTTCGATGAACCTTTTTTAAATTTTCGATGCACTTTTCTTGAGTATTCGGTGCTTTTATTACGATACACATTTCGTGCAATCTCTATCGAATCGATAAGGGTGAGATGTCCAGGAAGTATTGATATTCAAAAGCAGAAGGAAGGTCATATAGAAGTCGTGGCGCGATGGTGAGGAAAGCCTAATTTTTATATGCAAAAATTTCCAAAAATTTATTGATTGCATTAAAAATGTTCTTGGTCCTTTTTCTCCATGTCTATACCTCAATTGGACACTCACGTATAATATAAATCAAAAGCAAATTATTTGTCAAACGTTCTTTTGATCTTTCCTATAGCGATTACATTAATTAAGATTAAAATAATGAGAATGGATAATTGTTTATTTCTACAACTTCAAAAACACAAGGAAAAGTATAAAAACGATAATGTCTATCAATTGACCACACGTTGTGTGTGTAACATTTAATTACCCTAAAAAATTACCTTGTTCGAAACCGTTTAATATACAATTTGGGTAGATTTTAACCAATAAAATCGATCGTTATAATTATACCGGCTAGTTAATGGCACCTGTCATATTATAAACTAATCATTTCGTTGAAACTAGATTTCCTCTACAAATTAAGTTTATTGATACAAAACAAATTAATTGTATACGTGCCATGGATAATTTGAAGCAAGCTCTGTTCATAAAATTATCCTTTAATCAATGTATTCACTAAATTCTAAATCTGGGTTAATTGAAAATGAATAAATATAGTATTTTACCCACTATAGGTGCAATTAGGTAAGCAAATGTAAAATTTTAACGTATGGTTAACAATTAGACAGTTTGCTAACTCTATTTCACTATTTTGTATGCATAATAAGTTTTATCTACAACTGTCATGTAACGAGTACGATTTGACACTATTTTTAGTGTCATAATGACGTATATTACCGCACTAGTGCGTTTTTGATTACATTACCGCACTAGTGCGGTAATGAGAATCTAGAAACATATTAATACCAGAATTAAATATTCAAAATAACACGTGAAGCTGCATTTTCAATTTCCGAAAGGAGATTGTCTTCGCTTGAACTCATTTTTATAGATTTTTGTTCATTCAAATTTGAAAATTTGATGACATAACTAATTTATTTTATTTCCACATCCTTGTTTGTCTTTGATGATATAGTCACAAAATATGATACACAGTACATGTTTGCAGTCAATATTATTAAAAATACGTTGGATTGGAATTTTTTTTAAATTTTATAATATAGGTACTGTTGATAATACTAATAAACAGTTGTAGATAAAATTTTGTACGTAACACGTGTGATAGGAATTATTAACGCACTTATGTGAATACACGACTCGGCCTACGGCCTCGTCGTCCAAACTTCACATGCGTGCGTTAATAATGTCCATATCTCACTTATTACGTAAATAACTATTATTGCACTAGTGCAATAAAGTACCACTTTTTCCATTAAATGTGGTTCACAAAAGTGTTGTTTTTCGCATGAGTGTAGAAAAATATGCTTCGGGTAAAGTTGGTCAGATAATTATTATCGATAATGAATTAACAACGAAGTTGTGATTATTGTTCAAATTAGAAATAATTACTTCGACATTTTGTTGTGTCAGCTCATGGACATAAAATTTATACCCGAGCCCGCCTACATGAAAGTACGTTGGATTGGAATTTTTTTTAAATTTTATAATATAGGTACTGTTGATAATACTAATAAACAGTTGTAGATAAAATTTTGTACGTAACACGTGTGATAGGAATTATTAACGCACTTATGTGAATACACGACTCGGCTTACGGCCTCGTCGTCCAAACTTCACATGCGTGCGTTAATAATGTCCATATCCCACTTATTACGTAAATAACTATTAAAATGTTAACGGAGAACTCCTAATTGGGCACCTGTTCAAATTTAAATCCTAATCTTAACTATGTACAAATTAAATAATTTCTAACAGAGAAAACTTCGTCGTTAATTTTTATAGTTTATTTCAGAAAGGTATAAAGTGATAAAACCTCATTAGGTATGCAAAGGGAGCACAGAGTGACCCAACGAATTGTAAACTTCTTTCTTTTTATCAAGTGCAAGTAGTACCAACCGAGTTGGGGGGTCAATATATAGGTTTAGCCTATTGTTATCCATTCACAAACGCTGAAAATAGTGTGCCAAAGCCGTGCCGGTGGGATAATCGTAAAAGGGGAAGAATTTTATTTTAACAAAATGAAAATTAGGCATTATGTACATTGTATTAGGTGCACTTATTTTGTATTGAACATTATACAAGAAATACATGGTTGGAATTAGGCAGAGGTACTAATAGAAGGTTAAACGGTACCTGATAAACGCAAAACGCCGACACCGAATTTGAGCCGAACTGGATGAAATTCCCCATTTTGTTACTCTATACCTTCCTGGAATACACTATTACCACTTATTATAAAATTGACCCTTACGATTCACCATTATGATAGTTCAAGAGTATCGTAGTGAATAGTATATTCTTCAACGAGTGCAGAATGATGGCTATTATTCACGCGGATGAAGTTTCCAAAACGAGCGCGCCCAGCGAGTGAGTTTTGGAATCATCCAAATTAGCCATTCTACACAAGTAAAAGACTATACTTTCTCCACGACTAAAAAAAGGAAGCTTCCAGTAAGGATCGGACCCCAATCGTCCGCGTCACAGTCAACTATTTTTACCACTAGGCTATAGAGCATGTTTATTTTCAAAAAGGGATACGGAACATACAGTTTTAATCAAAACTCTTACATTTGTAAATGACAATTCAACTCATGTATAAACAATCGCATATGCCACAGTGTAATTGTCACTTTGACAGCGGCAAAAGTTAGCTGGAACTTTTACAGCGACAAATGCACTTGTGGTTTTTTCACTTATGCATTTGTTACCATAATAAATAGTTTGACATGTTTGTCAACAACTTATTGAATTTCTAAACACTAACAATGAGTCGATTCATTGAATTGTCCTGCCGAATTACACTCGATGTTTGTATTGATATCGTTTAAATTTGTGTTGTTCAACTTCTAAACTGTTTCCTTTAGCAATTTGACTCTGTCAACTGTCAACCTAAAAACGCTTGGCAACAGTTTCTCATTAAACAATCTAAATTCACCCGATAAAATACAAACCTCTTGTGCAATTATAAGTGATAATTGGGAGTTATAACTAAATATAACTACTGTTGTCCATTTTTTCTCTAAATAATACGTAAAATTATGATTCTATGATTATTCTGACGTTTCAAACGACGCGCAGTCAGAATCAGAATTTGCATTATTTGGTATTTGACGTTTTAAAAGAGACGATGTGATTATTTATTCATTTTAATTGATTTAAGCGTGAATTCTGATAATAATAGGATGTGATTGGCTAACGAGAGTGAATTCTTTTTCATTATTCACTAGTGTGAAGAATATATATCATTATGTAGCTAAATATGTAATAGTATATTGTGCAACTAGTGGGAAAAGCTTAATTTTTCTCACGAGTGTGCGTTTGTGGCACGAGCCTGAGAGGCGAGTGCCGCAGCACACGAGTGAGAGAAAAATTGCTTTTCCCGCGTGTTGCACACTATACTGTTTCTACGACTGCAAATTAATGGATAATTTAACTATTTTAAAGTAGTATATTTTAAACAAAATGATAAAAAATAAAAAAGAAGGTGCCAGGGTTGGGTTTCGAACTTGGGCCGCTTGCTTAGCTGTCAAGCGCGTTAGCTACAGAAACACCTTCTCTCTTCTTTTAAAACACTACCATTTGGGTACTTTTAACGAATGACGTTTGATGACAGGAGTCCAAAGCATTCTATAATCGAGAATTGTGTTGATTTTTCTCTAACGTATCGTGGCCCATTCCGTGGGAAAGATTTTTTCCCACGGCTTGGGCAACTTTTCCCACGGCTTAGGCAAAGTGACACTTTGTAGTTTCGTAAATTGTGGGAAAAGGACTATTTTTCATAACAGTCGTAGAAAAAAGTAATTTGTGCGTTATTATTTAGTCGTGTAGAAAATTAATTATAAAAAACTACTGGAAGCGGACGAAAAATACTTACCTTCTAAAATAGTTGATTTTTCATTCGGAAACTAGTATTTTTTTGTGATATTGTTGAATTACTGTAATACGTATTTCGGCGAATGAGTGTCTAATGTTTTACCTGCTTGTTTATATTTCATTTTTATATTTTTAGTGCAAAAAATGTCAAACATATTATAGAAGTAATAGTTTATTATACACAAAGGTGGTGAAGACAATTTTTATTGACCGAGCACTAAAAATAAGGTGCGAGGCTCATAAATGTCTTAACTACTGTGGTGTGTATACATTTTTCCCCCTACTATACTTCATTTAAAAACCAGGAGGAGCGATTTGAATTTAAGTTGGCAATTCTGTAGACCTCTGATTGGTCAGATTCCGCCCAGTTTCACACAACACTTTTTAACATTGACATCTCGTGATAATTGACAGTTCTGACATATAAATGTTGTTGTTTTCATCATCGTTTTCGTTTCCTAGTTATTTCATCATTTTTACTCAGTTTTCCACCCTATTACGCTAAAACAGTTCTTTTCAGAACTTTTGTGTTGAATTTCTGCGATTATGGATCCCTCTACTCCAAGTACCAGTTGTTCGCGTACTCCGCCAAAACCACGAAAACGGCTAAGTTTAGACCATTTAGGAATGTCAGAAAAGCAATACATAATAAATATGTATAAACAAATTTTGGATGATAAGCCGAATACCAAAGTTGTTGATATTATATAAAAAATTTCTCAAATAGCAGGTAAGTTATCATAATAACTTCAAATTAAGAGTAGTATTAAATGCTGATCATTTTTCTCACAGGAGTAGTAAAGTCAACAGTTTACCGAACACTGAAAGAATACAGTAGTAGTGGAACAATTACCAGCCCAAAAAATATTGGTGGAAGACCCTCACTTCTTAAAAATGTTGATGAAGGGTATAACAATTAAGTTCGAAGAATAGTTCATAATTTTTTTTTAAAAACAAGTTAACTCAGTTGATAGAATTTTACAAGCTTTGAAGGAACGCTCAGATTTGTTACAATTGTCCTGGTCATCTTTATATACTTTCTTAAAACAAATTAACTTCAAGTAAGTGTGTAACTTTGAAGAGTCAAATGTACTGTTTATTATCATATAATATATTTTTAGATATTTGAAGAGAAATTGGAAAAGTGTGTTGATAGATTGTGACGATATATGTCGATGGAGGTTGAACTATTTAAGATCCATAAAACAATATAGAGAAGAAAAATTTGAGAAGGTGTGAACTCTTATACCTAATTTGACAACATAAGGATAACCATAATTTGTATGTTGTCGATGAAATGGCAAAAGAATCTAACAAAGTTGTATTACGGCTGTTACCATATCATTGTGAGTTGAATCCAATTGAATTGATATGGGCACAAATAAAAAATAAGGTGGCAGCTAAAAACACAACTTTTAAGTTGGCAGATGTCAAAGACCTGTTATTGAGTGCAGTTGAAAATGTAACTCCTGCAAATTGGCAGAAATGTATACAACATGTCATCAAGGAAGAGGAGAAAATGTCCACACTGGATGGAATAATGGATAGAGCCTCTAATTAATATCTGCCAACACTGGAAGCTCATACGAAACAGAATCTTCTGATACAGATAATTAAATTTTTTTACAGCTCCAAGAACAAATAAAATTTTTTATCATATGAACAACTTCACTCAATCATGTCAATATTACAGTGATAACATAACATGGGCTACTTTCACGTGGCTATGGACACATATTGATTCATTTTATTTTGAAGTTTCTAATGTTTGATATTTTTCGAAATGTCACAATTTGGTTGTAATACCGAGGAAAATATTAGTGAACTCACAAATTTCTTGAGCTTGTTGCAAAAGAAAATCTTGAATTGAAAGTTATATTCAAATATGCATGTGTGCAAATATTCAAATTTCCTGTTATTTAGCATGAATTTTCAGGTTTTGTGTGAATTGAAAATAAGAAAAAAGTTTCCTATTTGGTTCCCGCTTAAGTAGACATTGTATATTTCTACTATTATTTTTGTTAAGATACATATAAACCAATGAATAAGATTTTATACATAACATTTATCATATGAATTTATATTGTGTACAACTTTGAAATATACATAAGGAACTTAATACCTACTGTTATGAAATATTGTAATATATTTTGTGGAGCAAAAGTTGTAGAATATTTTCAATAAATAAATTATTAACAATATGTGTTGACTTTTAATTAAGAATAATTTTGCTGGAACCATTTTATTTATCAGATGAAAAATTTCATCAAAACTAAGAGAGATTATTAATGATGTCCCTATATATAATAACACTAACAAGTCCAGGTCTCATTTATTATGATAATAATTTCATGTGGAGGTTGTGGAATTGTAAAAAATCCCATACACAAGTTTTTGATCATTTTCACCTTTAATTTGTCGATTATGTACACCAATTTACTGGAATTTATAGAAGTTATATCTTTTAACATTTACATGTATTTCCACAAACATAAAATAAATACTTTCAATATAGTTTCAAAAAGAGACCTTCAATATAACTGTACAATGAAAGATCTATTTTTAATCTCTTCAGAACATCAAATACGAAACAATCAAAATAATGCAAAAGTTTTACAGGTTTGTTTACATCCTGTGTTTACATCTCAACTCGAGATCTTAAGAACAATTTTCAGTACATAAGGGCTACCTATGATTGGCTAGTTTCTCCGTCAAGTCAATCAAGGCATATTTCATAGATTTTGAACACGACTATTTCGGAACACACCCTTTAGTAATCTGGCAACTTTTAGTGGTGTGGGTAAGGCTTTTCAAATCGCTCCTCCTGGTTTTTAAATGAAGTATAGTCAAATTTAACACAAAAAATTAAATAATTCGGAGAAGCGTTTACCCGGTCGTCCGACTGACAAGTACACTGTCAGTTTTCGATATATTATGAACGCACTCCTTATGTCATCAGTTATTTTTGGTTGATCGCGAATTTTGAACTAATGGTATTTTTATTCAAATAATTTTATCTTAGGTAATTTCAAGCAGCAAATATGTTAAAGACAATCTCCTGGGTATACACAATTAAGTTGCACAAGTTTTTGTTGAACTATTATCCCTGAATTCTCAAAATATTTGAATTTGTCTATAGCCGGCTACTCACTACGCGGGACTTGACAAGTACTTGGCATATTTCAAGTAGTGTGTACGAAGCTAACATGAAAATCGGCGAGCTACTTGTACTTGCCGTACGCAGTCGGTAAATTGAACAAAGTCAAAGGCAACAAGTAGCGTGTCAAGTAGCAGCGCCACACTTATTCGACAAGTTTGTACAAGTAAAAAACTAGTAAATAGTGTTGTTGTATGTTGTTATAGCTTCTCTCAACTTTGTATCTTTTTTAGAGATATGACATTCAACTTTATTTAACAAATATTCGAAATTTTGAAAAGACATTCAACAAAAGTACTCGAATAAGCCAGAAGGTTCCTTTAGAATATCCGCCATCATGTCTGAATTTGGTTTCATTAAAAGATATGCACTGCTCATTACAACAATTGCTGCTACTGCCTCTGTTTCACTATCCATTTCCATGATTGTAATTATCTTTCACAAGTACTTGCAGTATCCGCAAAAATTGGCATTTGCCAAGTAGCCGCATAATGTATCGACCATACTTGAACTTGTACATGTACATGATCAAGTACCAGTACTTGTCAAGTATCGCGTAGTGAGTAGCCAGCTTATTATTGACCTAGGTAAATAATGGAAAAAAATTATTAACAACTAATATCTAGAGAAATTCAGCTTCTCAGTTGGCTAGAAGAAGCAATAATGGTCAACATCAGAGCTAGTAATAGAAAAAATAAAATTAACCATTTCATTCAACAATTTGTTTTGTTTTTAATATTATAAATAAATGTTTTCAACTTATTTTCCAAAGTATTTATTATAAAAAATGACATAATGAAGTCTGGAGTAAAAACGGAAAATATAAATATACCATTTTCTAGACTTGCCATCAATAATAACTAGAGACTATCGTTTTTGCGTATTTCTTTGATCCTCCAAAGTCATATATATATATTTGACAACGACAGACACGTACATGTACGTGTTGAAACTATATTTACAGCATGACCAGATAAAAGAACTAGCCTATTCACCCTACCATATAGTTATAGGCCGCTCAACACTTTCGGATTATAAACTTATAGCAATACGTTGTTCTGTTCGTCGGAAACTTCAGGACATTTATTTTAATGATTTTAGTTTTTCCTACGGTATAGCAGTTACTTCTGTCCTATTATTCGTTAGAAATAACGTTTGAGTACTATTGAAATTTTGACTAACAAAACCCCTTAACGCTATAAGCTTCTAGTCCGAAAATGGTGAACTAACAGCGTCTCGATTATGTTTTCACAGTTCTTGGTACTAATTCAATAGTCACCCTACTACAGAATACTATAACAATGGGAAGGGTCTCTCTTCGTCGGCTCCTTTGATCTATGCCAGACAAAATTTAAATGACACTTGAAAGTTGTGATCCTAAAATTAGAGCTGGCAACAGCTTCCATATAGACTGCTTCCTAACACTTCCTAATGACATGAAAAGAAACAACAATCTAGGCAACGTCGAAATGTGATCCTATTTTCGAAAGATTGCTGCGCACTGCGCGTACTTATTGTTCTATGGCAAAAGACAATTCCGATTGTTATGGTATTCCGTGACCCTACCCTGTTTATTATTCTTGGAAAAACAAATAGTTGGAAGACTTCATTAATACTAAATAAGAAAAAGTAAAACTCACCGGAATGCATGTACACATCCACATATTTTTTAGAAAAAAATGCCTGCTGCCAATATAATGGGTGAATAATTATTACCAGTGCTGGTTTTGTGAAAAAAACTAATGACGCTTTTTAGAATCAACATTTTTAAAAATAATGAATATTCTGGTACAGTATAAAATAACGATGTATTTATACTACTTTTTTTAATTGGTAATTTATAATACGCAGAAAAATGATTAGGATTTATGTTAGTTCTGTAAAATAGCACTCAATTATTTCAGAATGGTTTGTGTCGCTAAACTTTCACTTTATTCATCCCGATTTTAACATTATTTTCCTTTTTAGAGTTTCCAGATAGTAAAAAAAATCGACCCTATTACTAAGACTTCGCTATCCGTCTGTCACTAGGTTGTATCTCATGAATCGTTATGGTTGGACAGTTGAAATTTTCATAGATCGTGTATTTTTGTTGCCGCACAGAGTCTCAGAAACTAGTTTAGTCCTATTTCCCGAAGAAATTTTAGGATATACGCAGGCTTCAACTTAGGTAAATCTCCCAGGTGCTGTGCTCTAGGATTCTGGAGTGCTGTGCACTTTGAAAGTATGTGGATGAAGGTTTCTTCTTCGATGCCATAATATCTACATTCTTCTTCCTCCACTATTTTGAGCTTTTTCAGGCGACAATATACCGCTGGACACTTTTTCGACATTTTTCCTAATTCAAGTTTGTGCTCCTTATATCTAGTCTCCATGTCTAAATAGACTTAGACTGCATAATCGACGCAAAAGTTGACATTGATGTTTTAATCGATTTTCAACCCTAGCTTATCAACCCTTACTATCCAATCCAAGGAATGCATCCAAGTACACGACATCCATAAGTAAATTGTTTCAGTATTGAGAAAATTCTAAGATTTTAAATGTCCACTGTTTCTCACATGGAACTCGATGGTGATAACTGCTTCCATTCGAAATAAAGAAGCCATATGAAAAACCGGTCTGTTAGGATAGGAAATAATTACCTAATTGATACTTTTAATAAATAAAATAATTTTAGACCACCTGCCGCGCATTATTCAAATCTCAAGCATTAAATTAATGTTAGTTATATGCGAACGTTTGTAGGCAACTTAATTTGATCATTATAATGATAAAAATAGCCAAGATGTCACTATAAAAATAAGTCTTTTTATATAGACTTTTATTAGTTTATTAGATTAGAGTGCGAAGTTTGATAATTATATAATTTATTGATGGATATTCGTCGAGACAAACATTGAGATAAATAAAAAAGAAGTAAGAATACCACTTTATTCTACTTTTACTACACATTTCCAAGCCATTGAATAATTTTAAATCAAAAATTCATTTTCATTCCCAACTTTAGAGTACTACTACAGCTTGTTAACGAAGAGCGTGAGAGAGAAAAAAATTTATATGAAGTACTATAATTATTTTTTTCTACATTCATGCAAAAAACAACACTTTTATGAACCACATTTAATGGAAAAAGTGGTACTTTATGGCACTAGTGCAATAAAATTTTTATTGCACTCATATGTCATTCTTTTGTCAGTTTTGTGATGATTAATGACAAACATAAACATTTAAATTAAATAAAAATCCATAGCAAGTATCTGATCCTGCTTTAATACAACAATAATATATGTATATCTTAATACTTAGTCTCAACGAGTTACAATTATTGCAAAAATCTTTAATTATTTAAAATTTAAATTGTCAAGGCGAAAACCAGCTATGATTGAGTGCTGACAAGGTGGAGGCCATAAAGATACAAAAAAAGAAGAACGGGTTGACTTTGATTAGGTTAGGTTAGGCTCTTAATATATTTATATTCTAATTTTCCAGTTTTTGCATGAATTTAGAAAAAATATTGTATGCAACTCTTGCAAAACGTGTTTTTTGCACTCGACGTGTTGTCCAACTCGGCCTAAAGACCTCGTTGGACAATTTCACGTCAAAAAACACTCACTTTTTGCACTTGTTGCATAAATATCTATTAATATATACAGAGATCTTGTGAAACTGAATACAATATCGATTAAATAAAGAAAAAGTTTGGTATATTGATGGAGAAAAGTATAGGCCACAAGAAATCACGCAGGATTCAAATGCAAACAACAACACAAACTAAATATATATATATATATATATATATAAACAATAATCAAAATGATAAACAAAAACCTTGACCTAAGAAATCCGATGCGGTTTGTTCTATTTTTTCAATTGCGCAGGACAATTATGTGCCGTATTGACAATAACACTCAACGGTATTTAACCGTAAATTACAGGAAGCGCTAAGGTTATTAGCCTTAGAGACGTGAAAAAGTGAATCGCGCATTTAATGAACGTCAAAATACCGCAAACGTAATTACCGCAGACCATTTTTTAGCGAGCAATATCTCTCTATTGGAATCTTTTTCAAGTTTTGCACAAATTTTATGTATTTAGAATACTTGACGATTATACCACGTTTCGCCTTTGAAAAATCATCATCTTTTTTAGTCCGCTCTCGTTTACTAAAGTCAAATTAATAATTTCAAATATTGGGCATAAGTGAGAACAAGCATTTTTGTCCACGACCACCTAATAATAAGTCCATATTTTACCTCCTAACAAAAGGTATATGGTACCCATATATCAACTGTCGTGAATTATGGTTCATAATACCCTGTAGTGAATTATGGACTAGAGATGGGGGTACCTACAATATGAAATGAACTATTAAATCTGTGTATTTTGTTCAGGAAATTTGTTTCTGACATATATCGTATCGATAAAATATTGTAATTTTTAGTATTGATACTTTTCATAACGATATTTTCTAATATTAAGTATTTTAAAACAATATATTTATAACGGTACGTTGTGTTGATACTTTACACAGTATCACCCATCTCTATTATGTCAAATTATATTTTTATGTAGCTGTCAGAACATTTTGAGGTTAGTAATACCAAATCGTTTCAATCTTTTATTTAATAAAAGAAATTAATGCTCGTGGACAAAGTATAGTATTCTCCTCGCAATTTATGGCCATAATTCACGAAGGGTGAGGTTTGCGTCACGAGCCGTAGGCGAGGGGCGCAAATCACCTATCATAAATTGCTCGTTTAATAATATACTATTATGCCACTGCGAACTCCCATTGCATATTATGAGAAGCTAGGTGTGATCTAATCAACAATCAAATAATCCTAAAAATATTTAAGCTAGTTCCGAATTTAGAGCTACTGGAGGAAGTATTCGATGAGATGTCGATCTATTTGTTCCCAAAAATTCAAAAACAATTGAAAGAATGAAAAATATAGTTGTTCATTATACAAGGGAAAAAAGTATTAGATTTTAGCTCGAGAGTTAAAATCTGATTTTTCCCGTGTATAATACACTATTTTTTTTCTGTGGCAGGAAAAACGACGATTTAATAGTGCAAAGAACATATAACAGTATATCAAAGTCAGAATGTTATCGATATGAAATTTGAATTTTTAAACTAGTAAGCTGTTGTAGTTACAGCGACAATTAAACCTGCGTTGCTAAGGAAAACTTCTGAGTAATCAAATATCTGTCAATTTAATTCTGTGAATTGGTTTAAGAATTGCGAACTCAGTGATTGTTTAGTATAGTCAGATGCAGTCTTATCGTGCGGGTCATACGATTCAACAAAGACATACTCACAGTTTTTGTTTTCTTTTATTGCGTTCAATTATAACTTCCAAATGAAATCCGTAAGATGAATAAGACAGACTCATCCAATTTTGACAGGAAAAAGAAGGATATGTATTTAGTTTTCAGCGATTCTAAAAAGTCTTTCACCAGCAGAGTTTTCATTTAAATGTCAGTTTTGTCACTTTGAATAATAATTAGCAATTTTCGGTTTTTTTGTATCCTCAAGCAAAAAATGGTACTTAGTTTGATGGATTATTTCGAGAATGAAAGAAGAAGTGGAAATTCGTCAATCGGCGTAATCTCACATTTTGGTAACCTTTGTGTTTTTTGATTTGATACATATGGTTAGTTACCTTTAAACCGGCACGATGAGAGTGCCTTTGACTATAGTTATTTTGAATAATATAAAGTTGAGTGTCTGATTCCGAGTTTTCTCTGACACCACCGGAGTTTTTGTCTAGCTCTATATGCAAAATATTAAAGACAACTCTTGTATCACTATTTTTTCCTTTCCATTGAGCAATAAAGTATTATTCTAACTTTTAACACAGAATTTTTCTACCTGTTCCACCTGTTTTGAGCCATCGAGTTTGAAAAAAATTATATAAATCTATTTGACGTTGGCACTTGAATTAATTAAAATTACGTAAACAGTTATTTTATTTACCTTGTAATAAGTTATGTAGGTAGGTATACGCACAAAAATAAATCATGCAGGTGCATGTATCGTGTGGTAGCAATAGAGATTTTTTTCATTAATTTTATCAACATATCAATGTCGATGGTATTACACAAGAGATGGTACTGACGACTGCACTAATGAAAATAAAATAATAAATATTTGTTATAGAAAACAAACGTTGAACTCTTCATGTAAACAGCACAACTAAGAGCACAAAAAGCTATGTCGAGGACATCGTTGGTGTCGAATCAAGCAATCAATGTCCGTTTACAGGGAGAGCTGGAATAGGAAATTAAAAATGTGCATCCAGTGTAATTTGTTTTTATACAAAAATTTGAGGAATTGTGGAAAAATGTACATATTGAAGCCACCCTAGAATACTGAGAAAAATTGAAACGGCAAGTTAAATAATTTATGGGGCATCAGGAAAACAAGATACGATCGAAGAATGCTTTGCGCAATGACAAGACCGAGGACATAAATGCATTAAATTTAAAAATGATTTAATACATAAATAAAGAATTTTAATTATTTGAGTAATGTGTGTACCAACGAAATCTTGACCTTTCGTTTCCGGAAATTCAGAAAGAATTTTTAAATTGAAAATTAACAGCTTTCAAGATTATTTAAAAGTATTTTTTGAATGATTTGGATTTATTTATTTACTAAATCGAATGAAATAAAAGATTTTGGTGCATCCTTCTTGTCAAAACAACGACATTGAAGAAGCGTAGGCTCCAACAAAAGAGGGATTAATGTCGATATCTCGAAGATTTTTTAATATTTTAGCACTGCAATTTCTGTTTATAAATTTGATGCTTTCCAAAAGTTGGTAAAATAACAGAAATGATCAGGTTTCCGTTGGAACATATAATGTATCTGAAATATCTACAAATCGCTAAAAAATCTCAATTGGGAATACGATTTTCACAGGATAATACCTATAAGGAGCAATATTTGGAAAATAGAGACAAGAATTATTCTATGTGTGAAATACACAATTAGACAAGAATTATTCTATACGATTGGATAGCCTTCATTTTAAAAATGTCCATTTACGCGCTGTACATAGTGTCCCAAATTGGTGTGTTTTGCAGGGTACATCGTAAACTAGAAGAGATAGAAGAAAAGCAATTTCCTCATAATAAAATGTTAAATTTTGTTAATGAGTGTTCCATTTTTAAGAGTAATTCACCTGATAACATCTATAAATGGTTTATTTGCATTGTAGGCTGTAGCTCAAACAATTGAAAATAGATGTATAATACGATATATCTTGTGAATGATCATTGAAAAAGGAAACGAAAAACGTCAAAATATACAGGATGTTCCATTTGAAACAACATAAGTGAGCCCCCTAAAAAAAATCCTGTACGCCACTGAACTCTTTAGTATTGTATCTATCAAAAGTTTTCATAACGTTATTTTATATTGTTCTTAATAAAGAAGTTATAGTACCTTGTAGTTTTCGACAGTTTTCAATAATCGCCCTGTATCCTGCAACTGCAGGATTGGGCTATCGTTACTTTAACAAAAAAAAAAGGAGTAATAACATATCAACTGCTTTTTTTCTATCTCTTCTAGTTTACCCTGCAAAACACACCAATTTGGGACACCCTGTACTTTTGTTGGGACACAATAAACAATATTCGTTAGTTCCACTCAGTTTTGATATTATTCTAAATAATTCAAAAACAAACGATTTGAAAACAAATTCTCTTCATTTTGAAAATACTGTTTGTAAGATGAAACATCTATTTTGCAGTCAAAGTGTTAACTGATGAGTCGCCAAAATAGGTCTATTAAAAATACTCACGTATCAATTCCAATGAAAAAGGTATGAAACTTAAATTTTAAAATACATGAAATTGTCATCTTATAAATACTGAATAAGGATGAAATTATCATCCTAAAACAATATATCAAATTTAAATTATTCATTTGGATAAACAAAAATCAAATACCCAAGCATGTGGTTGAATTGTAAATAAATTGTATAATTTAGTACTTTGCGTAGTACGCGCAACAGATGAGATACTTTCGTCAGAGTTTCAAGTCTTTCGGAACCAAACCGCTCAGAATCTATAGAAACAATTGATTTGGTCAAGTATGTTCAAAATCAATTGCAACAGCCAAAACACGCTAGGACCCAAAACCAACTAGGAACTAGGCCATAGCGCCCGTCATCTGTGAAAATTTCAACTGTTTAACTATAACGGTTCATTTTTGGGCCACAAAGATTTTGGACAAAAACAACCGTATGTTTTTGGATTGTAGTCCCCTTTTTATGGGTAGATTTGAAAAACAATTGGAAAACTTTTCAAAAACCTCTGGCATTTGACTCACTAAATGACAATAATTTGAATATATTCTTTAGGGTTCCGTACCAAGAGGGTAAAAGATGGAATTTGTTAAAGTTTATCAAATATCAGTTTGATGACCAAATAACGCAATGTTGTCAGATATATTTTCTGAAATTGTTGGGCTCACTATACATATTATTCCTTCATTAAAATTTTAGCTCGTGATGTTCTTAGAAAGCTAGTTTGAAAATATTTAATAAAAAATACATGATATAAATTTATTTGCAAGCATTAAAAAAAGTCGCTCAAAGTTAATTAGAACTTCATATATGCCCGCTATATTTAAGAAAATTTTGAATATCTGGCACCGCAGCTGCAGGTGGCCAATATCGCCAATCATCGAGTAAAATATTGCTTATATTATTACGGAGTTCGGGTCACTTCTAAGGCGGACCCCTATAACATAAAAAATTTTATGGGATAGGGTGGATGCATTCTTCGAACCCTTTTAAAAGTTGTTTACTTTCATGGGCGTGTGTCAATTCTGTTTGTATATTTATATGTATATTCAAAATAATATAGTAGTATCTATTTCTTGTTTGAGTGAGTTTAGTGAATTAATAATATAATATTTATTGAGTGAATTGATATCAATATAATATTTATTTGTTCGTAGACGTTAGGGTAAGTTTTGTGAATATAATTCATTAATGGCATTTTGGAGACCATTTGAAACGACAGTCCAAGATGATGCTCGGGAATCTAATAATTTGGCGCCACAAGCAAATGACTGATAATGATAATAGGGCCGAATTTAAAAAAAAAAAACAAAGATTTACATGTTCAGTGTCAACGCGTTGTTTTAAATATGTACGCGTGTTTGAAAAAAGAAAATTCTGTAAATTCTGATAATGCGGTTATCGCGAGAATTGACGAATTGACGAAAATCGGGGTTATAACGGTTTATTATGTAATTAAACTAGGCACTGTTTTAATCCGCTATATTAATTTGAATTAAATATGAGAAACATTATTTCACAATATTCGAAATTATAAAAAAAAACTATGCACCCCATTGGGCGGCTTTTTTCTTCAATGGGATTAAAAATATGGGTCATCAATTTAACATTAGAAGGACTTTACTAAAACTTCGCTCTGTCATCAGGCTGTATCTCATGAACCGTTATAGTTGGACAGTTGAGATTTTTACAGATGATGTATTTTTGTTACCACTACAACAAAAAAATGAAATGAGTATTCAAAAATCACGTTTTTTACTCCTTCTCGTTCGATATTGATAAATAGCGGGCGCCATGGCCTAGTTGGTTAAAGCTCCTTTCTAGTAAACGAGAAATCGCTAGTTAGAATCGCGAAGCTATCAATATGAAGCACAAAAGTGAATTCAGCTAAATAAATTATATTAGAGTGATTCAGATGAAATTGGCCATCGCGCCATTAACTCTAGAGTTAATGTACCGAGAAGGTTGAGGAATATACAAGAAACAGTTCTTCCTCAGATTACTGCAGAGCCCACCAATTTTGCCCGCTAAGCGGCTTAAGAGTTCCCTACATAATTAACACCCACTTGTTTAAGTCAATTTTGTGAAATCGCCCTATATCTACATAGATCGCCGCACCATTGTTTGTCTCAAAAAAAGTATTTTTCTACTTTTATTTTTGAAATACCTTTGCTGGTATCCATCCAATTTGAGTCACCTCTGTACAGCTACTTAGTTGACTTACCACTTAATTAGGTACCGTATTTGCATTTTACTTCAAACTTTTCAATGCAAATGATATTTCTAACTGTTGTTTTTGTTTTCAAATACATTTTTTTGCTTTATTGTTACACCCTGTACAACTGTTAGCATTTTTACGGGCTTTCCAACGACGTATCACAAGTGGGGGTATTTCTTTTTTCTTTCTCGAGATATTATATTCAATTTTAAGCATCTTTACAGGCTTTTCAACGACGCATCACAGGTGGGGTTATTTCTTTTTTCGTGAGTTTTAAAATTGCACATTGTATGTATACAACGGTCGACCCCACGTATAGGATGTTACGCAGTATAGCGTACGCTTGTTCAAAATACACCGGACCACCCTGACGCAAGCACTTACATAACGTGCATTCAAATGGCTTGATATATCTAAATATTACTCGTAGAAGTGATAAATCGATACTGCGATTGGTTATTTATTGATTTGGTAATCGGAAAACGGCGAAGCACTGAGGTCCTATGTAAAATTCAGTTAAAACTATATGGCGTCTATCAAGAATAGTGGAATGTTCCGATAGGTCGTGTTATGGACACAAAGGATAATGACATATTATATGGTTAGGTAGAGGTAAACGTTTTTGTCGATGACCTACCTGGAAAAAATTATGTGATCTAACAGAGTGAACTGGGTATTTCAACGGAACATTTATGCACAAAAAGTTACTAGATTTGGGGGAATAAGTTTTAGCCAATATCACGCTCTACAAAAAACAATTTTATAACAAACTTGATTGTATTGTCGAAAAATTGGGAAAATTAAAATATTTATTACTGATTTAAATTTAACCTTGAATAAGTTTGAAAGAAATATAATTATTATAGTATCCCTTTTTTAAAGACATGAAATATAAATTTTTATAGCTATTAACTTGAGTATCAATTCTTATTTTCTCGAATGTAAAGTACGGACATCTTTTTATGTTTGATATAAAACTGTGTCCTCTTATATAAAATTTGAAGATAAGCAAAGCCATTCGTTTCTCAATTATCCGGTTCGAATATCTCTGGTATATCTCTTTTATTTCCAGCTTTTTTTTCATTATATCAGTTTTGACGGACGTGATGCAGTTCCTCGCATCTACCTGCGTTAATCCCTTTTCGAACGGAGGGTAGGATTAAGACAGGTCTGCAGTTCCTCACACTATTGTTTGTAGGGTAGCACAATAATGCACCTGTTTATAATAATTTGTCTTCAGTTCCAATTTCCTAACCTAACCTAACGAAAATCATTGATTTAATGTTGTGTTTCTGTTTTTTATTTTACTTATATTTGTTCATATTTAATATTTACTAGCGGTATTTCTTCTGCTGCGGTGTGTTTCTGTTTGTTTATTTCATATGTATTTGTTCTGTTTGTTTCTTTTTTATTTTGTATTTTATTGTTATTATTTGACAAAAATATAATTTCATATTGAAACATTTACTAGCAATATGTAAATATTACCTAATCAAAATCCCTCGCACTGTCATTGTGGACCTTGCTACCTGATACCTAATCCCTTACCCTTCGTATGCTGCGAGGAACTGAACACAAATTTTGTACCTACCTGTTAATGTGCGAGGAACTAGACGACTCGCGTTTTGACATAAGCCAAAACTTCTCTTCAACTCTCACGAGACCGTTCTCCCATCCCATCCTTCAGTCCTACCATCTGCACGCAGTTTCTTATTATCTCGAACAAATGATAGCAAACCTCAAAAAGGGTCCGTGAGAGGAGTCGTGGAAAAAAATAACGTTCCTCTCATGACGCTAATTTTGTTATCCTGATTCTCCAAAGCAAATAAATTGTATTTTTCTACATTCATACAAAAAACAACACTTTTGTGAAACACATTCAATGGAAAAAGTGGTTCTTTTTTGCACTATATAGTCTGTCATTCTTGTGTCAGTTTTGTGATGATTTATGATAAACATAAACATTTAAATAAAATAAAAAATCCAGAGCAAGTGTCTGATCCTGCTCTAATACAACAATAATATATGAATATCTTACTACTTAGGCGGCTCGCATACCAAAGTAATACGCAACTAGCAACAGGCAACAAGCAATAAGGGATAATATTGTCGATACGTATTTCACATATTTACATATCGGGGTTCGTACACCGACACAACGTGATATCGTTATCGCCTGTCCAGGGCAATCTATGTTGCTAGCGACACGGCGTGCGGGTTGAAATACAATATAATTGCCTATTTGTTGTCAACATTTACAAAATATAGGTTGGTTTGTTTTTATTTTTGGTGTGCTTTTTTATATAGTTAATTACCTTGGTGGGATGAACCTTCAATTCATTGGCCCATAAACTTGCTCCATGATTCTTGAGTACTTGAAAGGAAGGATGAATCCAATATCGTCTTCGTTTCCTATTTCTCCTTCGCCTATACTGTCAAATTATTACTACTTCATCCTCATCAGACGACAAAATTTGAGACTAGTAATTTTATTATTATTTATCAATTTCGTCTGCGCTAACAACGAAATTCTAGAATAAGCAAATGAGGAATATTATTGATTTGGTATGCGAGATCAACGTAACATATATTACGTGTTGCTTATTGTCTATTGCTAGTTGCTCATTGCTATTGCTTCGGTATGCGAGCCGACTTAGTCTCAACGAGTTACAATTATTGCAAAAATCTTTAATTATTTAAAATTTAAATGGTCAATGCGAAAACCAGCTATGATTGAGTACTGACAAGGTGGAGGCTATGAAGATACAAAAAAAAAGAAGTTTGAGTTTGATTACGTTAGGTTAGGTTCCCAACATATTAGATTCTAATTTTCCAATTTTTGCATGAATGTAGAAAAAATATTGTATGCGTGTTTTTTGCACTCGAAGTGTTGTCCAACTCGGCTTAAAGACCTTGTTGGACAATTTCACGTCGCGTGCAAAAAACAAACATTATATCGTTGTGTTTTCGCATCTGTTTGGATTCAAAATTTAGTTTTATGGTGTTATTTCCATAAAATTTTGCAAATATGTAACACAGTACGTATCTTTATTTCAACTGGTGATTAGTTAAAAGCTTATACAAGTTTAAAACCCTACAAATGTGGTACATCCAAAAAACGAAAAAAAAATTCAACTTTGACGCCCTTTATCTTTTTCCACAGCAATATTTTATTTAGGTATACTTGGACATATCGCCATATTTTGGACCATAAATCTACCCTTAGCCTATGTCCCAATAGTTATGGATCACCCTGTGTAAATGGAAAATAGAAATTATCATTGCGGCACCCGTTGATATAAATATAATTTCATTTACATTCAACTTATTTCAATATTATTTTGATTTATAACGTAGACAGGTGTGTCAATGCTGGGCCCCTATCAAAAATAGTCTGAATTTTTAGAAAATCTTCTACTTAATTTTTTTTCTTTCTAATTCGTTTTAAAATTCCATTCCATTCAAGAAATATTAAACTGCCCAAACCAAATAACGACAGTCATCCAATTCCTAAAAGAAGAACATATATTCAACAAAATTTAATTATATTTTATTTATCCATTTCATGTATATAAACGAATGTATCATATTGTATGTATTGTACCTAGTGCTAATGGCCAGAGCTGTCACAAAGCACTTTAAGCTGAATAAAAAAAAAAAAAATTATTTTTCACAGATCAATTCATTAAAAAAGAATTAATTCTATTTTAAACCAATTTTCATAATAACACACATAAATAAATAAATTCTATAAATTATAAACAAAAGCTCACCGCTAAGACGATTCGTTCCTGCGATAGTTTATTTTTATATACATCAGCTTACCTGCAACAAAGAAAATAATAATTTTAAAATTAAATATTTATTGAAATGGTGAATAAATATTTTATCCAAATATTTTTGTAAAGCTTTTAACCGTCTGAAAAGAATTTCTCAATATTTAATGAATCATTCATCATATAAATATACCTACAAGGATTTTGATATACACGGTGTATCAACCTTACAAAATTTTTTGAAAATATACCATCAATTTTTTTTTAATTACAAGTATTCAAATTTATGTCAAAATAATAGTATTTAAACTATTATAACGCCTTACAAATTTGGAAATTACTTTTCAAAAAGTAGACCGTTTACTATAAGAAGTAGCTGTGTGGCCTGGGAGACAATGAATAATGTTTTACGTAAATTTAACAATTATTACAGAAAACTGTGATTGAGTAAATCAGTATTTAAATAGCTATTAGAGTAGTTACCTAACACTCAGTCAAAATTTCATTTTTCTATATCAGGGACTATATTTTCGAGATCACTCGAGTACAATTTGTGTACGAAAATGAATGAATTTTGCACGAGAATCGGATATCCGTATTTTCGAATCACTTTCTAAGGCTTCGTGCACGATTTGTTTCGCATGGGGTGACTCGAGTGGGTACACACTATTCGAATATCAAACTTCGTATACGGTGATAACCTTATTTTTGTGTAGAATTGTCAGTTTGGTGATTTATCAGGTTTCTATTGTGAATGTGTTGTGAATAATAGCGAAATTGAATTTTTTTGTTGAAAGAAACGTTATAAATGCATTGGAAGATGCTGAAATTCTGGCGGATTGAGAAAATTGAGTGTAACACCCTTTGAGGAATTATCGGATCCCAGATTTTAATTCCGGATGTTCTTCCATAAATTCAATTAATTCTTTTTTTTTGTCCAGCTGAAACGAATCCTGCATATTTAAATTTTTCTTTTTTTTCACTTTCCATTTCCAACTGATTGTACCTACTAACGATAACAAAACATTCTGACACTGACAAGTGACAACTGAAAAGTGGTTAAAAAAGGCAAAAATTTTATCAGCGAGAAATGGAATGATTGAATTGTGTTGTGTTGTGTTGTGAAAACAAATATTCATCACATAAGAATACATTTTCGAAGATGGTCCAAAAATACGATCATCGAATCGTGTGCAATTTTTTTCATTCGAACTAAATCGCGTATCAAAATTTAGACCACACCTGCAGCTCTAAAAATTCACAGAAAACATTTAATATCTGGATAACGGTAGGGTTTAAGTATAGGAAAGCATACATGAACTTGCCTTATTTTTTTCCCCTGAATGCATTAAAATAGAAAAAACAGGGTGGTTCTATTTGAAAAAATTAAGAAATTTTATATTTATGAAGTTAAACTTTGAACACTTTTTATACACACCCTGTATAAAATGAAAAAATTTTCAACATAGATCGAATACGTTTAACCTTGCTTAAGGAAACCGAACAGAAACCGTTTTCATATCTTCAAGGGTCTCCTCGTAAAAAAATAATTTCAACGGTCTAATTTTCTACGAAAAAATCAATAACTCAAAAAGTGTGCATTTTTCGGAAAAAGTTTTCGGACAAAAGTATACCAAAATATTACGTAGATTTCAAAAATGTATTAATATACAGGGTGTTCCGTTTAAAATAACAAAGTTACAGTCGACTTCCGGTAGAACCGGAAGTCGGCCATCTTTGAAAATATTTTAGTTGAAAAGATCGTATCCGAAAACCCAAACGTAGAAATTTTCATGATTTTACTATAAGTATTTTGCCATATACAGATAGTTTTCATTCGTCGTGGGACACCCTGTATATATTTACTTTTTCGTATAAAAAAACTTCCTATAGACTTTTTTTTACAGGATTCCATTACAAAAAAAACGTTTTGCCATTTATTTGTAAACCTTTTCATACATTATTTTTGCATTTTGTTCCCAAACATATTGGCATCAGTTTCCTGTACATCTAGATATTCACAAAAACTTCCTAAACACTTTTTCATGTACAAAACCAGGTCTCATACTTTTCCGTATCACATCATTATATACCACTTATATGGAAGCCAAAAAACTGTACAAGATGATGGAAACTGGAAAAGAAAAGACCTAGGGAACATACATCATCTATTATTATTACTGTTTCATATTAGTCCAGGTTAACTTATTTTGAGGAAAAAAATTGTTATGTGGAGTAATAGTTATTACAAATAAGGTAAAAGTATATAGGTACTTAGTTGTTTCATCATCTTCCAGACAAAGATAGCATCTTCCGATAGTCCAAGTCTCATTATATGATAATTCATATGGCAAAAGATCGATTAGACAACAGTACAACACTTGTTTGAAGACTGTACCAAAATGACTACGGATCTTTCTATTGACAAGACATCTTTTTAGAAAGAGTGTGAAGAAGACCAAGAAACAGGCACTTGAAGATATCCGATTTCAGTTCTGGGGTATGAGGTGTGTTCTTTTTGACTGAGATCTCAGCTCACTTCAATAAAAGTGATCTGAGATAAAGTGATGTGAGTAAGCACCAAAAAGAACGACCTACTCATTTGAAACGAGCGATCTGCCATCTTTGCGTGAATAAGAGAGATAAAACATATGAGCATGTCCTATCTGGAATATCTCCGATAACCATGCTTCATCCCCTTCACTTTATTTCCGACTCAGAATTCAGATCCAAATGATACTCCCTTACAATATATTCAGCAACGGTGAAGGATGAGGTAAAATCTCAGCTCACTTCAAAGTGAGTAAATGAAAAAGAACGCGCACATCACCGATATGAGCTGAGGTTAACTAATGACGAATTCGACTGGGGAGCACGATTCAAGTGTACGGCCTACCCCAGTTCCATTCGCATTTTCTCAGTGCCATGAAAAAGCTGCTCCAACTCGGATCCGGTGCAGTTACCAAGCGGAACTAAAGAAATGCGAGCCACACCAATGCAGTTCTCAAGCCGACGTTGATTGGACTGGGATTGACAGAAGATAGAACATTTTAATCGAACGAATTTATAGATTACGAATACCAACGTAACCTAAAAAGTACTGATGAATATAATACATAATAAAGTAAAAAAAACAATATTGGAAGACCATTAATTATAAAAAGTCGGTATTAATATGCTGCTGGAAGAAATTATAAGTAACAAGAAATGGAAAATTTACAGTCAGCCAACTAACAGCTCGTATTCTAAGAAATCACTTTCGCTTCGATGATGTGTTTAGAAATTCTTCAAGTGCCGCCACTCATTTATTGGTTATGTTTGCCCCTCTAGAACTGTACTAGCAGCACAGTTCTAAAATTTTGCACTGAGTGCTAAAAAACCGCACCAAGTGCAAGCCAGTCGATTTCTCACCGGACCGTACTAAATTGGTGCATGTCCGAGGCGAACACGAATATTTTAAAACCGGTGCAGAACTGTGTCAGTCGAACAGTCAGCACCAAGATAGAGTGCTTTCAGTGCGCACTAGTGCCGCCAGTCAAATTCGCCATAAGATCTCAGTCAAAAAGAACACACCTATTATTTTATAGAGGTATTTCCTCAAAATAAGACAGTGAAGAGACATTCAGGAGATAACCATTGGCTTTATAGCTATTCACTTGTGTAATATTTTATATTGACAAATAGAATAAAAAATTTATTAGACACAACAATGTACTAGCCTTCTCCATATTATTAAACAGTAAATTGTTGATATTTAAACAAATTATCTGTATCTGTTTCTGGAATTTCTAGAAATTTTTTTATGTGCAAACAGTGTAAAAATAGCCCACTCTGACGTCTTTCTGGCTTCCATTTATAAACAATCGGTATTGTGTTACTTTGATATAAAAATTTATGCAATCGAACGCTGTGATAAATCGTTTTGGTTTGCAAACGATTGACAAATCCGACAAAGCAAGGAGAGGAGAGAACAAAAAAAAATTGGTATGTAAATAATATTATTTCGGAATTGGAAAATCCTTGATTCGATGCGCAGGAAGTATTAAATTTAGCATGGTGGCCATGGTGATGAAAGAGTATATTTATAAATAAAATAGTAGGTCATTTTTTTCCTTTATCCTATCAGTAAGTGTTATATCTGGCTGGAGAACAAAGTGTATCTGTTGAAAAAGTAGACATAGAAATATTATAATTCAGATCCAGAGGTAAATGATGGACCAAACAAATATTTTTCATGAAAAAAAGCAAAATAAAACACTACATTGTTAGAAGTATCGTGTAAAGCTATGACTGAGTATGCAGAACCTTTGCCACTAAGCATTACACCAATCGATGGACGAGTTCTATTACAAGGGAATTGCTGCCAACATAACGAACAAAAAAATACTGAAAAAGTTTAGTCGCATGAGGAAGTGGTTTTTCTGACCAATATTTGGTTTTGAAACAAAAAAAATAACAGTAGGATGAAACCCATTAGAAAAGGAGGGAAATGTAATAAAATTGGAAAGAAAAATAAATTTACGGGCGATTCGAGTTCGGGAAGTGGGAGGAGGTGAGTTTTTAAGGGTAAAAATGGTTTATCTCGATTTCCGGCAAAACTACAAGTCCTATGGAAAAAAGTTAAATGGCAAAGTTGTGAGTAATAAAAAGTTCTAAAATTTTTGTATTCAAAATTTTTACACATAACCTCAAAATTTATGTGAAAAATTTAAATAACCAAAATTTTTGGTTTTTTATTTTTATCTTTTTAAAATAAAATTTTTTTAACGAAATTTCGTGAACACTTATCTTATTATGTCTCAGAATTTGATATATAAAAAAACACCCTAATTTTCAATCGAAAATTCTAGCGTCAAAATATCAGCTTTTTTCAAAAATTCGGTGGTATTTATGTTCGTTGAAATCTCTACTTTCTGATAGTGTGTATAAAAATATACATAAGTATAGTAAATGTTCTCAGAAAATGCAAAAAAATGAAAAATCTCAAATTCGGATCTTTTTTAATTTCTATGTACAATTTAATCTAAAAAATGTGATTGCTGCAATTTTTTCAGTTAAAAGTTTATTCATTGAATTCGAATCACATTCGTGTCATAGAAAATCTCATCAACTGTAAATATACCTACACGTAAATCGTACCTTATAATATTCTTAAAAACGTAAATCTTGTTTTTTCTTGAATTCTAATTACATATCTTTGATGGCATTTCTTTATCGATCGATTCGACAATACTTTCCAACTCTAGTTGATCTTCGAAATCTGCAAGACCATCACCATTTTATGAGAACATTCACTATAGTAATGCATATTTTTTTCACACTATCAGAAAATAGAGATTTCAACGAACAAAAATCCCACCAACTCTTTGAAAAAAGCTGATATTTTGACACGAAAATTTTCGATTGAAAACTAGGGTGCTTATTTGATATTAAGACAAAATAAGGTGAAAAAAGAAATATTTCAAATCAAATAAATTACAGTGTATTTGGAACAAAATGAGGTAAGTGTTCACAAAATTTTGTGAAAAAAACATTTTTTTTGGAAAGAATAAAAATAAAAAACCAAAAACTTGGTTATTTCAATTTTTCACATTAATTTTGAGGTTATTTGTAAAAGTTTTGAATACAAAAGTTGTAGAGCATTTTATACTCACAACTTTGCCATTCAACTTTTTTCCATAGGACTTGTAGTTTTGACTGGAAATCTTTATAAACCATTTTTAACCCTTGAAAACTCACCATCTCCCACTTCCCCCTTCTATTTTATTATATTCCCCTCATTTTCTAATGGGTTTCGTCCTACTATTATTTTTTTCACTTTTTACCATTTTTGAAGGTTTCGGTACTGTTCTAACTGTGAAATTAGTTAGTAGTACCTACGCTTGATGCTAGGAAATCTACGATTTACAGGGTTATTAAAGAAGACAAATGTGACGAGGATCAAACATGATTGGGACCCGATAATCTTAAATTACCATGAGCCACCCCATAGACCAAATCGATCAAGCGTAATCCACATTGTCCTCTTTATATTTATCATCTAGTGATTAATTATATACAATATCACTTAAAGTATTTTGCTAAAAAGTTATTAGAAATTTTGTTTATTTTTATAACAAGCCTTTAAATTACTTTGACATTTTTTGACATTTAAACTTTTGAAATGACGAATTGAGAGAATCGAGAACCACCACGTACCTCGTGACTGCACTTAAAAAAATATATGTATATCTTGATATCGTGATACGAATTATGTTTCATTGTTTGGACTAGATTATAATCATCGACAAGAGTATTGTGTGGACTTCATTGACGTCATAGATTGCGCTACGGAGGTCTATTTATCATAAAAACAATCTTTTATGTCGTTTCGGGTGGGTGGGTCTTACGGTATTGTCTTTGTATTCAGGAGATTGTAACAAGCTCATTTTCCTTTATAATCATGATATTGCTAATCGAAGCAACATTTTTCTTGAAGTCATAGTAATTTGAATCACTTGAAAGTGATTGTTGGTTAAATCTATCCCTAATATCACTTTAAAAAACCTTCAAAGAATTCAGTCGTACAAAAAGCATACATGTATTATTGTACTAATAAAAATTATAATAAATTAAGATATTAATTAGGTAAAATATGAATGAATACCACTCAAATATAGTAATTAAATTTATTCCATTGATCACAAATGTTAGTGACAGTTACGTACACTATTTTTCCTACGACCACGCGATATACTTTTACCGAATCAGGCATGTACAATGTTGCGTTTTTCTGTAGATGTGAGAGGTTTTATATACAGGGTGTTTTCAAATGACACTTATAACGTTTGCATGTAGATACACCTCGTAAAATCGGACAAAATGATATGAGGATTGAGGGGTCCAGCTCATTTACTTTTCGAAATACAGGGAGTTGAACTATTGGAAAATTAAATCTTAGAATTCGATAACTTTATAATGGATGAATAAATTGATTTTACATTTGGCAGGTTGTTTTTGAATGTAAAAAGGCATATTTTGATAATAATACATTTGTCAATTCTTGATCCAGTTGTGTACATTTGGAAAAATATGTCATTTCCTCCTCCCATTTTTCACGTCACTGGCATTTGTGGCTATTTTCAATATAAAAAAATTAGTAGTTTTCAAGATATGGCGTGAAAAATGGGAGGAGAAAAGTGACATATTTTTACAAATGTACACCACTGGATCAAGAATTGACAAATGTTTTTTTATCAAAATATGCCTTTTCACATTTAAAATCAACCGGCCAAATGTCAAATCAATTTATTCATCCATTTTAAAGTTATCAAATAAAAACATTTGAATTTTTATAATTTATAATACGGGCTGTATTTCGAAAAGTAAATGAGCTGGACCCCCCAATCGTCATATAATTTTGTCCAATTTTACGAGAGATTTCTACAGGCAAACCTTATGTGTCATTTGAAAACACCCTGTATGTGTATTTGTAAATACTTTATATAGTTTTGATTAATTACCTTTGAAAGTGGCCTGGAAAATTATGATTTTTATGCGATGAAACAGAGTGCCTTCATAAAAAAAGTTATTGTATATAAATATTGGTAGGTACACAGAATATTACGAACAACAATTGGAAACAGAAAATCAGAAATAAAACTGTTTCTGTTACATGAATATTGCGATTCAAAATTAATTATTTATTTGAATCACTGTAAAAATTGAAAGTAAAATATAAATTTGCGGAGTAAATAGACTATCATTTCAACATTCAATTTGACAGCTTTTTGTACGGAAGTTTTTTTTCCGTGCGCGTATGAATTAAGGCCAACTTTCCATAGAACTAGACAGTGCGATATATGACAATTTTCTATGTGATTGTAGGAAATATCCATCATTTTCTTAAATTTTCGTTGTCATACGATTTTCCAAAAAACTCCCTAATTCATCCCAAAAACATATAAATGGTTGTTAAATCAATATTTGAAATCAGTTTGAACAACTAATATGGAAATCTGTAGTAGGAATATATGGGGACGAGAAAATCACGATCTCTCTTAGTTTTGGGAAAAAATGCTACAGTATTTGCAAAAGAGTTGATGAGACGGGAGTTGGATAGCCAAAGAATAGTCATCTTTTCCGACAGCCAAGCAGCACTAAAGGCGATTGTAAAACGTCAAATTTGGTGTGGGAGTGTCACAATAAGGCCCTCAACAGACTAAGAAGTCATAATATGATGACCCTAGCCTGGGTACCAGGTCACCAAGGAATAAAAGGTAATAAAAAGGCTGATAAATTATCCAAACAGAGAGCAACGGAGACTATGATATGGCCGGAGCCTTCCTGTGGAATTTACAAATGCTTAACTAAGTAGACCATCCACAAATAGATAAACAACCAAACGTTGCTCTGGTGGTATGAAACCCCAGGTCAAAGGCACGTTAAATTATTCCTTGAATGCAATTCGGCCAAACTGTCACACGACCAACTATGTTGACGTCAAGAAATGACGGGAATGTTGATCGGACATTGTAGGCTGATGAAACATATGCACATAATTTGAAGCATATGACAACCTATGTAGGATCTGCCAGGAAAAAGACAAAACCGCGATGCACATACTCTGTGAGTGCGAAGGCTAATATGCCTAATACAAAGAATAAAGCTAGATGTCGAGATCTAAATATATAGAGAGGACCACAATAGATCTGCAAAGGTCGCGGTGGGATAGGACTAAGGGCCACTTTAAATATTTAATCTAATCTAGAAGGGAATTTTTTATCGGGAAAACAATTAGTTCTTTTTTTACTCTCCATATATACGGAGTAGCAGGGCTGTCGCATTTTACGGATTCACAAGCTTTTCCACCAGAGTATTTTACTAAAACTTTTGCCATTAAAAAGCCCTGAAGGGTTAGGTCTGCCATGTAGAGAAGATATTTACAACTTTTGTATTAGTGAATTTTTCAAATAACGCCAAAATTCGCTCGAAAAACGCAAAAAAACTATACTTGTTCATTTTTAATGAAAATTTGGTAGATGGTTATCTCAACAAAAACTAACCTTTTTTAAAACAAAACTTCTTTGGAAAATTCTCGAATTAAGTTTTTTGCCATCAAGGATCAAGCACCTTCGAGGTCTATAAATGTTCACTCTGTAGTTAGAAATTAAAAAGATTGAATATATATCCAAATTTCTTGCAATAAGTCCTTCAAGAATTGTAAGTGGATGAATTTTTTTGATATTTGTCCTCCAAAAAGGACATTTTTTTACCTAATAGAGGAATATTCCCGTCTCTATTTTTCTAAGAATCTTACACACTTCTGTAGTTATTGTGTAATTTATGGTTTTCTTCTACGTGCACTTGTAACAGTTTCATATTTTTAATTGCAAAAAATGTATGATAAACCCGGATTTGCGGTTTATCTACCACTTATATTATAATTACAGTAAATTTTTGCTCATAACTTCTATGCGGATAAAAGTATTCGAAAAAAAAAACATGACTTTAGCGTGAATGAATGTTTATCAACTTAAACATTTCCTGGAATAACTTATATTCTACGTCAATGCATCAAAAGCCGATTCTATTTATTTTTGCGACTAAACATCTAAACAATAGTGGTGTTTGTGGATCCCGGAATTTGGAAAATATGGAAGAAATTTATATACCAAAATAAACCCACCTCTTGGAAAAATTGCCGGGAGTTTTCTTCCAGTTGCCGACCACCCGTTCCATTGCGGAACAAGCCAAACGTTACACCCATGCTCAATCCCTTTCCACGATGAGCGACTGTGGGAAGCTGGCGTCGAAGAAATATTTGGCGATGACCAGGAAAAACCTACGTTTAACAGTAGGGTTTCTAACTGGCCATTGTCAACTAAGGAAACACCTCCATACTATAGGGCTAGTGGACACACCTCTATGCAGAATGTGTAGACAGGAAGATGAAACTGTCAGGCATGTTTTATGCGAGTGTCCGGAGCTATCGTCAATAAGAGACTGTGTGTTCGGTGAGCCTTGGCCTACACCTGCTGATATAAAGGAGATGTTTTCTGTGACCTTCCTGGAAAGGACAGGATGGACGATAACCTAGGAGGACTACTCCTTGGGAGAATGTACAATGGATCACATGTGGCCTAAGTGCTGTGAGCCTACACTCATCCTCCCTACTTTACAGAGACAGATACCCTTTCCGAGATGACAGGCATGGAAAATTTCGATTTTAAACCAAAGAAAATCCTCATTTTTGAGCGGTTTTTAAAATTTTTGTACGATTGATGCAATGGGAGATGTGGCTATTCAAATTAGGCTGAGGTGGGCATTGGGCATTCAAATTTAAACCGCTGTTTATCCCAATAATATCTATTTTAGAATTTTTTTTTGATAGGTTTTAAGCAAAATATGACCATTTTAAATTTACCATTCTTCATTGTGCCGGTTTTAACCTGAAAGCATTTTTTGATGTTATTGTAGGTGAATTGAATTTGTGGTAATCATTTGCAGCGTTTAAATGAGCCGTTGAAAATCTGGATATCATTGGCCAAAAAAAGGTACAGACAAAAAAAAGTGTCAATTAGTTATATTTGAATTCAATGCTTACTTGCAGTGTATTCTGGGGACCGTTAAGACGTTAAGAGCTGCTTCGTTTAAATGAACATTAGGTATTCTTTCAATTATTAATTTAAAAAATTATATTCATTTGCAAAAATGTTTCTCCTTATAGAAGTGTAATTAGAACCCTTGCACATTCTTCTGGAAAAATTTCGTTCTTTATTTAATTTCCAATACTGTAATTCCTATAGGTTATTGAACATACCTCTCTTCGATTTCTCTATCTTCATCCTGATAACTTTCGAAGTGAATGTTCATCAAAAAACTAAAATTCGGAGACGACATTAAAATTGATAATTCCGGAAATCCCCACTTTCTATTTTGTATGTCAAAAAAAGGGCATTTGATGTAAAGTAGACAGGTGCAGTACAGGTCAGACAAAGGAAAACAAGCAATGAAAGCCATTTTAAAGATAAGCATTTACCGTGAAAAACACTCAACTTGAATGATAAAAGTCGGAAATACATCTTCCGAATCACAAATGAAGAATAGGATGAATATCATGATCAAAAAATCAAAAACGACTTGTTGTTGGTACAAGTCTAAGCGAAATATCTTGGAAGCAAGTATACTACTCAGCTGGTTTCTCTTAATTGTTGGTAGAGGACTGTAGTGAAAATGTTGAAAAATGACTCGGAAGATGAGATGATGATGATGAACAATCACTGTTGACATATTGATTAAGGATTCCTGTACTAAATTGTCAAACGCGAGCTAACATTTTTACCAAATAGCGTTCATAAAAAATTATTTAAGATTTGGGTCGGATTTGGTCGTTGTAAAATAATTTCAAATGCACTTTTAATTTTCTCAAATTTGCTGTGGTTTAATGAAAAAATGGACAGTTATGTTTAAAAAAGTCGAACTCCATTTTCAGACCACTTTCGGATAATTTAAATCTATTAGGTGTTGGCTAACAGAGTAATGCAAATATATCCTAATCATAACCTCTTATCAGAAATTAAGGAAGATTTACAGAATCTGGTACTGAGAAGCAATGAAATAAAATTTCTCTGGGTTCCATCGCATGCAGGAATCGAAGGCAATGAGAAAGTGGACCAAATAGCTAAAAATTCAATTACAAATCCCACAATTAATACCACTTCTTTCATTCCCCTAACAGACATTAAAATCACCATCAAGGACCATATTTATAACACGTGGCAGCAATTATGGAACGTGAACGACGCAAAGCTTAAAGAAATCAAACCTCGAGTGAGATCAAAGCTATCTATTCCACGGGGAAGAAAAAAACAAATCATTATCAACCGCCTCCGTATTAGTCATACAGCATTGATGCATCTCGACCTCATCACAAAAGAAGAACCACCAAGATGTAATTGTAACATACAACTTTCCTTCAACCATATCCTAACAAGCTGTCCACAGTATACCATCAAGACAGAACGATAGCACAATTACCAGAACAAATTGAAGATTGCTTAGTTTTAAAAATGGACAATGTGTTAAACTTCCTAAAGAACACTACCTTATATAACAAAATTTAAATTCTATGTCTGTATTTAATATTTTTGTATAATACATATTACACTCCCGGTAATAACCATGACGGTTGATGCGGTAAATAAATTAAAAAAAAAAGAGTAATGCACAGGCAATTCAAGAGTTAAACCTAAAAGATGGCGGTTATTTCTATTTTTCTACCAAAGTAGCAAAACTTAGAGTAACAATAGGATTGGCAACACTGTTATTGTATATCCGTTTACCTACTGCCACCTGGGGGTGTATTTTCGTTCTCAGTCGAAATATTTCGTGTTCGAAAGATTTCGAATGAAACAATTCGATTGATATTGGCCTAACGTATTTTCGAGACGTCATCGAATTAAAATTCGTATGCGGAATTGAAATTCGAATGACCATACGTGACAACGTCGCAATTTATACGGTACCAGCTGTAGAGTTCTAATAACCCTGCAATATTCCTCACTTGTGTTTAAAGTTTGAAGTTTTTAAGTGTCAGTTTCAATAATTAGCAAAATATACATTTCACTGCAAATCAAAAGAAACATCTTGCTGCCTTCCTCTTAGATCACCCAGAGCTAAAAAGTGGAAAATTTACTAAAGAATTCAAAACGGCACAAACAGTGTGAGAAGAAGTAAGCAATTCCCTAAATTCGGTTGCCTTGTGTAATCTATAAATGTTTATGAATTTATTTTCTACAAGACTTTCAAACGGGTCAATTTGCTCGTTTAATACTCGACCGTGTTGTGCCAAGTTTTCGGCCTCTTCAAGTGCTCCTATAGCCGCCAAATTAATTATCGCATCATCCATTATTAATATATAACATATATCAAAATTATAATATCAACAAACAACAATCATAACCTTACCAAAGTAAAAGTCAAAATTGAAAGTCGGAAAAGTCAGAGAATCGCTTTTGCGCATGCTCAAAACTCAAATTCGTGCACGGATTTTGAATTCGATTGGTTCCAACCCAGTCGAAATAAATCGATCGAAAAATTTCGCATACGGACCAATTTCTATTACACTAAAGGTTTGTTCCAACAACTACCTTCTGATTAGTACGTGAACGTTCGTGAACTTATTCATGTACGAATCAAACGTTCGAGAACCTGTACGTGAATTAATCCATGAACATCATACTCTATGCATTGTTGGAACGATTCTTATAAGTTGACGTTTTATATGTATGATTTACGTGTATTTACCATTACCTAACCTTAAAACATGACAGTTGGACGAACGGTTCTACATCCAAATCTCTGATGAAAATGATCGTTCGCCGACACGTTCATGAACGTGTCCAGATTTTGTTGGAACGCATTTTTATCAGTCCGTGGAATTGTCGGAACTTGTTGGAACAGAAATTTTGTTATGCGCATGATCGTGACGTTCATGTACGCATCATTTCGCTTAGTTGGAACAAACCTTAAAATACACTTTTTGCATTATATTCGAAAATTTGACGTAAGGTCGCATTCGAATTAAATTCGATTGAAACGAAAATAACCCCCCTGAATAATATGAATTCTACTATAAAACAATTTTTGGAACGTACTGTATGAAAATTTATTTACATTGTGCCGATACATCGGTGTCGTATGATATTGGAACCAGATTTTTTTTGCCTTCGACCATATTAATTTCAACTTGTAAATCTTGACATAAAAATATTTTTTCCTACGACCACATAGGAAAGTGACATATATCGCACTGTCTATCTCTATGAAAAGTGGCCTTTATTCGTACGCGTACGGAAAAAAAAACTTATTCGTACATGTGCGGATAAAAAAGCTGTCAAATTGAGTGTTGTTGAAATGCTTGTCAATTTACCCCGCAAATTTATTATATGTCAAATGCGTATTTTCTAAGTTGATTTGTCCACATGATATAATTTTATTACTTTTAATTTTTACAGTAATTTAAATAAATAATTAATTCTGAATCGCAATATTTATGCAACAAAAACAGTTTTATTTCTGATATTCTGTTTCTAATTGTTGTTAGTTGTCAAAATAAATATTTATAAATATTTTGTGTGCCAATATTTATTCTAAATTTTTCCTAAAGGCACAATAAAAAATAAAGGCAAAATAAAAATCACAATTTTCTGGGCTACTTCCAAAGGTTAGTAATCAAAACTATAATTATTGTAATTACAAATACACCTCTCACATCTACATAAAAACGCAAGATTGTACATGCCTGATTCGGTAAAGTATATCGCGTGGTCGTAGGAAAAATAGTGTACATAACTTGTGCGAAAGTGATTTTTCACACTCGTGGGATTGTCTCACTCGCTTTGCGCTCGTGAGACAATACTTCCCACTCGTGTGAAAAATGTCACTTTCCGCACACGTTACGTAATATACTATTAATGAACAGAAAATTTTTGATTTACTTTGGAAATAATGAAAATATATTACTTCCGTAAAAATTAACTATAAAACCACAAGTGCAGGATTATTAAATCAGCTTAAAAACAACTTCGACCTTCAGTTGATCAATTTTTCAATTTTATTCGCCTCGTAATCAAATTAGAGAGCAAGTATATTGAGAGATAATTAAATTGAGAAACTTCATCAATTTCATTGTTTTTACCACGATTAGGTAATCAAAAGGAAACTTATCGGTTGAACAATTACTTCATACTTCATTGTTTTGAACTTTTGTTATGCTCAACATTATTTTTTTCAAGCCCTATTTCTATCACCGTGTAGCTCAAAATAATATCTTCTACGTTCTCCAGTTCTAAAAGAACGTTTTGAAACAATGAAATTCATAACTATCCCTCTCATTTAGCACACGCCCCGACCATATACCTTTATTGAATAAAAAAAATAGTGATAAGCACTTCTTTCCTTTGTAACGCGGCTAATAACTTTTTTAAAAGCCCACTTAAGGTCATAGAGTGATAAATAAAAGAGAGGTTTTAAAAGCAGCCAGTTGAGCATGGCGCATCACAGCGACTAGCTGAACTAACAAACCCCGCCTCTAACCACACAAAAATTGTCAATATGTCAATATTATTTTAATTTGAGGTTAGTCACTTGTAGTCACTTCTGAACATATCTATATGATATCTTTTTTTTTTTATTCAGCTTAACGTGCATGTGACAGCTATGGCCATTAGCACGAGTTACATTACATATATATCATTGGTTGACAAATGAAAAATAAAAAAGTTGTAAACAATAAATAAAATAAAGTCATATCTTGTTTATAAGCTGCTCTTCCTCCAAGAACTGGATCACCTTTTCTACTTGGTTTTTGTTGCTCAAGATGTCTACTATGCTAGATTTTATACCAAGCTGTTGGCGTCTCGTGGCGAAATGTGGGCACCCAGAGAGGATATGTTTTATCGTTTGCTTCGTGTGACAATATTGGCATTTTGGTAAAGAAGATGAGGTCATTATATATCCATGCGTTAGACGAGTGTGTCCAATGCGTAGTCTACGAACGATAGCCATGTTTCGTCTAGATAAACCAAAGTAGGTAGGTTGGTTCACTGTTGGTTGAATGTTACGTAGCATTGCTGTTACTTGATTCCAGTGATTTTGCCAGGTGGTCAAATTTAGTTTTTTAAAATAAGCTTTCACATCTCCAGATATTTGTAAATCAATGGTATTTATCTTCTTTTGCAAGGCAATCGGCTTTCTCGTTACCTTTTATCCCGACGTGGGAAGGAACCCATATAATGGTGATTGTTATGTTTTGCATTCTTAACAGTTCATATCTGTCATGTATATCTTGGGCTATAGGATGGCTGGTGAATGCGTTTTTTATCGAATATATCGAGGATAAGGAATCTGTGCATATAGCTATCTGTGAGTTTGTGTATTGTTGCACAGAGTTGAAGGCTTGTAGGATAGCGAATAGCTCGCCTGTATGGACATTTTTATTTAAATTCTTATTGGTGTCTATTTAAATTAATTATCTTCAACATTGGCACCTATCATTATCATAGGATTTATTAAACTCATCATAGGTAAGTTAAAAAAGTAAAATAATGGAAACAATATTTTTCATTTTATCGTTTTCTTTTGGAGACTATAAGGAAGATTTGCTAAAAGTTCTAGTTATGTGAAAAAGTGGTATTTTGAACATTGTTCGTGTGATATTGGTGTGTGCTTCAAGATGTCTCGGTAGATTGGTGTATAAGTGTGGATTATTTGTTTGTCTAAATATCTTCTGTATGTTCCTTGTGGTATATTATTCATTCTTTTTTTAATTTCTTGGGAAATTAAACCACAATATTTTTAAATTCTTTATTTCAACGTTTCGGTAGCGTTCCAGCTACCGTTGTCAAGAAAAAATAAGTAGAAATTAATTTTTATCCCTAACTGACACAACGGAAACAATTTGACAACTAGGCAATCAAAGATATTTTGAAGTTTAAGACTGCAAAATTGTGTTATCAATTTTTTATTAAGGTCCATTCATAGTAGATCATATCTCTGGCAAAATGTGAAATGAAATATTTCATTTTATGACATTCCAACGATATGATAGTCTACTAGAAATGGAATCCAGTGAAGTGCACGTTCCAGGAACGGTTTTTATTGGGATAGCGCGTTTTTTTCGCCTATATTGGAAATGTTGTTAATAAAACGCGTTTCTTGATAGTTATTTTGTGTATGAATATTTAAGTTTTTAAAATATGTATACTCAGTTTTGTGATTTTGTGTATTGAAATGTGTATCGATTAACAACTATTCAAATTATAAATCATAAGAAAACCTGGATAAAAACTTATGATGATATCCTGATAACGCAGGTAATTGATTATTACAAATTTCTCTTTCTAACATTGGTAACCAAATTTGACTACATTCGGCTGAAATACTAGCTACACATTTATCTGCATTTAGTTGTATTAAAGCACTTTCTTTGATTTTCCGTCTTTTATTATTGGGTTCTTTTAATATTATTTCTGATGAATCCCATTGAATTTGATGACCCTCTTCCCAAGCATGTTTGCAAATAGCTGAATTAAAGAATTCCCTATCTTTGATATATTTTTTGTGTACGTTTATTCGTACTTTCAATGGTCTATATGTTTCACCTAAATAAAATTTATCGCATTCACATGATATTTGATATATGCAGTTTTTTGAAGATTGTTCTTCATTATTTGGTTTCGTTTTTGTTAGTATTGATCTCAATGTATTATTCGATTTGAAACTAGTTCTAATATTGTTGAAATAAAGAATTTAAAAATATTGTGGTTTAACTTCCCAAGAAATTAAAAAAAAAATTTGTTTGTCTGTTCTTGTTTTAATTCATCAACTGTTTTTGTGTTATTTTCTATATTTTATTGTTTTTTTTATTCTCCTACTCCTACTAGTACAATATTATGCGTATGCTGAAAACTTCCAAATTCAAAAAGCGCGCGGCTTGAATGCTAGTTCATACCAGTAGCCAAGGTAGGCGCTAGTAGTAACTTTGTGCCACAAAACGCTATACGCTCTCTCTTTTATTTATTACTCTATGGTACAGGTGGTGTCATCAACACACGTTTTGCTAAACTGTCTGCAACATTTTGTAATGAAGTGAAACTTTGATATGGGCGGCGAATCGAGAGTGAAACTCAGCATTACATGATATGAAAGAAATATATGTACATGTCACTCTATACATTGTTATCTTTATTAATAGCTGTTTATAAACTTTTGTAGGCAGCGGATTTTCTTATTTTGTGCTGTTATAACATGTCAAGGCTACTGTTTTATTGAACTACTACCAAGGAGACTAGATAGAATAGAGACACTGATCTAAATTAAAGCCAGTGGATATCCTGGGGCGGCACAATACATCTTTTGTCTCGATGATTATTTTTTCTATCTCTTTCAAGCTATTTTTCTCATATTTTCCTTGTCGTACTTGTGTAATCCGCACGGTTCGATAAGCTTTTTCGCAATCTGTAGATCAGAAACTTCAGACAACTGAGGGCGTATATTTTCTGTTACGAAAGTATATATTAAACAAAAAATTGGTGTATGATTTTCTTGTTTATTTTGTTCTAAGTTATCAAAGCTTTCGCTGACTTACTGAGACTGCAAGACTTGCTATTTCTCTTCTATTTCTTCTGTCAAAATAATAAAGGATGATAGCCAGCTTACATTCGTTGGCACAAAAGTGTATATCAAACTAAAATGGTGTCCGATATTTTTGTTATTCCGGTTCTAAACTGGAAATGCTTTTGACTCCTTATTAAGACAGTGAGACACTATTTATCTTTGCCAAAATAATAGAATCTTCATACGATAGCCAGCTTACATTTTTTGACACAGAGGTGTGTATGAAACTGGTGCCTGGTTTGTCCTGATCTAACCAGTCAATGCTTCCGCAGCCTTATTATACAGGCTATTTATTTCTACCAAAGTAACAAGGGATTCATGCGACAACTACCTTACATTATTTGACAAAGAAGTGTATATTATATAAAAACTGGTTTCTGCATTACTGTTCCAATCTGTCAATGGTTCTTCTGCCCTATTGATATAGAACGACCCGCTCTATCTTGTTATTTAAATATCAAATATACTAACACTAATGGAAAACATTTGAGAGCTTTCTCAACTTACAATGATTACATCTATTTTCAAGAATTTCACATAAATTTAAAGATTTGTTGAAAAATAAGCAATACAATTGAAACGTTAATAGTCTGTGTTAAGTGAATGATGATAGGCTTCTTTTTAATTAAATTATATATTCAGCTTAAACACTCACACCCAAGGAGGTGTTACAAAACAAAAACAAACAATGTGGATTTCAGCTTTGTGAATTTTGTTGTTTACAACATTAAAAGATACACATGAACGATTAGCAGTTATTTAAACCGTCAGATTGAAGGATGTGAAGTCTTAATTAATTTTTAGAGGCGTTTTTTTTTACTAAAAGGGTACATATGTTTACCCCGTCAAATGAAAGAGTGTCGACCTTTAAAAAAGAGTGCATGTTTTTAAATTTTCAATAAATATGCAGTAAGTGTACGGAAGGTAAGGTCTTCACACGTTTGTAGAAAGCCAGCAGACTGAATTATTGAAAAATTGAGGTCAATGTTTTCTTATAATTTCACCAGTGTTATCAGTGTGAGGATAATTATACGATTTTCAATAAAATGAATGAATGAATCAAATGTTTTACAGTAAGGATATACAGATTGCGAAAAGTATATTCGCGACATACGATTCACACAAGTACGACAAGGAAAAGCGAAGAGCGTGTGTTCAGTACCCCCCATTTTAACCAATGTTGTCAAATGTACTTATCTGTAAAAGTTATTCCCAATTTTGGTCGGCAACAATCTTAAATACCAATAATTGTTAAATCGAAAGCAGTATACAGATTTTATTTAATGCAGATTGTAATTTGTCCAAATTTTTTCTTGAACTACATTATTTTATTTCTATCTGTATTGATCTCACTTATTTTCAAAAGTCAACAATTTTATCCCGTTTTAAAAGTCAAATACAAGATAAGTTATTTATTCCTTAGAAAGTACCAAACATTCCAAGCTGGCAACGCTGCTTTCGTATCAGATTGGTAGCTAGAACTGAACACACGCCCAGCGTTGACTGTGCACGAGTATTCTTTTATCTCCTTCAAGTCGTTTTTCTCAAATTTCCCTTGTCGTACTTGTGTAAATCGTGTTTCCCTAACAGACTTTTCGTTATTATGTCTAAAGCGGCTATTGCATTGGGAATTTTCAATATTTACTAGGGTCTGTGTAATAAAATGTAGAATGGCTATAATAAAGCTTATTTTGTAATTTTTGTGTTTTAATATAAATAAAACTGAGTTAAATGGAATATGTCTGATTGTCTGATCTTCAATTACCAAATACGTATGGGTATTGTGGAGCTTGTTTCGACTGACGTCTGTCACGGGTGATGGCTTTTTTCACAGATATCTATCTGAGCTACCGGATTTTTCATCTACTACTAGAGATGGGTGCGTGGGATCAAGAAATGTTAAGAAGTCTTTTGGGACCCACTCGTGAGGAATTTAGAAGTTAGATGGATTCAACTAACCTACATAATGTGATTATTGATGATTTTGTTCGGTTTTATTGCTTCCGCTTGCTGTTGAAACATCGGCCTAACAAATTGGCCATTGCTGAGGAACCCTCTGGAGCCACAGAAAGAAATTTTGTACGTAAAATTAATGAACACCGGTCGTCAATATTTTGAACATTAATATTATGAATCGGCGATTGTTAGAATGATTTCTGATCATGGATCAATGTTTTAGTACACTGAAACAATGAATGACCTAACATTAAGCAATAAACGAAAAACATCAAAAATTGATTCTTTTTTTCATTGGTACAATGTAAAAGTTCATTGAATCAACGTTTGAGAATTATTAAATTGATGTTGTTCGTCTTTAAAACAATAAATTTTTGTTATGGATTTATGAACAGCATACATATAAACACCATAAACGGTATTCATTGTTTCAATGTTTGCTAAACGTTAATATTACGAGCTTGAACATTAAACTTCTAATAAGGAGCTAAAATCAATGATACTTGTTCATAGATCCATAACTAAAAACATTAATATTACGAAGAGCTTACATGGACTCAACGCGCGAAAGTTAATATAAACCGTTTATAGATCCATGATTGTGATCATTAATATTACGTAAAGGCGTACATAGAAAACAAAATACGTGAAAATACGTGTCTTGTTGTGCTCCGTTGTGAATTTTGTGTGATTTGAGTTTTTAGTGGGTAAAATTGTGCCATTCTATTGAGGAGACTATTTACTATTTTTTCAACGAATAGACAATATCTTCATATTGCAAGTGTGAGTACTCTTTTAGTTTTCTTTTAGTAGTGAACTTATTTCAAATATTCATTTAGGTACCTATTGGGGGGGAAATCCACTCACACAAAATACACAATCAAAGATTCCCAGGAGTCATTTTTGTTTTGTACGAAGAATCAACAAGAAGTAGAGGACCTGAAGATTTGAAAAATGTCTATTCAGCTTTTTATATTGTGTACTGGTGAAGACATTAACACAATTCCAAATATTTTCGTCTACTTTGACGACATTGGATATAAATTTCTCCAAATTCTTAAGGCAGTAGACATATGTTTTGAGATTTTTTTTCTTATATAACTTTGACTTTCCCTTGGAATGCAAAATGTTTTGGAACTTTCTAGAAAAGTCATTTTGTAGACATGATGTACCACTAGAAAGCCCAGAAGTTCATAAAATGTGTGAATTTGTAGTAAGTGAATAGAAAATGCGAACAGTAGTTAACATTTTCACTCTCTAGGTATATTATATTTTTTATACAGCGGAAATATATTAAAAATACAAAAACTGTTTGTCAATATAACATGTTACACCTAATTCACTGTAGTAACTTTTGTTTAAAGATAGAATTAAAGTAGCAAATTATCATGAAACCCTCTTGGGGGAAAAATAAGTACTTATTACATCATTAAAAGTGTAACGCCTAATTCGAAAGCTATTTTTGGGACTATTTTATTTCTTTGTATTCTTATTTGCAGATACTGGTTCTTACATCAAATCAATGGACATATAATATAATTTTCAGCCAATGTTGCACCTTTAAACTAAAAAAATTATTGCATTGTACTATTACATTATTTTTATGTTCGTAATATTAATAACCGGTGAACATCGATCAATGTTTATTGTACATTGATTTAACGTACAGCAATCATAAACTAATGGCCGGTGGTCATGGATCCATGCTTTTCGTTTATTGTATCAATGTTTATTGTACATTGATTTAACGTACAACAATCATAAACTAATGACCGGTGGTCATGGATCCATGCTTCTCGTTTATTGTGTTAATGTATGTGGTTCGTAATATTAATAACAGGAAGTCATAGATCCATGTCCTTTATTCATTGATTCAATGTACATTAAACATAACTTGATGAATAAAAAAGTTGAACGTTCATTGTATTAACGATATAGCTCATCGGCTGAAAATTGATGTTGATGTTCATTGATTTGATGTACTTTTTTATTAATATAACGTACCTTTTTCGTTCAGTGAGAAATTGCGATTATGATGGCACAGAAGGCAGACCTCCTCATGAGCCCCCGACGTACAATACATTTGCTATTATTGCGAAATTTATATAGTGCTGGGAGGCAAAATGTTATGCTCAGGCCGCAACTTCAAGACACCACCAACGCCGAACCGGAGGGTCTGCACAGTTTTAATCCATCACGATCTCTTTGTTATCATTATGACTACAACATATCAAAAAAAGGTATTACCTATAAAATGGTATGTATATATGTATGTATATTTGGGGTAACATTCACTGAGACCTAAAAGATCTATTGTGCTCCCTTACTTCTACTTAGTTTCTGAGGAGAGTCTCTGTAGCTAGTAGCTCCTTTAGTCCTATTTCCCGAAGGAATTTTAGGATATCTGCAGGCTTCAGCTTAGGTAAATGTTCCTCTTCTATCCAGTAATCTCCCAGGTACTGTGCTCTAGGATTCTGGAGTGCTGTGCAGTTGGAAAGTATGTGGATGGAGGTCTCTCCTTCCATGCCACAGTATCTGCATTCTTCTTCCTCCACTAATTTGAGCTTTTTCAGGTGCCCATTCAGGCGACAATGTCCCGTTAGGATCCCTGTTAAAACTCTTAGCGCAGTCTTGCTTTGACTTGCATTCATTTGATCTCCGTAGGTTGTAGTCACCCAGGAGAATCTTTGATTGTCTAAGCCCTACTAGATCTTTCCAATGGTCAGATCTTCTCTTTCTTTCGGCTTCACCTATTTCTTCCAGTATTACATTGGAGCTGATTCCGCAAAAAGGTTCAGGCCCCCAGAAGGGTATTTCAGACCCCCTGTTTGCTAGTTCATCTGCTATTTCATTTCCTTCTATTCCAGTGTGTCCTGGAACCCATAGTAAGGTAACTATATTGTTCTCGCCTAATTCATAAAATGGTGCAGGGTCCTTCAATATTTTATTGCATATTGCACCTCCATCTCTAGCCAATGTATTATCTACCATAATTCACTTTAGATATATGGGTATCATATACCTTTAGTAAGGAGGTGAAATAATGACTTATTATTAGGTGGTCGTGGACAAAATTATTTTAAATAGAGAAAGGTTAATAAGAATTAAATAAAAATAGATATCATAAATATGTTCAAAAGTAACTAACCTCAAATTAAAATAATATTGACATATTGACAATTTTTGTGTGGTTAGAGGCGGGGTTTGTTAGTTCAGTTAGTCGCTGTGATGCGCCATGCTCCACTAGCTGCGCACAAACTTTGTGCCAGTTTCTTCCATATGTTTTAAAACCTCTCTTTTATTTATCACTCTATGGGTACGGGTATAAGAAATTTAGGAGAAGCAAAAGTGGTTACTCCTTATGGACACTAGGGTAACGGGTGGAATAAATGACATGAGAAGAGAGAGATAGTCCCTATAGAAAGGAAATAAAGTACGTTCAATACATTTTAAGGAACGGTTTTGTTAATTATTTAGACATTTACCGATGTCGATGTCAATTTTGGTCAATAGTAAGCGAAAAACAATCGTAATGCTTACCAAAAGCGCTTTCATAGCGTTTGGGTTAAAAATAACATATAAAACAGCACTTAAATCACTCACTCACCATGCATTTGTACAGAGCGTATTCAAATTAAAAAGTCACATATCGAGAATTTCGTTCGATCGCAATAAAAATCATAGAAGTCCGCGGTAACAGTAAACAGTAGAAATATTAAAAAAACGGCAGTTTTAGTCTACTAAACGGGTTTCTAGATAGTTCTAGAACGATATTAAGCGAATCAAATTATTTTCCCATAGTTAAGGTGTAAACAAAAGAAATAAATTTTGATTGGAGAACTAGATTGTCCCCCTTTGGCCCCGCAAGATAACTACTGCGGCTTGATTGACGTCAATGCAAATGTGATAAATATACGATTTATACTGACAAATGTTGATGTGGGCTAAAATTAGTTACAGTGTGGCCTTATTTGTATATGTAGAAATGCTATAATTAGATTCTGAATTAAATAGGAAGCGATTAAGACGTTTTAAATACAATAATTAAAATTGAATTTTAACAACCAAAAATTAATTATATGATATCTCAACTACCGAATGAATATTATTATTAAATTTAGACAAAGGCAGATAGTCTCTATTGTGCCCAAAAACAGATAATTACATGTGTAACCTACAAGTAGGAGAAGAAAAGAAAACTAACCACAACATAAGAAAAACTATAGGTGCTCTAGACAATCAAGTCTATTTTTAGATGGTGCAGAAACTGTGGATACATCAAGACTATTGCAGCTGTCGAATACTCTGTTTGGTAAGAAGTTTTGTCTTGATCTGATGGCAAAGTTTTCTTTTTTCAGTTTAAAAAGGTGTCCTACAGGGCGGTCGGTGGATCTTGGTATCAATTTAGGCAGAAAGTTACAACCTGCCAATAATGCATTGGTGTAATACATGGATTGTATAAAGATTGGAATTCTACCAAGGGTTTTAAACCCAGCTCATAAAAGTTTGTGTCTCCTTATTGATTGAAAAATATAATGATGGTTAGAGGAATAGTAGAAAAACTAATTCTTTTTTATTTGCAACATAAGGTAGGTACAGCATTTTATTTATTTTGTTTCAGACCTGTTCCTGTCTTCATAGAAATGGAGAATCTACTTTCTGACTCCTTTTTATTGAAATTTTTGCAGTTTTTGTGAATAATTTCGAAATAATCTGCAATTTGATGTGACATTGGCTTAACTTTACTAAATATAATGTAAGTTTAGACAATATTGTGGTTTAATTCCCCAAAAAAATAAGGAAGTATGAAAAGATAGATAGATTTTATGAAGTGGCTCTTGGCCTATTCCACTGCGACCTTTTCAGATCTATTGTGGTCCTCCAAACTCCAGATTACATTTTTGTTAGCGTGGAGACATAGACATAGAATGTGTTCCACAGTTTCTTCCTCTAGGTAACAAAACCTGCACATATCTTCGTTTGTCAATCCCGTGAGCTTCAAATGCCTATTGAGCTTACAATGACATTGCTACGCTCACCCAGTGTGTTTAGGGCCCGCACGCATTCTCATACTGCTCGGCTGTCTGTGAAGATGGCAATTGAACATTCTGCCTTTTGATTTCATCCACACAGTGGTGAATCGCCGTTATTTCCGACTGGAAAATTGTGAAATTCCTTGATAGGCTTACTGGGAAGGCTATCCCTTGCTTTAGCACTACTATTTCGGCTCCCACGTCGCCTAAGGTCTTCAACCCGTCTGTATATCAAAAAACATCCGCATGAATGGGTACACCTTTTTCCAGTCTTCCCAGCTTGGCATAGTTACTTTGAACTTTTTATCGAAACTATATCTCGTAGCTATTGCATCGATGCCCTGCCTCATTACATAGTCCACTTTTAGTTCCTCGATTAGCTTCCAGTTGTCAGCAGTATGGGTTTGGCTTATGTGTTGCTGACTATATATTAATCTGTGCATTACAGATCTCGCTCACCTTGTATAAATAAATATAGAAGTGACATATTCATTAAGACTCCCATTGCAGCTATAGGAGTAGTTCTTATGGCACCTGTGACACACAAGCAAGCCAGCCATAATGTAAGTTTAGTAAAAATATGTTTTTCTCCGATCGTGGGAGAAGTTACACTATTTTGACCTGTTTTCTATGCGCAAAGCTCAACATTCCGGAATAGTGGGCAGTTGCTAAGCAATAACAGTGCGGTAATATTCTTACCGCACTGCTGTAGCGTGCGGTAATGTTTCAAATGGATTATTACAATAAAATGGAACAAAATATGGTTTTAATTTTTATATTGATGAAGTTAGTATGATATAAATAAACGGAACATCTAAATTATAACGATATTCCTGAACACAAATTAATTTTGTCAATATAATTTATATTCATTGTACAGTTTGTACAATTTGTAAATTGTACTGGAGGGCAACGAGAATTTATACAAGTTGAAGCTGCATGGCTAATTGTTTGGTTTATCTCGTTACCACTTCTACATTTCAATATAAACGTAGGGAAACCTATCTAAACTTACTTGATTACAACTTAAATGGAACATTTTTTAATTAATTTTTAAATGTAAATCAACGATCGAAGAAAAAATAGTATGTATTATTCGTGGGAAAAGCATATTCCCAAAATCATCACAGTCGTTTGGGAATATGATGCTTTTCCCACTAATTATACAATATACTATTTTTTGAGATAAATAATATATAAATGTTCGATAAATTGATATTTAGATCATTTGTTATGTTATTATGTGAAGTTTAATGAAAATTTTAAATTTGTGTTGATTTTAAAATAGAAAAATAAAATATAATTCTATTTTTTGTAATGAAATAATTATATAATAAACAATTTTTAGACAATTTGTAAAATTTACCTTCCCACAATCAAAACCAACCAACTTAAATAACCCGCCTTCAAAAATTAGTTCGGGCACCTCTTCGTGGTGCGCCTCGATCAACGTTTTGCCAACTGTTACTACAGTATCGACAACTCTCATTATATTATTAGACCAAGTACGGTAGTACGGTAGCAGTGGGTTATTTTTACCGATTACTAGCACTACACATTTTTCATTGTTCAACTAAAAAACTGAGAACACCAAATGAAGATAGAGTTTAAGTCCAACTGGACGGTTTGTTGGTTGGTGATTGGATTTGTATATATCTTTGTGTCGTCAGCGTAGAAAGATATTTTGTAGTTACGAGATAAGGTAGATCGCTGGAGTAAACCGTAAAAAGCAGAGGACCAAGAACAGATCATGTGGTACTGAACTTTGCTCGTTACATTGTCATATCAGTGTTTAGTTAAGTTAAGAGAATAATATTGTTAAAATCTTTTGCGTAAATAACCGCAGGCATGTTTTTATAAAACTGTAACAAATCTTGACGCCCTCTATGACAAATACCTTTCTAAATAGCAACCCAACCTCTGAACGGATTATCTTCTAGCATTGCTATTTGATTTTCACTAAACTTCAGAGGAAAAATTCGCCGACTATCCGGAAACCGATCATACCTCCATTCAATGTTCCAAATCACATGTGAATTAGCCAATGCCATTCGAGCATGCATAACTGAAACTCATCATATCAAAAGTCGTAGTGAACGTAAGTTAACCTCGTTAGTCCATTCATTAAATACATTTGAAAATACAAATAAACGGGTGTTCCGAAAGGATCGTGTTTAGAATGTTATTGGTCGTTCGACGGGGGATCAATGCAAGTCCAGAATTCGAATTGTCATTGACCGCAGGACATGGCGAAAGTGGTAATCAAATGTCACATTATTGAAAACAACAAGGTTATTGTGGTCTTCCCTTTATTTAGAGTTCGATATCTATCTTTATTCTTTTTGTTAGACTTGTTATCCTGGACACCGCCTCCCTTGCATAGCTCTCTGCCATAGATTTTTCTTCTCCGAGTATAGGCCTTCGCACTCATAGAGTATATGCTCCGCGGTTTCGTCTTCTTCCTGGCAGAACCCAGATATAATAGGTTTGTTCCAACAACCACCTTCTGATTAGTACGTGAACGTTCGTGAACTTATTTATGTACGAATCAAACGTTCGAGAACCTGCACGTGAGTTAATCCAGTGTATTTTTAATTATCGCCTTGTTCATATATCACTGTCCTCTGATTCTTCATCTGCAGAATCATCACTTGAGATCATTTCTGGATCGTCATAAATCGGTGCTCTCACTTACATCCACGACTACGCGCTGCCTATCTCTTTCTATTAAAATTTATTTTCATGTTTTTCGATAATTAAACCCCAACAGAAGTGTCTGCCTTTTTGAAATTAAGACGCTGTTAAAATGGCAGAGTGAATCAAACACTTCATTTTGTTTTGAACAAAAAAACAACTTGAGGGAGTTTTTATTATATGTTAACCCCCTCAAAAGTGTCTGCCTTTTTAATTATGTATTTTATATGCTTTGAAATTTAGATTTCTGTTTGTTGGCCTCTGAATCAAACACTTTTTTTGGGCCAAATTTTTTCATACCTTCCTCCTATGCGCAGTACCTGGTGTCCCCAGGTAGGGCTTGCCAACACTTGCTTACCTACTCAGCTATCCATTCGATACTAAAGCACAAAATTTCAAGGTGAATCAAACACTTCATGAAACACGTGTTACTAGCTCTCCGACTAATTACCTAACCTTAAAACATGACAGTTTAGTTAGATGAACGGTTCTACATCCAAATCTCTGATGAAAATTATCGTTCGCCGACACGTTTATGAACGTGTCCAGTTTTTGTTGGAACGCATTTTTATCAGTCCGTGGAATTGTCGGAACAGAAATTTTGTTATGCGCTTGATCGTGACGTTCATGTACGCATCCTTTCGCTCAGTTGGAACAAACCTAATATACACGCAGAACCTATATAGGCTGTCATAGGCTGGCCAATTGTGTGCATATGTTTCCTAAGCCTACAATGTCCGGTCAACATATCCACCATCATTCTCGTCGTTTCTCGACTTTGACATAGTGGGTTGTGTGACAGTTTGGCTGAAGGGCTTTTAAGGAATAATTTAGCGTGCCTTTGTCCTGGGGTTTCATACCACCATCGCAACGCCTGGTTTTTTATCTAAATGTGAGGTTATAATAAGTAGTTTTTCAAGTATGCTGCCTGAAAAAATGTTATTTTAAATGCTAAGCCTCCAGACTAAATATTAGGTACTTTAGTTACATGGAAACAATGATATCCGACCATTGACATTATCCTATTGACGTCAAACAGTAGATAATGGTATATAAACCATTTAATAATAATAATAATAATAACGGGGTTGATTATTAAAAGATTACGCATAATACAATTACCAATTTCCCTATGAATAAATCATTAAAATGTAATAACTTTATAATTACTATAAAAAAAGTCTTCCAAAGATGTTTTTGAAAGAAAAAGTGGGAACGTGATTAAGAGAATAATGGAAAACTATCACTAAATTAAAAATTATGTTAAGACAATATTATAAGATGTTTATGGTACACTCTATACCTATATTTTGGATTTTGGGAATATTTCCATTATCATTATTTTAAAGATTTTCTCTGAATAGTAATTTTTGATCTTTGCTTGTTTTTCAAAGCATTGTACAAAAAGAGAATAGTAGTTTGTACAACTATTGCCCAAGGGTCACTTTTCCTACGAGAGCAGATCTAGCGAGTGGGAAGAGTGATTAGCGTACAAGTTGTACACAATATTTTTTCTACAAACACATTTATTGATTAAGGATGTACAGTAATTTTCATAGTTATTTTATTTGAACTTAAAAAAAAGAACTTACAATATGGAAATAAATAGAAAAATGAGTTAAATATGTAATTAATTGTAAAATTTAATCTCAGGTCATAATTCCTAAAATGATGCTTAATAGATTATTTTATAATTAATAAATTAAAATGAATAATGAAATAAATAGGTTACTTACTTTTAGTTTAAATTTGGAAATTGTATACCAATAAGAAATTCACTATTAACCTTGAGTATCGAGGTTGAATTGTCAAAAAAAGTTGACAGGTCACAGATAGCTTTGTTTGACATTTCGGTGCGGAAAAGTGTCATAGTACGTACTTTTTCTACGACAACCCTGATAAATTTTCATTTCATAACCGTAATTTCAATCATAAACAAGCGCATTTTATACAGAATTTCATTTTTGCATCGGCTGCTAGGCAAGTTGCTAAGCAACCAATGCGAAATGGAATATTTCGTGTTAGTTCTAGGTTCACTCTATAATCACGACGACTACGGTTTGTCAGATTATGACGTCCAGCGACAAATTGATGAAATGTCAGCAGATCGTTTCTGTTAAAGTTTTAGTAGGTAACGAGTAATTTGTTTTCTATAAAAATACATTTTTATATGCTTCTATTTCTGTCTATCCATTAGAAATAGCAAAAAAAATATTCACATATTTCTTCAATTTATATTTTAATTTTGATAGAAAACTCATTAGCGGCGAATTCGGGGTAATGAAATATTATCAGTTTTTGCAATCTATGCATGTATTAAACGTGAACGATATGTTGTCATAGAAAAAGTATAGTATACAACTCGCAACAAAATGGGCATCATTTTGTGCTCATTGCATAATATACTATTTTCATCCTATGGAAACAATTCTGGGAGCAGTCGTTTAACTAACTTGTTGGTACATTCAAAATAGACTTTTTTAATGCTTTGACTGCATCCTCTAGAACCATTGACCATGCAGTTCATGTCGTTGGTATAACTGTCCGTACCAGCCACACAAAATAAATATCTTGAAGCTTTACATAACTAGAAACGCATTTTGTGATCACAAAGAAGTACAAAATGGGACGTAGCACTTAAACGGATGAGGCAAAACCAAAAGCATAACGATGGGAAAATATTTCTTAACCATAACCGTTACTTTTCATATTTTGTTATTCGAGAACAGATTGAATCTAATTTTTCAGCCATTTTTTGAAATTCCCTGGCTCATTATTGATTAGTGCAAATTTTCCTGATTTTTCTCTACCTTTTTTGTGCGAACTATAAATTTTCCGACATTTCCATTCTTTTTGGGTGATATTTTCTTTTTCCCTGACTCTGATGTATTTCAGGCGGAGATTTATGCTCACGAGAAGAGGTTCAACAACGACATTTGAACCAGAACCACTCCTTGGGGCCACAAATAAAGGTCCGAGGACAAAAACAAAAGTGAGTAAAAAGCCAACACAGACTACAGTGTATGAATAATTCAAAGCAGGTACATAGTAAGACCTTTAGAGGTGACACATGTGTTAATCGATCGAAGAACTACTGAATATCAGTACAAATAAGATAAGAATTATTACAGGATATCTTACGGGTCATGCCACGGAAAAAGATCACCTGCATTACGGGGATCGAAGATGCAGACTTTGAGGCATGAGAAGTGAGACCGTAACAAATATATTAGCTGACTGTGAGGCACTGGACTTGAGGAGACAGAATTTTGGAACAAGCTAATCTGTCCCCAGAAATATATAACATATAGCTTATTGTTCAAAGGATAAATCTTTTCAAAAGGGTCCGGTACAAAATGTCAACAGAGAAATTAACATAATTAGAAATAAATTATGACACAGAACTAATCGTGATCACAGATATTTTTGTTAATTAACGGAAAAGTTAAGATGTATTTTATGCTAGCAGTTCCAAGCAAATATTCGAGGCATGATCGTGAACAATACTACTACAAAATTATTGCCATGCGGCCATTGCAAGTGGCATTGTGTATTTGTTTACGTTGGCACCTCTTTAATTTTGAATCAACTTTACAGATTTTAAATAGAAGGATTTCAGCCATTTATAGATACATTATTATTTTGTTTTAAAATCCGTATTGGCAAACAGGCAAGTCCTATCCTGTGTGGTGAAGTAAGAGAAGCGTAAAGGCAATAGGCACTGAAGTGGATCCACGGTTAGAAAATCAAAGGTCACCATTGACGTCAATCGGTGCGGTGTACAGTGGTAGGTGATTGCTGACTATAACTTAAGATATGTTTTCTCATTTTCATATTATATGCGTAGGTATTTGAATTTGCAGTTGATTTTTCATTAAATCTATCTGAATCAGGAACTCGAGTTGATATGCTACGCAGAAATTACATAGATTTTGTTTTATACCGAGTGACTCATGAGTTCGAACCAATAACCTGGGAGATAGTAGAGGGGCTGAAAAATATAAAATTAAACATCCTGCATACCAAGAGACAGTTGGCAATTATGAAAATGTGTTTTTGGGATACTTACTTAACCCTATACAAAATATGCATAAAAAAATTATATAAAAATCTACTAGCAAGAGATTATTTTAATTATTTTTTCATAGTCGATTTTTGTTTTGAAAAATACCTATTAGAGGTACGTGTGTGTGTCAGTGTGTCAGATAAAAGAATTATTCGGTAATTAGGTCAGAAATTAGGTTTTTTTAATTGATAACGTAATAATAAACCCAGAAATTTGGAATGGTTGACCTAGATGACTATCTGTTCATACCTGTAATGGTAAACTGGTCAAAGTTTTAGTGGTGTGATAAATAATAATTAATATTGACGTATTTAAAGTTATTTGAATATCAAAAATTTTTATCAATAGGCATAGCTTGTGTTTTTATGAACATTTTTTCAAAACAAATTTTGACCGATTTTTATTTGATTAGTTTTGAATGACATGAAATTTTCTTTGCAAATTCATCAAATAAAAAACGTCGAAAATTATAAAAACTCCGATATTTCAAGTTTTGGAATGATTATTTTGTGATAAATTATAAGAAATAGACAAAGTTATCCTTTACAATTTAAGGTTGGACTTTAACCTCGAATAACTTGTAAACCAGTCAAATTAGCGAAAAATTATCTCCGACCCTTTTTATAGATCGTTGAATTTCCTACAAGAATATGTGTTGATTTCCACGAGATAATCATTCGTTAAAGTGCATTAAAAATGCAAACAAAAAAAAAGAAAAATTCCTATCTATGTTATTTAAATGGGAAGTGAAAGAATACGATGAGTCACCTCTTAACATATTAACAATAATATTAGGGACTAACAAAGGAAAAGCCCACCCTACTTTATATATACAGTGTGACCCATTTTGTTTGAAAGTACCATTGTAAAATCCGCATTTCTCAACCGATTTTTTTTTTTTATTAGATTCAGTTTCAAAAACAGTATCTTCTGTATGTTCCTTGTGGTATATTATTCATTCTTTTTTTAATTTCTTGGGAAATTAAACCACAATATTTTTGAATTCTTTATTTCAACGTTTCGGTAGCGTTCCAGCTACCGTTTTCAAGAAAAAATAAGTAAAAATTGATTTTTATTCCTAACTGACACAACGGAAAAAATTTGACAACTAGACAATCAAAAATATTTTGAAAAAAAAAAACTTCAAAATATTTTTGATTGTCTAGTTGTCAAATTTTTTCCGTTGTGTCAGTTAGGAATAAAAATCAATTTTTACTTATTTTTTCTTGAAAACGGTAGCTGGAACGCTACCGAAACGTTGAAATAAAGAATTCAAAAATATTGTGGTTTAATTTCCCAAGAAATTAAAAAAAAAAGAATCAAAAACAGTATTTTGGCACATATTTTCAGAGCTTAATTATTATTTTCAAGACACTGGATTCAAAATCATCACAAATGTAGACTACCAGAATTTTATAAAAAAAGTTTTACTCACGACAAAGTTATTTATTACAACATGAATTTGGAGAAAGTGGTATTTTAATTAATTTTTTACGTAAAATGTGGATCAATTTTAAAAATGGCAATATGGTAAACAAAGAGACTAGGAATCAAACATATTGCACAGTGAAAATTTAAATCCGATAGCTTAACCCATTTTGGAGTGATAGGTTCTAAAAGTAATGTAAAATTGTTCTTAATAATTTCATTTATTAACAAAATGAAATCAACGAGTCGTGACATGAAAATCCAAATTTATAACAATACATTAATTCTGCTGCTTTGCAGTGCACAAAATTGAAAAAAATATTTATTGAGACTGGAGCAGAAACCAAACTCATCAAAAAAATGTGCAGGCTAGAAATTTTAATGACTGTGTTGTCATAGACTACTTTGCCAACAATCGAGATTATTAAGCATAATTTTACTTTTAGAAGATATAACTCCAGAAGGGGTTAAGTTATCGGCTTCGAATTTTTACTGTGCAATATGTTTGAGTCCTTTATTTGTATACCATGTTGCAAGGGTCTAGAAAATAATAATTATTAAGCTATGAGAATTTGTGCCAAAATACTATTTTTAATACTAAATCTAACAAAAAAAATTAATCAAAATCGGTTGAGAAATGCGAGTTATACAGGGGGCGCTTCCAAACAAAATGAGTCACACTGTACACAAAAATTTATTTTAAAGTACAGGGAGGTGCTCTGAAACGCCCTAGTTTATAACCGCTAAACTGTGACAATTTGTATGTATGTATGTTTGTAACCGAATCTTTTGGAAGCGTTTGACCTACTTTAAGGGCCCCCGCAGACTGCAGACTTTTTATCGACCGATAGTTTGGTCGACTTCATAATCAGTATGGAGAGGAGTGCATTATCGGCCGATACTGAATCGCTGTAGTCTGCGCATATGCATTCCTCTCCATACTGATTAAGAAGCCGACCAAACTATCGGCCGATAAATAGTCTGCAGTCTGCAGGGGCCCTAAACGAACAAACCTAGAACCATTTTTTTCTACAAACGTCAAAAAATGACAAATGTGATTTTGAACCTTTATGTCCGCAATCAAGCAAAAATCGAAGAAATCATTTATTTATTAATGTATAAGAATAATTAAGTAATTACTTGATTTGGAAAAACAGTTTAAGCCAGTTCAATACTATTTTTCATATTAGGCTAAGCATGTTACTTATTTTAGAACAATATTTTTGAGGTTTGTAGGAAAAATTTTTTTTCAACTCGGCTGCAAAGTAGCCTTTCGCGCACTAGATACAAAAATAACTATTTTAGTTTACGATTACCTATAAAGCGTGTTTTTCAGTTTTTTTTCTTAATATTTAATTTAGTATAGTCAAAATATGGCTCTCCTTACCTTTAACCTACATAATTTGACCTTACAGTGATTAACAGTAAATTTGAGCAAGCAATAATTATTGAGAAATACCAACTTTGTGTATATCATAAATTGTCGGTATAACTTGGTAAAATAATGATAGCGGCTTGTAAAAGTCGTCGTATGTTTAACAAGTTTCACGAAAATCGATTTATTTTCATGGAAGAGTATGTAGGACAAGGACGCGATACGTACCAATATATTGTACAGAGTGGATCAGCAACAAGGGAAATTAAAAATTCATAGAAATATTTACCATACACTTTTCAAGAGATAACCATTTATATGCAAATATGTCTATCCACCATAGACGTAGGAAAAAGTTTGTAGAGGAGACAAGAAGTCAAGTATCTAGGTTTGATTCTGGACAGTAAACTCCTGTGGAATAAACACGAAAAGGAGATTGCCTACAAGGTGAAAATGGCTCTAATGGTGTGTAGGAATCTAGCAGGGAGAAATTGGGGTTGCAGACCAATTATCACTTATGGAGCCATTGCGTGGAGTAGTAGAACTAGTCTATTGACGATGAGAGAAAGCCTCACCAACTCACCAAAATTCAAAGACTAGCCTGTATATGTATTACAGGAGCAATGAGAACATGCTCAACGGCAGCCATGGAAGTGATTTTCAGCCTCCCCCCTTCTACATATGGTGGTGGGAAGTGTTGCAGGAAGAACAAGATACAGACTAGGTAGAGGGGGAATTATTAAAAAAAACCACCTCCTCACTTAGAAATCAGACAACCTGGGACATTCCACAAGACGGTATGATGAAAAAGTACAACTTTTCGAAGAAATCCGTTACGGAATTAAGCAACAAGAAGGAATGGGATCCAAATACCATTACCAGACTTGGAAAGAATGCTATTCAATGGTACACAGACGGCTCGAAAGCAATAGGAGAAACTGGGATAGCAGTGTTCGGGCCAGGAACCAAACCCTCCAAAAGCTTAGGAAAAAACTTGAATATTTTTCAAGCGAAAATCCACCCCATAAGAAAGTTATGTATTGATAAAGGATACAAAGGACAAAGGATTATCATAATGACAGATAGTCAAGCAGCCATTAAAGCACTGAGCTCTTGTGTTATCAGTTCCAAAATGGTGTGGGAATGCCTAGACAAACTTAGGGTCGTTTGCACCGGTCCACCTTAAATGTTCATCTCATCTAAGGTCTACTTAAAGTTAAGGTGAACCTTAAACTTTAGATGGTTTGCTAATCTGCTACTTAATGAAATCTTAGATAAGTGGCGAGAAGCTATGGCAACACTGAGAAAGCTACAGACATTCAAGAGATATTTGTGTTATCGAGTTTGATTTCACGAAGTTTGATTGTTGATTCTTTTTGTGACTGATGGTTTAATAAAAATGAATATTAATAATTGTAATGATAATAATATTAGAAAAAAGAGGACTCCAAATTTCACTGGACGAGAGAAGACAGCTCTTTTAAACCTAATATTTAGTCATAAAACAATTATTGAAAATAAAAGGACCGATGCAATTACCTGGCGTGAGAAGGAAAACGCGCGGATTAAAATAACTTCGTTATTTAATAGCCAATCTCTGGAATACCACGAACAAAAGAGTCGTGTTCGATTTCTACCTCAATTAGGTTCAAAATGTTTAGGCATAGGTGTTGTCACCCCAAATCGCGAAAAGAATGTCAAATCATCCCAGCTGTTGAAATATTAATTTCTATGATAAATCCTTCTGGGGTTTCCATGAAAGATCAAGTTAAGATCGTCTTAATCGTCATCGTCAGGATCAAATAAATTATTCATAATTATTTTTTCAATAAATAATGAAGACAAGCCACAGCTAAAAAAAAGGAAAATACCACAACAACAACACGCATGTCAAATAGTAAACTTACTGTCAGATTGAAGTTTAGATGACATTAAGGAGAACTTTAAGCGGCACAATTCTTAGGCTTAACTAAGTACACCTTAAGGTGCACCTTAAACCTCAGTTGATAACCCGTGCAAACCAAATTGTTATATTAAGGTCACCTTAAAGTTAAGCTTCACTTATCTTTCGCTAAGTATAACCGGTGCAAATGGCCCTCAATGAACTAGTCGAGAACAATATAACCTAACCTTACTATGGAATAAAAGGAAATGAAATAGCAGATGAACTAGCAACGAGGGGAGCTGAAATTCCTTTCTGCGGGCCTGAACCCTTTTGCGGAATCAGCCCCAATGTAATATTGGAAGAAATAGGTGAAGCCGAAAGAAAGAGAAGATCTGACCATTGGAAAGATCTAGTAGGGCCTAGACAATCAAAGACTAGGTGACTACAACCTATTCAAATCAGGTCATCAGGTCCACATACTTTCCAACTGCACAGCATTCCAGAATCCTAGAGCACAGTACCTGGGAGATTACTGGATAGAAGAGGAACATTTACCTAAGATGAAGCCTGCAGATATCCTAAAATTCCTCCGGGAAATAGGACTGAAGGAGCTACTAGTTTCAGACACTCTCCTCAGAAACTAAGTAAAAGTGAGGGAGCACAATGGATCTTTCAGGTCTCAGTGAATGTTACCCCAAAAATACATACATACATACATACAAGGGGATCATTGCTTTGTGAAAATTTTTATTAACCATAGGCTACGATTGAAATTTTCAGGTTGGTTAATATACTTGCTAAAATTTCCTCCAATCATAGGCGTAACATAGATTGTTTGAAAAATATTAATTTTTTGTAGAAATTTCCACTTGCCATGGAAGTGCGATAAAATTAATAAAGGGAATTAATTTATCCTGATATGACGAACATTCTCTTCCTCGACAATTGAACGGTGATAAATATCAATTTTATACAAAATTAACTTCTATTGAGCTACCTGAATAACAAAACTTTGTACAAAAGTGTAGCATATTATGTAAATTAAATCCATATCGCCGCCAATGACTGGTACCATTTTATAAAGCCGTCCTGTATACGATGAATTTTAGTAACCACTCTTATGGAGTACGAAATTAACACCCAAACAATATCTCCTACATAAATTTTGTCCAAAATCAATTGCATAAATTTCCTTCCATTAGTCAAACTTTACATATTTCTTGGGAAAAAAAATAAAACGATTTGGTTTCAAATGCATTATGTTTACAGTCGAATCGAATTATACAAAGAAATAATTATTTATTCATAGCGTAACAACTACATTATGTAGATCCACAATATTGTATACTCTATTATTATTTATTGCTCCAACAACCACGATAATAAATAACAAAAAGCGTAAATAAACAAGAAACTTGAATAGTAGTAGTAGTATTGCTATCGCCATCTAGTAGTCAACGAACGAAGTTTGGCATTGAGTAGATAAGAATGGTTGCTTATTCATTATAAAATTTACTAATAATCTTTTTTACAGTTTTTGGTAAACTATATACTAATGACATACTAAGGATAGACTCTGGGATAGACTTCACACATTATTACACTTACAGTATGTCCCCCTTAGTTGGAATCATATAGAAAACTTTATTATTATTAATTTTGGGAAAAATTATGATTATTCTTCATAAAATTTTCAGCAATCTCTGAAACCTAGAATACAATTATCAAATATCAAATATTTTAGTCGTATACGAGGTTTGTCAAAAAATATGTGTTTTACTAAAGAGTAGAGTAAAGTACTTTTTTCTCCGATTGGCAGCAAATATTAATTTTGCTGACTGATATCAATCAGCAAAGTGATTACTTTGCTACCTGTGATTATACATTTCCATAGCAGCCAACCAAAATAAATCTCTTGGGAATTGTAATAATTCGCAAATACAATATCCTCATTATGAACAATCGGAGAAAAAATTATATGTTCAACTCGGCAGCAAAGTAGATTGACTGCCTTAGCTGGATTCTACTACTACTTTGCTGCCTAGTTAAACAAATAACTATTAAATTTGACATCATCAGAAAATGTTACTAAAAATAGGTGATCAGAATTAAAAACTACGTTTCTTCTGAGGAACAAAAATTTTTTAACCAAAATTCACGACAAGCAGTAAAACCTAATAATAAAAAAAACAATAAACAATATTATTATGAACACAACTATTTAATCCCTCGTCTTATGCTCACCTCGGAAAAGACCGATTTTAATTCTCATTCCATGTATTTTCAGACACTTTCTCACTATCATAAATGTCTTAAAAGCACTTTAAAATACATATTATAATATCAATCAAAAACCCAATAAAATCACAATTATAAATAAAATCTTATTTAAGAATATCACCAAACGGGAAGAAGTAGTTCGAGGTTGCCAAACTGAAAACTTATAAAATATTTTTCATATGGCATTTGTAGAACATGAAAAATCTTGACCGAAAAAAAATAGTATGTTGGACTGTGGGTTACTCATACCTATTTTAATTGTTTCCCACTTTTTTCTTATATTTTTTTATGAAATTGAAAATTCATATGACAAAAATCAAAAAACACAGTTAAAAGATTTATGTAGTCAAAAATTTATTGTCGATCATCAATTTTGGAATTCGAAATTCTAAAAATTCGAGTATCCCCTTTGAAGTCGATACTGAGAAACTTCTTTAATTGAAAAATTTTAAAATACATAAAAATATTGAAATCTTGAATTTTGCATAAGTTTTGGAAGATTCTTTTTTCCTTCAGCAGAACTTCTCTAACGGACATGTTTTTCAATATTCCCAAGTATCCCCTTTGAAATTATCACTGAGAAACTCTTTTAATTGCAAAAGTTCAAAATAGATACATAAAAATAGTAAAATCTTGAATTTTGCATAATTTTCGAAAAATGTTTTACCTAAATTGCAAAACATATGTTAGGGAAGCTGTACGAAGTATTAAGATTTTAAAATTATACAGTGGGTTTTCTAGAATAGAAAAAGGAAAGAAGTTTTCATGTTTTTACTCTATTGCTATGTATGAGTGCAACCAGATTCATATTGATCGAGTGTAAGCTTAAATTCAGAATTGAAATTGAAAGCACTCTTTAATACAGGGTGTCCCACGACGAGTGAAAACTATCTGTATATGGCAAAATACTTATAGTAAAATCATGAAAATTTCTACGTTTGGGTTTTAGGATACGATCTTTTCAACTAGAATATTTTCAAAAATGGCAGACTTCCGGTTCTACCGGAAGCCGACTGTAACTTTGTTAATTTAAACGGAACACCCTGTATATTAATACATTTTTGAAATCTACGTAATATTTTAGTATACTATTGTCTTAGAACTGTTTTCGAAAAATGCACACTTTTTGAGTTATTGATTTTTTTGTAGAAAATTTGACCGTTGAAGACCCTTATTAATTATTTTTTTACGAGGGGACCCTTGAAGATATGAAAATGGTTTCTCTTCGGTTGCCTTAAGCAAGCTCAAACGTATTCGAATCTATGTTGAAAAATTTTTCATTTTATACAGGGTGTGTATAAAAAGTGTTCAAAGTTTAACTTCATAAATATCAAATTTCTTAATTTTTTCACACAGAACCACCCTGTTTTTTCTATTTTAATGCATTCAGGGGAAAAAAATAAGGCAAGTTCATGTATACTTTCCTATACCTAAACCTTACCGTTATCCAGATATTAAATGTTTTCTGTAAATTTTTAGAGATGCAAGTGTGGTCTAAATTTTGATATAAGCACTAAGAAATAAAAATTATTATGTGAATTTACTTTTAATACATGACAAAGTTTTTACAAGAACATGTGCTTTATTTGCAGTAAGATATCCAGATTGACCGCGATCGAAATCGCACATTGTTAAAAGAATACTTAACAATTTTAAACTGTTAAACTTTGAACACTTTTTATACACACGCTGTATAAAATGGAAAAAATAAATAAATAACTCAAAAAGTGTGCATTTTTCGGAAAAAGTTTTCAGACAAAAGTATACTAAAATATTACGTAGATTTCAAAAATGTATTAATATACAGGGTGTTCCATTTGAAATAACAAAGTTACAGCCGACTTCCGGTGGAACCGGAAATCGGCCATCTTTGAAAATATTTTAGTTGAAAAGATCGTATCCGAAAACCCAAACGTAGAAATTTTCATGCTTTAACTGTAAGTATTTTGCCATATAGATAGTTTTCACTCGTCGTGGGACAACCTGTATATCACACGAGACACAGATAAGGAATTCGAATAATCTTCCCCTCTAGTGTCCAGGCGTATACGACTAGTGTCTCGTGTGAAAGGTTCTTTATTACGGGATACATTTTGTATGTCTCGAATATTGATTCTAGTGGCTGGCCAAAAAGTGTCTCGTTTGAAAGCACTTTTAAGGTGGTACTTTGGAAGTTATTTTTTTTTAATGAATGCAATAATAGTATCTTTACATTACATTACATTTCTTTTACGACTTTTTTGAATGAATCCACAATCAAATTCTCAACAGACAAGGCTACATACTTCTGGAATGTTTTATTTAAATTTTGATGAGACATTTTCCATTGTTTGAATGTTTCTAATTTTATGACGCAAATAAAACGAATTATCGGCATTAATTAAGTACTAAAACTGCACTAACTACAGGTAAGTATGATTTCGAACAGTTGTAAACTTTTAGTTTTTTTTTTATAACATACGTAAATATATGTATAAGTTATGTAATCTGGTCAATTACCAATATGCAACTATGTATAAAATGCGGCAATTATTATTCTCTTCAACAAATCCTTTTATACAGTATGTCCCAACTTTTGGGATACCACAGGTTTTACTAACTTAACCTGAAATGGTTTATATTTTAATTGGATACACTAAAAAAATGAATAGAAAATGTATTATAACGTTTAATTCACTTTATATTTACAATTACTTAATTTATATTTACAGATTTATATGTAATATTGTCCTTAATTAATAATTTATATCATACACTAAACACACTAATTATAATTTATATGAGAGTCACTTAATAAACACTTTATCGATGCGCGATTGCTTTCCTTCAGTATAAACACTAACTGTTCATCTATATGACTATATGACGACTATTCTGTGTGCAGCGATGCCCGTCTATTTATATCGCGCGTGGAGTATATTTCTAGAAATCTCTCGTTCTGCCGAAGGCGCTGGATAGACTAGAAATCTCTAGACAAGTGGGAAGGCGCGGGGTAGGTAGTCTTCTCGATGGTTCTCGACTAGTGAGCGGAGGAGTCATAGTCGTCTTCACTGGGGCACTCGCGTAACAGTATAACGATTGAAGTATGGTTAGTATTTTGACAATTTTTAAACAAGGTAAGTATAACTATATAATCCCATTTAATTGGTATTAGAGCTTGTCCTTCGACGACGTACAGGGTTTCTCATGATATTTTGATTAAAAAAATATACAGGGTTTCCCATTTAAAATATTGAAGATGCATTTTATTGGGCACCCCCTGTAAACAAAATTCAGTCTGCATTTTGTGTCGGTGCAGATGAAGGATACAACTTTCATTTGAAACTTTTATTGTGTATTCCCGAAATTAATGAAAATAATTGGGGGTCAAAATATAATGTACCAAAAAACAATCAAAATCAAATGGGAAGTCTATAGCGATCGAGGTATTTTCAGATTTATGATTATAAACTAACATATAACCATCAAATTGTTGGTATTTATCACTTAAACGTCTGCAATATTGCATTCAAAGTTACTATGCGTAACTGTACACAGTAGGTTCTATACACCTTTTTAATTACTACGCCAAGCAATAGGTGGATATTTTTGACAAAATCCTAGTATGAAAAATCATATATTGCGTAGTATCATTTTGATGTGTTTTGAACATGCAAATGTTGTTCAGTCATTTGTTATAAACATTTAAAAGAAAAAAAACTTTTTTTATGGTGCTTTCCATATAGCGTTAAACGTACTGAAAGACTCTCAATGGTATGTATTGATAAATTGTAGATAATTGAAATACGAACAAAATGAGGGGTGGAGCAAGTCAATTGGATATTTAGGAGCCGATAAAATTAGGAAAAACAGGAAAATTAGTATTTTTTTGGAAATCCATGTCTTCGTAATTTTTCTGGATGCGTCGTCGATTGTCCGGTTTTAAATTATAAAACTGTTTTAAAAAGTATAGACGTAGAGCAACAAAACGTATATTTTAATATCCTTTGTATGATTGCATTATCCATGTTCTACTATAGGATTTTTGTCAAAAATTACTATAGTCGCATGCTCCGATGCTTGGCCTATTATAAGTAGTAGAACTGTGTGTGAATATTTACAGTGACAGTATCTCATGCATGCTTTTAAAATTGTTTAAATTTTACCTTATCGATAACTACATTTTGGATACTTTCTTGTCTTTTCCGGTTCTTTTTATCGCCGGATAGAAACTGTAACATGAGAAAATATATAAAATTTCGGAAAACATATCAAAAAACACCACTTGAAGAAGTACAAATTACATTTTTTTCCAAATATAATCAATTTTTCTTTAATTGATAGTTGGAGAATGAAAAGACGAATGCTTTGTTATAAAAGATGTCTTGTGCTACCTCGAATTTAGGCTCCTATTAAAAATATTGAATGGCTATAATTTTAAAAAGTATAGTACATTCAATAGCCTTCTTGGTATGCGTCATGGATTGTGACGTATATCCGGGTTTTCGGTATATCGTTGATTTTATTTGCTATAGCTAACCTTAAATTTGATAAATACAATCATCAGAATCGTATTCAGCCAAACTCAAAAGAGATTTGAAATTCATAAATACCAGCTTCTTTTTCTAATTGTTAATATTTTTTTGATATTTGACATTGTAAATATTGAATTTATTTGTTCCTGTTTGTATATTTTCATTACTGCACTTTGCTAGTAGAGACAAACTTCTGGCAGAGTGCAGAGTGTTCTACTGGCTGGGGTCATTTTCCAGCTATGGGGGACAATATTTCATCTTCAAGGAGTAAGGTTCCCTAATTACTTCACCTTTTAAGAAATGTGGTTCCTAATTTCTCCAAGTGCTTCTCTCTTCCACGAGTTGGTTTTTTTTTTCAAAAGACATAGGTGGACTATGTCGTTTCCCATTTTTTTATTATTATCCCCCATTTCTTTTACAGGCTTACTATTTTTTAAAAGACATAGATAAGCTATGTCGTTCCACATTTTCCTACATATTGTCCTGCCTTTCTTTCACAAGTTCGTTCTTTCCTCAACAAACATTGGCAATCTTTTCTATTTTACCTGTCAAGTTCGCTAATATTTACCAGCTTTCTTGCTATATTGACTTCCTTTACGGAAGCACCTATTACCACTCTGTGGCAAAGTATTTGCTCCTAGGTTGTCGGTAAGCCTCGCTTACAAAGCGAGCAGTCAACCCGATGGGGCGAGAGCGCTTAAGTGTTTTCCGTTTGTTGAAGTGTATGGATTTTAAGTACTCCCTCATTATTCTAAATATTATCCTTCTCTTCTTTTACTGGAGGCTACTTTTCAAAAGACATAGGTAAGCTATGTCGTTCACAATTTTTTCAAATATTGTCCTGTCTTTCTTTCACAGGTTTATTCTTTCTTCAAACATTGGTGATCTTTTCCACTTCACCTGTTCAGTACGCTAACATTTACCAGCCTGCTTGCTATTGATTTCCTCCACGGAAGCACCTATTACCACACTGTGGCAAAGTACTTGCTCCTAGGTTGTCGATAAGCCTCGCTTACAAAACGAGCAGTCATCCCGATGGGGCGAGTGCGCCTAAGTGTTTTGCGTTTGTTGAAGGGTATGGGTTCAAAGACATAGGTCTTTCCACATTATTTTAAATATCATCCTCATCTTCTTTTACAAGTTTTTTTCAAAAGACATGGTAAGCTATGTCGTTTCTCATTTTAAGAATATTTTTTTACGGGTTGGCTATTCTATAAAAGACATAGGTAAGCTATGTCGATTTTTAAAAAAACATAGGTAAGCTATGTCGCTCTTCATTTTTCTAAATATTGTCTTCCCTTTCTTCAATAAGTTGGTTCTCTCAATAGATATTGGTAAGCTTTTTATTTTACCTGTTAAGTACGCCATATGTAAATACACACACTATGTTACATACGATTGACTATTTCCTGCACGGATGCACGTATTACCACACTGTGGGAAAGTGCTCGTTCTTAGGTTGTCAGTAAGCCTCGCTTGCAAAACGCCGATAGGGCGAGTACGCTTAAGTGTTTTCCGTTTGTCGAATGGGTATGGGCTGACAAGTAGGGGAAATAGTTGCCCAGTATGGGCTATCAAAATATCTTAGATGCCAAAGTGGTTGCATGCAAAATGGTCATACTTGGCAGATGTGTACTAACAATTTTTTCAGCGCTTCCTTTTCAGCTCACTCTCTCACAGGTTTCATAGATTTCACCGAATTTTCAATGAATGTCAATTTTTTTATGGAAAGATTCATTCAGAATACATCGATAGATTCAAACTTGCTAGTGGGCTTATCTCCAAATCATTGGTGTGCCCACAGGTGGGGCATGGAGGGCAATGGCCGACCCTAACGATCCACCCCAATTCTTCAAAATATCAATCTATTGAAAACATTCTACGATTTTCACATTTTAACGTTCTCCCAATAATACGAGGAAGTAGTTTTTCATTCTTGAAATGAAGTGCGAGAAACTGAAGGGCGGCAATATGCAAAAGCAATGTGCGTAGGGCACGGATCTGATTTTTCAAAAGATTCAGATTTGATATTTGACCCTCCTAATAAAAAAAGTCAGCGGACGCCTATGTTTGAGGCTAACTAGTCTAATTGAAGGTTGGCAAGGAATTCCCAACATTTACGCGTTTCTGAAGATATCTCGGGATGGGAAAAAGATATCTACGTGCGATTTTCGCCATTATTTTACCAATTTTGTTTACTTTTATAATCCCTAGTTGAAAATGCATGCTTCCATATAATATTTTCGTAAGAAAACTAGATTTCTAAAAAACTTTAAATAGCGCTCTCTATCGGGCACGTCACTTATTAAGTGGAATTGAGAATATAACCATTACAATGGTGGAAAAGAGCTCTTTCCATCAACACGAAATTTGCAAGGATCGGTTAAGTAGAATCGGAGATATAGTCGTTTTTCCATAAAAAAAGTTCCCACTCACCCCTACCTCTTATTTGAATAAAATAATTAGACTAAAACTTGCCTTATTAAATATATGCAAATTTTTTTGAGGAATACGAAGATTGTTTTCGTTATGCTTCTTAATTAGGCATATTTTCTGAAATTGAATAGATGAAGCTTTTACTTGTAGATGTAGATTTATACTAAATTATGAAATAAAACAATTTTATCTGATTGCATGTCATAATGACAACGTTATGTCACTCAATTTTGATGACATAAGGAAGCTCATTATGGGACTAAGTACCATAATGAATTCATTATGTTACTTAGTCCCATAATGAAATCCCATTATGGTACTTAGTCCCATAATGAAATTCTATAAGGAAAACATGTAATAGTTTGATCAAAAAAGTTTATTCAAAATGCATAACTATGTACAAAACTATTTATTATAAATGGTAAAAGAACAATTACTACAATTTGTAATATTAATTCCAATGAATTCTACAGTTTTTACATCAGTAGTTGATGACAGCGATAAATAAATATTGCCGTTACAACCTGATGACGTTGTCAAGGAAATGGCAAAGCACAGCTCACTCACCTACTAATATTTGAAACTACACAATACTCACTACACAATACTCACTCCTTTAAAAATAGTTGTCATTGTGACATGTCGAAAATGCAGTTTTTAATTTTTCGAAAATGTATTGATATAAATGCCATCAGATAATAGTATATTATTCAACGAGCGTGTAATGATGGCTATTACTCATGAGAATGAAGTTTGCGACGTGAGCCGCAGGCGAACGTCGTAATCATTCGAGTGAGTAATAGCCATTACACGAAAGTAGAATACTATACTTTTTATATGACTGAGTGTTCACCTATCAATTCAAACGAACGAGATATTTAGAGAATATTTTATTGAATAAACTTAATGCTTTATGTCAAACAATTCCATTTTGGAAGCTACAATGAAAATTCATTTATTGCTTACAATATTGATGTTGAAATTTGAGCAGTTGAATTCGTTATCACTTTCTGTATCCATTATAATAAAAAGTCAGCTCTAAATCACCTTTGGTAGGTAGGTATAGGTACTGTCAAAGTTTAGTTATGACATTTCATGGCGAGTCTGATTCAAACATTACACCGAACATAGTCGTGTGTAATGGCATTCTTTGACGGTGATTGGCCAGATAGTCGTGTGTAATGGATCATTACACACGGGGCGTGGCTTGTTTTGTGTAATGCATCCAGTTACTCAACAAAAATGTTACATAAAATGGGTCCATTACTCAACAGTCATAGAAAAAATTTTGTATGTAATACGAATCATAAACAATCATTATGGCACACGCCGTGTTATCGGACTCGGCTACGCCTCGCCTCGATAACATTCACGACTTGTACCATAATGATCGTCTTTATGATCCTTATTACATAAATAACTATTAATCTGTTAAAATCTACATAAATATTCCTTTCTGAAATTTGGCTTTTGAATTTTTTTTATTCAATAATGCCCTCTAGCGGTGGGCCTACAATTCCAAAAATCGTATTGTAACGTTTATTTCAATTTATATTTACAATTACTTAATTTACATTTACAGATTTATATGTCATACTGTCCTTATTTAATATTTTATATCATACACTGAACACACTAACTATAATTTATATGAAAGTCACTAAATAAACACTTTATTGATGCGCGATTGCTTTCCTTCCTTATAAACACTAACTGTTCATCTATCTGACTATATGACTACTATTGTCTATTTATATCGCGCGTGGGGTATATTTCTAGAAATCTCTCGTTCTGCTGAAGGCGCTGGATAGTCTAGAAATCTCTCGATAAGTGGGAGGGCGCGGGGTAGGTAGTCTTCTCGATGGTTCTCGACTAGTGAGCGGAGGAGACATAGTCGTCTCATATGGGGATTTCACTGGGGCACTCGCGTAACAATATCATTTCCAGGTTTTTCTCGTGGCCACTTTTGTAATAAATTTTGTACTACAATCCGAACCTAAGATATGGTCGACAGTCATTCTTACTTGCCCACCCAGTACATACAAGATGTGGAAGTAAAGCACAATAAGCCAACAGTAAATTGTAAGAATTATTTTAATAACATTTACCAACATGAATTTGTACAATTAAAAACTTCATTAACAAACATAGGTAAACAAAACTAAAAATATTTTTAATAAGTTTTTAAATTAAAATATAGGTAGTCAGTCTAATTTCCTCACACAACATTTCAGAAAATCAAATATACACCAAAGAAGTTTAAGTGAAAATAATATAACTTCCCAGGTAAAAGCTCAAATACGTAAAACAATAAAATAATGTCAAAATTATTATTCTCAGCATACTTTAAAAACCGAAATACCAGCTCTCTTTATTTTAATAAAATTATAAACAAATCAACGTGGAATCAATCCTACATTCTCACATTCACGCGTTTGTATATAACCCCTATTACTTCGTCCAGTGGCGCTGTAGTACCAACTTCTACAAATTCCAAGTTTAAATACCACAACAACGATACCGAGTATAACCAAAACTATCAACAAACACATAGTAACACTCTTTAAACTCTCAATATTCTCAACTATAGCTTCATTTGATTCTAAAATGTGGTTATTTTGTTTAATTATTTGAAGTTCTAATCCCTGTTGGAGTTTAGAGATGGGTGTAGTGGTAGCTTGCTTGGTAACGGGTTTAGTAGTAGTCGTTCCATCGTCGCTGCAACCAATGCTTCTCGGTAACGTTATTTTAGACTCTCTTAAAACGCGTTTAATAACGTCCAGATCTTCACAGTACCAATCGTTATCGCTGAGGTCTAGATTGGCTAGATTGGGGAAGCTTTTTTTCATATTCATCATGTTTATGTCTTTTAAAACGTTTCCGCTTAAATTTAAGTTTTTCAAGTTCAACAACGTGTATTTATCAGATATATCGAAGATGGATAGATAGTTGTCGGATAAATCTAGATCCGTTAGATTCCCCAACCCTTTCCATTGTTCAACTGTGATTTCAACTAGATCATTATCGCACAAATATAATTTTTGTAAGGATTCCATGTAGTTGAAAACTTTAGGATTTATAGTTTTTATATTATTAAAACAAATATTTAAAATTTCCAAGTCGTACAAGGTCATAAAAGATCTTCTGTTCAAATTAGTGATGTTATTGTGAGACAAATCCAAAACTTTTAAAGATTTTAACGTGACAAAAGTTAGTCCATCGTCTGGTATATCTTTTAAAGAATTAAAGCTAAGATTTAATTCTTCTAGGTTTTCTAATCCTGCAAAGCTAGCTTCGGTTAAATTACTTAAAACATTCCGACTTAAATCCAGTTTTTGCAGACAAAACAATCCTTTGAAACTTTCCGGTTCAATGTCTTGGATGTCTTTACCGTGTAGATCGAGCTGCATGATGTTGTCGGATCCGAAGCTGATAAAAGTGTTTTTAACGATTCTATCGACGCTGATGAAGCTGAATTGGACTATATTTCCTTGGTAATTTTCATGACGAGGGTCGAAGCTATATTTGTTGCCTTGATATTCTGTGAAGTTTGCGAAGGTTCGTATTTTACTGGATTTGTCTTCGATGCATTCTATTATTTGAGAAGGTGTATTTTGGTCGTTTTCTGGTGAGTTGGAAGTTGATGTATCAACAATGCTGGTAGTTAAACAAGCGAAGGACATGAAAAATATATAGGTTTTCATCTGAAATATAAAAATATGTTTAGTACAGGTTTTTAAGTTTCGGAAACAATTTGGGAGGAAAAATCCGTAACAGTTACCAAAATTTGAATATTGTTAAACTTTAGTAAACTTTTTCTATTCATCCAACTACCTGTCTGAATGCCAAATCTTTCCAGCGTTATGGTACCGAAACGTTGAGTTGAAAAATTAAAAAGATTGTTTTGGTACATCTATAATATACCTAAAGTGTACCGGGAAAATTATATTACTGTTGAATTGAATGAATAGAATTGTATGGGAATCACTACTAACGAATGAGATAGAGGTTTATATCATGTCTTCTATGTGAATCTGTATCTGCAGAGTAGGGAGGGTGAGAGTAGGCTAACAGCACTAAGGCCACATGTGACCCATTGTACCTACTCCCGAGGTGTTGTCCTCCTAGGTCAACGTCCATCCTGTCCTTCTCAGGAAGGTGGACAGGTCACTAGGAGACATCTCCTTTACATCGGCAGGTGTAGGCCAAGACTCACCGAATACACACTCACTTATTGAAGATAACTCAGTCTCATATTCTTGTTCACACATTCTGCATAGGGGTGTGACCACTAGCCCCATAGTATGAAGGTGTTTCCTTAGTTGACAGTAGCCAGTCAGAAATCCCACTGTTATACGTAGGTTTTCCTGGTCATCGCCAAATATTTCTTTGGCGCCAGCTTCCCAGGGTCGCCCAGTGATCCTGGCAAAACTGCATCCTTTGATTCCGTCCCATCTCTTGAGGAATTGAGCATGGGTGTAACGCAATTGTCGAAATCGTTAGGCCGTAGGTGTCACTGGGTCCAAGAATTTTTAGTCCAGCGGCTTCCCTGACTAAAGAATTGGCAATGCGATTTCCTAAAAGTAAATTTCTGTTCAAGGCTAATAGGGCTTGTCTACTATCAGTGCAGATTATCATTATTATGTCTTCTATTTAACTGAGATTGTATCTGTAGCTTTTATATCCTTGAAAATACGGAATCAATTAAATATATACAGGGTGTTCCGTAAATAAGTACCGTGAATTAGAGACAGGATATTTTAAGCAAATGTAACTTTTTTTCTAACTTTCTTAGTCTATGAGACGAGCAGAATAAATACACATTTTATTTCATATCTTGTTGGGGGATGGAAGTACAAATTTAAAATTTTTTGCAGGTTATTGTTTCTTCAAAACACACCAACAGTACTAATTATGACAAATTCTAAGAAGCCAGTTGTTTTTTTCTTAAATGGATTTGTAAGACCCGAGTTATACCTACTTGAAAATCACAAATAATTTAAACACTAACGTTTCTTATGGGTTTGTAATTTATAATTATTTAGGGAAAGATAAAATGTTGAGAAAATATTTACGACTAAGTACTACACATAACAACTTAAAAAGTGTCTTACTTTAATAAAAAGTTAAAAATGATTATTCTATCGAGTTTAAAAAAGAGTACCTTATGTAGAATTGTAGACAAAAGTTTTTAGCTCTAAATACAGGGAGTTTCAAAAATACGGTACAATAAAAGTTGATGAAATCCTCGTACCACTCCACTGGCTCTTTGAAATTTGACATAATTAATACAGTCGATGTGTTTTGAAGAGAAAATAATCTGAAAAAAATTCAAATTTGTACTTTCATCCCTCGAGAAGATATGAAATGGAATGGGTATTTCTTCTTTACCTTTAAACATCCTGTATATTTCACAGACTAAGAAGGTTAGAGAAAAGTTACATTTGGGTATTTTGAATATTTCTTAACGATCTATAACATCCTGTATGAAAGCTTCAAATTTTTGTGGTTCACAAAATTGAACATCGAGGTTCCTGATATCCCGAATGGTTCTGGATAAAATCGACAGAATCAGGAAAAAATATCATTTAATCTTTTTCATAAAAGTTGGAAAGTATTAAATTTTTCAAAATTCTTATGATTATTGAATTGGAAAATTATCCACGTTTGATACATTTTTAAATTGGGATTAAGATGGACTTATATTAAAAATGATCCGTTATTAAAAAAAAATTGATGGTGTCTTTGAATATAAAATTTCAAATTGGTTTTTTTTATTATGTTTAAGGGAATTAGAGAATATTATAATTTTTGGATTTTATCCGGAGCCATTCGGGATATCATGGACAAGGATGGACTATTGTAATAAATCAAAAATTAAAAGCTTTTTTCTTATTCAATTAAATCGGTATATCTCTAACGTTACCCATACAAACCCCAAGAAATTCTGGACTTCTAAAGTAACAAAAATCTCCCGTTTCGCTACAAACCCCCGGTTCTGCCGTTAGTCGTGATTCACCCCGTATTTACATATAAGTACTAACGTATTTACGATTATCAAAACCTACCCATTATTTATTTTTAAATATAACATTGTGAGAGAAAGATATTTCAGTGTGAGATAAGAAATTATCATAAATAAATATCTTAGTTCCTTTTATTAATTTGTTATTATCAAAATATGTGATTTGGTTGATCGACAAAAATATTTAAATCGGTTAGGTGGAATTCTTTTTGCCATACCTATACACTAGTAAGTAGTAGCCCATGACACGAGTTTAACGTGAAAAACAAGTAGAATTGATGCTATTGCCCAAGACCCAATCTTGCTAATCGACGATACAGGCGCGCCGCAAAATGTATGCCACTTATTTTTTCAACATATTTTTATTTTTTTTTATTCGGTTATTCAACGTCGGCCTATTTTTGCGATGGAGGCTTATCACCAACATCCATGGATTCGGGACCTCGGTTTTACGTCTCCTCCGAAAGACGGTATATCTACATTATACCTCGTGCTCATCGGTATAATGCCTGCGAGCTGTGATATGCTACTTCGCTGCCGGCTGTATGGGCCCTATACGATGCTTTTCCTTGTCACGGTCCCCCATCCAAGTACTAACCATGCTCGACATAGCTTGACTGTAATTATCGCATCAAATGCGTTCCACTACAGTGCTAGGTCGTCGCCCTTTCAACATCTTCGGCATACATTAGTTGAATGTTTTTTCCCACCATTTTATCAAATTACCTAATGGATTATAGAGTGTCGGTTAGTTCTCGTCCTCAAAAAGGGTGTGCTAGAAGTAGCTTTATGATGGTTTTAGAGTGAACATGAAGCCATCGACAATTGTTTCCAAGATATTGTGAATCTCCAACCGGAAAACGTTAGTCTATTTAGTTCGATTAGTAGAAAATAGTGTTATAACGAAAGGAATACAACCGCAAAGAATAATCTAGTTGAAAAAGCTGCCTTGGGATGGTTTTTGATTGAAGAAAAATGGTCATCATAAGGTTTTTATATTATTGTGAAGCTTTGCAAAGGAGAAACATGTAGAAGAAGAAGAATTTCGCTGGTTTTTGAGTGAAAAAGTCATCACTATTTATTTTTAAAATATGTAAAGTTCTGACTGGATGAGGAGAATAAGCTAACGGAAGGAGTAACTTAATTCTAGTTCTTGAGTGAATGAAAATGGTCATCGTAAGGTTTTCATATTATTGTGAAGGTTTTTCGGAATTCGCAAAGGAATACCAGAAAATTATTTCAAAGGTATTGGCCAGAATAATAGAGTACTATAGAATAAGGATAAGTTCTGCAAAATGGAAACATGTAGCGTAGAATTAACAGATTTACGCTGTTTTTTAGTGAAGAAGTCATCATTATTTATTTTTTAAATAAGTAAAGTTTTGACTGAATAGGTAAATTAAGCTAGCGGAGGGAGTAACTTAATTCTAGTTCTTGAGTGAAGAATATGAAGCCATCATGAATTTATTGTGCAGCTCTGACTAGAAACTGTTATTATGCACCTCTGTTCTGCACTAGTAAATGAGTCCAAGCTATTAGGAGGACAAGGTGCTATAAAACGAGGAGTGGATAAGAAAAAAGGGTAAACCTTTATGATAATTCTAGAGTGAATTGTCAATTTTGGAAGGTGGTATCAAGCTCTGACGAAAAGTAAGAAAACGGCTATAGAATGAAGATAAGATCTACAATAAGAGGGGTTTCTAAGATGAGGTATGTATGAATGTATTTTTGGGGTACATTCACCGAGACCTAGAAGATCTATCGTGCCCCTTACTTCTACTTAGTTTCTGAGGAGAGTCTCTGAAACTAGTAGCTCCTTTAGTCATATTTTCCGGATGGATTTGAGGACATCTGCAGGCTTTATCTTAGGTAAATGTTCCTCTCCTATCCAGTATTCTCCCATGTATTGTGCTCTAGGATTCTGGAGTGCTGTGCAGTTGGAAAGTATGTGGATGGAGATTTCTTCTTTCATGCCACAATATCTTCATTCTTCTTCCTCCACTATTTTGAGCTTTTTCAGATGCCCATTCTGGCGACAATGCTCCGTTAGGGTCCCTGTTAAGACTCTTAGCGCAGTTTTACTTCAACTTATGCATTCATTTGATCTCAACAGGTTGTAGGCACCCAGAAGAATCTTTGATTGTCTAAGCCCTACAAGATCTTTCCAATGGTCTGATCTTCTCTTTATTTCGGCCTCACTTATTTCTTCCAATATTACATTGGGGCTGATTCCGCAAAAGGGTTCAGGCCCCCAGAAAGGTATTTCAGTCCCCCTCTTTGCTAGTTCATCTGCTGTTTTATTTCCTTCTATTCCAGTGTGTCCTCGAATCCATAGTAAGGACTAAATTGTTCTCGCCTAGTTTATTTTGGAACTGATTACACAAGATCTCAGTGTTTTAATGGCTGCTTGAATATGGGGTATAGTCTCCATCAGCCAAAAATAAAGCTACTATTAAAAAACGTTTCATTTTTAAAACCAAATAAATAATAATGTGTATATATTAATTATTTAAATGTTTTCAAATAATTTATCTTTCATTCGGAATAAACATAGCTATATTTAATGTCAACTGGTGTTTCGTATGTTGACACTATAATTTTAATGATTTTGAAGCCGTTTTAAGGCCTCGACCACGTTTAAAAAATGAATTATTAATGTTAAATTGTAGCATCAATATGATCTACCTTGGGTTTTTTACGATTGCAATAAGTATTTCATTGGACATGTCGTACATATCAAATAATTAATTAACTGAAAAGTATACACCGTGTTATTTATAAGATGCGACATAGGGATTCCCGAACAAAACTTTCAAACGCGAGCTAACTTTTTCACCAAATAGCGGTCATAAAAATTATAACAGATTTATAAAGGTCGCTGAAAAATAAGCTCAAATGCACTATTAATTTTCTTAAATTAATTCTGGTTTAATGGAAAAATGTATAGTATAGATGTATAGTTATTAATACGTCTATTTATATTAATGTGTTGAATTACGTATTCTGTCTCTTCTTGTAATACCTGTGACCTTTTGTGAGTATTTCATCTCTATACTCTGTAATCTTTCCATCCTCTTGGTCCAGTACCCAGCTCTCGCATCCAAAAGTTGATATAGGAAGAAATATTATTCTACATACAACCATTTTAGTTTCTACAGATTTATTTCTTTGTAATGAACCAGTTTTTGAGACTAGAGTATACCTTTGATGAATTTTCTATTCCTTTATTGATTATTACGTCATGGTTTCCTTTATTATTGATGTTTGCCCTATTTGGAATTTTCTACTTGTTTTAAATGTTTTCTGTTAAAACTCACATCTATTCAGATATTTCTTTTTCCTGTCACCATTACTTTAGCCTTCTCTTCATTTATTTTTCGGTTTTTATTTTCCATTTTTTGGTTGAAATTTTTGTCTCTCCTTCTATAGATTCTCCTACAAATTTTCCCATTTCCTCCTATACATTTTCAAACTGTTCATTGTTAATCTCTACTTAATTTTTATTGCTTTAGCATGAAAGTGCCTGCCAAGATATAATTTTTGTTAGATCATTATTGCATTATTCAGTCTTTCTCTATCAAATTCTTTCTTGATAGTGAAATTTTTGTTGTTTGAAAAATTTTTAAAATCTATTAATGCTTGTTCACTATTTCCAGGGTGGATTAATTGTAAAAAGCTCATTTGATTAGTATCATTGTTCCAATTCATCATTACCTCTGTGTTATTCTACTTTTGCGATGGGTACAAGTAATAAAAGTTTCAGCAGTTTAAGAGTGCTAATCTGTGTCTAGTGTGACTGCGTCTATTTATTATATTAATGTATTTTGTCCACGACCACCTAATAATAAGTCAATATTTTACCTCCTAACAAAAGGTATATTGTACCCATATATCTACTATAGTGAATTATGGTTCATGATAAACTGGAGTGTATTATGGTTCACAATACACTGGAGTGTATTATGAACCATAATTCACGACTAGAGATGGGGGTACAATATGAAATAAACTATTAACTCTGTGTATTTTGTTCAGGAAATTTGTATCGGTAAAATATTGTAATTTTTAGTATTGATACTTTTTTCTATTAAGTATTTTAGAACACAACATTTTGAGGTTAGAATACCAAATCGTTACTGACTTTTATTTGATAAAGAAATTAAGTGTCGTGGACAAACTATAGTATTCTACTCGCAATTTATGGCCAATATTCACTCGGGTGACTTGCGCCAGCTATCATAAATTGCTTGTTTAATACCTAATATACTATTTAGCCGCGCGATTCTTTTCAGACTCAAGTATGAGATTGGAATGTAGCAAAAGAAAATGTATTGTATCCACATCATGTCCAACGTTTCCCGTATTTGCTATTCAATGACCATCTACTTTAAATGTAGTATTGCCAATGGATAAAAACTTCAAACAATGCCAATTTGCTATTGTTGCTATTTTTTGTTAAAAGATGATATTATAAGTTTTTTATAATAATCGCATATCAATCCATATGCCACAATTTAAGCACTATACGGTTAATGTGTGGATTGTTATTTTTATTTTTGTGGATTAATATCACTTTTTCATACAATATCTTCTAAACTGCATCATACGAGTTATTTGCAATTTTAATTTTAACTGTAGGTGCACACTCTAAATGTTATTGCTTCTAGTAATATAAAAAAACTTTCACACCACCCTGTATCTCATTAACGATATACTTATAAGACATGTTAATAGAAGCTTTCCGTCTTAATGACAAATCACTTAATACAAATCGATATTTTAGATAACTTTGCTATAGTATCTAATATTGGAAGAAATAGGTGAAGCCGAAAGAAAGATAAGATCCAACTATTTTAAATATCTAGTAGGGCTTAGACAATCAAAGATTCTTCTGAGTGACTACAACCTGTTGAGATCAAATTAATGCATAAGTCAAAGTAAAACTGCGCTGAGAGTTTTAACAGGGATCCTAATGGGACATTGTCGCCTGAATGGGCACCTGAAAAAACTCAAAATAGTGGAGGAAGAAGAATGCAGATATTGTGGCATGGAAGAAGAAACCTCCATCCACATACTTTCCAACTGCACAGCACTCCAGAATCCTAGAGCACAGTTTCTGGGAGATTACTGGATAGAAGAGGAACATTTACCTAAGTTGAAGCCTGCAGATATCCTGAAATTCCTCCGGGAAATGGTGCTACTAGTTTCAGAGACTCTCCTCAGAAAAGAAGTGGAAGTGAGGGGGCACAATAGATCTTTTAGGTCTAAGTGAATGTTACCACAGATACATATACATACAGTATCTAAGAGTCTCATTTAAACCCAATATTTTTTGCAAATTTCATCACAATTTCAGTTAATTAAAATCACTTTACATTTGAGTCCGTAAAAGTTACAGTTTCTTCCCAAATATCTCAACAATATACCTTTTAATTAATTTAAATTTCGATTTAAATTGAGTAAAATTCCATTCGAAAACAATGATAGATTTTCGGTACTTACACTACGCAAAAACAAAAACATTGAACTCGTTTTTACTATAATTAAAAATTGAAAAAAACCTATTTTGATGGTAAACGGATCATCCGTGTAAAATGAAAAAAAATGAAGAAATTTACATACCTTTCATGAAAATATCACCACAATCACTTTCAGTGAACTTTAAAGTCTGACTAATTAGAATGATATTAAAAATGTCCGATTAATTGTAACACAAAAGCCGATATGAATTTTCTTATCACCAGATGTATATACAGGGATATTCGAAAATGTTTTACTATGAAACAATCGAACACGAATTTTATTAAAATCATTTACGAGGGGAGATTGATATATTTTCAAATCACTTTATTATTTTATACATCAATAATTAATAGAAATATGAAAAAATTTGAAACGACACTCGATTTATTTCAGTTTGCAGTGTTAGAGTCTTCGAACAATGAACATACTGGAATAGTGAAAAGAGGTATTTTCTGATTCCAGCATGTTAAATTTTATTAATTTTTTTGGCAACGAATGTTGCCTTGTCGTTTATTAAATATTGTAACCATCTAATAGAAATATTAGAAAAATCTGTTTTTTTTTTGTTAGGTCCACTGTTTAATAAAATTAATAATAAAAACACTCACCGTTGAAATGAAGCAATCTAAAATCGGTGAATTCTTAACTTTTATTTCATCCTTTGCATTTTCTTCTTCGTCTGAATCTGTCGCCACAAGAACTCTTTTGTCTCCCTAACAAAAAAAAACAAAAAAATATCAACTTATATTACCAAAAGTTCGGGTATTATGATGTGAATAGTACATTGTTTACCGGGTAGGAAAAGCTTAACATTCCTGGACGACTGTGACAACACAGAGTCCAGGAATGTGGCTTTTCCTACGAGGTAAACATACTATTTTTCCGCAAATCGTTTAAAATTCGACAGATATTGATTGATTTAAAAAAAAAACGCGATAATTTTATTCCCAAATAAATGGTGCTTTGAAATTCCTAATAAAATTACTTGGGTTACTATGGAAACGTATTGAGGTTGAATTGTCAAACTCGACGCTTATAAATTTAATTGCTGGTGTTCTCGAAAGTAAAATGATAAGTGATGATGAAATTTCCATTCCTGGGACTCCTCCAGAGCTGGTTGAGGCAGTGAATACTGCTTCATTAGAATTATTGCCAAAGAAATCAAGAGAAAAGTACGAAAATGCATACAGACGTTTTATGGATTATGTAGAACACTAACAACTGTACGGAAATATCATTTCCTTACAGTAAGGAAGTCCTGACTTTTTCTTCAAGAAATTTTGACAGGAATGTCAAAATTTCCTAGCGATTTGCGGAAAAGTATATTATTTTACAAGTGACGAAAGTAACAAACTGTTCTACTCGCTTCAAAAAATGTTTTCGACGAGTGAAGCACTATACTTTTTCTACAACCCTGATTATATCATAATAATATACTTAAAAAGAACATTGAACAAATATTTTATTTGAAATTAAAAATAAGGGAATTTTTAAAAACATTACTTATGATTTGAATATTGCTTAATGGACTAGTTCTATACAAGGGAATTGCTTCCAACATAACGAACAAAAAAATACTGAAAAAGGTTAGTCGCATAAGGAAGTGGTTTTTCCAATCTATGTTCAGTTTTTTTTATATATTTTAAGTCCCTTTACCACCCATGTTGTACCCGAAAAGTTTGGAGCTTTACCCGAGAAATTTGTAGGTCTATTTAGCTTGGGGAATTTTATATCTTACAGTTGACGAACAATTAATGACAGCTGTCTATACATGTTTATTTGGCTTTGTTTGTGTTCTTTGTGTTTCGTCAACTGTAAGATGCAAAATACCCCAAACTAAAAATACCTCCAAACTTTTTGGGTACAACATGGGTGGTAAAGGCACTCAAAACATATAAGAAAAACTAAACATAGATTGGAAAAAACACTTCCTTATGCGACTAACCTTTTCAGTATTTTTTTGCTCGTTATGTTGGCAGCAATTCCATTGTATAGAACTCGTCCATTGGTACATTCGAGCAACTATTCAAACCTTGTGTAGAACTCGTCCATTGGTACATTCGAGCAGCTATCCAAAATTATAGGAGTATTGGGAAAAGTAGAATTCGATAGATGGCGCTTCGAAATGTCAATGTCATCCTAGCAACGAGTAAAACAAATCAGCTGCCATATAAGCCATTTGATATTCAAGTGGTTTTATTCTGCTGTTTTAGTTATTTTCAGTGTGTTTTGTGAAACTTTTGCTTTTTCTTTGAATTACTTTAGTATTTTGCGTTGTTAAACTAAATTTTGACTCCTAATATATTTATTTTTGGAGTAATAGATATGGTTATTTGTCAAAAATAAAACAAGTTCAGATCTCATTTCGTGTTTTTATTTTAAAATTGATATGGTCATATCTACAAAAGTTACAGGGAAAAGGTACGTTTGTATTGAGTAATATTTTAAATCTTCAATACCGACTTATTTCCTCTTTGTTTTAGTAACTATGAATTAGGTTTACACTGACTATTCAAAGTTTATTTGAATTTGTAAATGCTGAGCCTTCTTCTAGGTTCATAAATGAAGGACAGGCAGTTTTAAATGCTGGCCATATATTTTTGCATGGTACCTATAGAGTAAATAAGTGACACTTTCATAAAAGTGCAATGGAAACAAAAAATAGAACATAACCTCTACCATGACATCTCTGATTATATAAGAATATAACCTCAGAAATGATGACAGTTGAGTTGAATAGAAAAACACAGTTTTAAGCTTGTCACTGACACAAAATTAAACAAATAAAGTACGAATTTGCGGTAATTACGTTTACTTGCCTATAATATAAAAACAATGCAAAACGAATTGTTTTACTTGTTGCGACAATTACAATTTTTTCCGCCAGAGGTCTCATTGAATTCTACTCCGCCCAATTACAATGATGATTTTTATCTATTGAGGTAGAAGATGCCACATGCGATGTTGTTGACTGATGTCTCTCCAGATGATGATGCGCCGTAATCGGAGAGCGTTTTATTTGGTATGGATTTCGAAATTTTGGTTTGATCAACATATCCCTCTGCAACGTTACTAGATTTCCAGTCTCCATGCTTTTTTAATTGAATTAAATCACCTCCTACATCCACTAATATATGGCAAGTAATACCTCACCAAGTGGCGTCAGATCAGGATAACGAGCAGGCCACTCTATTGAACCCCATCGCCCTATCCACCTACCAGGGTACTGCTCGTTAAAATATCGTCGTACTGGTACATATTAGGGAGTGTAGCACCATCTTACTGATAAGTTATCTTTAAATCACGGAATTCATTAGGATGATCCTTAAGTATTTCAAGAATAAGTGGTTCGATAGCATTGCGTTTCTTAAAATCCCTGCCCACACATTCACTGTTGGAGAGAACTTGGTATGTTTTTCACGGAAAACGTGAGGATTTGTATTCCTCCAGTGTTCACATTGCCATTAAGAAAGTACCTCGGAAAGTACGTATGCTCGTCACTAGAACACACTGGTTTGAAATAATCGGGTTTTTGAGATATTTGCTAATCTATTTTCTCGCAAAATTCAAGTATACGATCTGTATCATATTCTGTTAGTTTCTTCAAGTTTGTCTTTTTTAAAGTAGCATCTGGATTAAAATTCATAAAATAGTGTCATCTTGATGGTGTCCTTGAACAGGTCTTGCAAGGAGCATTCAAACTCGCATTCAAATGAGGCCGCATTACTTGCCATAATATGATCCCATTTAAAAGTATCTTACAAACTGGCACCCGTCGGCCATTTTGAATGAAGATGGCACAAATTATTATTAAAAACGTTGCATTTGTACCTCATTTCAGGCACCAAAATAGTTCCAAGGATCAAGGATCATGAAATAGATAGGATAGCAGACTTAGATGGGCACTCTATTATTAGAAAGTGTCTCGGAAAGTGTGTTATCTGACATTATAAATCATGTTTTTTTCTCGGGAATTGCTTATAATGCTTATACCTACGCTGTTGAGAGCCACTGGTCTAAGCTAAATGTTTTAAAGCATAGCTCAAAAGGTTTTCAAGTTGTAGAAAAATCTTCCTTCTTCTATTTTCAATAAAAAATAATAATAAAACGTTACTCACTGTAAAATAACAATTAAAATCTAACAACTATTTAATAATTCGACTTAATTTAAGATAAACGAGGAACTAATTATATATTGAAAAAACCTAGTGTGTATTCTGTAAACAATTAAATAATTAAAGTACACAACTCATTACCTCCCATTGTTATGTTTGTGTATTGTTCTTGAATGATATTATACTACCTAGTTTAACATTTTATTTGCAGTATAATTGATGTGAAGGACATAAATACAAATATGTATCTATTTTTTGTCCAAATTGACGTCAGATACCAATATAATAACATTCGTTCATAATGTATACATTAGCCCGTTTATATTAGATTTTTAACATTCCTGAAACGTGTCAAATTATTTGGAGGATTTCAATTATAGCTAGGTATTTCCATATTTTATGATAACAAATACTGATAACGCCTTCAAACTATTGGGTAAAGGTGCAATGCACTCATAATAACCCACATTAGAAAAATAAAAACCAATGTTTATATTTTCGGTTTAACCTAACCTACAAAAAAGTAAATCTTACCTCTGCCAATGCGTTGATATAAAAAGATGAAGAATAAGTTTGTGGCGGAAAATTAGTTGCATAGTCCGACATTTTTCACTTAAAACTTAAATTGTTAATAAATCAACACGATATTTCACTTAAAATCACTACAAACTTTTCAATTACTTTGACGCGACTGAAAATCTGATATCTCTCTCTGTGAACAAGACGGTGTTGCCAAATAAATATTTATTTCAGCAAAAAGAAATACAAACATAAAAATCAAACATGATTTTCTTTAAACAATTTTCAGGACAATGAATAATTTGATAGATACATAAAGCAAATGGATTCGTGTATTTGAACAAATAGATAAAATAAAATGTTTAGAGCATAATCTGGCTGCCGGCTGACCCGTAAAGACAGTCGCCCTGATGATGATAAACAATTATTTGGATAGATTTCAGATTTGTAATTTGGTAATCTGTGATTTGGTTGTTTTTTGTTTTGTATTGATTTGATTATCCTTTTCATTATAGACAGCTTTCACATCCCCTAGTACGATCAAGAAAAATATTAGACCCATCAGATTCATCAGGACGTGACATCACGTAATAGTAATAGGTTAGGATTCTTATCTCTGATTTAAAGTAAATCCACAAATATATAGGTTCTACAAATTGTATTCATATTATTATCTCATACAATACTTTACGTTTGTTTTCTCAACGATAGAATCAGTTTTAAAAGATTAATATTTGTTTAATTAATAATGCTCATTATACTATATAAAACATGTGTACGCAACTTCTTTTATCGTTAAAAATTTAAAGATTATAAAATAATTAACAATAATAAATAAAGCTATATGCTATGAAAGTAAAACTAAAACTTCAAAGAAAAACAGTAGACGTGGCAACAGTACGTCAGGAATCATAAAGCTGTTTTTTATCAAATTGCGTTCTGTGCTAAATAAAACTCAAATATAGAAAGTTGCTTATTGTTACACAGTTTGACAACATTGGTTTTTAAAATCAATAGGACATTCCTCTGTCTACTGATACCATTTTACTAATTAAAAATCAAATTAATCTATTTTGATAAGACCCATTTAAGTAATATAAGTTGTCTGAGGTCGACTAGCATTGATTTTTATATTGGCATCCTTCATTAATTTATAAGTGTATGCTTAATCTAAGTATTTTATTTAAATGAAGTATCTAATGTAAAATACCTACCTACTACAAGCCGAACCATAGTTTTTGCGTAAAAATTGATTATGTTTACATACACATAAAAATTACTTAACATAAATAAATAATCGTTAAAAATAATGTTTTGGAGGATACCTACTTACTTTATAAATATACCTACCCAACATAATTTATTGGCTTTCATTTATTAATCTGACAATAGTAATTCCTAAATTCGAAGCTTGCATATAACAATAAAAATGGATTATGAAAACCAATTTCTTCTATATAAATTATTATAAACATAACTAAAGAGCAATATATTTCGAACTGAACCTTAACGGTAGACAGTTCTTTATACAGGTGCATGCCATGTATGTTGCCTATAGAACAAGGCACATTTTGTTCAGAAAATGAGTTTATTTTCGAAAAAATCGTTTATTTGAATCAGTGAAGTATTGGAATTAGTCGAATACTCTATAATTCGAATATCCATTATTATAGAGAAACACTTTTAGATGAAAGAATAATAAATTTTTTGTAGTTTATAGTTATACATGACTAGGAAGTATCCTACACTTATTTCTTCTTATTCCAATTCGAATCAGACACAAACGCATTACCTTTTTATTGTTTATGCAGTGCTATTACGGATTTCAAACTGCCAACAACGATGGCTGGGAACTAATCGTAGCGCAGAGGACTAGTGCGATAGATAGATAGATTTTATGAGGTGGCTCCTGGCCTATTCCACTGCGTCCTTTTTAGATCTATTGTGGTCCTCTAAACTATAGATTACATTCTCCAGTCTGATTCTTTGAAAAAAATCTATCAGCGTGGAGACTGAACCTTTTCATATAGCTCTCTGCCAATGGCTTTTCTTCGCCTAATGCAAAAAACCGAACATTTGCCAGGCTATCGCACTGACACACACGTTTGTCAATCTTCAAATACCCTCAACAGACCCACTACAGCTTGGACAGTTTTCCTATTTTTGAAAATTAGACCTGCTGTAGATTTTGGAGAGTGTTTTAATATGAACTATTTCGCTTGCCTCTGTCCTGGTGAGTTTCTCCATTATTTCAGAGCTTTGTGGGCGACCCACTTCTTTGTTTTCATTCTTGTTATGATTTTTGCAGCGCCGTAGAAGGGTTCCAGTGCAACGAATGGTATTGATGAGCCTGGTTTGGCCATTTAATCCACTTTTTCGTTGCTCTTGTGACCCTCGTGCCCCAGTACCAATGCTACCGTACCATTTAGGGCCCGCACAAAATCCCATACTTTCTTAGAATTGACCTCTACGGAGTTGAATGCTTTCAGTGCTGCTTGGCTGTCTGTGAAGATGGCAATTGAACGATATGTTCACTTCTGCCTTTCAATTTCTTCCACACAGTGGTGAATCGCCGTCATTTCCGCCTGGAAAATTGTGATATCTCCTCTTTAGTGTTACTAGGAAGGCTATCACTTGCTTTAGCCCTACTATATCGGCTCCAACGCCGAGGACTATTGCGAAAAGTGATCAATATTAAGAGATTATAATATTTTTGTCAAGTTTAAACACCTCATTATTTGTGATGACTTTCCTATTTTTTTATTGCCCCCCGTGGAGTGGCCATATAGTTGACGAACCGAAAATACAAATGAAAAATATAAATTTTTATAGCTACTAACTGGAGTATCAATTCTTATATTTTCGAATGTAAAGTACGGACATCTTTTTATGTTTGATATAAAACTGTGTCCTCTTATATAAAATTTGAAGATAAGCAAAACCATTCGTTTCTCAATTATACGGTTCGAATATCTCTGGTATATCTCTTTTATTTCCAGCTTTTTTTTTCATTATATCAGTTTCGACATAAGCCAAAACTTCTCTTCAACTCTCACGAGACCGTTCTCCCATCCCATCCTTCAGTCCTACAAGCTACACGCGGTTTCTTATTATCTCGATCAAATGATAGCAAACCTCAAGAAGGGTCCGTGAGAGAAGTCGTGGAAAAAAATAACGTTCGTCTCATGACGCTAATTTTGTTATCATGATTCTCCAAAACAGATAAATTGTATCTTAACGTATATCTTAATTGCCTTAAGTTTACAATGGTTTTTGTAAGATTACCGACGTTTAAGAGCTTCATAGTTGGAAGAACGAATGATTGAATCCACTTGTAATATGGCACGTGATTTAAAAAGGTGTTGAAGGGCAACCAAATCGATTATATTGTTGTGTTTTCGTAACTGTTTGGATTCAAAATTTAGTTTTATGGTGATATTTCCATAAAATTCTGCAAATATGTCACAAAGTACGTATCTGATGCCACGAAAACAGAAACAAGGAACACAGCAGCATATATTTGTGAAAACAACAGATTTGTCATTCGATTACCACAAAATTGCAGTATTTACACAGGAGAAACAGTTGCTATATTAGAAGCACTTAAATTATGCATAGAAAACGATAGTAGTTCATTTTTAATAATCTCTGATTCTTTAAGCGCACTTTCAAATTTGAAGGAATTGTATCCAACACATCCCATTCAACAACAAATTAGGACAAAACTGTATGAACTACAACAAAATGGTAAGAATATATCCTCACTATGGGTACCGTCACATATTGGAATATCAGGGAATGAAGAAGTTGACCGCCTAGCTTGTCAATACCCAACTATAAATGCACCTATGCTAGAAAAATATCCACATATGGATTACAAAACCCCAATCAAAACATTGATAGATCAACAATGGCAGTCTATTTGGCATAAAACAAATGACAAATTAAAAGAAATCAAACCACAAGTTACAACAGTTCTCCCTACTTCCTACAAAAGAAGAGACCAAGTTATTCTGAATAGACTGCGTATCGGGCACACACACTTAACACACCAACACCTCATGAAAAAAGAACCCGCACCCACCTGTCAAAATTGTCACACAGTGATCACAGTGTAACACATCTTACTGGAATGTCCAATGTATGACACAGCAAGAAAAACTTACAAGTACGTATCATTTATCTCAACTGGTGATTAGTTGAAAGCTTATACAAGTTTAAAACCCTACAAATATGGTACATCCAAAAAATGAAAAAATATTCAACGCCCTTATTTTTTTCCACAGCAATATTTTATATTTGGTCCTATCGTCATATTTTCGTCCATACAATCTACCCTTAGCCTATGTTCCAATAGTTATGAATCACCCTGTGTAAATGGAAAATAGAAATTATTATTGCGGCACCCGTTAAATAATAGTTATTTACGCAACAAGTGCAAAAAGTGAGTGTTTTTTGCACGCGACGTGAAATTGACAATCGACAACACGTCGAGTGCAAAAAACAGGAAATTCCATTTTTTCTGCGCATTGTTCCTCCTTATCCACGGAAAATGGTAAAACAGCAGTGTAGGAAATTAATTTGTCAAACTGCACAAATTGTACTATTAATATTAATGTTAATAAATAAAATCTAAATATTTTGACGTTTGCTTTCAAAATTTGACAATTCACTTTAAGGCTTCTATGGAGTGCTAAAAATGGCATTTTTAACACGTTTGTAGAAAAACGAACTTTAAAACACGCGCGTTTTTTAAAAATACCTTGGCAACATCAACATCTCGAGAAACGAAGTGTAATGTCTAATGGTCTGTGTTAGCGCTTTAATCATATATCGGCGCCTCTGTATGAGACGTATGCGCAAGATCGGAAATTGTATGAGACGCATGCGTGCGAGCAGCGTTGCGAATGCAGAGAGGGAGACTCGAGAGAGAATTCATAGCAGTCATAGCATCAAGTCACGTTTTTTGTTATCTTCACGTTGTTATATAACCTTATAATTGAAGTTTTGTTAATAAAGTATTTTGAGTTGGAAGTAGTGAATCATCACTTGGTCCTTCGAAGCAGTTAAGAACACGTAACAGTCTGAATGACAATTTTTTTATTATTGATCTGACAGAAGTACCTACTTACGTAACGTCAAAACCTTTATTTGAACAATATTTAACAATTTTATAAATGAAAATGGAAAGTGAAAGTGATGTTGTTTGAGATATTAATATTTCGATTTTTCAAATCGGAGGAAATGGTATTTAATTTGATATATTTCCATGACAACGCAAGGTAAACTAATGTCATCACGAATTCAACCATTTTACATTATCAGTTATTTCCATTTCTTTTCCTTGTAGTAGTACCTAATAGATAGCAGTATTTATAATTTCAAAGTGCACCAATAAAAAAATAGCGTAAAGTATTCGTGGATAACTGGTCTCCAAAACACTTGCTCTTATTGTTACGAACTCAGAGATTCAGTAGCCGGTCCTGTAGTATACTATAAATTTTGGCGAACGCGACTTTTCTATAAAATTCCATAACGGAGTAAATCGATGGTCTATTCTCGACTGTTCTGGAAGCGTACAGGGTGGTCAATTCAAGAATGATCTAGAGTTGCGGCTTTTGAATAAATCGGCAGTTTTTCAGTATACAATAAATCGGTAAACAGTTCAGTGTACATTGAGTGAACAGATAGTGAATTAGTGAATATAAATAGTACAATATTCAAGTGTTGCAGATAAATTAGGACAATTATTATACCGATTGTAAATTAATTAGTACACATTAGGTGGTGTGTATAAGTTTATTATAGTGTGTTAGTGTTTCTTCAATAGTAATTAGGCATAGTGAGCGTATAATTTTATCTCGCGGTAAAAACTTTTTAAATTAATAAGAAAAACATTACAAGATCAAAAAGTTTGATGAGAAAATAAGTATTCCTACTACTGTAAAGTTTGTGTATTGAGCGATTTTAAATTGGCAGAGGAATTGCGTGACTTTTCAATTTTTAATGTAAACTTAATTTTTCACGCTAGAACCAGTTTATCCAATTTTCCTGAAGGTTGCATTTATAATTGCATTCACTTTATTATAATGTAGGACTGTTTGGAATGAAAAAAATTCTCCATATTTTCAATATTCAACGTATTTCAATAATTCTTCCTAATTGGATATATTTTTTTACTGTTTTTCTTGCAATTAAAATGAACTTCATTTTCACAATAGGTAGACCAGAGATATGAATAAACACCGTGTTGAAGGAAAAATAATTTCTTATTTGGACAATTTAATTGGTGTATGAAAAATCGCATCTGCAACAGTGCAAAAGAGGAGTTCAGTCTAAGGTCAGTGTGGCCAACGAAAAGTGTTTCTTATGACTGGAATGTCAGCTAATGTCTACCACCCAAATCAAAGATTTTTGCATGTGTTTCATCATTGCGAACATCTACATTGCTTTATTGAAATAATGTGTACACCCCGGAGCATAAATCTGGAAATTTAAAATTACAGTCTACAATTCTAGGAACTTTTGGCAAGTCACCATTCCATTTCTGTTACTCTGTCACTAGTTACTATGTCAAATGTCAGTTATATTTATTTTTGTTAATATTCGTTCAATTGTGTATGTCCATTTTTCGATTAGATTTTTGTGGCATTTCTATAGTCAAAGGCACTCTTATCGTGCGGGTTCCAAGGTCACTAACCATATGTATCAAATCAGAAAACACAGAGGTTACCAAAATGTGAGATTACACTGATTGACGAATTTCCACTTCTTCTTTCATTCTCGAAATAATCCATCGAACTAAGTACCATTTTTTTGCTCTAGGATACAAAAAAAACGGAAAATTACTACTTATTATTCATATTGTCACTTTGAATTGTCAAAGTGACAAAACTGACATATTTAAATGAAAACTCTGCTGGTGAAAGACTTTTTAGAATCGCTGAAAACATATCCTTCTTTTTCCCCTCAAAATTGCATAAAACTGTCTCATTCATCTTACGGATTTCATTTGGAAGTTATAATTAAACGCAATGAAAGAAAACAAAAACTGTAGTATGTCTTTGTTGAATCGTAAGACTCTGACTATAGTTAGTTGTATCTCTATTCTACGAATTACTTTTTCCACTGACATCTGACATTAGTGACAGATAACAGAAATAAAATGGTGACATCCCAAGAGTTCCTAGAATTATTGGCCACCCATAGGTTGAGTATCCAGCTGAAAAGTAATTTTAAATTACAAAATATACGCTTCGAGGGTATATTCATTATTTAAATAAAGAAATATAGATGTTGGCAATGATGAAAAACATGCAAAAATCTTTTGTTTCGAACAGTAGACCTCAACTGTCATTCTTATCAGAAAAACCACTTTTTGTTTGCCTTACTTTGTAAGACTGAACCTGTGCTTCAGAGATCCCTTACCCTGGTCTGAACTCCTCTATATATTGTCGTTTTGATAGCAGCAAAAACTCGCATCATTAACTAACAGTGAAAAAAAGTTACTTCATATATCAAGATATGACGTTTTCATAGATTTTGACCAATATAAATGCGTAATTTTCTCCAATCAACTTGTATACAGTTAAAACTACGTGTTTCTACTACAGAGGGTTAAAATTACCATAATATACGTTTCACTTTCTTATTAAACCTTGTGATTTATACAACATACAACATGTTATTAGTGATGTCGTTCTCTCTTATTTCAATTTTCTCTTGTAAGTCCAAGATGTAATAGTTACGCGCTAAGGTTTAAAGTCTCTTCAAAGCTGCACGGGGTGAAAAATGATCACTAAGCCTTTAAATAAACATATTTGCTTTGGGATTTAACCATCTGCTGAAAAGGCCCATTGCTCATTAATCGTAATATTGTGTTTTCCGAAAGAAAGGATCAATTTCGCACACCCGAAATATAAATAAACTATAAGTATTCCACGCTTTCACGCAATTCAATTTTGATGTTCATCCTTCACGTATGAAGCGCGAAATACTAGTATAACTGGGGATTCCCGTGGGTTTATCGCGGGAAACATATTGATTTTATCTATATATAAATTTAAATACTTGAAAATTGCCGATTTCATTTCATAAATTCAAATTGAATTATTTGTTTCTCCTGTTCTTTGTGTCGAATATTTAAAAAATGTTGAGTCAGCTTCCCCAGAGATTAACCAGGAAAGAAAAAGTTCTTGGTTGATTTTTTAAGATGGAAACTATTCATATTTCCCCAAAATGTTATCTATTTGTGGGGTTTGAAAGAGGGTTAAGTGGGATAAAGGGCACGACGGGAGTAAAGGAGATCGCATTGCCGATTCTTTAGCCAGGGATGCGGCTGGACTAGAAATTCTTGGACTCAGGGACACCTACGGATTAACGACTTCGACAATTGTGGAACTAGCCAAACGTTACAGCCCACGCTCAATCCATTAAGAGATAGGATGAAATCGAAGGATGCAGTCTTGCCAGGATCACCCTGGGCGACCCTGGGAAGCTGGCGCCGAAGAAATATTTGGCGATGACCAGGAAAAACCTACGTAAACCTTTAGGACTGGACTGACTGACCACTGCCAATTAAAGAAACACCTCAATACTACGGGGTTAGTGGACACATCTCTATGCAGAATGTGTGCACACTGCACAGGAAGATGAAACTGTCAGGCCTGTCTTATGCGAGTTATCGTCAATAAGAGAGAGTGTGTTCGGTGAGCCTTGGGCTACACCTGCCGATATAAAGAAGATGTCTCCTAGTGACCAGTCCACGCTCCTGGGAAGGACAGGATGGACGATGACCTAGGACTACAACTCCTCGAGAGGATGAGCATTGGGTCACATGTGGCCTAAGTGCTGTGAGCTTACACTCACCCTCTCTTATCTACAGATACAGATATAGGGGTTTTAAAGAAAAACCGAAAGACTGGCAGCAAGCCATGGTTTTCTTGTACTAAACTGAAGTTCCGGACATACCATTTGATATCCAGCCTTATTCAACTGAATAGTTCGATTGTAACTATGTGAATGCAGCTATCACCCCAGGATGAGGACATCAGCTTTGAATTTGCTCATCTATTCTTGTCGAAGGAAGAGAGGTAGAACTACAAGTACAGGACCTTGTCATCATGATAAGGACCAAGTCAGCAAGGGTAGCATAAAATATATTCCAAGAGACTACGTCGGTACCAAATGGACCAGATTTATGATAACCCCAGCAAAACTTTAACAGTTCTCTTCACTAGGTGGAGGAAATCAAAGGGTCGTCTTCCAACCAAGAAATGTAGAGTATCCTAGATAAAAGATTTGGATAAAACGCTCACTTGGGAAAACTTCTCCACCAGAACAGACTATTGTTTTGGAAATCTCGTGAAATTTCTGGAAGATATTAAAACCTAGGACCTGAACAAATGTTTTGGATAGATATATGTGATGATTGTTCGATCACATTTGAATGGATAGCTCAGTGGTCACAATCTCAACAGCTAACTGCCCTAGCAAACCTTCATCCACATATTTTCCAACTGCACAGCACTCCAGAATCCTAGAGCGCAATACCAGGGAGATTACTGGATAGAAGAGGAGCATTTATCTAAGTTGAAGCCTGCAGATATCCTAAAATTACTCCGGGAAATAGGACTAAAGGAGCTACTAGTTTCAGAGACTCTCCCCAGAAACTAAGGGGGCACAATAGATCTATTGAAATTGGATAACTGTCATTTTACGACAGTTACCGACCAGGTCAATGGACACTGCTGTCCAGCAAACAATTTCGGTTAGCATCCTATTGGCCCAATACCTGCTTACCATAAGTTACCTCTATAGCGAAATAGTGGCAAATGAGGTCGGGTTGAGGTCATTAGGACAATCTGGCCGCAATAAGGATCAATGCCTACACGCCATAATGTACTATATCGGTCTATTTCAGGGACTATTTCACTAGAGTAAATTGATAACTGACAAAATTTGAAGGTTTTGTCTTGTCGTGGCAATTTTTTGACGTTTAATATATCAAATCCCATGATCAACTGTGGTGATTTGCCAAAAGCTGATATGTCGATTTTATTAAGTTTACAGGACGCCACTTTAAAGTTTTAAAGAAACTGACAAATCCATTTTCACGAAAAATTTCCTCAAAATAATGTCTTATTTATGTATGTATATATTTTTATGATAGAGTGAAAATACGTAGTTCACAGAGGACCGTTGATTTTGATTTAAACTTTTTTCAAAATTGAAATAAGTGACTTTGAATGACATATCAACTTTTGACGTGAAATCATTTTTGACATATCAACAACGGGAATGACCTTTTTACTATGAGATTTATTATTTTTTTAATACTGTGAAAGTGTTTATATAAAGGAACATCAGAGTGAAATATATTAACATACTTTATTATTAAAATTTAAGTATTCTAACAACATAATTTCATAGAGTATCTGCAGCATTTGCATTTACGGTAAGATTCTGATAAAATGGGTGGTAAACGCTGTCTATGTATTTTAACAAAAACACAAGATTTTCTTTCTTCCTTGGATTAATAGGTTTGGGACCATCATAAACCTGTGGCAAAAATTCGGGGATAATGTTTCCTCTTCGTTTAATGTTAAGCCTACAAAACGGCTCATTCTCGTCGTGCGAATACTTCACTTCAATAACTCCAAGTGGCAGTTCTTTTGAGAAGCGTAACACTTTAATATCATGCCAACGTATATTTGCTCCTGCTTCGGTGTGATCGCGCTTAACAAAAACGCTTCTTAACAAAGAAGAATAGAGAAGAGGAAGTCTTCTTTTTGCATTTCAACAACCTTAAAAGGTTTCTTTCCTCGAACGGTTCGAACAAACTGATACCAATCATGAGGAATCCTTATTTCGATATGACATGCAGCTTTTTTGGCTCGTTCGATTCGTGCATGATCTGAGTCACATTCTAGTCTGGAGTGGCCAACTTCTAAGAACTTGTGTTCAATAATGTTTATATTTTTTGATTGATGCAGAAACCAAGAAAGTGCAGCTGCCACAGTATTATTTTTATTTTGACCGGGGCAAGAATCTGAATATAAAACTACCTTATTAACACTATCGGGCAAATCTTTCAAAAATTGAAATATACAAGAGGCAATTTGATCTGCTCCACGGTCTGACAAAGCTTCGTGCCACATAAAACAAGTTGTAATTTCTGTACAACAATCTCTCATGGTAAAGTTATAGGTCCATAATTGTCTTTTATAATATACTTCACTTGTGGTCAAAGCCGGTGTAGGTAAATTCTGTTGAAGATCGAAAACAATGACACGCTCAGTTTCGGAATTTCTAGCTCTCTCTTTGTCAATTTTTTTCTGACTGTAAGCTTTTTCCGCCATTTCCAGGTGTTTATCTTTCTCCTTTACTTTATTGCTTCGTTCTTCTTCAGTAGCTGCACATTTAATATCATTTTGGAGCTTATCGCACGTTTTGCAAGTGTCAATACTTGGGTTTTTTATTTTATAGCCTAGTTCATTAAATATTTTTGCATACATTGAATAACACAATGGTTTTTCCATTCCTTCAGTCTTTCTTTTGTTAACATACATGTCATACATTTTTGAAATGCTAAGCGTAGGTGCTAAATACAATTTCGATGTATGGCTTCTCGAGTAGTGACTCTGATATTTTGGGAAACTGTTAATATGGTTTATTACTTCTTGTCTTTCTTCATCTTTTGCATTTACCGGTTTCTGCCGTCCACTTAAATTTTCGTCTATAAATCCAGTTTGGCACGCACGTCGCTTTTGAATTAAAATATCAACTTTTCCCCTTGTGACTGAATGGACTTTTTGAAACATAGTCTTGCAAATATTTATTTCCTTATCGTTGAACGTAACAAAGTAAGACGCTGTTAATTGTCTATCTCTTGTAATGCCAGTTTTATTATTTCTTCCTTTTCGCTCAACTTTTTTGTCGGACAATTTAATCCTGTCGCTTAAAACTTGATCTTTGTTTGTCACATTTTTTAAAAAGTAATCGAAAATTATTTTTTGACTCTCTGGAGTTAGTTTATCAGCACAATTCTTCCTGCAACAGGTAATGACAGGTGTAAACTCTTTAGCTGGTACCAAAATACCCTTTCTAGTTAAATACTCTTCCCCTTTCAATTTCTTTTCCTTCATTAATTTTCTGTTAACTGACTTTCGTTTCCTAACTTGATCGTTTGCCGCTTCGATCTTGTTTTCTCTATTTGCTTGATTTGTTGTGTTTTCTTCCCTATTTAGATTAATTGAGAAATTATCTAATCTGATTGTCTTCGGTCCAATTCTTACAATAGATGGCTCATTTTCAGATTCTTCCGATGAATCTTTAGGAATATAATCGACATCCCTGTCGTCGTCACAAGACTCGCTATCACAATCATTTTGTAAATCATAACCAATATTTTCATCCTCTCGACTTTTACTACAGCTTGGTTCAGATTTAGAATAATAATTTAAATTATTTCTGTTTCCCTCTGGCTGAGTTTCGTTTATGTTTGGTTCGAGAAGAATAGCTGTGTGAGGAGCTAAGTCAGCTAGACTGGGAATTTTTTCAACAGTGACATTCCGAGATTCATTGGCACTAATTTTTTCATTAAGCTGAATTTCTATCATTTCTAACATTCGTTTTCCTCGTGACATGGTGTAAATCTAAAATCAATAACCTGCATTATTATTATTACCTATTACTGGAATTATTTCTTTTTAGTTTTTATTTTTTAATTTTACTTAGGTTTAGTTAATTAACCGTTTTATTAAATTTGTAAATCTTTGCACTTGTTGCTATGATTAACGATTCCCCACTGGTAGATCACTGGTAACTACGTGGCAACTATCAAATTCACTTAAATGTGAATAAACATGCCCTTAATTCAAAAATCAATTTAGTACTAATTACCGAATTTCAAAAACCAGTTGTATTTAGTTTCTCAAAGTAAACAAAAATAAATTCACTTACCTATTTTATTGACTTTTTATATCAAAAACTTAACTAAACAGAAACTGCACTGACATAACCTTAATACAATTCGTCAAAACTTGATATGTCACCTTTCCAAAGCCGACCAAACATGATATGTCAGACATAACAGGTTTTGGCAAAAACTGAAATTGCGTTCACAGTCATATCAACTACTGTCAATTTTAGACGCATGCTCAGATTCTTGGATTGACATATCAGCTTTTGGCGCAGATAAAACTAGACTCCTATTACATATCAGGGTGATATAACCTAAAAATTAAGGAAAAATGACATATCAGCTTTTGGCAAATCATCACAGCTATGTGTATAAATAAATCGCTTAAACATATGATTTTTTAGTTTTTCTCTCGTGAAATAGTCATGTTGAATATCACTCAATTGAAAATTTTGTAAGGTCAAGGAACTTTGCATATTTTTTTGGAATAAAGTTATTCTTTTCCATGGGATTTTATTTTTTATTTGGTTTATTTCAAAAATATTCATTCAAAAATATGCATAGCATGTGTACCATGGTACTCTCAATTCATGCTGAAATTTTGAAGTGGAAACAGTTGGTGCACAGACGGTTCAGAAACACCCCCAGGCTCTGGTGCAGGTGTATACGTTCGCAGACCTAGGACAAAAATTTCAACCTATCTAGGATCCTATACAACCGTTATTTAGGCGGAAATATATGCCATTGTTTATTCATGTGTGGAAGAATTGGAGCTATCTTATATATATAGAGCAATAAAAATTTTATCAGTCAGCCAAGCGACTTTAAAAGCACTTAGCTCCCACTGTGTAACATTGAAATAGGCTTAAGACTGTCAAGAAAGACTCTCCTCAATAGCAATAGTATTGCTGGTCTGGATCCCTTGCCATTCTGGCGTAGAAGGAAACGATAAGGCAGACTCTTTTGCAAGGGAGAGAGGGTGCCGCACGTGTTTCTATCGGACCCGAACCTACAATTGGCATCGCAATATCTTTTGCCAAATCACACTAAATACCTGAACATCTAGAAGAGGTTTAAACTTCTGGCATAATTTACCAGGATTAGTTCATTCAATGGTTTTTATACATTCGTCGAAGAATGTATCCAAACAAATGTTATACTATAGCAGGCATGACCTGGGTATTCTAACAGGCCACTGTCACCTGAATCATCATAATATGCTAAAACTTTGACTGTCGGAAGATTAGACTTGTCGTCTTCTCCTAGAAGATGATGAACTAGCAGAGCATATAATTTGTGCCTGCCCCGCCGCGGCTCGAATCAGGTATCTGATGTTTGGCAGGGTCTCTCTCTCGCCCTCGGACCTGTAATATCATTCACCAAATAAATTAATCGGCTTTATTAAGAAGCTGAATTTGTTTGGTGAAATCTGAATATGTGTGAGCCACAATAGACTCTTGCGAATCGCAGTGGAGCTGCAGTCCGTAGGGGAGTGTAGGAAAGCTTGGCGTTTGGAGGGTGGAAGTCAATGATGGGTAGAGGGTGAATATACCTTGGCTGCACTAGTCGACGGAAAATTATCGTACCAACCCAAAATCAAGTTTAATCTAAATCTTCCAAATTTGCCAGAAGACTCCTTCTTTGTGACAATTCTTATCTGAAGTAGGTATACTAATTTAAAAAATAAGAGGACTAGGGTGTATATGCGTATAACTTTCACAGAATGATAATGAATTTCTGCGAGTTAACCACAATGTTTTCAAAATTTTGTAATTTTCTCGTAATTCGTCTGCTGGGTCCCATGTTGCTTTTTGCTTATAAACAGCCAAAATTATCTTGAAAAATATTAAACACAACTGATTCCTTGGTGGCTAGCTTAGCAAGTCGATAGACTGCTTAAGATTGGGGGGATCGCAGTGCGGCTGATTTGATTAAATTGCTTGGAAAAATAGCTCGCGGGCTGCTTGGAAGGACCCTCTCCATGAAACACGCTTGCACTACGGCCGCGGCTAAAAAAGAACAACCGAATGGATACGAATTCGTGACGGGATGTTAGCCTTAAGGCGGGTACTGACTAGAGCATTTTCACTCGCACAAATTGCGTGCACACACAAAAGCGAATATATTGTCCGCGAAAATTATTTTTAGCATAAAATTAGTGCGCGTTAAATTGTCGTTCCAGTGATATGGTTCCATGCCATTTTCATATATTTTACGATACAAACAACAAAACACAACGACAACTACGTCCACATTGAGCATGTTATGCGCACGAAAACCTTTTGATCTTTTCAAAAGACCGACAGCCGCCGGATCGTGTTTGTGCGCGTAGAATTGCTACGCGTACATATGTGCGTGGCGTCCTCATCTGATCATTTTTACGCGTAAGTCGTTCGTGCGAGTAAAAATGCTCTAGTCAGTACCCGCCTTTAGACTTAAAAATAGTTTGGGATGTTGGCCTTAGTGTTCGCGCCGCCCTCTTATTTCATTAAATTCGACGAGCCGCTCATGGCTTAATTTCGTATAAAATGCTATACCAGTTTCAAAACCATTAAGTACCTTCTTTTGATAAGAGACTGGTTTTATCATTGTTAAACCCGCTGTATTAAAGGAAACACCTCGTTTCTATTCGTAATTTTTATTATATATAATTTTGACAAACCGCATAAATTTGCTAAACTAAGTGTATTCGCAAACATAAATATAAACTTTAATAGTGTCACAAGGGCAAGAAATAATTTCCAGTGCGAAACGATCGATCGTGGAGCCATTTTTGGAAGACACCAACAACTTGGTAAGTCCCTTTAAAATTAAAGTTTTAGTAGTAAAGATTAACCAATTGCAAATTCTCTATTAAATACAGTCCACATTCTTAAGCCGTTGCGCTAACAGCCTTAGATTTAAAAATAGTTTGAGTACAATAATACACTCTCTTTTATATTCAAACACATCCCAATTTACCACGGATGTATTCTTTTGCTTGAATAAATTTTTCAATAAAATTCCATTTTTTTTAACGTTTTCAAAACAACCTCGTATATGTATACAAGCCTAATAACGGAAATATTCAGAATATCAAATAAACTTTCTTTAAGCGAAAAGCATAGCTGGAGCATCCTTTTCAACTCCTCCAATTTACTGATAAACTTAACACCCAATAGCACGTGACGACATCTTGCACGCCTCCGGAATATCCGTGACGTCATTATGTACAGCTTCCCACGCAAGAAATTGTACGCCATCCGATCAATATGGGGGATCATGTTCGTTTTACTTTTGCTTCTTTTACTCCGTTTTCACGTTTTTCCGCACCATTAAACGTAGTCTGTGTATATATGCGAAACTAGGAATCCTTTTTTTTGGGGTGCTCGTTCTTTGTTCGGAGGTTGATTCGTTCCCACCTAAAGGGGGGTAATTATATAAACTTTTACAGCGTTTTTAGCATCGCATAAAATAGTTTGACAGAGTTAATAGATGTTGAGTTTGCTTAGCTCACATTAAATTTATGCGGAGAGTTTTAGGACGCTGGATAAAATTTAATTATAGGTTGGTTCACAACGCCATTCATCGGTCACAAGCAGAACTGAAATTTTTGCTACAATCGAATTATCAAAGCACTGATAATAGCAGCATCGAAAAAAATCGATTATTTTTCACTCATAACTTGACGTAATCCTTGAAAAACCACTCGAGATAGATCACGCCTCGTTACAAGTAAAATAATCGATTATTTTCGATTGCTCGAGAAACTCCGCTCGTAATAAAATTTACGTAAACATTGAACGGCCTACGGAAGTGGATAAGGTTTATTGTCACATGGGTTTGACAGTGGGTATTTGGTAGAACTTCGTTGTAAGTCACCCGGTGAGATCTAATTGTAGTTAGTGAATAGGAAAGTTGGTCTGAATTAACAAGAAATATGACTAAAAGCACGTCTAAATATGCAAGAATCAACAGAATATTTTTGGTGTTCCAAATCGACAGACTGCTTCACTATATTTTCCCAGTACACAATAAATAGTCATTTATGCAACAAGTTCAAAAAGTGAGTGTTTTTTGCACGCGACGTGAAATTGTCCAACGAGGTCTTTAGGCCGAGTTGGACAACACTCAATCATAGCTGGTTTTCGCCTTGACCATTTGAATTTTAAATAATTAAAGATAAATAATTGTAATTCATTGAGACTAAGTAGTAAGATATACATAAATTATTGTTGTATTAAAGCAGGATCATACACTTGCTCTGAATTTTTATTTTATTTAAATGTTCATGTTTGTCATAAATCATCACAAAACTGACACAAGAATGACAGATGAGTGCAATAAAAATTTTATTGCACTAGTGCAAAAAAGAACCACGTTTTCCATTGAATGTGTTTCACAAAAGTGTTGTTTTTTGCATGAATGTAGAAAAAATAAATTAAAGTTAAAAAAACTAACAGCAAGCTTTATGATTAATTGAACTGAAAAGTGGGAAATAATTCTTAATACATCTAGGACACAATCACCATTCTGACATTTAATATTTTTTGCGACGCTGATCGGAGACAGTCCGACAGAAAGCAGAGACAGATATTAATTATGTGTACAATAATCTTGAGCCGATTCTTGTACACATAAACGAGACACTTTGTGGCCGGCTACTAAGAAGAAACAATTACTTACCAGGCAATAGGCCCCAACGAATATTAGATTAGACTTCAAAGTCAAACGGGGTAGGCACATCTACAAGATATTTAAACTAAACATTCTGGTTTGCAATAAAAAGGGGTAACGTAACTGGTAGACCGGTTTCAAGCGTATTTGCACCTTATCAGTACTTACAAGTTATTTGTTCTCCGTCCACGAGCTGAAAAAGCCTAATCAAGGACTGATGAATACCATAAAATCACAATCAATACATGTCTTAAAATAACGGAAGAGTAAGAGATGTGATAGTAGCGACATGTTCACCTCCAACCGCATACCAAAATTCGAAATCTGACAACAAGACTCTTGGCTTCGAAACTGAAAAGTATTATTACAGTTTCCTGTAATATTGTCGTATTTAATTTGAGATTCTAGCAATATTTTACATTAAAATTCAATATTTCTTCTGTATAGTTATAATAGTTAACCGCCTCGACTTGGACAAATTAAGTATAAGCAGAAAGCGTGTAAGAAACATTCCGGATACTGAATGGGCAATTTACTCCAATATTTAAAAGGTAGAGAAAATTATGTAACATAAAACAAAAAGAACAATTATACCTCGTGAACGTAGGAAAGTACGTTAGATTAACAAAAACCAGCTATAATTAAATACTGACAAGGTGGAGGCCATAAAAAAAAGAAGAACGGTTTGAGTTCCTAACATATTATATTCTAATATTCCAGTTTTTGCATGAATGGAGAAAATATATTATATGCAACTCGTGCAAAAAATACTCACTTTTTGCACTTGTTGCATAATAGTATTTTATGCAACGATCATGTAATGATAGCCATTAAGACACGAGCATGTTGTAGGATACGAAACGAGCCGCAGGAGAGTTTCGTATATAATAGACGAGTGTATTAATGGCCATTACATGAAAGTTGCATACAATATTTTTTTTACTCCGATTAATAAGAATTATTCAATTAATAATTATCATTTATTATAAAAAACAAAAACAATGAAAGGAACTTAAACAAATATTTGGAAGCTGTCAAATTAAGTGTCACTTAATAGGTCTGTTCGCCAATAATAAAAGTGAATCACTGAGCTATGTAATTTTGAAAAATTCAGGTCTATCTGTGAAAAAATGCGTGTAAAATTGCTAAATTTGGGACTATCTATGTATATTGCATTTGTATACTGCAAGAATCATTAAAACGTAATTAAAATAAATGAAATCGTATAACTCAGTGCTACACTTTCATTGCAGGGAACAGACCTAAATATAATTAATTTCAGAAATGTCAACCAGGTATCCATGGCTATATTAAATATTGTGCGAATGTCGCATTCCTATTGGCTTAAAAATCTATCTGTATCGGAATGAAAATTTGTATCATAATGAATATCATCATGATACAGATTTTAGTCTTTTGATAAGTATATTATAAAACAGGAGTAGAAAAATAACTATATAACAACTTGAAACATCATTTCTTCGTGTGACTTGGAATAATACATTGAAGTCTAAGGTCTGGCTTTGCTAGTTATCACATATGAATTTTATTATAGTAGTTATCATACTTGATATTAAGAGATACAACATGAGTCGTTTTGGTAAACTTTTGATTCAGCAACTGAAAAAATATATAGAAAAATCAATTGCTCATTTAATAATAATCACTAAAGCTTCAATATGGAGTCAATTATGCAGTTAAAGCAATTTGGAACTCAACTCCAAGAAATATTTCAGTGAGTAGAATAATAAATGTGGTTCTTTTGTCGACGTAACTTTTAAAAAAGCTCATGATGCAAAGAATAGTAGATGGAAAGAGTTAAGAGCTATCAAGGAAAGTATTAATGTGTCTGTAATATTGAACAGAAATATAACTAATGTGAAAAAGCTACTCTTTCTACACTAGAATGAGTGCTGAAAAGTTGAAAGAATATATTTAGTTAAATTTTTATACAAGGTGTTCCACAAGATTTTAGACAGTATATATCTCGAAAACTATTTGAACTACAATATTGAAATGTTGTAGTTATAAACCGTAAGTAGTATTACTTTGCTACAATGTTAAGTTTCGGGTCACTTGGTATCATTTTTAGAAATTTTATTGAGACAACCTGTATATTGTTCGACTGCTCTAAAGGTCTCTCTTACACTAATTCACTAATTTTCATAAGCTTTTTTATTTTAAAAACAAAGACAGCTGAAAAATAAAAAGAATTGTAATACAATAACACTTTTACTATAGTTGATGCTCAAATTGATGTACACCTTCATTAATGCAGCACTCAATTCATATAACGTCACATATAAATTGGTATTTCCAAGAGGTATGAATTGGGGAAAATGGTACAATACATTGGCCGGCTCGTTTACCAGATATAAGCCAGCTAGATTTTTTTTTGTGGATATTTGAAAGGATTAGTTCATGTTACAGCTCCTTATTATGTAGATGATTTCAAAAACAGAATCAGAGCAGATTTCCGATCTGTTACACCGGAAGGTATTGAAGCAACATGTACAAGAAGTTTACTCAGAAGGTTTGAATGCTGTAAAATGAAGAAAAAACTTATTTCTGTACCAATGTTATGGTATACACATCTGTTTATGCCCTTGGTACATACAAACTTTTATGTCATGCTAGTTAGTTATTGCATTCCAATCTCAATATACAAATCAGTATTTAAAAAAATCTGGTTTGAGTGATTAACATGGTCATTTTATGATAGTAAATAGTTGTAGTTGTAGTGACCCGTGATCCGAAACATGACATTGTAGCAAAGTAGATGATTGCTTAAAATGTGTGATACTACCTAGGGTTTATAACTGCCAAATTTCAATATTGTAGTTCAAATAGTTTTCGGGCCCCCGCAGACTGCAGACTTTTTATCGGCCGATAGTTTAGCCGAGTTGGGCTGAAAGTGCGCACACCGAGCCAACTAAACAGTTTGGTTGGTGAACAGGGCGCAGACTCTCCAACTGTTTTAGCGGTCGCACAATGAAAATATTATCTAGAAAAATTATTGCTCTCATTATACTTCGTTGGGGGAAAATCAAGAAGAGATTCCGAGAGTATTGGATGCATCCCATTCTCAGTGATAGATTAGTTAGTGGAGAATTTTACACTATGCATTCCAAATTATTTCCAAATCACATGGCTAACTGAACTATATATCGGCCAACTAAACAATCGTCATGTATGCGCCAATACTGATTAAACAGTCGGCCGATAGTTGGCCGACAGATTAGTTTGAATGTAATTGGGTAGCTTATCAAACTTTTTTATCGGCCGATAATGAATCGCTGTAGTGTGCGCATATGCATTCCTCTCCATACTGATTGAGAAGCCGACCAAACTATCGGCCGATAAAAAGTCTGCAGTCTGCGGGAGCCCTTCGTGGTATGAATATACTGTCCAAAACCTCGTGGGACACCCTGTATAAGTTGTGGAAAGAAACTTACTGTAATTTTATGTTTTGTTGGTGTAATAAGAAACCTTTTTTTTGTTATTCCTCATATAATGATTTTGTTATTCACTGCATATTAATAAAAATATATTTTTGAATTTTAATTTATTCATTCATCAACATATTCATTACATTATTTCAAATATTCACAGCATTTACATCACGATCTTCATCTTCAGAATATATGTCATAATCTACGTGTACATTTTATTATAAATTCATGTTGAATTTGGTTGTTCTCATGCATAATAACTAAATATCATCTAAATATGTATTATCACCGAATAATAATTATGTAGGTAATATACAACAAACACGTATCATATGTGTTCTCAGTCTTATTTTTCTCAAAATTAAGAAGTGATATAAGTGAATTTTTGTTTGAGTCTGCTCAACTGTGCTCGATGATTTATATATTGCGTGACTGAATATTATTATTTTTCTGGAGTTTAATAAGTTGTCCCCTAATTTTTAAAATGTCTTAATCCTCTGGAGAGGATAGCTGCTGACTTCAATAATATACATGTCTCCACATTCATCCAACAAATGATTTTTCATCCTCAATGGAAAGTCTGTCTGAAGAATGGAAAAGAAATATGTATCAATGTGAACATTTCTTAATTTTTTAGTGTAGAACATATACTGGAAAATTAAGAACATTCCACAACAATACATTATTTCTTTTTCATTCCGTTGCGGAGAAGTTTCTATCAAATTATAATTGGAAGAGAATTCTTAATCACAATCACATATCTATGGTATGAATCAAACCCTTCTTCTTCTGTTTAATATTCAGTACGAGAGTCGTTTGGTTAGTGATATCATAATATCAGTTTATTGGCCCATCGTATATGAAACCACGTTCCTCACTACTCTGTATATATTGTAATGCACATGGAATCGGAATTATCGAAACGGTAACGAAGAGTTTGACCTAATTCTCAGATTATCTTAGTAACATCGTTATTTAAATAAATATGACAGCTTGTTAACGTAAAGCAAATTTGAATGTAATAGAATCTCATTTATATAATTGAAGAATAGTATATTGACCACAATTAATGGTACTGAGTTTGTATTTGTGACTTTTACCAGTAACTTAGAAATATCTTCTGTATGTTCCTTGTGGTATATTATTCATTCTTTTTTTAATTTCTTGAGAAATTAAACAACAATATTTTTGAATTTTTTATTTCAACGTTTCGGTAGCGTTCCAGTCTTAAACTTCAAAATTTTTTTGATTGTCTAGTTGTCAAATTTTTTCCGTGTCAGCTAGGGATAAAAATCAATTTTTACTTATTTTTCTTGACAACGGTAGCTGGAACGCTACCGAAACGTTGAAATAAAGAATTCAAAAATATTGTGGTTTAATTTCCCAAGAAATTAAAAAAAGAGTAACTTAGAAGTTCTGGTGTCACCGCTTCCCTGAATCCAGTTCATGAAGATCGCTTGACATGGTAAAATACAACCCGCAAGAGATTGCATGCAATTTCTTGTAAGGTCAAAATATTACATGATGAATCTTTCACGCTGTTTGATTTAATGCAAGTCTCTTGCAATTGCGTCGTGGTTGGCATCAACCAAAACGAATCCTTTTCTCTTATCTGTTTCAAAAATTAATAATCAGCACAACAACAACACAGCACATAAAAATGGTTAGTTTTGCTCCAGTCCAGTAAATAACTGACCCGATTGATATACATGACATTTGGTTGGTTGTTAAACCAAAAGTAACTAGAATTCTCCCTAGACTTCGAACTTGCATGCAATAGAAATGACACCAAACAGATGAATTGCAGAAACTGATCAGCTGGGTCTCAACTGCGCATGCTTTCGGTCAAGAAATATTGCGTCTTGCATTGCACGTTGTATTGCGCCATGTCAAGCGGCCTTGAAGTCCTGAAGTCTCAGAAGCAAGGGGTTCTCTCAGACGTTTTTGCTAATTTTTTGATAAATTGAACCACAAGCTTCCATCCTCCAAGAAAAATAATGTTACTGAGGAAAAGTGAAGTAAATATATTTGCTCAATTACAGTTTCCTGTAACAATTGTCATATTTTAGTAGATTGTGTTATCAATAGACATAAAATTAATAGAGAGATATTGCAATTTCCGATAGCGCATGTTGTGTGTTATTTACTCCGCGTTAAATACGTCTTAACAATGTTTGGGACGGTATACGTATTGCCTCTGAGTTTTATTTACGCGCTTTATTTTTGGAACTAACCTCTAAAAGTTGAAACCACTGTACCTACCACTGAACTGTGTTTTGATTTTGTTTGTTCTGTTCATGGCATAATTTCTTCTGAGGAACTTCTGAACATGGATGAGGCATTAGAAGCAGTACCGGATCTATACGATTCAGTCCGAAGTAGAATAGCGCAACGTTTTACGTTAGGTGTTGTTCTGCCGTAAATAACGTGATGCGCTAACGATATTACCGCAAAGTGTTTCTCGAACTCATTCTGCGCATGCTCAACTGTCAATATAACGTCTGCGGTAATAACGTCACACAGGATTTGTCACAGCAATATCTCTCTTATGCCCGGTTTTATAAAGTAGAGTTAAATATCTCGAGTTACCTCGAGGATTAACTCTCAGGTTAAAATCCATAGATCACTGTAAAAATATATAAAAGAAGAAAACTTCGGTCCATAAAACAGAGTCCACAGTGTCTTCTATGATTCGAGTGCAACCTATAACCTCACATTTTTTGTTAAAAGTGGCATGGCAAATGTTGTTAATATATGAGCTATCACAAGCTCAATAATATCTTCAGTTGAATGTTTAGATAAACGGAAACGTGCTACGAATTCTTTATCATTCCAGTAATCTAAAGACTCTATTCTATTTCTAAAAACCCTAGGTTCTCGAGGTGCCTCAACCATTTGAATAATGTCTTCCTCATCATCTGTTAGGAAGTCATCAAAAATTTCAAATATATCTCTCACTTCATCCATGTCCACATTGAAAATATATATCATAGAACAATATACATATCGGATATGATATATTATCTTCACATTTTAGCATTTTGCGCATGACAACCGCTAACTTGAGAGTTAACCCGAGCCAAATGGTGGGGCAGGGTTAACTCTAACCCCGCTTTATAAAACGCTGTATCACCCACCGGTCAACGGGTTAACTCTCGGGGCAGGGGTAACTCGAGCTTATAAAACCGGGCATAATCACTAATTACAAACCAGAGCTCGTATGCAAAATATCAACTGAATCGGACCAACCGCTTAGAAGAAGTTCAGTAAAAACCCAATTGCAGCGCCACCTATTGGGACCAATTGTGGATATAATCCATACAGCTACTTACTCAAACACATACATAAAATCTCATCAAAATCGGACCAATCGTTTACGAGAAGTTCAGCATGAACCCGATTGCAGCGCTACCTACCGGAACTAATTTTGTATCGTGATAAATTCTCGAACACACGCGTAGAAAAATCGTGCTCTGTCACAATAATTTCATTAACTTTTGAAAGTAATAACTATTTATCTATTTCTTCTTAATGAATTGAATTTTCTACCATGCTTGATATCAAAAACTTGTTCTGGATTTGGCGACACTCTGTATCTGTAACTATTTGAATGATGAATATTGACTAAGTTAGTTTCAAAAGATGCTGTATACGTCACATACCTTTGAAATATGAAATTTCTAAGGATTCCAACTCGCAACCCGTCAATTTCTACTTTCCACAAAATGGAAATGGATGTCGATAGCATGTATAGAATAGACGTAAATTAGATATTGAAAAACTCGCCTGCCTAAGACATAAATGTGAAAACAGGGACGAATCTTATAAAGCATTTTTGGAATAAAATTATTATTATAGAAAAATGAAAAACGTGTATTTGATGAAAAATGGAGTAATTGCAAAACAAAAAGGAAGCATAAGAATGGGAAGTAGGTATATACTATTTCTTTGGAAATTTTACGGTATGGAATGAAGGATTAGCTTTTTTCTCCGATTGGCAGCAAATATTAATTTTGCTGACACATATCAATGAAAAATGCAACAAAAAGCTAGAATAGTTATTTGTTTAACTAGGCAGCAAAGTAGTAGATTTACTGCCGAGGCTGAATTCCTGAATTCAGCCAAGGCAGTCAATCTACTTTGCTGCCAAGTTGAACATATAATTTTTTCTCCGATTGTTCATGAGGATATTGTATTTGCAAATTATTACAATTCCCACAATCTCTTTATTTTAGTTGGTTGCTATGGAAATGTATAATCACAGGCAGCAAAGTAATCACTTTCGTGTCTAGTAACCACTTTGCTGCCTAGGCAGGAAAAGTAATAATTTGCTGATTGATATCAGTCAGCAAAATTAATATTTGCTGCCAATCGGAGAAAAAATATTTTTTTATGGACTATTTCGTGAATATTTATTTACCTGTAGTCACAATAGTTATAACTTCCGTAGTAAAAAACTATCTTATAATAAGGTCGAAATTGGCATAATTTTACTTTTCCGCACTAGTACGGGAAAGTGACACTTTCAAAACTAAAATGCGTGCGGCAAAGTGGGTTAAAACGTACGGTCGTAGAAAAAATACTTATACATAATCTTAAAAAGTTTTTATTCCTATAAAAAAGTTCAATACAACTAGTCCAATACTTGTCTGGTTCTTTGCTAATTTATTTTCAATATCATGCATATTCATATGGCTGCAGTAGTATCCAAGTTAAATTTTATCTTTCCTAAGACAATCAAATCATTCAATATCACTTTTGCATAGTTCATCCCACGAATTAATTTCATTGGATAAGCTAAGGACCGCATATACTTGGGCTGCTAAACAATGCTTCCGCCCTATTTTAGGTTTTCTTAGGATTAGTTTTCCGGTAAGGTGGGCGAATAACTCATTTTCTTCACCGAATTTGGAGAAAGTATAGAAAAAGTTCATATAATAATATTTTTTGTGTGCGTCATCGTTCGTTAATGTCCTACTAACACATTACGTTGGAGAAATGGAGGAAAGGCAAGTTTGTGATTAACCCTAATCAAAATATCAAAATAATAAGCCGTTCAAAGGTATTACAAACATTAACTCTAAGCTTTGAGTTAAGAAATTTGATTAGTTCAAATTTAACTGAATACGATTCTATTTATAAAATTTAAGCTTAGCTTTATATCGAAATAGCAAATAAAATAAGCCACATACCCAAAACCCTAGGCTATTATATGAACTATAGGTACACTATTTTCCACTACTAGTCTTCTAATAGTCACCTGAAATGAAATCCATTCCTCACAAATGCAAAATGTCTATTGAAGGCGGGAGAAGCACCCATGCAAATGCTTAATTTTTTTATAGTCCGCCACTCTATCAACATTGTTTGAATTTATAAAAGATCGTCTTGAAAAAAGATATTCTTAAATTTTATTAAAAAATCCAAACCCAATAATATTACGACTTTCTATAAGGATTTATCAGCGGTAGACAACTTTTGAACATTTTAGTTTCAAAAATTCCTGCAAGGTTAATTCTTCAAATATTTCTGTTTATTTTCAATTGTATATACAATGTCCGCCATAAAGTTGGAACCATATGGGAATTTTTTTTATTATTGTAGTTAAATAACAACTTTGGATAGCAATCACTCCTGCTTCTGAAATAACTTAAAATGCGCCAAGTCAAAGTAGACAGGTAACATCTGTCAATTGTCAAGTTCGTAATTTTGGAAAAAATGTCCTAAAAACGGGTCAATTCGTTAAAATTTCGAAAAATGTTACTTGGAAATTATGATTCCAACCACATTTTATGCTTATGTGTCGATTTTGAGAGAGAAATTTTGATGTTCAATAAATTTCGTATTTTCGTACTTTTTAATTCATCCCGTATCTGGCGACTTTAAAATCATTTGAAACTCTTTAAAGTAGTATAAAGGCTACCATTCCATTGCATAATATGATCATAATATTCGTACGTATAGCTGGTTTTGAAGATTATTGATATTTTCAAATAAAAAAGAGGTAGTCTCTGGATTATTTTCCAAATTTCGAAAAAATCAGAAATTGTTTTTCATTTTTTTCTTTATTAAACTGCAGTTGGATAGTACGAAAATGGTTTTAATTATAATCTGAATATCTTAACGCATAACGACTACTTCAAAACTACATAATACATCAAATAAAGAGATCACTTTAAAGGAAATTACATCTCTGTGATGAAATGCCGTTGAATGAAAGGTCGCGTTTGTTTTTTCAACAAGATGGTGCATCATTTCACAGTACTGTAATTTTTAAACATTTTGTTCAGAGGAAAATGGATCGGGAGGTTTTCTGAATTTCTTTGTCCGGCGCGATCCCCCGATTTGACCATAATGAGCTTTTTTCTTTGGGTATATTTAAAAGAAAAAGTATACCAAAGAAGGCCTTTTCAAAGTGTGGATCATTTGGAAGATGTTATAGGGGAAGAGTGTGCAAATATACCTAGGCAGTTTTTACTAAATGCTGTCAGGGAATTTAACCGTTGAACAGAAAAAGGGCCTCCGAGGGAGGCACACGGAGATGTAATTTCCTTTAAAGTGTTCTATTTATGCCCGATTGCACCACCTTGGCTTAACAAGTAAGTCAGGCTCAAAAAATTAAGCTCGCTGCACCGTCATCAAAGCGTAGTTTATACGCACGAAATTTAAAGCACAGCTTTGTCCATAGCTTATTTTTAAGCGGTAGTTATGCGACTGCGCGTTCATTGTATTCTGACGTTTCCAATTTGCTTGGACATATATTTCTAATAGTATAACCTAATTTTTGAGTTGGTTTGGTGTTTACAAACAACAATGAATTTAGGAGAAAATCTTAATGAAGAACTTGAAATTTTAGATTTCCTTGAAAATGGTATTCCAAAGCACATTTATGTTTGAAATGACCCGTTTCACAATTTAATTCCTTTTCAATTTTTTTCATGATTCTTCCTTTTCCCTCCATGTTACCGCGTCTGTCTTTTTGCATTCTATAATTCCTTTATATTTTTTAACTAAGTTTAGGCAAAGCATTTTCTCTGTTGAAGTGAAATTTGCCGAAAGAATTCTGTTTTCACCTTCCATGGCAGAAATTATTTAGATTAATCAAATTTTAACAAAATTAAGAAGTTGTCAGATAAACTACTGGTATTGTCAACCAAAATTATGACAATCTAGTAAAAAAAATTCATTCAAGTAAAGACATACGATATTGTACGTAAGCGTGGCTTTACTAAGCGTAACATGGTGCAATGAGAGATTGGAATTATTATTAAACTGCACTTTGTTAAGCCTTACATTTAAGCTAAACTGGTGCAATCGGGCATTATTGTTTGTAATTTTGAAGTAGTCGTTATGCGTTAAGATATTCAGATTATAATTAAAACCATTTTCGTACTATCCAACTAAAGTTTAATAAAGAAAAAAATGAAAAACAATTTCTGATTTTTTCGAAATTTGGAAAATAATACAGAGACTAACTCTTTTTTAGTTGAAAATATCAATAATCTTCAAAACCAGCTTACGTACGAATATTATGATCATATTATGCGATGGAATGGTAGCCTTCATACTACTTTAAAGAGTTTCAAATGATTTTAAAGTCGCCAGATACGGGGGTGAATTAAAAAGTACGAAAATATGAAATTTATTGAACATCAAAATTTCTCTCTCAAAATCGGCACATAAGCATAAAATGTGATTAGAATCATAATTTCCAAGTAACATTTTTCGAAATTTTAACAAATTGACCCGTTTTCAGGACATTTTTTCCAAAATTACGAACTTGACAATTGACAGATGTTACCTGTCAACTTTGACTTGGCGCATTTTAAGTTATTTTAGAAGCAGAAGTGATTGCTATCAAAAGTTGTTATTCAACTACAATAATAAAAAAAATTCCCATATGGTTCCAACTTTATGGCGGACATTGTATATAGAGAGAATATAGTGAACTGATTGTGTTGATTATTTGCACCACTGGTCGAATATAGTCGTGAATCAAGAAAATTTATCATCTACAATGAAATGTAATAAGGTGATAAATATTCCGATTTTTTGTACTTTATACGGTAAAGCTCTATCATAATAGAAAAGAAGCACTGTGTAAGTGTGTAATTCTCAGAGAACAAAGCTTTAAGAAGTCCGACAAATATTTGTCCGGAAGTGGTTTTCAAACAGAAAAAGGAGGTAGCAATTCTTCAACTCCAAACCGGAATTCATTTTTAATCCTTCCTACCGTTAGTAGCTCGATCCCTTCTTTATTTTCTCTTTTTATATTCGCTAGTGAAACGCGATTTGGCGACTGTTTGAAAAATATTACTTCTACATTGGAAATTATGGAAATTATCTTAATAACTTTTCTACCAATTTGTGATTTTGGAATACAATTCTTTCCACCCCCTTTAATATGTATTAATTTGATTTATTCCGGTAAAAAGATCAGCTCAATATACCATAGCTGAGTAAATTTTAAAATATACCGAAGGCGCTTAGAGCCTTCACCATTATTAAAAGAGAGACTAAACGTTTCTATTGTTTCCCCATTTTACCTATTATTTTAAGCACAGCTTGTCGTTTACAAACTGAAACTTGAGTTTTCTGGAGTTCTTATTGCAATATCAACGCAAAATTTTTCCACAATCAGCTTAACAAGCTTATCACGTCTACAGTCGCACTAGTGTGGGAAAGTGACACTTTCTAAGCTAAAATGCGTGCGGGAAAGTGGGCTAAGACGCACGGTCGTAGAAAATAGTATATTGTATAATAAATGGGAAAAGCATCATATTCTCAAACGACTGTGATGATTACCAGAGGAGGAGCGTATCGACGAGTCTGGTAACACAGGAATTTCGGAATATGCTTTTCCCACGAATTATACGTACTATTTTTTCTTCGATCGTTGATTTACATTTGAAAAATTAATTAAGAAATATTCCATTAAAAATGTAATCAAGTAGGTTTAGATAAGTTTCTCTATGTTCATATTGAAACATAGAAGTCTATAAAGTTTCGTTGCTCTCCAGTACAATTCACAAATTGTACAAACTGTGCAATAAATATAAATATTAACTACAATTAATTTGTGTTCAAGAATATCGTTATAAATTAGATGTTTCTTTCATTTTTTTCATAACAACTTTATCAATATAAAAGTGCGGTATAGTACATTGTTTACCGGGTAGGAAAAGCTTAACATTCCTGGACGACTGTGAAGATTGCTAAGTCGAGGCGCAAGCCGAGACTTAGCAACACAGAGTCCAGGAATGTGGCTTTTCCTACGAGGTAAACATACTATTTTTCCGCAAATCGTTTAAAATTCGACAGATATTGATTGATTTAAAAAAAAAACGCGATAATTTTATTCCCAAATAAATGGTGCTTTGAAATTCCTAATAAAATTACTTGGGTTACTATGGAAACGTATTGAGGTTGAATTGTCAAACTTGACGCTTATAAATTTAATTGCTGGTGTTCTCGAAAGTAAAATGGTAAGTGATGATGAAATTTCCAATCCTGGGACTCCTCCAGAGCTGGTTGAGGCAGTGAATACTGCTTCATTAGAATTATTGCCAAAGAAATCAAGAGAAAAGTACGAAAATGCATACAGACGTTTTATGGATTATATAGAACACTAACAACAATACGGAAATATCATTTCCTTACAGTAAGGAAGTCCTGACTTTTTCTTCAAGAAATTTTGACAGGAATGTCAAAATTTCCTAGCGATTTGCGGAAAAGAATATTACCACACTATTATTTTCTAATTGCTTAGCAGCTTCCCACTATTCTGGAATGTTGAACTTTGCGCATAGAAAACAGGTCAAAATAGTGTATCTTTTCCCACGATCGGAGAAAATTAGTATATTACATTATAAGGATTAAAAGTGCAAATTTTTTAGCGCAGTGCAGCCGAGCGAATACAAAATTACGAGTAAAAATAGGCACTTTTAGTCCGTATGATATATACTATTTTTTCTCCAACCAAGTCAATAGAATGTTTTTATGGTGTATATCTCAAATTTTACGAAGACTGTCAAGCCATCCACTCATTGGTCACAGTATTCAATGTTGCGATCCACACTGGATATCAAAAATGGTGTGGATATTAGTAAATATTCAAAATTACGAGCATTGTTGAAAAAGCAGTGATGGATATATACCTAAAAAGTTTGGGGTTTTTACGAAAGGGGAAGTGGAGTGGAGTATTAGGAATTGGAGGTGCTATGTATTGTGACGAACTAGTTCATTTGAAAATTGATGACATTGAAGATATGAACTCTGTCTTGGTTGTAAAAATGTTCCAGACAAAAAACAAGAAGCCTCGTTTGTTCACCATTATAGGCGATAATTATTAGCGTTTCTTTCGGAAATATGTTGCACTACGGCCATCAAATATACAGGAACGTCGTTTATTTTTGAAGTTTGTTAATGGGAAGTGTCAAAGTATGGTTGTTGGTATTCATAAAATAAATTAGTGCCGTGCGGCAAGAAATTGCAAAATTTTTGAAGCTACAAAATTGGAAGGAGTATACTGGACATTCGCTAAGAAGAACATCTGCTACTGCTACACTTCTTATTGATGGTGGCGGTGACATCACTTGTCTTAAAAGACATGGAGGTTGGAAATCTAGTACGGTAGCAGAAGGCTATATTGAAGAATCACGTATCAATAAAGAGAATAAAGCCTGAAAAATATTGCAACTAGACAAAGAAGGTACAAGTATCGTCAAAGGCACTCTTATCGTGCGGATTCAAAGGTAACTAACCATATGTATCAAATCAGAAAACACAGAGGTTACCCAAATGTGAGATTACACTGATTGATGAATTTCCACTTCTTCTTTCATTCTCGAAATAATCCATCGAACTAAGTACCATTTTTTTTGCTTGAGGATACAAAAAAACAAAAAATTGCTACTTATTATTCATATTGTCACTTAGAATTGTCAAAGTGACAAAACTGACATATTAAAATAAAAACTTTTTAGAATCGCTGCAAACTAAATACATATCCTTCTTTTTCCCGTCAAAATTGCATAAGTCTGTCTGATTCATCTTACGGATTTCATTTGGAAGTTATAATTAAACGCAATAAAAGAAAACAAAAACTGTGAGTATGTCTTTGTTGAATCGTATGACCCGCACGATTAGACTGCATCTGACTATACCTGTTCAGATATTTCCTCGAATGTTTGATCAACAGTTACGGAGAATATTTTGAGTTGTTCTAGCATCAATGAAAATCTTTTGAATTGTTCGAAAATTGTTAGTGATAATTCCAGTGGTGCTTTGAATTTTCGCAATAATTGTTCCAATTGTACATTCAATATCACTATAAATAACAAATAAATACCCATATATAGTTGCCCAGTTAGTTTGTTTTACTAAGTTTGTAAAACTCAATGTTTTTTCTTCAAATTTCAATTAGAGTTAGAGGGCTCAAATGCAATTACTTTTAGCCCTAGGATTGGAAGTAGCGTTTTTAATCCTAGGATTAAAAGTGTTGCTAGGCAGGGAGCTAATTTTTGCGCGGTAAGGGAATTGATGACTTTTGCACATAAAAATAGTACAAAAATATCAACATTTTTTGATGGTTGGAGAAAAATACTATTTTTCTTTGACTGTTTTATACATAAATAGCTATTTTATCTACTTAAACTTCCTCCATATACCATTTTTTATCCATCCGTTTCAAATTTTAAAACAATAAATTCCATTTTTCTACAAACGTCAAAAAATGACAATGTTCGCACATTGACAACAGTATGCGAAGTGCCCCTGTTTTTTACATTCTCCTTCGTTACAATCGTTACCATGACACCGTGTGCGAAATACTTACTTCGCACACTGCATGTAAACTATATGGGATTTTTATATTTCAAACTTTATGTTCCTCAATCAAACAAAAATCGAAGAAATCATTTATTTATTGATGTATAACAATAATTAAGCAATTACTTGATTTGGAAAAACATTTTAAGCCAGTTCAATACTATTTTTAATATTAAGCTAAGCATTTTACTTATTTTAGAACAATATTTTTGAGGTTTGTAGAAAAAATTTTGTTTGCATCTCATGCGCGAAATACTTTGGTGATCTCGAATATTTTCATCAGTTCTCGATCACCAAAGTAGCATTTCGCGCACTAAATACAAAAATAACTATTATTCGGAAATCTAAAACTAAAACTTTAACGTTTTTTATTTCAAAATCTAAATCAACCCTTGAGTTCAGTTCAATTAAATATACGTTCGAAACTCAATAAAATTACATTCCACTACAAAAATTAACAAATCCCATATCCCAAAAACCTGTTCGATTGAAAAATGTGACAAAGGACATCTACATCGATAAAACCTTTGGAAGAATCGCCAGTAAAAAGGGCAACTCCATCACCCAATTCACAATGTTGTTTTACGATACGATGTGTACGAGTTTACAGATACGCTATGTAGGAAGAATCCGCTAATTCAGATGTCTGCACGCTGTTGCCAAATTGAAATTATATTCCTACAGATATTTTTCCCGCCAATGCAAAGCTGTTACACCTCTTTAATAAATTTGAATTTTCAAGTGAAATGAAAGCAAAACCTTTGAGAAAACCTACCGAGCTCAAAAATACAATAGCAGGTTGATCTAATAAATATCAAGTTCAAAGGCTTAATTCGCCTTTAATTCTTGATTATTAGATTTCCAAGGTAAGCTACATAACACTGGACTTTATTTTGAATCTCTTACGATTCTTTCCTTCATTTATGGCCAGTCATTATCATTTTTTAATATGCCGAAATGAATGTTTTTCACTTTATATACCTGCTGGCACGGAAAACATGGAGTTAAATTTTTTGAGACAAATTCGATTTGTGATTTTCTCATCATCATAGCTGTTCAATCCCGAGGAATTATGACTAGCTCAATAGAGCTATGCTTAATATTAGTCACGGGGTGGATTATTATTTTTATATCAGTGCAACTATAATCTTTTCTGTGTCCTGGCTTCTTATGCTATAGTTTTTTATATTCTTTTGTCTCTGCACTCTTTTTCCGAGTCTCTTATTGTCCATGTTCTTATATCTCCCTACACATGATCCCGCCATCTGCTTCATGGTATTTCTCTTGTACTCTTATTTAGCGGAACCCATCTGGTTATTCTCTTGAATATATTTGTTGGTGCTCTTTTTATAATGTGTCACATCCATTCCAGTCTCTTGCTTTCACATATCGGACCTTATCTTTTTCAACTGCTTTCTTCTTTTTCCATTTCTTGTCTGGTCTGGTCCAAGATTGTTCTCAATATTTTCGTGTCCAGTATTTTCAAATCTTCTTGTTCATATAAGAAGTGACTGTCCCGATCAAAGTCTTATAGATTTGTATCTTAGTTATTTTGCTGATTGATTCCGATTTCAAGTTTCTTATTCATACCAAGAATTTGGTTCCTTTCCAATATTTTTCCTTTTATCTTGGCTTTACTAGTTTGTCCCATTAGATGTTCCAAAATAATTGAAGCTTGATACAATTCCAAAATTTGATTTTTCATTTTTGAGTATTATTGTTCTGTTTTTCTTTCCCCACTCGTATTCGTTTTGTTTCGTCTTCAGTTATTCGCAACACGAATATTTGTGCCTCTGCGTTGAAGGTCATAACCTTCAGAAATTTTATAACTTCAAAGTGTATAGTTGACCATAATACATTGTTCACTACGAGAAGGTAAGAAGAAGAAAGTAAGCGATATGCTGCCCAAAAGTATCATGTATCCAATACCACTGTGTACCGTATTTTTACACCCGAAATCCTTTAAGAGGCAATAACCATGCCGCGTCCGCCAAGAAAATGATTAAAATAATAACTTTCAAAGTAATAATGTTTTAGTCTGGATTATTGTGACATGATTTTAATTTTGCTTTTGTTTTTGGGCTGTTCAAATATAAAAAACAATATTATGTGAAAAGGTATTGATTTCTCCAAAAAAGTCGAAATTTTCCTCTCGTTACCATTTTCTCAGAAACCATATGATGATTCCACTTCAAAATTTCAGCATGTACCTATTAAGAGTACCATGGTAACATGCAATGCATAGTTTTAAATGAATATTTTTGAAATAAACCAAGTGAAAAATCAAATCTTAAGAAAAAAAACATTATTCCAGAAAAATATTCAAGGCTCCTTTTACCATGGGGAACCATTTCGACTACCAACATTTGGTTGAAATTGTTCCATAAACACATGAGAAAATGGTACTACGAGGAGAATTTCGAATTTTTTAAAGAAATCAATAACCTTTTACATAATATTCAAATAGCCCAATAGCAAGAGCAAAATTAAAATAATTTCACAATAATCGATAATATTTTAAAATTTATTATTTCAATTTATTTTAACCATTTTTTGGCGGACGCGCCACGGTTATTGCCTCTTAAGTGATCTCTGTAGCAAAATTAGCGATTGTGATGATTGTTTTATTATCATTGTAAGCAAAATCATCATACTATAGCTGTTTAAACCAAAAATTGACGTCCGGCAAACCAAAAATTGACGTCCGGCAAACCAATGTTGGCAAATTAATGACCAGACGTTATTTTTTCTAGGGCGAGTTGTATCAAACGCCTAAACTCGGTTTAATGTTGACTGATGTTTAGACTGATGAAATTGTTGATTATAAATACATCAATCAGACACAGTTTAAACATCAGTTATAATTAAACCGAGTTTAGATGTTTGATACAACTCGCCCCTAGTAGAAAATTGTGTCTAAGTTCGGTTGAATTAAAATAAAAAATATGTCTTGAATAAGATCATCAATCCATTTGTTTTTTATCAATAAATCTAACGCATCTACGCCTAAAAGACAAATAGATAATATTGAGAAAAGAAGTATTATGGGGATAGGGAAAATCATTCCATCTCACCAGAGTGGCAGACAACGTGTTATGTCGGGGCTAGTACTAAGAGTGTCACCAAGACTTAGCTAACGTCTTGGCTGATAACAATATTCTCCTGAGGTGGGTTGAACAGGCACGACAGGAGTAAATGTAATCGCATGGCCGATTCTTTGGCCAGGGAAACGGCTGGACCAAACATTTTAGGACCCAGTGTCACCTACGGCCTGAAGATTTCGTTAATTCCGAAACTTGGTAAGCGATACACACATGCTCAATCCCTTAAGAGATGAGATGGAATCAAAGGATGTAGTCTTGCCAGGATCACCCTTAGTGACCCTGGGAGGCTGGCACCGAAGAAATATTTAGCGATGACCAGGAAAAACCTAAGTTAAACAGTAATATTTCTGTCTAGCTACTGACAACTGAGGAAACACCTCCATACTATGGGGCTAGTGGACACACCTCTATGCAGGAAGATGAAACTGTCAGCCATGTCTTATGCAAGTTATGGAGTTATCGTCAATAAGAAAGTGTGAGTTTGGGGAGTCTTGGCCTACACCTGTCTATATAAAGATGTCTCCTGGACAACGGTCCACCTTCCTAGGAGGGACAGGATGGAGGATGACCTGGATGACCTGGACCTGGATGACCTAGACCTGAACCTGGATGACCTGGAAAGAGAGGTCAAGACCAACGACAACACTCGTGGCTGAAAAATGTTCGCGATTGGACCCAGATAAGCACAGCTTCGAGCATAGCTTCGAGCTACTCAAGACCGACAGATGTATGCCAATATTGTTACCAACCTTCGCTAATGGAGACGGTACCTACTGAAAGAAGAAGATTCACTACAATAAAGAAGATAATAAGAACCCAACCCAACCCAACCTCACAGGTGTCGATTAGGCGGTTAGAACTCATTATTTTTTACTCAGTCGAAAACTGCTCAACTGGTTTTCTGTTCTTATATATTTTTCAGATAAAACCATACTTTTTTGGCAACTTGACAACGCCACCTCAGGACTCCACGGAGTGCAGAATGCGTGGTACGTTATCGATCTAACCTAAGGCATGCGCTACGGTAGATCTACAGCCTACTGGAAAAGGACGCAGTAGTCTTCGGTAACTTGTCAAGGTGTATTTGAATTTAACAGACAACGTTGTCGGCGGTATTGCAGATACATACGATGATTCGGTAGTGCAGTGCAATTGTTGATATTTTTAATAATTTTTTATTCGCTGTGCTGGGAAAAAACATTTTTTACTGCTCGTGGTTTGGATCTGCGAAATGCCGTTTTGGTTTCCAGTTGACTGTCAAAAAGGTGAGTTCAGTTTTTTTATTTTTTTCCGGGCTTAATTTGGAAATTGAAATTAACTGCTTGGAAAACTCGTCAAGATTTATAACATTTTATATTTGAAGTTATGGTTATGTTTTTTTGGCGGTACGTTGATTTTATTTTAATAAAAATGTCGAATATATGCTTTCAATTCCGATTATTTTTAAATATTTGACTATTGTGTTTTCATATGAATGGAAGAAACTGGTAAACAATCTAGAAATGACTGAATATGTTTAATATTTTTATTTTCTACTGATACAACTAAGTTTTTTCTTTCAAACCGAGGTGAATTGATTTTTATTTATTTATTAGTATAGTGAATATGTTTTTTTTTAACTTATTTACCGCATCAACCGTTATGGTTATTAAGGGAGTGTAGTATGCATTATACAAAAATATTAAATACAGACATAAAATTTTGTTATATAAGGTAGTGTTCTTTAGGAAGTTTAACACAAAAAACTAAGGAATCTTCAATGGACGAGTTCTATACAAGGGAATTGCTGCCAACATAACGAACAAAAAAATACTGAAAAAGGTTAGTCGCATAAGGAAGTGGTTTTTCCAATCTATGTTTAGTTTTTCTTATATATTTTGAGTCCCTTTACCACCCATGCTGTACCCGAAAAGTTTGGAGTTTTACCCGAGAAGTTTGTAGGTCTATTTAGCTTGGGGAATTTTATATCTTACAGTTGACGAACAACTAATGACAGCTGTCTATACATGTTTATTTGGCTTTGTTTGTGTTCTTTGTGTTTCGTCAACTGTAAGATGCAAAATACCCCAAACTAAAAATACCTCCAAACTTTTTGGGTACAACATCGGTGGTAAAGGCACTCAAAACATATAAGAAAAACTAAATATAGATTTGAAAAAAACACTTCCTCATGCGACTAACCTTTTTCAGTATTTTTGTGGTCGTTATGTTGGCAGCAATTCCCTTGTATAGAACTCGTCCATTTGTTCTGGTAATTGTGCTATCGTTCTGTCTTGATGGTACTGTGGATAGCTTGTTAGGATATGGTTGAAGGAAAGTTGTATGTTACAATTACATCTTGGTGGTTCTTCTTTTGTGATGAGGTGGAGATGCGTCAATGCTGTATGACTAATACGGAGGCGGTTTATAATGATGAATATGTTTATAATACAATAAACAGGATATCCCGTAAATAAGTACCATGAATTGAAGGCGAGATGGACTTTTAAAAAATATTTGAATAGAGGAGTTCAGTCTAAGGTTTTTTCTTAAAGAATGACAGTTAAGGTCTACCATTCAAAACAAGATTTTTGCATGTTTTTTTATCATTGCAAACATCTATTTTGCTTTATTGAAATAATGAATACATCCCCGAATCGTAAATCCTGAAATTTAAAATGACTTTTTAGCTGAATACTCAACATATCAGTGGCCAATAGTTCTAGGAACTCTTGGCATGTCACCATTTCATTTCTGTTATTCAGTCACTAGCTCTGTCAAATGTCAGTGAAAAAAGTAATTAGAAGAATAGAGATACACCGAATTGGAAATTCTATAAAAATCTAATCGAAATTGGACGTACACAATTAAACGAATATCAACAAAAATTAATATAACTGACATTTGACATAACTGGTGACTGGATCACAGAAATGAAATGGTGACTTGCCAAGAGTTACTAGAATTATTGGCCACTTATATGTTGAGTATTCAGCTGAAAAGTCATTTTAAAGATATACGGTTCAGGGGTGTATTCATTATTTTAATAAAGCAATGTAGATGTTCGCAATGATAAAAAACATGTAAAATCTTGTTTTGAATAGTAGACCTTTACTGTCATTCTTGTCAGAGAAGACCAATTTTTGTTGGCCATACTGACCTTAAACTGAACTCCTCTATTACAAAAACTTCTCTCTAACCTTTATACCACCGATCTTACAATCGATGGTAAACTATTAGGATTAAGTAATCTTAACCGAAAAACTAACCATTAGAACTTGTTTCACAATCATCACTTAACTAACGGTCAGATAACTAATGAAATTGTATTAAATTTTGTTGCGTTGGTATGGAAACCATCGATAGTATGATGTTCTATGTCAAATGAAAGGAAAAAGAAGACCTTTGGAGACTATGTTTTACAGTTTTTATACTGAAATTACCCCACGCTTTGACTGTAGGATTGGAAATAGCCTACTCAATATCTTCCAACCAACTTTCTACTGGGACAAACGAAATCTGAATAAAAAATCGTCGAATTCTTTGAAATACTTCTTCTTCACTTCTTGAACGAATAATTAATTTTTGTCCGTCTGACTCCATCGTCACTGCCTTAGGCATTAATTTTCCATATTTTTAATTGTTTGTAATTAAAAATAACAATATACAGTTTGAAAATTTGACAGTAAATTTTGCCTTAACCGTTGGTTACTTCTTACCATAAGGTAACCTATTATTATGAAACTCGCACTTAGTTTCTGAGATATAGGCTGTTCAAGTGTAGGAGAAACACACATTTTATTTCATATCTTCTCGGAGGATGAGAGTAGAAATTTAAAATTTTTTTTCTACTAGCATGCGGAAAGATCCACTTTTGCGCACTAAAAAGCGTGCGGAAAGAGTCACTTTTCCGCACTAGTGCGGAAAGTAGGTTTGTTGACATTTGAGGAGTATACTGACGTTTGAATATTTAAAATATGTATTTTGTATATCCAAGTTTACCAAAGGACTGAAAAATTAAGAAATTTATTGGAATTCTGCTATAATTTTCAATAAAGAGGAACGCGTATCCTTCAATAATTTTTTAATGTCTGGTGTAAGCTGGTATAAGCCTCATCAAATGATTGTCAAATAATAATAAATATCTGACATTTCTCATCTGTCACATTGAATCAACAAAGAAAAAATAATCCTGTCAGTCAATACCACGTCAATACTATACGTTATCAAAACCAATTTTACCGTCGCAGCTTTTTCTAAGAGATAATTTATCCATGGATTCTTCAGATGAAGATTTGCCAGAGTCAGATTTGGAATCAGCCAGAGCTGCAAACTTGGATCTATTACTATCAAAATCTCGTCAAAGGTATGAAAATGAATAAATTTGCAGAATGCAACAAACTGCACATTTAATATTGATATTAATAATAATTTATTTGATAAGTAGTAATTTGATAAGTATTTTATAGATCTTTTTTTTATATCAACTTTTGGGTTTTTTTCCGCATGCTAGTAGAAAAAATAGTGTACCTAACACGTGCGTAAAGTGACTTTTCCGCACGCAATTGCTGGCCGAACTCCGCTAAAGCGTCGTTCGGCCATCTGCAATAGCGTGCGGAAAAGTATCACTTTCCGCACTAGTTAGGTAAACTACTATTTTCTACTAGCGTGCGGAAAGTGAATCTTTTCCGCACTAAAAAGCGTGCGGAAAGAGTCACTTTTCCGCACTAGTGCGGAAAGTAAATTTGTAGAATTTTGGAGAGTATACTAACATTTGTAGTGTAAACTACTATTGTAGGTTATTTTCTCTTTAAAACACATCAACAGTATTATTTATATCATATTCTAATAAGCCAGTGGAGGGGTTCGTAAATTTTTGAAACACGTGTATTTAGACTTAAAGACTTTTGTACGCAATTCTTCATTAGATTTCCTACATAAAAAGTATTCTATGTTAAACTCGATAGAACACTCCATTTTCAAGATTTTTGACTTTTTATCAAAGTTATAATTTTTTTTAAGTAGTTCTTTCTCAAATAAACTTGTGAACCGTCGATGGCACCGAAAACGATGTTTCCAGAATCTTCTGCATCAAAATTTCAATGAAGCAAAACGAATTCAAGATATTTTCAGTTCTGATAATGGCGCGGCCATGTATGTCGGTCAACAGGTCCACATATACTGACAATTTGGAAGAGTTTAAGTTCATTATCGCTGAGTTTCTGTGTTGAAACGATTGTTTAATCTTAAAATATAAGTTCACTTTCCAAGCATACATTTCCAATTCCTAACCAAAAAGCTTTTCCTGGATACTTATTTCGTGAGAGGGAGATCACTATATGAGGAGAAAAAATATCACAATGCACCCCAGTGCTGAGTTACAAAGGCACCATAGTGTGCTGAAAGTAAGTTGAGCTCTTTGTATATACGAGCACGGGCAGTTTGGAAGTTTTTATCTAAAAGTCATCCGTCGTGAATGAAGTGACATCTTGAAATATAAACTTGAAACATATTTTTCCTGTAGCCGTTCCGAAAATAGAGCTTTCGGTATGATTTATTAATAAAATAAAACTTTAGGCAAATCCTATCGGAAGTACCTATTCTCGGAATGTTTTGTTTTACTTCTGGTACGATTTTTTTACTTTCGATACGATTTCCTTACTTTCGGCACAGATTATAAAAGAGAACAGATACGAATCCCGGCAAAACATCAAAGGATTTTCAACTCCGATTTCAATGACCTTGGACCTTTAACTCGGTATGGCCGCGATGTCGCCAGTTTAAAATTTTTTTAGAATTTCTTACCAAATTGCAATGTTGACTTGGGGACAATAACAGTTTCCAGAGCCGGTTCTTCACTTTTCTTTCTGAATAAAATTTATTTGGACAGTCTCTGTATGAACAATACACTCCCCCGTGATGTTTATTCATTTTATAAAAATAATATACTAATGTACACTATTTTTAGTTAATATTACCACAACCTACAATCGATTAGTCAAATAGCACAAATAATATCGCGGATTGACAACCTTCAAACTGAAGTGTCAAAATGGCGTTTTGTATTTTGATTCTTGAGCCAAGCCGTCACGGTTATTGTGCATGGTTGTCAAAGATGGTTTGTGAAAAAAAGTATATATTTATGGTATGATTTCTATACATTATAATCTTTTAAATTGTAGAATTCTTTTAATGTTAATGAAATTGATTTGAAACAAGTAAATGTCGAATATTTGTATGTGTATAACTATCACACTAAAAATAACGCTTATAAAATATTCGACCTATGATCGTGAATTGAGGGAAATATTATGCAAATTGATAACCCTGTTGAAAAGTCTCGCGAAGCAGCCCGAACGGAGTCGACATACGACGATGAACCTTTAAATGGGTATGTCCACCCATCTCTCTCTTTTTTACTGTTCTCTGTCAAGCTTTCGCATCTGTTCTCTTTTATAATATGTGCTTTCGAGACGATTTTCATTAGAGAGATCGGGCAAACACGAATAGCGCGAAACACTAATTACGTTCTGCGCATGCGCAGATGAATAATAATATCCGTATCCCGACCAAAGTCAGTATTCGGAGCTATTAGTGCTATTTTACAGGTCTTCTCCGTATTTGATATTGGTTTGGTTTAATATGCTTCAAAAATAGATCGTCCAAATCATCATAGTTCTCGTTCAACAGCAATGTATTGTTTAATATCGCCCCCATTTTACGCTTTAGGTACAAAAATATAAAAAGGTGAAATAAAAAAGCTTTGAGATTATACAATCAAAAACAGGACGAAACGATACGTTTTCTGCTAAAAAGGTTTTTTAGATAATCCATTATATAATAATTTAAATATACTGATATTTGTTTGCACAACTGTCAAAGATTTCATGATTTGTCAAACTTTAATCATTATGGACATTTCCATAGCAACCAACCATTCCAACAACTGCGATTTCTATCAAGTTTTATTTTAATTAAACACTACAAGAAAAATAAAGAGATTGTGTGAATTGTAATAATTTGCAAATACAATATCCTCACTATATAATTATGAACAATCGGAGAAAAAATTATATGTTCAACTCGGCAGCAAAGTACATTGACTGCCTTAGCTGAAATCCTAGCCTTGCTACGCTCGGCTATGAATTCAGCCTCGGCAGTCAATCTACTATTTTGCTGCCTAGTTAAACAAATAACTATTATTAAATTTATATGATGTTGCCCTTCACGATTAGCCAAAAAGATTATTAATTATGATAAATTCTATAGCACGATCATCCGCCCTAGCTAAAATTGCAAACTGCAACTCTTGAGCTATATTGCAAAATTAACTCAACTAAACCGATGAATAGAATGTACAAAATATAAAGTGACAATGTGAAAACGAAAATACCCGAATTAAAATTACGCTTACTTTTCGCAAGACGTACCTAAACATTTGCTCTGCTCGAACTCTCTTTTAAAGTCATATTTGCGTACATCCGCAGAACGTAATTAGCGTATCGCGCTATTCGTGTTTACCCGATCTCTCTATTTTGACCTGCGCATGCGTAGATGTCAAATAGCACAGAATGTAATTAGCGTATCACGCTATTTTTGTTTGCTCGATCTGTCCAATGAATCTCTATTAATTATATTTCACATACCTTTTGTGAATTATTTTCAAATTTGACCTAAATTTGGCTAGTAGTGAAAAAAATTTTATATAGGTACACCATGGAGGTGAAGATATTTATAAACCTCTCACCATACTTTGGACCTCGGTCAATAATAATAACCTTCTCCATTCTATAGTGTATAATATACTAGTATCGATAGGCAGCAAACAATATTTTTTCTACATCACTATACAAATAATGAACAAACAATTAACAAAAATTAACGAAAAACTTCTGACATAAGCCACTTGCGAAATTCATGAAGCACAATTTATCCTTGTATTGATTGAGTTGTTCACATACCCTTCGGCAACATCAGTAGACTTCCTTTCTCCATGCTGCTATGCTGCTTTAATTGAAGAATATCTCTACCCGGATCAACTAGAAACGATGCTAAAAAGTACTTCAAAACGTGACCTGTATATTCTTTTGGAAGCAGTGAACTTAAATATTGCGCAATTAGCGATAGAGTTTTAGAAAAAGTGGTATTTCTACCAAATACTTGTTTTGTACATTTGCTATTTCTATATATTAAAATGAAATGGAAGCGTTAGATAGATAGATAGATAGATAGATAGATAGATTTATTTGACTACATTTCATGTTTTTACAATGTTTCTATCAAGTCAGAGATACAAAATGTGAAACATATAACATTTGACATATCAATAAAAACACATAACACATACCTACTGATATTAATTAAGGTTAAAATACAAGTAAAAAAAATATATTTTTCTACATTCATGCAAAAAACAACACTTTTGTGCACCACATTTAATGGAAAAAGTGGTACTTTATTGCACTAGTGCAATAAAATATTTTATTGCACTCATCTGTCATTCTTGTGTCAGTTTTGTGATGATTAATGACAAACATAAACATTTAAATTGAATAAAAATCCATAGCAAGTACCTGATCCTGCTTTAATACAACAATAATATATTGTTAGAAATTGATATAAATTTATGGAATAATTATTATAAAACACCAAGACAATAAACAGCAGCAGCTTCTTTGTTCGAGCGATACACATAGAATGAATCGAGTCGATTCCTCTGTGCCGATCGTAAGCGGCTGTCGTTTATAATTTTTGATTCAAATTTCTCGATGATAATGGCGCGTTTTTACTTAAATCTAACACGGCCAGCCTGCATAAGCGTCGTTCTCGACGCTCGCTACTAAAAACAGAAACGGGGTAAAAGCAAAGAAGTTCGAACGTTTATCAAAAAATATATTACGAGATAAATAACATAACAATAATAAGTATTTAATACATGAAGTTAAACAGATTTCGCACAAAGAAGAATTTTTAATTATCATGAACCTCTCCGTCTCCAAATCCTTGGTGTTCGGTAACCTCAGACTCGCTTAATTTGTTTGTTTCCAAGTTAGGTTCGTCGTCAGACTCAGATTCTTTTTCGCTGAAAATGAAGCGACAGACGTAAGTATTCAAACTACAGTATATAGCAAAAGCCTTCCATTGAAGTAATAAATAACCAAGGTTACCAGATCCCAACTTAGTAGGAAACAAAATTACATGCAAAACGTAGCAAAGTTAATTAAAACATGAAACAAATCACATGCAAAGCATAGCAAGCTTTGAGCATTAAACAAATAACGTGCAAAGCGTAACAAGCTTGAAACATAAAACAAATCACATGCAAAGCGTAGCAAGCTTTAAGCATAAAACAAATCACATGCAAAGCGTAGCAAGCTTTAAGCATAAAACAAATCACATGCAAAGCGTAGCAAGCTTTAAGCATAAAACAAATCACATGCAAAGCGTAGCAAGCTTTAAGCATAAAACAAATCACATGCAAAGCGTAACAAGCTTTAAGCATAAAACAAATCACATGCAAAGCGTAACAAGCTTTAAGCATAAAACAAATCACATGCAAAGCGTAACAAGCTTTAAGCATAAAACAAATATTTTGGGTATTCTCACTATTAACAGATGGCGAATTGTCATGCTATTACCAAGCAAATCTAACACTGGCCGATACTTACTTATTTTCTAAGTTTTCGAGGAGTTCTTCCATATCCATTGTCATGGACCAATCGCTGGGCCACATTCTCAATTGTTCTTTGGCTGCCTTTGTAACAAGAGATTTGCCGACTCTTCTTATTTCATAACGCCCTTCGGATGTAATGCTTAAGATTTCATAAGGTCCCTGAAACTCATATTTTAGCTTGCCCTGATGCATCTGGTCGTCCCTGTGCATTAATACAAAATCTCCAACTTTGAAGTTATTGGTATTACGTCGCTTTTCATTTAATTTAATTTTTGCTTTTGTTGATGAATCCAAACAGTTTTTAATTCTACTGCGATCTAATTGTAGGTTTCTTATCGGCTGTAGATCAGGACTAATGTTGGAAAGTAGGTTTTGAATGAGGGGTGTCGAGCTTTCAATTCCAATAAGTGCTCTAAGGGGTGTTGTTTTTATTGACTTTTGAACAGTCGTATTCAAAACGAGTTGGATTTTCCACAAACTGCTCGACCATTCTGATTTAATTTTAGTCTCTATACGAAGAAGGTTCATAATGGTCCGCATGTATCTTTCTACTTGACCATTCGATCTGTGAACGTCAGGAGTCGTATAGTGGTAACTAATGCCCAATGAATCCAAATATTTTGGAAGATTTAAGTTCTTAAAATTCTTGCCAGCATCCATGTTAATCTGTTTTGGTGTACCAAATAATGAAATAAACATTTGAAAACCAAGTCTTGTTTCATCAGCTTTAACAGATTTGAGTGGCAATAATACGCAATATTTTGTAAAAGCGTCAACGAGTACCAAAACATGTTTATATCCCTCGCTCGTTGTCTCTAGTGGTCCTAAGCAGTCAGCATGGATTATATTCATTGGTGCGGATGGTTTCTCGACGTTAGTAATAAAGCCTTGTAAGGGGCCGGAACGCGTTTTCTTTACAGCACACGTTAGGCAATGCTTGATGTATTTAGCAACGAAATATCGCATACGTGGAAACCAGAAATGTCTTTGAATTGAATCCAGAGTTTTATCGATTCCAACATGGCACTGCTCGTCATGAAATATTCTTAACAATCCTAATCTGCTTTGTCGAGGAACGAAAGGTTTCGAGATAAGTCCCTCAGGCGTAGATATGACGTAGTGCAAAATACCATTTTTCACGTTATAACGAGACTTATCTAGGAGCCCCTCTTTCCAGTCATTGAGAAGTTTCTTTACTTCGTTATTTCCTCGCTGTTCTATATATAACCAGTTGTCCTGTACTGTTAGGCGCCGTATCGCAGCGGGTGGATTCCTGCTGAGGAAGTCTACATGTGGTAATGAACTTCCTTTCCGATAGACGATATCAAAGGTGAAGTCTTGCATGTAGACCCACCAACGGGCTATTCTGGGTAGAATATCTTTCTTCGCTGCAGTAGATTTGATAGCGTTGCAATCAGTCACTAAGGTAAAATGGATACCCAAAAGGTAGACACGAAAGTATCTTAATGAATTTACAACCGCCAGGGTCTCTAGCTCATAAGAGTGGTATTTCTCTTCATATTTATTGGTTTTCTTACTAAAGTACCCTATTACTCGCGAGTTTCCGTCACATTTTTGAAGTAGTACACCTCCGAAGCCAATGCTACTAGCATCGGTGTGTAACTCCGTGGGAAGTTCTGGATCAAACACGCTAAGGAGTGGTCTAGATGTTAGGTTTTCTATTATGTACTTCCTAGCAGATTCTTGATCTTCAGTCCAAGAGAATGGTTCGTTGGTCTTCGTTAGTTTACTGATACATGCCGTACGAGAAGCAAATTCTGGTATAAATTTACGAAAGTAACCTGCCAACCCCATTAGCTGACGAACTTGTTTTACAGTAGTAGGTATAGGCGATCTTCTTAAAGCTTCCACCTTTCGCATTCCAGGGCGTATCCCTTCCCCTGATACTTCTCTGCCTAAATATTCTAATTTACTTTGAAAAAAATGACATTTTTGTAAGTTTAGAGTAAATCCTGCCTTTTTGAGAGCCTCTAGCACCAGTTTCAATGATTTTAGATTTTCTTCGAAAGTTTCAGATGGAATTAACACGTCGTCTAGGTATACCAAGGCGATCGTGTTTCGAAGGTTTCCTAATGCCTTGTTTATTGCTCTTTGGAATACTGCCGGAGCATTGGCTAGCCCGAAGGGCATGCGTAGATATTCAAAGTGCCCGTCTGGCGTGATAAATGCTGTTTTGTGGACTGATTCTGGATCAATGGGAATTTGGTGAAATCCAGATGACATGTCTAAAGAAGTGAAAATTTTGCCTTTACCAAGACGGTCTAACTGGTCATCTATCAGAGGCAGTGGATAGCGGTCTTTAATAGTATGTCGGTTAAGCTCGCGGTAGTCTACACACAGCCTGTAAGAGCCCTCTTTCTTCTTGACGAGAAGTATGGGGCTTGCGAACGGTGACTCGCTTTCTTGGATGATTTTGTTGGCTAGTAGATTTCCAATAATGTCTTGTACTTTTTGTCTTTCATTCAAGGACAAACGATAGGGACTTCTATTAACAATAAATTCATCGCGAAGTCTGATGTGCATTGTAGCGTTGTTTACACAAGAAATAGCATTTTCGCCGCCAGCTACGATGTCGTAATGGGAAAGAACCTCCAATAGTTTAGTCTTATGTATATCTGGCACATTCAATACAAAGTCAAGTGATGTTGGCAGTATGTTCATGACTCTTGCTACCTTGTTTTTGACAATTTTAGTACCGGCGTGGTTGGTTATTGTTACAATGTCAGGATCATTGTATAAATTACACCCGACTAATAAGTCATGCTCTAGAAAACTATCAGGTACAATAACGAACGTCAGATCTGTTTTAACACCCGACATCTCAAAATTAGAAATTAGTGACTGTTTTGAGATAAAGTGACCTGGAAGTAATCCGCTAATCACAGTGTAGCATGGTTCTATTTTATTCAGGAATTTATTGACATGCCTCTGAGCGATGAGCGAAATATCGGCGCCAGTATCTATGATTCCACTCATTTTAATTCCGTTTACTGTCATTTCGCAAGGAGTAATTAGCCTGCCGCTGCTACAAACGTTAACATTCCGACGTTTGTCGATGCCCTTTTTCGTATAACAATTATCGGCTTGATGTCCTTTTTTTGCACAAAAAGAGCACGTTGAGTCTGAAGCCGTAGTACTTGGCTTGGAATAGCTTGAAGATGATGGACCAGGTTTCTCATCACTCTTTTTATTTTCCGTACAAAACATTTGAATGTGCCCATTTTTTCCACATTTGAAACACGTTAACGGTCTTCTACGTTTTTGATCTTTATCGCAATTCTCTCGTTCACGGAAACGTTTTCGCGTAGGGTCCCTTTCTTCAGTAGTTGTTCTTTCAGGTTTGGATTCTTCGCGTCTACGTTTGGGTACTGAACCCAAATACGAAATAAGTTCGGAAATTTTCTTAAGGTTTTGATTGCTCGCAGTTGCTCGTGCATCTCGTTCCTTAATTCCATGAATAATGATTTCCACAAGGTCGGGTTCCTCCCATTGCACGCGTAGATTCCGGAGGAGAGCGGTCTTTTCAAAAACATAAGCTTCATAAGTATTGCAATGGTCGCTGTCAAATTTAGCGGCATTCAATAGTAGTTCTCCTAAAATTTTCTTAGGTGGAAAAGCCTCTAAAAAGTCTCTTGAGAATATTTCCCAGCTTTTAATTTCCGGTGACCAATTTTCAATCCAAGTTTTTGAAACTCCCGTCAAAAACCGGCCTACTCGTACGATAATCTGTTGGTCAGACCATTCAAATTCGTTTTTAATGCTTTCTATCTCTGTCAACCATTTTTTTGCGTCTGTTAAGTTCGGGCGAAAAATTGGCAAATCAACTTGCTCTGGCGCAGTTCGGGAAGATTTAAGCGCCTTCACTAATTCCGCGAGCAAGTCTTTGGTAGTACCGGATTCTCCCATGACGATAAAAATACCGCTAAAAATATAAACACCGATGTACTGGATGTTTACTAATAAGTGTCTTTTTCGAATACGTTCAATCGTAAAGTCTTGTAATTAAAGAAAATAATATTCTGAATTCTGGTATTAAGGCATACCACCCCTTTTTCATTATAATATAATTACGTTCAGACACGTACGTCATCCATATCGATAATATAAACAACAAACTCACAATTAATAAACAAGTTATTAGTGTTTTTTCTTTTGCTGATATGAATACCAGTTTACTCAACAAAAAGAACCCAAATCGATAATATGTTCTGTCAGTATAGAAGGTTTCCTAAATATCTAAATGCACGATATAATATGTATCATCCGTTCCAGGTTAATTTAAACTAAATACAATTTTGTAGTCAAATTCTAGTAAATAATCACTTTATGGATAAAATCTACAGCAGTACCGTGAAAAATTGGTCAATTAGGAAATGAATATCGAGTAAATAAGACACTGAATATTGTACAAAACAAGTCCCTTACATAATTATTATTTGTGCCGATTCTAGCAAACTGTAAAATTCGTTAAACTTTAATATTATCCTGAGATAATGAATAATAATTTCTTCAGCTTAAATATTATTGGTTCAAAGCAAGTACAAGTACATAACAATAATTAAAACGACTTACAGTGTGAGCAGGAGTCGATTCCACTTCCGATGTTAGAAATTGATATAAATTTATGGAATAATTATTATAAAACACCAAGACAATAAACAGCAGCAGCTTCTTTGTTCGAGCGATACACATAGAATGAATCGAGTCGATTCCTCTGTGCCGATCGTAAGCGGCTGTCGTTTATAATTTTTGATTCAAATTTCTCGATGATAATGGCGCGTTTTTACTTAAATCTAACAATATGTATATCTTACTGCTTAGTCTCAACGAGTTACAATTATTGCAAAAATCTTTAATTATTTAAAATTTAAATGGTCAAGGCGAAAACCAGCTATGATTGAGTACTGACAAGGTGGAGGCCATAAAGATACAAAAAAGAAGAACGGGTTGAGTTTTATTAGGTTAGATTAGGTTTTTGACATATTTATATTGTAATTTTCAAGTTTTTGCATGAATTTAGAAAAAATATTGTATGCAACTCTTGCAAAACGTGTTTTTTGCACTCGACGTGTTGTCCAACTCGGCCTAAAGACCTCGTTGGACAATTTCACGTCGCGTGCAAAAAACACTCACTTTTTGCACTTGTTGCATAAATAACTATTAAAAAAAGGGAGGAATGTTCAATGAGCATGAATACATTTAAAAAATTTTCTAGTTATTCTGACAGTTCTCAATGTACTCGTTTTCACAGAGTAAGAACAAAATCTAAGTAAATAAGTTTCTTACATTTACCCTCAAGTATAATTATTGTTGATGTTCCTGATGGTGTATAGATTATCTTTTATGTGAATTTTTCTAGACTTGTCAATGCTACAATTTGTTCTTTGTATATTTTTTATACAGGGTGAATCACGACTAACGGGACGGAGGTTTATGGCGAAACGGTAAAAAATTTGAAAAGTTTGTCACCTTGGTAGTGATTCACCCTGTATAATGTCATAGTTATTGTAGATGATATTATCTGTTTTAGGTTATGTTATTGTTTAATATTTTCTTCTCTTTTATAATTGCAAATTTGTAATTTTACATATGTCAAAGTTTGTTTGCCAGATAATTATTTCATAGAAATATACTAATATATGGTTGGTACCAATTTTTTAAAAATTTTTGAAATATGTCAAGTACATTACACGTGCTCTCTTTAAGTGGTTCACTTGTGTTAATTTTTGAAGTTACTATTCGATTGATTTGATTCTTAAATGGATAATCTATTGAATAATTGCAATGTTATGATACATGATAATGTTTCTGGTCATTATGACCACATCAACCAATATTTCAGTGGCTAATGGTAGATTGTACAGATCTAGAATTCGTCATTTTCCACATGTTCGAATTTTAATTAATAATTTTACATACAATTTCTTTTTGAAGAGCCAATTTGGCACTTTTAAATGTAAATTTAAACATTTTTCACTCTTTTCCTCGTTGGGAATAGACAATTTGCCTTAGTTTAGGGTTTACAGTAACTTAAAATTTATTTTGTCATAACTTTAAGTGTCTTTCTTTTCTTTTCTTTCCACACCACATATTAATAACATACCTAGTACCATACCTTTGAGTATTTTTTCTGGCAACAACTTAATAGTCATTTCCAGATGTAAAATCTTTTCATTGAGGTAACTTTGATTTTATTTTTATATTTTTATTGTTAACTAATTTAACTAATTACATCACTCTTTAATCCTAATAATAATAATTTTCAAATTGTAATGTTGAAAAATTTTCATCATTCTTATGTCTCTTTCTTGTAACTTAAGGATCCTAGAATTTTTAAATTTTAAATTTAACAAAATTATATTTTTAAGATATTTTTATTTACTGGATTTGTATCTTAACTATGGATATTACACTACTTTGAATTTTGTTTGCTCTGTATGAGATGTGACACGTTTCTGTGAGATCTTATTTCTAAAATGTACCTTTTATAACTTTTTTGTAGCCTGATGATGGTAATCATTTACCGAAACTAGTAGCACCTTATTTGTCCCTCTTTGGACAAGATTAAAGTTTATGGTTTGGATTTCGAGTTTTATTGAACCTCCTTTTGTTAAAGCTTCAATTTTTCCTGGTAAGATATTTTTTCTCCGGTTGGCAGCAAATATTAATTTTGCTGACTGATATCGATCAGCAAAGTAATACTTTTCCTGCCTAGGCAGCAAAGTGGTTACTTTGCTGCCTGTGATTATGCATTTCCATAGCAACCACTTTGCTGCCTGCAAAGTAATTATACTCAATTGGAATGAAACATTTGACGTAAACATTTATTAATTGTTGTTATTTACATTAATGGTGAAATTACTACAATTTTGAACGAGTATCCCTCCTTTTTTCTCCCCGGATACTGTTCTCTCTACATTAATTATATTACTGGTGCTTCCAGTATGAACTTTATAATATCTTGTTGTTCGAAAACTCGGAACTTCTTTGCCTTGTGGCCTTCAGATGACCGATTTAAATATGCCCGCAACTTCAAGTATCTTCCTATATCTACGCCATTTTTAACATTTATACTTGCCTTCAACATGGAATATACAGACCAAAGGGTAGAACTCTTCATTGTTTGAGATAATTCAGCAAAATAAGCAAGTAATACATTCTCCGAAAAAGTCTTCACATTTTTCTCCATGCAAAAATCCATCAATCGTTTATAATTTCTTTCATATTTTATCCGAGTCTTCTGCGGCAACAAATTCAACTCTATATTTTTTGCCACCTCCCTTATTTCTGGAGGAGTAAGTACTTCCAGGTCGCTATCACTGTCCATTATATATAATATTTCAAATAATATAGGTACCGATATTTTTTCGCTGTCAGTAATTTCATGAATTGTCAAACTATAATTATTATGGACATTTCCATAGCAACCAACCATTCCAACAACTGCGATTTCTATCAAATTTTATTTTAATTGAACACTTCAAAGATTGTGGAAATTGTAATACTTTGCAAAAAATACAATATCGCCACGTACACACGCCACGTACACGCCACGTACACACTAAATCGACAATGTCGATAGACACTAGACAGAGTCGATCGACAGTGTCGATTCGGTGTGGACGCAGCTTTAGATTGACTGCCGAAGCTGAATTCATAGCCGAGCGTAGCGAGGAATCTAGCTAAGGCAGTCAATCTACTTTGCTGCCAAGTTGAACATATAATTTTTTCTCCGATTGTTCATAATGATATAGAACATTATGAACAATCGGAGAAAAAATTATATGTTCAACTTGGCAGCAAAGTAGATTGACTGCCTTAGCTAGATTCCTCGCTACGCTCGGCTATGAATTCAGCTTCGGCAGTCAATCTAAAGCTGCGTCCACACCGAATCGACACTGTCGATCGACTCTGTCTAGTGTCTATCGACATTGTCGATTTAGTGTGTACGTGGCAATCGTCTGTGTCGATCGACAAAATTAATCGATCGACATGTCGATTTGTTTTCCGTCGCTTGTCGGTAAACATCAAAGAGCAGTCGATCGACTTTAGTGTGTGGACGTGTTTTCGACGTTTGACATTCGACAAACTGAGTACTCAGTGACGTCTTGCATTGTTGACATCATTGCCGTGAGTTGTAGAAATGGAATGGGAACAAGACAAAGTCATAGCCTTTATTGAGGCATACAAATTGAAAACAAATCTGTAGGATTCAAAAATCCAAAACTAGAAGAACAGATACTTGAGGCACGATGCCCTCATGGAAATTGCTGAAGAATTTAGCGTCGAAAAGCAAGACGCTCCGTTATGGGAATGGTAGGTCTATAATTGGTATCTTCCTTACAAATGTTGGGCCCGATTTTTTGTAATAAATATTCAAATCTTCGTCAGACATGTTGATTTCGACTGATCGACAAACATTTCTGTCAACTCGGTGTGGACAGATGCAGTTTTGTCGCTTGTCGATCAACAACCGTCGATAGACAGAGTCGATCGACAGTGTCGACTCGGTATGGACGCAGCTTACTACTTTGCTGCCTAGTTAAACAAATAACTATTATACAGAGAATAGTTGAGTGAAATTTTCTGTGACTTTGTCAGACGAAAACGAATTGTACGAATATTAATTATATGCTTGTCTAGCATTGTGATAATGGATATCTGAATCAATGAGGGTGAAATCTGAAAACTGCTAAGTACACATTAATTTCATTTTAATGTGATCGTAAAAAAAATCTTGCGCGTGTTTCGAGCAGTTGGTAGTCTCGAAAGATTGACGCGTTGCACTGCAACTTTCTGTTTCGACTACCAAAGTACTACTGTCTGTTCTCAATACAAAAATTGCTATTAGTCACAAGTTTTGTAAGTTATTTTCATGAAACGAGAGACTAAAGATGCTTTTGACACAGCAAGCTCACAAGAAAAAAGGGACATAATTATATTCACAAAATGACAGACAATTACCAATGTGTCATTGAAAATTGAAGTAGCACAGAACTACAAAATTATCGAGGAATATTAAATATAAATAACAGAAGATACTTTTCGCACTCTAGTGCTCTAGTGTTTAATGTGACGTTTTATTAACGTCAATGATTTAGATGCGGTTTTAGTGGGGGAAGTGGAAAATAACTATTTGTATTACTAGGGAGGAAAGTGCCACTTTTCCTACCACAGGATGCAGTAAACATCTAAGGGAGGAAAAGGCACTTTACTCCCATGTGATACATATGATTTTTTCTCCTATCCACCTTTTTTGGAAATTTATTTACGATACAAATAGTAACGTTTTAGAAATGCAATCAACTTTGGATATTTAATATCGACATTGTCCTTCATTTGTATCATTGTGCGTAGCATTGAATATTTAGACCAAAGTGTTGAAGCTTTTAATGATTTTCCTTGTAGTGGAAAATATGCCAGTAAAATATTCTCTGAATATTTGTGTATCTTGTTGTCTTCTGCCCATTGCTTTAGATATTGTGCATATTGTTTTTCATACCTGTCTTTAGATTTTTGTGGTAGTAAGGTCAATGACGCTATGTTAGCTTGTTACTTAATATTAGGTGGTGTATTTGGAAACTCAAAATCACTTGAATCGCTCTCCATTTTTCAAAAATTCAACTAAATTTAATGAATGTAGCGACTTTGCACCTCAAAAGTCGATCGCCGTGTTTACTGTCAGAGAGCCACAGCATACTATGCTTTTCTTATTATGAACTCAAAAAACGTATATCTAAGATTCCTGAAGTTGAAATTTGTATTGAAGAACTACGTTGAAGTAACATTAATGTTTGATTTTTACCAAAAAAAGGATATACAGGATGTTCTAGAAATTATGGAAACAATATGAATATAATGAATTCACAAGTTTCACCGTTCACAACTTACTTGAAATGAGGGGGAGGAAAGTACTTTTCCTCCCTAGGGAGAAAAAGTATGAGTTTCTCTCTGATTTGAGGGAGTAAAGTGTGTACTTTCTATAGGGGTAGGAGGAAAAATATATTTTTTCTACAAACGCCAAAAAATGACAAGGTTCGCGCATTGATAACAGTACGCGAAGAGACCCTTTTTTTCATTCTCTTTGTTACCATGACACCGTGCGCGAAGTAGTGTGCGAAATACCTACTTCGCACACTGCGTGTAAACTATATGGGATTTTTATATTTTAACCTCTATGTTTGTCTATCAAGCAAAAATCCAAGAAATCATTTATTTGTTAATGTATAACAATAATCAAGTAATTTTTGTAAGCCAGTTCAATACTATTTTTCATATTAAGCTGAGCATGCTACTTATTTTAGAACCATATTTTTGAGGTTTGTAGAAAAAATTTTGTTTGCATCTCATGCGCGAAATACTATTTCTCGATCACCAAAGTAGCATTTCGCGCACTAGATACAAAAATAACTATTTATTTTGTGACCAGTTCTTAGCTACTGTCTAATTATCTAAAATTAAAAAATTCTTAGTCACGACAAATTCTTTTGTAAAATCCGCCTTTTCAATTACACTAATCAAAAATTATATGAAAAAATGAAAAAAGTAAAGTGAATTTTACACGAATTAACCAAATTGTATGCGGTAATATGGTACGGGAAGTGATGGCAATTACTTTAATCCAGACAATTTTTTAAATTCCTTGCATAAAAGGTAGGTTATACACTTGCGTGGGTATCAAATTCAGTGTGTCGAACATCAAAGAAATGATTATACACTAGTCACTATTTTGCGGAGTTTTTCAACAGTACAGGAACGAACTTGTTTTTGTACAGTTAAATGAATGTCTTCAAACGTATTTCTACTCATTTGTGTGGATTTTCTTATTGTTCGATATACAGGGTGATTCATTAAGAATGTCCAATCTCTGAACTGTAGATTCTAGACCTCAAAATATGATGATTCTGCTCAACATGCCTTATGCAAATATTGCTAGTTTCCGAGATACGGGGTGTTCAAAGTTTGAATTTAAATTTTGATTTTCGCAATAATTTTTTAATGTTTCACAATTTCTCTTTGAAGTAAATGGTGGGCATTTTGAGCATTTGCTTTGAAGTTTTTTATTTTTGCTTACAAATTTGTTGTTGTTACATATTTAAGGAATAATAAAGTTTTTTTATGACAATTCAACTCATGTATAAAAAATCGCATATGCCTCAGTGTAATTGTCACTTTGACACCGGCAAAAGTTAGCTTTAACTTTTTCAGCGATAAATGCACTTGTGGTTTTTTCACTTATGCATTTGTTACCATGATAAATAATTTGACATGTTTGTCAACAACTTATTGAATTTCTAAACACTAACAATGAGCCGATTCATTGAATTGTCCTGCCGAATTACACTCGATGTTTGTATTGATATCGGGTAAATTTGTGTTGTTCAACTTCTAAACTGTTTCCTTTAGCAATTAGACTCGAAAAACTGTCAACCTAAAAACGCTCCACCTTCGGTGTCGCGTTTTTAATAGTTGACAGTTGTTCTCGTCTAATTGCTAGGAAACAGTTTCTCATTAAACAATCCAAATTTACCCGATAAAATACAAACCTCTTGTGCAATTATAAGTGACAATAATTAAAATTTATTCAACTTTCTAGAAGCAAATAACTCGATAACCGATTGAGCTACACGAATCAAAGAAGAGTAACTTTTTTTTGTAGCATTTAACGCTTTTTAATATTTTTCTATTATTTTAGTTGTAAGCTTAGCCCAAAAAAAGTTTACTTTGATTTAATTAACACAAACAAGTGTAACTAGCGCCCTCTATTAGCAATGTTAAATTAGAGTGCAAATTATGATTCCTCATGCCAAAAAACGTAAAATTGCCAATTTTCAAAGAGAAATTGTGAAAACATAAGAAACTATTGCGAAAATCAAAATTTAAATTCAAACTTTGAACACCCCGTATCTCGGAAACTAGCAATATTTGCATAAGGCATATTGAGCAGAATCATCATATTTTGAGGTCTAGAATCTACAGTTCAGAGATTGGACATTCTTAATGAATCACCCTGTATAGAAGAAATAAAATTGATCTAGACATGTATCCTCATCACTATTTTCTCCTGATGTGCTACAAAATGTTTTAAGAAACTATTCAAGTATATCAACTTTAAAGATTGAGAACTGTCCTTTTTCAAATTTAACACTCTGTATAATTTTCCACCAGAGGAATGACCACTTCAGAAATAGAAGGGTTTCCAGTTTCTATGAATTTTGTTTTCTATATTATAAGTGTCCATGAATTTCATGATTTAAAATAACAGTTTTCTTGAACTTTGTTGTTTCAATGAGTTTTGTTGTCTAAAATAGCTATTTTATTAAATTTTTTCTGTTGCCGTCCCGGAAATAGAACTTTCAGTATTATCTATTATCGACAGTAGCTATTTTCGTAATGTTTTGTTACGATTTTCAATATATATGTAGGCGACCTTAGCAATGACATTCACGGAAATCTGATTATGACATAGCTTCTCAAAATAAATTTGTTGATAGTTCCACTGTATTTTCAATTTCCCAATCGATGGAAATCGACAACGGAAGTGACGGGGAAATAATTATTCCACATAAAATTACTAATCGGTAAAAGCTGCTAATTGTACATTTATTGTACATAAATGATATTTATTATTTTTCAAATTTTGTGTAATTAACAGCTGCAGAAAAAATATTGTACGTAACGCTATCCGAAAGTGATTTAACAGGACTCGCCCAAAACTGCCTACTCATCCAGTGAAATAACCATTGTTTTATCCATTAGCAGTTTCCATAAATTTTGTTTTCCAAATTAGCAGCTATTCATAAATTTTCTTTTTATTAACAGTTTCCATGAATTCTGTTGTTTGAAGTGACAATTTTCATGAATTTTATAGTTTAAATTGCAGTTTTGATAAATTTCATGATTTGATATTTCGTTTTATTAAAAAGAGTTAATAAATTTTCTGATTGAAGAAATAGTAGTTTTCTTAATTTTGTTGTTGATAGTTGCAATTTTTATAAATTTTATTTCTCAAATAAGCAATTCCCATGAATTTGAAAAAGAAGTTTTCATGAATTTTATGATTTACATAGCAGTTTTTCTGAATTTGGTTGTTCGGAATAGCATTTTAATGAATTTTGTTGTCAAGAATAATTCTTTCAGTAAATTTTGTTGTTTAAATATAGCAGTTTTCATAAATTTATAGTTTTCATGGATTTAGTAGTTAAGTAATAGTTTTCATGAAGTTTTAACGGTTTTATTTCGTTTTATTGTGGAATTTTCATAGATTCTCCAATTCAAAACATCGCAGTTTTCATAAATTAAGTATTTAAAATTAGCAATTTCCATGAATTTTGGATTTTAAATTACAGTTTTCATAAACTTTATATTTCAAGCAGTTTTATGCCGTTCTGTTATTTAGAATAGCAGTTTTCATAAATTTTATATTCGAAATAGCACTTTTTTTAAATTTTGTTTTCAAGAATAGCAGTTTCAATAAAATTTGTTGAAACAATGATTTAGCAGTTTACATATATTTATCAAATTACCAATTTCCATGAAATGTATAGTTTTAATATAAATTTTTGCAAATTTCATGTTTCAATCAGCGTTATGCCTTTTTTTGCTCAGAATAGTAGTTTACTTGTTTGTTTTATAGTTTAAATAGCAGTGTTTTAAATAAATTAGTCTTTTTCTTGAGTTCTGCCACACAAAGTAGATGTTTTCATAAATTTCATAGTAATTTTTACAGATTTTATGGTTGAAAGTAGCACTTTTTATCCATTTTAATATTTGAAATAGCAGTTTTCTCCTGTTTTCCCACTTTCAATAATCTTTATGGTCTAAAATAATAGTTTTCATACGTTTTGTTATTTAAAATAGAAGTTACAGTTTTTAACGAACCTTATACTAGAGCAAATTATCTTTGAGGGTGCCACTAAGCTTGTGATGATGCCGAGCAAAATTAAATTGACAACAATAAATATATTCTAGAGATAGTTGGTGAGTGTGGCGACATAATTCCTGAACAGGAAGAGTTTTTGTGGTCATGAGATAGTCGTGAGCTAGTCAAGTTTGTAGTGCTCCCAACCGTCTTATGATGATTCTGTCTTTTCTGTTAATCTTTGGGGAATGTACGTTGGGTTGGATGAGGTGTAATTATGAAGTTATGCTGCTCCAGAGATTTTGCCATTATATTGCTGACATTTTATTTGTTTTCATCTCATTTAAAGTTTTGTTAAAGTCTTGTGGGCTTAAAATAATTTTTATTGCTCGATATAGTTAGTGTTTAAAATTGCGGTTATCGTGAGTTATTTAATTCAAAATAGCCATTTGTTTTAATCTATTGTAGAAAATAGCAATCAGATTTAAAATTTAAAATTAGCATTTTGACATTAACTGAAGACATACATAAACAAAGCTATATTGCTTACTTTAGCTCATCGATTAGCGTGATTGTGTTTCGTCGGTTCATTAGTTCACAAGTTCGAATGTGATCAACGAAATATATTTCTCTTATCTTCAATTCCAGAAAAAACTGCTTAAAAGTCCATCACTGCAATAAAACTGATCGATATACTAAACAGTACCGTAGTAAGATTTTGATGTGTGCTGTTCAAAGAAACGTTACGTGGCGAATCCCCAGAGTAAACTAGAAAGCTTTGAACGTGTCTAACTAGACATACGAGAAAATTCATCCACAAACACCATTTAATGGCTGTCTTGAAACGCGTCTTGAGAACAAGTCAACTGAGAGCACCTTTTAAAATATGAATTTCCACTTAATGTGCAATTTTTTTTAGAGAATTTACACAGAAAATATTTTCGTTTAAAGTATTATTACAAAAAACTGTAATACTGTCTTATTTAATAAAGCGAGTTACCAATATGTATCAAAAGAACATAAGTTTTGAAAAGTATTTTTCAAAGACATTGATCGTTCAAGTAAGAAGAAACAACTACTTCCCGGGCTATAGGCCCCGACGGATATTGGATTACACTTTTCCTCCTCCCTCCTTGGAGTTTTATAATTTGGAATTATGGTAAAATTGTTGACACCAGTGTTGTTATTTCTCATTGATTTAATTCAATAAAATAATTGTTCTTATCAACTTTGTTGTTGAATATACCTGTTTATCTAAATTTAATGACCGAAAATATTAATTTTTATCATCTTTCAGCCAGTTTCACAATAATAGGTTACCTCATGATTAAGAAGTAACCAACGGTTACGACTAAATTTGCATTTCACAATATGTGGTCAATAGTGTAAGTATAGGTTAACCATTGAAAATTTTAGCTGCAACCCTAAGTACGGGTAACTGTGCTAATCAAGGAAATCTAACCTAGTTTATGGTTGTTAACTGCACCAACTGTCGAATTTTGGAACTGTATATTGTTATTTTCAATTACAAACAATTAGAAATATGAGAAATGTGGGGGGGTAGTATCAGTATAAAAACTGTAAAACATTATCTCCTGTCTTATTTTCCTTTCATTTGACATAGAACATCATACTATCGATGGTTTTCATACCAACGCAACAAAATTCAATACAATTTCATAAGTTATTTGACCATTAGTTAAATGATGATTGTGAAACAAGTTCTAATGGTTAGTGTCTCGGTTGAGGCTACTTAATCCTAATAGTTCACCACCGATTGTGAGATTGACTGTTAATGGTTCAAAATAACAGTTATCATCAATTTTGTTATTAAAAATAAGATAATAGCAAAGATACTTGCTTAAATTTCGTGTTCTTATCCATTTTTTCCATCAATTTTATATTCAATTCACCAGTTTCCATCAATATTATAACATATTTCCGTATTAAATCTCCAAGAAATTATTTAAAATTGAGATTGCTGGCAACACGAATCTGTGTTTGATGTGAAAGTGACACTATTGACATTGTGTTCTTCCAATTTCTTTTTATTTCGTATTGTTTTATCCGAACATTCCTTTTAAAGCCCTTCAAAAGAAAAGTTGCGATTAACAGTTTGCCATTATGATTCTGACTACATCAAATATTTGCAAAAGGATTGAGTCCGGAAAATTTAAAATTGTCAGTAAAATACTGGATTTACTTTTTCCGATTAATTAATTTGTTTTTTTTATGTTGTATTTAGAGAAAATTCGATCGGAGCAAAGCTGCGACGTTCTAAAAGTAACCTTGAAAAAACTAATTAAAATTTAAAACAAAAGCAAATTGAGGGGTGCTGACGCCGTCAGGCACGGTAAAGACTTGTTGCTAGAGTTCATAATAATAACCTTTTTGGTGTTCGTCATCGATTCGACATTACGTTGGAAGAAATGTAAAAGAAAGGCAGGTCTGTGATTAATCCTAATAAAAATATCACAATAATGCACCGTTTAAATGTATTACAAACGTTAACCCTAATCTTTGATTTGATAAATTTGATTAGCTGATGTTTAGATTACGCTTAAGCGCGAGATCAACCGGAAGAAGTTATAGCATTCAAAATAGGATGCAGGCGTACCTTTCGTAGCTGCAACGTGTCTTACGTCTTTTTCTAATGTTCCACTGACAGTTATCGTCAGGTCTGTACTTTGTTTTTCATTGTCAATTATTATTTCTGAAAAGTGAATATTAATTTTATTGTTATATTTATTTAAATAATACAAAAATATGCCTAGATTCACGGTAAAACATCATAAACATACCCCAAGCCCAGATGTACGTCACAAACAATGACGCATACCAAGAAGGCTATTATTGAACTATATCATTCCACCAGCCAAATATTCGCCAGTGGTAAAATAATCATACTTTTAGTCATTACCTTTTTGAAGAAACGAATACGATACGATACACTATTGTTGTAGGAGTGGCTTCTGTAGTTTTTTTTCTTGAATCGATTTTTCTTCGATTTGCAATATCTAATGAAAGGTTTGAAACCTCTTGAAATAAGAAGGTAATTCTAATACTTCGGTATTATATGCTTTTAAGCATTGACTTGGTTGTTCTCTGTTGTTTCCTTACAGATCGAAACATGGAGATTGGAAACAGAATGGTTTAGAAATGCATCTAGGACCAATGGAGATCATTATTTGTTTCTCAATAGGGTACACGCATATTTCATATTTTTCTTAGATAATAATTTGGAATAGTAAAGTTGATATCAAAAATAACTTATAATAGGAAATAAACCAGTTTTCATTGGAAATTACTGCCAAATTTCAAAATAAAATTCGAATTTTAATGCACTTTCCGACCAACACCCGAGGATTTCCGAGCGCTACCGATGATACGTATGATGTAATAGCTTGTGCATTTTTGCTTGCGCGACCAGGTAAAGTAAGAAATATTTTGTCTGGAGTTTTAATAGACGTCGATTTACACTCTGGAACAATGCAATACTTGGAGTGTAGATTTTTTTTGGCTTTATCCATTTTTAAAGCTTTCAGAAACGAATTAAGTCACAAAAACTCAAAGCGTGATACACGATACACGAATAAGAACGTAAACAATAAGTGACGTCAACGGTTGGGGCAGCCATCTTTATGACGTAAAACGCGCTTTGGCGGACTTTCAAATTTTATGATTTTTAAAGTAGTTTTAAGAGTGAAGTTAATATTTTTTTGAAAAAATAAGCATGCAAGGTGTTAAGAGACCTGATAAATCGTCAATTCCCACCAATAGCAAAATTTATGCCTGTACTCTATCACCATTCCAATCGCTTGCCCTTTATGCGATTTAAAAGAAATCTAGGTGATGTTAATATGTGTAAAGGAATAGTTCGACATAAATCACTTTCATAGCACACGCAGGTTTGGAAACTAAATTTCTTTCACTTAAAAATTGCTCTACGAATTAGTCGTTTCAAAATATTCTAAACTCTCAATTTTTCTGTAAAGTGGCACGAAATTTATACGATTGGTAGAAATATTATTCAATTATAAAATAATGTCAAATCAAAAGAACTATAATACATTGTATTTTCTCAAGTTTTAATTTGAAAATTATTGAACAATAATAATCAAAATGTCAGTCGAAGAAAAAAGCAATCGACAGAGGAGATTTGTGATTCAAGATCAACAGATTCAGTTACACTGAGAAATCAATTAAATAGTCACTTTGCTTGGATAAAATAGCCGGAAATCGAAAAAAAATATGCTAATTGTTAACCAAACAACCAAAAGTTCCTAATAATAACATTGATGCCAAACTTTCTTCACTCCAATTGAAGTATTACTTGATCACTTGAGTAATGACTGTGGATAAGAAAAGTAGTCTCGAGTCTCAAACTAAGTTGAGTTTGAGTATGAGTGACCCTTAAGTGTCGGCTATGAATTTCACCCTAAGTTTTATTCAATTTCCTGTAAATCACAAATGAGGATAACCCTTCACTTTGCCGATTGTCAATTTTTGAATTTGAGGAAAAGTTTGTCGATCAAGAATACCACTTTAAAAATGTACTCGCACAAGAACTATTCGTTTTGATGCGTATACGTCAAAAAGCTCACTTTTCGAGAATACGGCCACTGTTAGTGATGAATAGTTTAAATAATCTATACCGTTTATTTCAATATGAATTCAACTGATGCTTGCAATAGTTATATTTGCTCGGGAAACATTTGCCGGACAATAATTTATACAATCAAGTGACATAATCGATCCGTTCATTATCAGCAGGTAGTCACAGGACAATTATGCAGAAAAACAAAGCACGTTCTGTAATCACAACACGTGTCCTGTTAACAGGCAAGTGGCGAACGTACGGTTTTAGATCAGAATTAACCTTACGAACTATTTGCATATGGACGGAATATTCGATAATGTTGATAAGTGGAAATAAGAAACAAAGACTAAAGTTTATTTACAATAAAAAGACGATGATGTTACTGATTATTTTTTTCACTTGTCAAAATCTGACATTTTGGTGGTTTTAACCAATAGCAATACATTATTCTAGCCAATCATTCGGTATTATACTGATAATTATGCTTCCTCATCGATAAAACCTTGTTTACATCGAAACGTCAAAATTTTACTTTGAATTTGTCATTATTGACAACTAAAAGCGCTTTCAAAAATCCTTTTAAATTGTTGAAAAAAATAATCTTCCCAAATACAACTCGCTCTTCAAATTTTATCACATAATTTTTTATTTTCATCACTCAAACTTGTTTATTTGAGGCAAAAACATTCAAACAAACCGAATTTAGATAAAATCACTCCTCCTAACGAAGTCGTGATTTTATCAAATCGGTTTGTTTTCATATTTTTGCCAAATAAACAAGTTTTCGTGGAAAAGAAAAAATTATCAAAGGTAATACCACGAGTGCTTCAAATTTTATCGATAATTTTTTCTTTTCCACGAAAACTTGTTTATTTGGCAAAAATATGAAAACAAACCGATTTGATAAAATCACGACTCCGTTAGGAGGAGTGATTTTATCTAAATTCGGTTTGTTTGAATGTTTTTGCCTCAAATAAACAAGTTTGAGTGATGAAAATAAAAAATTATGTGATAAAATTTGAAGAGCGAGTTGTATTTGGGAAGATTATTTTTTTCAACAATTTAAAAGGATTTTTGAAAGCGCTTTTAGTTGTCAATAATGACAAATTCAAAGTAAAATTTTGACGTTTCGATGTAAACAAGGTTTTATCGATGAGGAAGCATAATTATCAGTATAATACCGAATGATTGGCTAGAATAATGTATTGCTATTGGTTAAAACCACCAAAATGTCAGATTTTGACAAGTGAAAAAAATAATCGATAAAATTTGAAACACTCGTGGTATTACCTTTGAACAAAATATTGTGATGTTGCCAGGCTGTAGTTTTTTTCTTCACTTAAGGAAAACGAGTAAAGTTAATCTTATGTTAGATTGACAGTTCTTCTTTTTAACAGTGGTAGGTAAACCTCTTGCGACTCTTTACGATATACCTAATTATATCAATTTATTAAAAAAATTCAATCATTAACATTCAAATATGTTATCAATAATAATAAATACAAATAGCGAATACTATTACTTACGTCTCTTACAGCAGTGAGCGAGAAAAGCGGGCCTCTATTCTTGTTCAAAATAGCTTAACAAAGAGGTTATCACCTCTTGACTTTCAAGCGCTTTCAAAACGAGATACTTTGTGGCCGGCTACTAGTGTCTGAAAATAATCGGGCGGCTAAAAATACACTAATATAAATAGACGCATTCACACGAGACACAGGATAGGGAATACGTGGTGTATAATATATTTTTACTGTGCGATTCTTTTCAGATACTATAGTAGCCAGCCACAAAGTGTCTTGTCTGTAAGTGCTCTTAATGTATTTTTAGCCGCACGATTCTTTTCAGACACTACTAGCCGGCGACAAAGTGTCTCGTCTGAAAGGGCTCTTACTGTTCAGCTGCTTCGGCACTTTATTAACTGGATACACACTGCAAATTCGCCTATATAATTACCTAGTTATAAAATTAACTGTTTTTTTTTATCTTAAAGAAGCAATGAATTTAAAAGTACCCAAAAATATTGTAAATACAAGACGAAGATCGTCAATAAACGTCAAAAAACTGGGGAATTTTACCATTTTTTTGATCTGACAACGCCTTGAAGTTTTGCCAACCCGTTACTTATAAATTGCCCTGGCTGTTGAGGATATATTGTATTCACGGTTAGGGAAATAATATTTATTCTGATAAGCAGGAAAGTCACTAAAATTGACATCATCGTCTTTTTATCGTAAAAATCCCAAACTTTTTTAATTACCTATTTTTTTTTGTTAAGAGAAGAAGTATTGAGTCGGTATACAGGGTTTTTCTAAGAAGGTTGTTTTTTATATTTTGCATATATATAGAGCCAGAAAAAAACAGTGAAAATTTTGAATCCTCTGGAATTAACCCTGAAAGCTATAACGACTTGTTATAAGGAATGGTTAAGGGAAATAACTGAAAAAAAGCTTATTATATAGATGTCACACACCCTTTAAATCTTTAAGGGTAGAGGAAGGGGTTCTTGAGAAAACAAGTGAAATATCACGTAGCTATATAGATATAATATAGAGTGTGTACATAAAGTAACGTAACTTGCTAGTATTTCGATTTCCGTTGGGTTTACAAAAAAAAGTTTAATAAAAGTTTTTTCAAATATCCTAGACCATCTGCATGAGTCGATTAGAAGTATGTAGGGTGCACCGTTGCTCCAGAATAACTTATTAACATATTTTTTTGAATAGTACAACAGTTTTTGATAATCTATTAAATTACAAATACAACCGTCAAGACTGCATAGTTGTACCTTTAATAATTCTAAAGTTACATTGGTTTGAATCTGAAATTATAAAACTATTTCTCATGTCAAAATAGTGGTACGTTTCTCTGGCATTAATTATTTTTAAATGTGATAAATCATTTCTCATTGTCATTGGTGGAAGGTGTTTATTGTAGAAAAGTAGTTGTTTACCGAACAGGAAAGAATACTGATTCTTATGATGTGAGGTTACGGTGATCGTAAAAGAACTTATGATGTGGTGCACCCTGTATACCTCTAATCGACTTATGCAGAAATAACGGAAATCGAAATACTAGCAAGTTAAGTTTTTTTTGTACACACTGTATTATTCCTAACTATTTTATTACTTTCTAAAGAGTAAACCGTTCAGTGAGAACAAACATTTACTTCTCTGACTATGTGCCCCGACAGACATTGACATTGGGTTGGGACATCTGCACGTTATTATTCTGTTTTGGTATTAGAAGGGACAATATAACTTGTAGACCGGTTTCGGCGTATTTGCGCCTCATCAGTAAAAGGTAGATATCAATTTTATTGAAAATGTCTATAGTAGGTATGTCTTCTCCTTTGAGACAAACTGTATTTATTGTATTGTTAAAAAAAAGATGGTAATAAATATTTTATGTGTCCATTTATCATTTGGTAGGCGTGGCATCGTTCTCATTTGTGTGTATGTAATTTGATAAAGAATAACTAAAAGGTGATTTATAGAAAATTATTGAGTTAAAAAAACTAACAACATGAAATTATATTTATTTCTTTCACACCAAAATGGAACATAGATAATAATAAATGTTGGAAATGATTGCCGCCAATAGAATATAAGTTTTGCCTAGGAATTTTACTCAAATGTAGGTACTGGAGCACAACTATTGTTGATGAACCAGATGTCTAATGTTGAGTGAGATGAATAAAGCTGGTATAAGCAATTCCATTTGAATCCACATATAAACTGAAAAAACATTTTAAGATAATATTGCCCGGGATTTTCTCTGCCTCTTCGTGATTATCAGAAAATATATCATGAATATTCTTGAAACATATATCTAATATTATCAATACGTGTTTTGGAAATTGAAAATTTCGTTGAGTTGCATCAGTTATTCAATCACAAAATGTATCTCGCTGGGAAAAATCTCGAGATTAATGAGCTGGAGCACATTGGATTGCTGCTTTTTTTGGGTGCTGAATATCTTATTCTATCCTTATATTTCCAACTATCCGGGAACAGCAATGTTTGAATTTCTTTGTTAACTGTCCGAATCCAATAAGCGTTGGACAATATGTGCTGATGAATTATAAAGAGGCTTTACTGGTTGTCGATATTTTTCTGCACAAAGATACTTAGCTGACGCTATAGTTTGTGACCTAACAAATAGTAACGGACAATTCGTAACATCGATAGATCGTAACCAAAGATATTCCTAAAGCCGGGAACACATTGCTCTGATGCTACGCCACGCCATAATGCGTCAGAGATGTACTTTGTGCACAATGTTTCTACGTCATCCGATACGACGTGACGCTACGTTACATAATGATAGAAAATGATACCAGTTTGAACTCAGACACTATGGCGAGTAGTAGTTCCTCGAATGAGTGGGAAGAAGAACTAGAATGTGCATCATCAGCTTTATTGTTATTCGAATGGAAACAAAGGAAAAAATGCTGGGTTCATTCTCCCAAGCTACTCCTCTCATATTCTGGTCTTTATAGTGCTTGCTTTCCATATTATAAGGACTACACTCGTGCTTCCGAACCAACTCAAATCTTAATCGATTTTGGAAGCCATTGTATACATATGATGCCACCTGATACACCTCACAACGCGTTGCCACGCTACGTGATATCATATGATGAAAATCAGGCAAGTGGGGATTCGTTTCGTACCTTGTCGGATGGCGTCGAGTCGCGTGGGATGGGATTGCATCAGAACAGTGTACACACAATATAAATTCCACAGCGTCAGATTCTTCTGTTGTTGCGTCGGATGGTGTGGCATGGCGTGGCGTGTTGTAGCATCAAAACAATGTGTCCTCGGCTTTAGAGTATAGTTCGTAAAACCAACATTCAGCTTTGAATAGTGTGTATGTATATTGGGGTGATAATAACTCACATCTAAAAGATATATATATCATTTCTATTTAGTTCCTAATAAAACTCTCATAGATCCTTTAATCCTATTTCCCGGAAGAATTGTAGAATGTCTGCAGGCTGCATAGTTGGATGACCCTCTTGGTGTGCAGCTCGAAATAATATGGATGAAGGATTTTTCTTTCATGCAACAGAATCTACATTTCTACACTATTTTGAGCTTTTTCAAGTGTCTATCCTAGAGACAATGTCCCAATAGAATTGTTGTGACTTTAGTATAGTTTCACTTCGACTTGTACTTTCATTATTTTTCAACGGGTCGTACATCGAGAAAAAAATGTCTTGTTCATTATGTCAAATCCAGAGCAAGTTTTTCCGCTGACAATCAACTTTGTTCCTACCCGATTTCACAAAGGGAGTGCAGATTCATATGAATCCAGCAAGTATGCATTTATGGTGTGTAAAATCGGTTCAATTCAATGATTTATCATAGAAAAAATCATCACTCCTTCACCTGAAAAGCTAATACGTCATTAACGGAGGATGTACGAATTTTTTGGTTGTAGCTCCTGGGAATCCCTGTATACTCACATCTTCATATTTCTCATTCAAAAAAAGAAAAAACACCTTCTTTTTTTCAGGTCGGCTATTCATCAACAAAGATAATAACATTTCATTCTGAAGCTGACATATACAACGGAGTTTTTTACGTCAATTTGTTGATAATAATCTGGAAAAAACTCCATTTCGCATTAGTGGACTTTCATCTTTGCCTTCTTTCATTTCCTTTATACAACGTCGTGCATTGCGGTCGGCTCTAATATTACACATCTGTCAGATAAATAGAAAGTAATTAAGGAAAGATCGCCGACAGCTAAAGTCATTTTGAAAACATCATAAAATTATTGGAGCGTTTCACATTTCTTACATTCCCAAAAGCTTTCACTGTTATAATGGAAAAAAACAAACAGTTGGAAAGGTTTTTTTATCAAAATATTATGAGATAATCATACTCCACCCCTTCAACAACAAGCATATGATGGTTAGCTCATTTTGTTTAACACAGTCTTTCAAAAAGACATGAGGTTAGGGAAACGTATTCTGTTTTCCCACCACTAGCTGTGAAGTTTACATTTATTGCTTCTTCTAGCCAAATGAGAATTTTTTCTTTCATTAAACTAGGTCAATAATGAGCAAATTCAAGTATTTTGATGATTCAGGTATAATATTTCATCAAAAACTTGTGCTGCATAATTGTGTATACCCGGGAGATTGTCTTTAACATATTTGCCGATTAAAATTACCCATTATTATGAAAACGCAATTAGTTTAAAATTCGCTCTCGAGAGAAATTACTGATGACATAAGGAGTGCGTTCATAATATATCAAAAACTGACAGTGTACTTGTCAGTCAGACGACACGGTAAACGCTTCTCTGAATTATTTTCAATTTTATCTTAAATTTTGCTAGTAGTGGGAAAAATTGTATATAAACCACGGAGGTGAAGATATTTATAAGCATCGTCCTCATTCCGCTTGAGGCTAGCCACTCGCGAAATAATTGGTACTAGGTCAATAATAATAGTATTCACCACCTTGGTGTGAATATACTATTAGATGGAATAGGTAGAACAAGCATTGGGTCGTAAACAACTTTTAATAGTACATCAGGGAGAGGAAGGAAATAATTTCACCAGTAAAATTTGAATATGAGCTTAAGTAGATACTATTAAGAATTTCCATTGGCTTATTTTATCATGAATTATATAATCCTCACTTCTCACTGGATATTTTAGTCTAAAAAGTGATTTAAATAGTACAGATTCATTTCAAATTATTCCATATGGAGATATTCGGCTGCCAAGAAACTACAATATTTCCCTGTATATGAGGGGCAGAAATTAGAGAAATGGAGTAAAAATTCCAAAGTAGTTTACATTTCATATCAATGTTTTCCATTTTTTTCAAGTTTATCGAAGTATATTCATTCGACAAGTGGAATTTACATAAAGAAATGTGTCCTCCTGTTTGATTTTTCAAGACAGGACATTTACAGTCTCTCACGTCCAGATTTTTTCCTTAAGCTTCACTGGCTGCTTCTATTTTCCACTTTTTTTTTCAGGTTTGCGGAATTGTTCTGAAACTAGACAGCTTTCCGTGAAAGCGTGAACAATAGTCAAATAAATGGAAAACAATTCACAATTTCATGCGGACACAAATGTGGTTCATTCAAGGTTATATCACGTGTGAAATTGCCTGCTCACATTTGGACACCGATCCCATTGTTAGAGAATATTTTCGATGGCATTTTTTTTTAAATTCTAGTTATTTAGTCTCTTTCATATTCACGGTGCTAAAGTTAAAGATCAGTTTGTGGGAGATGTTTTCTTGAAAAGAGATATTAATGAAAATATTAACATTTTGTATTATCTCGTGGAGTTATTTGTTTCTATGGAAATAATTGGATCATCTACTTTTCCTAGTTGGTTCGAATAAGAATTAAAGCGTCTAATTAATCGGAAAGAAATTATTCATGAAAGATATACAAAATTTGGTAGGAAATTTAGGTAGGTACTATTCTAACAACTTAAATATGGGGCGCATGCAATATAGGCCAAGCAACAGAGCATATTATGTTTCGGACACGTAAATGTTGTTTAGTCATTTGTTATGAACATTTAAAACAGAAAAACTTTATTTTTTTGGTTCCTGAATATCCGATTGACTTGCTCAACCCCTCATTTTATTCGTATTTCAGATCACTACATACAATTGAGACGTTTTACGCTATATGGAAAAAAAAACAAAAAAGTTTTTCTTGTTTTGAATGTTTATAACAAATGACTGAACAAGATTTGCGTGTCCAAAACATCAAAATGATACTACGTAATGTCCTTGATAATATTTTCACTAATTTTTTGGGAATCAAACCACACACGTCGAAATAAAGAACATAAAAAAGCATTATGGTGGTTAGTTTTCCAAAAAATAAGCAAAAATATAATAAATAATATGCCACAAGAAACATACAGCAGATATGTCCTTTTTAATGATAGCATCATCAGTTTCCTACTTGGATATTTGTCAAAAATATTTACCTATTGCTTGGCATAATAGGTAGTTATCAATAGAAAATATATTAATAAAGTGAAACAGAAAATGGGCCACAAGTTTTTAGCTACAAAAAAATTCTTTTTCCTCCTACCCCTATAGAAAGTACACACTTTCCTCCCTCAAATCAGGGTGGAAACTCATACTTTTTCTCCCAAGGGAGGAAAAGTACTTTCCTCCCTAGGGAGGAAAGTATTTTTCCTCCCTCTCATTTCAAGTAAGTTGTAAACGATGAAACTTGTGAATTCATTATATTCATATTGTTTCCATAATTTTTAGAACATCCTGTATATCCTGTTTTTTGGTAAAAATCAAACATTAATGGTACTTCAACGTAGTTCTTCAATACAAATTTCAACTTCAGGAATCTTAGATAGGTATACGTTTTTTGAATTCAGAATAAGAAAAGCATAGTATGCTGTGGCTCACTGACAGTAAACACGGCGATTGACTTTTGAGGTGCAAAGTTGCTACATTCATTAAACTTAGTTGAATTTTTGAAAAATGGAGAGCGATTCAAGTAAATAGAATTTACAAATACACCACCTAATATTAAGGCACATGCTAACATAGCGTCATTAACCTTACTACCTCAAAAATCTAAAGATAGGTATGAAAAACAATATACACAATATAAGCAATGGGCTGAATTATTCGTTACTTATTTGTGTCGTGAATAAGTTTTCAAAAAAAGTGGGTAGGAGGAAAAATCATATGTATCACATGGGAGTAAAGTGCCTTTTCCTTGGTGCGAGACTTTTCAGCAGCGCTGTATAATAAAGGACTATCACATTATGCTTGTAATGTTCCTAATAAAACTTAACAGATTATATCTTTTGTAACAAATACTCCAATGTTATTTTAAAACCGATAGCAATGTAAGTAAAAAACTGTTAAATTTGAAAAAGAATATCGCCAATGAAAGTGACTGGGATATATAAACTTCGATGTCCAAATTGATCAAACTAGTCGGAGTTTTGAGAATAGACATTTGTGATAAGAAACAAGAACTTGACTTCTTTGCAGAATCAGAATTAGATACTTGAGTGGGTCTCTACTATTAAACTTTCTTACCAAGTAATAATGAGATGTTAAAGACAGACAAAGAGTAAATTTTATAACCTTTCTGTTCGCTAAATCAGTCTTAAGCCGCGTCCACATTATATCGAATGGTGTCGATTGACATGGTCGATCGACAATTCCGATCTAGTGTGGATGACCACTCGACAATGTCGATCCATGTCAGGTCGAATCGAATGCAAACCCTAACCAAGTCGGTACGGATAAAAGGTTAGTTTGTTAGTTCAACATTTCACCCCAGTGATGTGTATGAATCCCCAGTGGCTAAGAATCGTAGAGTTATTGCAGACGCTCGGTCACAGCTTAAGAGCTCCATAAATTTGATCGCCTTGATTCTCACTGGACATTGGTCACTCAGATACCATTTCTGTATGTATGTTATACAGGGTGTTTTCAAATGACACAAAATGTTTGCATAAAATTGTTTGCGTAAAATTGGATAAATTGATTTGATATTTGACAGGTTGTTTTTAAATTTAAAAGGACAGTGGCGTGAAAAATGGGAGGGAAAAATTGACATATTTTTCCAAATTTACACACCCTGTATAAAAAACATATGTTCTTAAAGATCAGGAATATTCTGGTGAAAAGTGTGATGAAAAAATGAACTTGCAAAACTAGAAGGTCTATAGGGAAAAGTAAAGTGTATATAGTCTCGTGTCCACTTGCAAGTAAATTTGTTTAGACAACTCTCACAAGTGCTTTGCAGAGGTACAGAAAATGTTTTAAAAGTTTACTTGCGCGCCAAGTACTTGCCTACTTGCCAGAGCTTGTTATGTACACGGTTGATATCTAAGCAAATGAGTTTATTTTTTTCAATTTCGAAACTATCCCTAAATATTTGCAGCAATTGTAAAATAGAATATTGATATCATTTCTGAAAAAATGGAAGAACGCAATGTATAAAATAGAGATGAAACTTTTGAGTTGATTGGAAAAGTGTCGAGGAAAGTGTTGAGGAAAGACGTTCTCCTGGTGGCAATACATTTTGATATCTTTCTCAATTTAGATAGCAGCTTCTCATGTAGACACCACCTGTTGAGATCAAATGAGTGCATAAGTCAAAGAAAAACTGCGCTAAGAGTTTTAACAGGGATCATAACGGGACATTGCCTCCTGAATGGGCACCTGAAAACGCTCAAATTAGTGGAGGAAGAAGAATGTACATTTTGTGGCATTTAAGAAAAAACTACATTCACATACTTTCCAGCTGTACTGCACTCCAGAATCTTAGAGCACAGCACCTGGGAGATTACTGGATAGAAGAGAAACATTTACCTATCTATGAGTTTTTGTGGTAACATTCACTGAAACCTAAAAGATCTATTGTGCCCCCTCACTTCTACTCAGTTTCTGAGGGGAGTCTCTGAAACTTAGCTCCTTCAGTCCTATATCCCGGAGGAATTTTAGGATATCTGCAGGGTTCAACTTTGGTAAATGTTTCTCTTCTATCTTGTTATCTCCCAGGTACTGTGCTCTAGGATTCTGGAGTGTTGTGCAGATGTAAAGCATGTGGATGGAGATTTCTTCTTCCATGCCACAATATCTGCATTCTTCTTCCTCCACTATTTTGAGCTTTTTCAGGTGCATATTCAGGCGGCAATGCCCCGTTAGGATCCCTGTTGAAATTCTTAGCACAGTTTAATTTTGACTCATGCATACATTTGATCTCAACAGGTTGTCGTCACCCAGAAGAATCTTTGATTGTCTAAGCCCTACTAGATCTTTCCAATGGTCTGATCTTCTCTTTCTTACAGCTTCACCTATTCCTTCCAATATTACACTTGAGTTCATTTCACAATAGGGTTTAGGCCCCCAGAAAAGTACTTCAGTCTCCGTCTTTGCTAGTTTATCTGATGTTTCATTTCCTTTCATTCCAATGTGTCCTGGAATTCATAGTAGTAATATATTGTTATCGCCTAGTTCATTGAGTTTGACTAGGCATTCCCCCACCATTTTGGAACTGATTACACAAAATCTCTGTGCTTTAATGGCTGCTTGACTATCTGTCATTATGATAATCCTTTGTCCTCTGTATACTTTATCAATATTGAAGTGGGCGAACTTTATTATGGCGTGGATTTCCGCTTGAAAGATACTTGGGGTTTTCCCAAGCTTTCAAAGTGTTTGGCTCCTGCCCCAAATATTGAATGGCATTTTTTCCAAGTCTAAGCTAGAGCCTGCAGATTTCTCGAAATTCCTCCGGGAAATAGGACTAATATACATACATACATTCTTATGTAGACCCAAATGTAGACGCTGTTCACCTGAAGTTTATCTAAAGCCCTGAAAGGAATGCAGTCGAAAACATTCGATATGGCCACTTTTGACTATGAAACAGTTAAGGTGCTAAGTATGTAGTAATAATAATTAGACAATGGAAATTTTATTATTTACAATATAAACAATATGATCAAACGTTAATTATTCAATGTGCCTATTTACTTGGATTTTGTCTATTAACATAATTTTTTCAATTGATAAATATCAAAAGTTGAACACTTTTCCAAATTTGTTATGAACTTCTCCAAACTCTGGCAGCAGTGACCTTTGTTTTTTTAGTTTTACTTTATAAAATAGGTACAGTACGCCATTGGTACGTTTATGACAGATATGCGCCGTATTTCCTCGCCTTTCCCGATGCCCCATAGCTTCAGATAAACTTGCCAAACATATGCCGTTGACATTAAAGACAATTTTTTTGGATGAAATGGTTTGTCTTCTTTGGTTGCTGCAAACAATACTATTTTGCAAACTATTATATTTTGATAGAATGATTGAGACAAATCAAGTTATAAAATTATTTGATATTATGTGTGTCCAAATAAGGAGCTTGTTTCATTCATTTTATAAATAAATGATAGGTATTTCTTCGACTGTATTCTGCCTTCATGTTTGAAATGGTGAAGACTCTAATTTGAATAAATTTTGCTTGAGACAGTGGCTTTTGATATATATCAACCAATATAAGTGATAAACTGAATTGTCTTTTTGCTGTACATTTTGAGTTAATCAAACTTTCGTATTTTCCAATCAATGCAAATCTTGAATAACATTCATAATAATGGAACGTACTCCACTTACAGCAATATTATAACCAACCCTTCGTTAACTGTGACTTCTGAGTTCGTAGTTATCCATTTCCTAAACACGTTTCAATGATTCAGGAGGGTATATCAATAACCGTTTTCTTTAGTATGCAAGTTAATGAACTGGAGTAGCCTCGGTTAAATGATATTCTCTCAATTGTTTAGCTCTCAGCTTTTGTTTTAACAGAATCTCGAGTAGCTGGGTCGACAGTGGAAATCCAACCGAAACTACATAACTTCCTTTCATCATGCTCGCACGTCCCAAAGACAAGTCCTAACGGTATAATGAACCAATTATCTCTCGCCAGTAAATTCTCCCAGTAATAATCATCTCCGAGTCTCTGCTCTCCACTAATTTTCCACTTTGACTATACAATGGTAGTTCATTTTCTCCAATTTTCGTAATGAAAGTGTGCCTTGTTATGTTCAAAATATTACGTTGTCTTTTGACTGCGATAAAAACCCATAAAATATGCCAAAGTGAACATATTTTTAGACAGGGACGCTGTAATACTTTCCAATATACAGATTGCGAGAAGTCTATTCGCGACATTCAAATAATTGTGTATGGAGGAAATAATTTCCATGTGAATAATAATTTAATTCTTCATGCACATTTTAATTTCCAAAAGAAACCATTATCCGATGTGAAATGACCCAATCTCACATAAAACCTCCCGATTGCAAAGGCCGATCTAATTTTTTGACTTTTCGATAAGGAAAGAAAGAGGTTGATGGCATGCCATTTGAAGAGAGCCATTTCATTAACCCCGCTTTGGATTTTTCCGGAGAGCACTTTTCGAAAATGTTTTTAGGTGAAAAACATTATACGTTAACATTTATCACTTTTCAATGTGTCCTACATATCCAAAATACCCGTTCGAGATTCTGAATAGGATAGATCGTAAAGTAAATGGCGGCTATTGATTTTTTTGGCTACCTCCGACAGAAAATTTCGTGATTGAATTTGAGTTATAAAAACTACAACTTATGTTTTATAAGGGGGTGATAATTTTCGTCTTGATTGTCTTTCAAAAATATCCTACACTAAAATATCTTTTGTCAAGTAAGATTAAAAGTTCTAAGGACATAATCAGGTTTTTGTGGTTATTTGATATCTGATATACTTTTCTCAAAGAAAATTTCAAAAATCCCGTTTGGATGTCAAAAAAGAATTTACCTCAGAAAGAAGAGAGAGAGAGGAGAGAGAGGAGAGAGAGGAGAGAGAGGAGAGAGAGGAGAGAGAGGAGAGAGAGGAGAGAGAGGAGAGAGAGGAGAGAGAGGAGATAGAGGAGAGAGAAGAGAGAAGAGAGAGAAGAGAGAGACGAGGGGGAGGAGAGGAAGATGAGAGACCAGAGTTGAGTGAGAGTGTAGAAATAGCAGGAGAGAGAGGAGAGGAAGACTAGAGAGTATAGAGTATAGAAGTAGTAGAAAAGAGTATAGAAAGAGTAGGAAAGTATGGAGTGAGAGGAGGTGAGAGAAGATAGGAAAAAATATGGGGACGAGAGCGGAGGATAGTGGGAGAAGGGATAGGGGAGGGATAGTGCAGTGAAAGAGAGCGATAGAAGAGAGAGAGGGTGAGAATGACATAATCGTGTCAACTAATTGAAGTTGAAAACATTTTTAACAATCTCCTTGTGCTATGTTTCAATTTTAGATTATACAGACCCTGTATACTGAAATATCGTTCAAATTTGAGCAAATAGAAAGCAAAGTAATTATGTTTATGTTGAAAGCCCTTCACGTCATTACTGAAATTAAAGAGGTTTCGCAAAGAAGAAGTATCAACGTGCTGGGGTTGTTTTATAGCCCCACTTTGGCGAGAGACTTTACGGAGAGAATCTGTCGAAAGCTATCTCTAAATACTTTAAAATCTCCAACCTAAACTCAATTTCGTGTAATAAAGATTCTCGAGAAGTTTTTTTATTCTAAAGAAGCTGATCTGTTCGCGTATCCAGTTCGGTAACAGTGTTATTGTTAGGAACGCAATTCATCATTTAATTTTATTTAATTTTTATTGTACTATGTTCAATCAATGCACTTTGATATCATACTTTTTAGCAACTAAAATCACTAGACTAGACCTTCTTATACGAACCCTCCTTCATATAAAAGAAGAACTGCACACATAAAAACATTGAATTGAAAAAAAAGGTAATGTTTATGGTACTCAGTCGTTAAATGTATTTGAACCCATTGTGTATACCCACATCTTAAACAGTATTTCAAATCAATTTCCACTGACAGTCAGGCTCTGCTTATAGTTATCAACAATCCAAAAACTAGGTCTAAACTGGTGAAAAACAGTCAGGATTCCCTTAACATGTTGACATAATACAATAAAATTTCACTAATATGTGTGCCGGCACATGAGGGGATTGCTGGGAATGGCTAAAAGGCTAAAAGAGCCTTCCGGAATCGTTTTGTGGAATTAAAAAGGATTACATAAGAGGGGAAGTCGGGAACTGGTTGGTTGAGGAACACCAACTCAAATGGAGACTGACACAAGGATACCTCCATACTAAGAGTCTACTAACAGGGGACTCTTGTCCAGGCTGTTGACACTGGGTAAGAGAAATTTGGAGATAGTTATCGACCTGGTGACTGGATAGTGTAAACTGAGGAAGCTTGTGCGCAAGATGGGCAACGTTAGTGAACCTATGTGTAAAAAATGTGAACTCTACGATAAAACACCCACTCACATACCTTCGGTGAGAACTTGTGAGAACAAGAAAAACGGAAGCTCTTTGGAGAGGAAATATTACCTACAACCATCACAAGTACTGGAGATCCCTCGAGATCAACTGGTGACTTTTATAGAAGACACGAAGCTTTTAGAATGGAAATAGGTAGATAACATGGGTGAAGGTACAAAGATTCACTTCAAGTGCCTGGGCTTTTGAACCCAACCCAAACCTATGAATGAATGAGGATCACAGATTCCGCCTACACCTCAAATGCATCATTTGAAATATGGGGCAAGAAATGAGATATATTAAGCTATTCAATAATAGGGTGTACCATACTACCATACCAACAAAGTTATTACCTATTACTCGGAAGTGGTACACTTATATCCGACGTAAACGGTAGTAGCTGTACACACTTGACATATGCCAATATAAACTTAATAGTTTTTTGAAGGTGTTTCGATAGTGGCTCAAATAAAAGTGGCTACATCTATACAAAATATTTTCTCATTTGATAAATGGCTAATAATATCAAATATTTCCTTTCAAATATGGTCAAACAGCGTCCAGAACAATTTTCTCTGCACTTCGACTACCGCTATGGAGTCATTATCAAAAGCTAGGGAAAGTAGGTTAGGAAGGATATAGTTCAGTATGATCTCGTGATCTCAATATGCCTAAGATATAACTGACAAGTTATAAGGAAAAGGTGGCTTATTGTGTGTGTGGGTGTGGAAGCAAGGATGGCCTCAGCCGGAAGCTTTTGGTTACAGAAATGATATTAATTTCTTTCTTGATTCTTTGTGTCTTTTGAATGTGTCTAGGTTAAAATCTATTCTTGCTTGCTTGATGAAGTTTATTATAAAATTTAATGTAGATTTTTTGTGCATTCCAGTAGAGAAATATTATTAAGTGGAAAAAGAAAGGTATGGTCCCTTTAAAAGATATAGCGGCATCATTTTTCTTACACTCCAGAAATATATGATTAGTATTATCGATCGATACGTTGTCGTAGGTGCCAAAAGGAGACTGTAGGATACCAAATTTATGAAGATGCGACGGAAAGCAACCATGGTCTAGTTTTAGTCGCGTTATAGTTGCTGTTTATTTTCTATTAAAATCAAACTTTGTTCATTATTTGGTAGATTTGTTTGAAGCTGGAAGTAGAAGCTTTTTGATGTTTTGCCTAGGTTATTGTAAGCTTCTCTTCATCTGATTTAAATAGATCTTTTATGCTTGCTAATTACATCTCTTTGACACAAAAAGTTTAAGTATTCTTTTGATTTACAAGCTTTTTTGCCTCATCATCTACCTATAATGCCGCTGTGACCTTTTACCCATATGAGAATAATATGTTAAATTAATATTTTTAATTAGTATAGTAAGTTTTTTATTTAAAAAATTGGTTCCTGGCTTATTTATGGCAACAAAAATGGAAGAGAATAATGGTTAGGAAACAGTTTAAATTTTATGGCACATTTTTTTATAGACTGATTTTATTGAATATTCTATAATTCAATGAAACTTGATTCGATTGTGATAACATCCATATAAATTCAGTTTATTGTTTATAACTAATAAATTAAATTATTGTGGCAAATATCCAATAACAGCAAACGAATCGCCCCATGAGAATGTTGATGTTGTTTTAGCGAGTGGGTTAAACTCAAAATTGATGCTTCGGAAGCTTCAATTATGTATAGTACAACGTTCGAGCATTGACAAGAATGGGTTATTCAAAAAGTTTTCCCTTTTTTTTTCATTGATTGACTGCAGTTTGTATCGGACAAAATGCAGACGTGCTTGGCGTTATAATAGAAAAATAGTATAGAAATATTCATAATTTGCTTAGTACTGACCTGTATATACACTTAGGAAATACCACACACAGCTGCGAGAATAGAAAAAAATTGTTATTAGTTTATAGTTATTTTTAACAGATAATATGTATTATTCACAATAAAAAGAAATAAAAAACCGTGAAGAAATTATTATATTAATACATTTTCATTTTGATATATCATTATAACTGAAAGAATTTCAATGATCATCAGCTTGGTCAATATTTAGAAAAATGATGAACAGTATTGCTTAGTCTTCTGAAAAAATAACCAGTTCGAAAAATAAAGGTGTAGGACAACATTTAGACAAATGAGGAATTCCTATACCTCATTTAAAAACTAGGAGGAGTAATTTGAATTCAAGTTGGAAATTCTGTAGACCCCTGATTGGTCATATTCCGCCCAGTTTCACACAACACTCTCCAGTATTGACATCAGCTGATAATTTCCATTTTTGATGGTACTGACAGATGAATATAATCAATTTTGTCATCGCATCCACTCTTGTTATTTTATTATTATCACTCAGTTTCGTTGAAACTGTTCCTTTAAGTAAGCAATTGTATTGAATATCTGCAATTATGGATCCTTCTACTTCGAGTACCAGCTCTTCGCTTAGTCTGGCAAAACAATGTAAGGTCATTTAGGACCGTCAAAAATCAAATACATTCATCTTATATCTACAATAAACATCTAAATAATCTACTAAATAGACGAGACTTATGGCTGTGGGTGGCTGATTTCTTTATAAATCAAGGCATATTTAATAGATTTGGAACACGACTGTTGACTAATTTTTCGAAACACACCCTTTAGTAACTAATATGGTAACTTTTAGTGGTGTGAGTAGGGCTTTTCAAATTACTCCTCCTCGTTATTAAATGGACTATAGACGGAAGTTTGACCTCCCATAGATGAAAGATGACCCCAGCCAGTAGAAAATACAATCAATCGGTCTAAAAGTCTACAACCGATGGAAATTATTCCCCACCGGTTTACAGGTTGTTTCCTAACGGCTGAACCCTGCCAGTAGTTTGTCTTTACTGGCAAAGTGCAGTAATTAAACTATACAAATGAGAACAAATAAATTCAGACTTAACAATTATAAAACATATCCACAAAATAATAATATATTTATCTACATTTATTACAATATTTTAACTGTAAATATTAAACACGAATTAAACAATATAAAAATATTCAAAGATGAACATATCAGCACCCCAATATCACCACTGCTTTACCAGCCCCTACCACACTCGAGCTTCAGCATGCAATAAAATAAAGCCCATGCGGTTAACAAAACCTGAAAAGAATACAAAATAATATTCCTAATACTTATACATAATGAATCAGAATGGGAATTTTCATTCATTGATAGGTTTGGATTGAAAATCTGTAGCTCCAAATTGGAAAAGTCAAATATAAGTATTAACTTCTTGGACCTGAAAAATTGTTTCCTGGAAAAAAGTTTGGAGCGACAAACAAAATTATTGAAAATCAAATGGACTAAAAATTTTTATTATTTTTGAGATAAGCCTATCATAAACATATCGATATATTCCAAATAAATCCATCCCTGAAAAATTCTTGGAAGAGAAAATCAAGCAAAATTAAGTGTGCTGAAAAGGAAGAGCTGAAAAAATTCTCAGTCCATATCTGCCAAGTATAGTCATTTTGCATGCAATCATTTTGGCATCTACGATATTTTGATAGCCCATACTGGGCAACTATTTTCCCTACTTGTCAGCCCATAATACAACATAACACTTAAGCGCACATCCCCATCGGACTGCTTGTTTTGCAAGCGAGGCTTACCGACAACCTAAGAACGAGCACTTTCCCACAGTGTGGTAATACGTGCATCCGTGCAGGAAAAATTCAGTCGTATGTAACAAAGTTGGAATACATATGGCGTACTTAACAGGTGAAATAAAAAGCTCACCAATGTCTATTGATATGAGAACCAATGTGTTAATGGAAGGCAGGAAAACATAACCAGCTTGTAAAATAAAAGGAAGACAGTATTTGGATAATGAGGGATGACATAGTCCACCTATATCTTTTGGAACAATAACCAGCTTGTGAAAGGAAGGAAAGACAATATTTGGAAAAACCAGTAGGTAACGACTTAGCCTACTTTATGACTTTTGATAAAATAACCAACTTATGAAATAACGAGATGACAATATTTAGGAGAATGAGGTAGGATATGCCTAAGCCTATATCTTTTGAAAAAGTTACCAGCTTGAAAAAGGGAAGAGAGACAATATTTAGAAAAATGAGAAACGAGAGAGATCAACTATGTCTTTTTGAAAAATAACCAATTCGATAAACGGACAACAAGTAAGCTCACTCGCACTCGCCCCATCGGGATGACTGCTCGTTTTGCAAGCGAGGCTTACCGACAACCTAGGAACGAGCACTTTTCCAGTGTTGTATTACGTCTATCCGTTAAGGGGAAATTTTCAATCGGTAACTACCAAGCTAGTCAGTATTTAGGAAAATAGGGAACGGCATAGCTTACCTATGTCCTTTGAAAAAATAACCAGCTTGTAAATGAAAGGCAGGACAATATTTAGAAAAATGAGGAACCACATAACTCACCTATGATTTTTGAAAAAAGAACCAGCTTGTGAAGGGAGGACATTATTCAGAAGAATGAGAAATGACATAGCTCATCTATGTCTTTCCAAAAAATAACCCATCCTACAAGCGGAAAACACGTAAGCGCACTTGTCCCATCATGATGACTGCTCACTTTGCAAGCGAGGTTTACCGACAACCTAAGAACGAGCACTTTCCGATAGTGTGCATCGTGAGGAGAAATGTCAATCGTTAACCACCAAGTTGGCGAATATTTGGGAAAATGAAGAACGACATAGCTCACCTTTGTCTTTTGATAAAATAACCAGCTCGAGAGAAAAACGTCTAGGACAACATTTAGACAAATGAGGAACTACTAGACGGAAGTTTGTCCCCTAATGGCTGAAAGATGACCCCAGCCAGTATAAAATATAACCAGTCGGTCAAAAAGTCTACAATGGATTGAAAATATTTACAACCGGCTTACAGGGTGTTTAATACCGGCTAAACTCTGCCAGAAGTTCGTCTTTTGTTTTCTCTTCTGAGTGAGTATCGTAGAGAGTCAGGTCCGTTCAGTTATAATACCGATAATATTGATAAACAAGGTTCGATTATCCCAAGGAGACATCATAGTGATCTGAAAAAGGGGCAAAAAGGTTTCAATTTTTTTTTGATACAACCACATGTGGTCTTTACACAATAACAGAGTAGGTCCCTGGCCATCTGAAATCGAAAATTACATTTCTTAATAGGGACAACACTTTTTATTGCGAAATTTGTCAAAATTTGTCAAAATTATGTCTTATTACTTTTTCACACATACCTCGCGATATCTCCGGAACTCAACAAGATATTTTCAAATTTTTTTTTTCTAATCGACAATATATAATACTACTGATTGAAAATGTACTACTACATGAAACCTCGAATATCTTTGTTATGAATGAAACAAAATATAGAAAACTATACATTTTGGAGAGGAGAATGATTGCTCTTTCGAATGAGATCAAGAACTATAAGGTGTTCCATTCAAAATAATACATATTTGCCCCTTTGAACTTGACCAGCATTAGTAAAACACCCTGTGTTGATGAGATGAAATGCCAGCCAAGCCTAAAGAAATCTCTTCGATAAACTAGTAAAACAAGTGAAAATCCCATCTCTTTGGAGCAATTAATAAGCTGGGCATTTATGTTTAATATCAGTCACTCTTATTTGGTACACCTTGTATTTTGTGAACTAATAAATGTTTGTCTGCAAGTTTTATGACATTTTACTTCAACCATCCCTCCTAGAATGTCTTCCTTTAAATACAAAATCTTTTGAGCACCAGTGTCTTTCTTGTTTAATGCAGCACATAGTATGTATAGGTAGTTGTATTTAATCCTCTCAATTTCCAAAAAATCTCAATACACACATCCAAAATAATATCTACCAAATCGCAGTTAAAACAAAGACGTTAGCAACTGAATCAAGTTATCGGCCAAATTTGTCAGGAATAGACCGATGCGTATGCGAGAGATGCCTGCTCGTCAGAAGTCAGAAAGCACAATTAGGCGCGGCAGCAGAAACTTTCAAGTTTTCGTATTTATTGCTCAAAAACTATGATACTTAGAATAGTGATTCTTGTTTTAAAAACTTCCTTGAAGGTTTAGCTTTATTTGGTACGCAGATAATTTGGTGAAATTTTGAAACATAAAAAAGTTTCTCGATTACTGAAAATAGTGCTGCAAAAAAAGTAGAGATTACAGTTTTCTCCAATTTTACAAAAAAACTAGGTTTTTCATACAAATGAAACTAGCGCAGTAATCTTCGCTCAGGTTTCTTCTATCGAATGAGAAAATTTTTTTGAAAATATCTTGTTTAGTTCCGGAGATATCGCGAGGTATGTGTGAAAAAGTAATAAAATAACATAATTTTAACAGATTTTTGACAAATTTCGCAATAAAAAGTGTTGTCCCTATTAAAAAATGTTGTAATTTTCGATTTCAGATGGCCAGGTACCTACTTTATCATTTTGTAAAGACCACATGTGGTTGTACCTAAAAAAAATCGAAAAGGAAGCGACTTTTTCTCCGTTTTTCAGTCGACTATCAACGTCGTTGTCGTTCATAGATTCCTCCGGCAGCCGGAAGTGAATTATCTGACATCTGAATATCTATTAAACATGATAAGCTAATTTGAATCTAAACTAGGTAGAGTGTACGTAGAAATTAATTTAACTATTTGTTATCAAGATTCGACATCATAGATTATAAATAATCAGGGTGTTTGTTAATGTAGATCTTGATCTATAGATTCAGTAACATCACTCAAGGAAACTGTATATATTCTGCAAGTATTACCGTAAAACGAGAAGAATGAAGCTGTAGATAATTATGGAAGTTTCAAATTACGATCAATACTGTCTGTGAAAAAAATATCCGAGTATGTTGAGAACAAATTCATTGAATAATAATAACCCAAAACATCTTGAAAAATGAAATAAAATTGGAAATTCTACATTCAAAATTAATCTCAAAATCATCATTTTTTTGGTATCGCTCGTGTTACATCCATCTTTAGCGTCTTTTGTGGGTGCAATCCATGGAGGGTAGTGCGATCGTCCTATAATTTATCTTTTATCGTCTCTTGGAAATCCTTGCGTCACATTACGTTACGGAATTTATAAATCAGGGGTAACAACCATTATATACAAAGCAAACAAGAAGAAAATAGCAGAACATTATTTATAATCTCGTCTATTAAAGTGACTCCATGGGCCCGGAAATAGTGAAATAGTAAACCATTGCATAAAAGAGGAAATCCGAAGCTGGCAAGGTAGACAACAAACTTCTCACCAGATTATTGAGGCTGTTAGCGACTTGGTCACTGTACAAAATGGGAAAAGTCAGTGATCTTATTTGCAGAGAATCTGAGTTAAGGGATAAATCGCGCACAAACAAACTCTACTCACAAAGAGTCTTTCGAAAACACTTCGAGAGTTAATAATACAACAATTACAACTACTGAAAGTCCTACCAGTTAAATGATGCTTTTGAAATGAAAGTAGGTGGATAACATGGGAAAAAGTACAAAGTTTCAGTTCAAGTGCCTGTGCTGTTGAGCACAGACGAAACGAATGAATGAATTTTCAACAAGAAATACATTAATTTCCTTTAAAACTGAAATCAATGTAATTGTTAAATGTTACAACAGAAATATCCTTACTAAGAAAATCTGGTAGTATAAATTTGAATGTTCAGAATATAATCCATATTGGTCAAACAAGTAGATATTTTTAAATAAACACGATGAACATTCACCAGCATACAAATTAAAACAAGATAAATCACATTAAGCACATCACGTACCAAATATTCATTAACATCCAACAGAGAACTAGAAGAATTACTAATAGTGAGTGATCAACTCCAACCTTAAAACGGTTATAACTCAAACCAGTGATATCTGCAGCTATTTTATTGTATAAATTTAAGTGGAGTGAATTTCGAGCTGATGGAGAGCACTTGGAGAAATTTGGAACCAATTTCTTTTTAAAGTTGAGTAACTAAGGAACCTCACCCCTTGAAAATGGAATATTGTCCCCCATAGCTGGAAGAAGACCCCAGCCAGTTGGAACTATAATAAATCGGTAAAAAAATCTATAGCCGACGGAAAATATTCCCCACCGCCTCACAGGATGTTTTCTACCGGATGTACCCTGCCAGAAGTTTGTCTCTACTGTAGCAAAGTGCAGTAATGAAAATATACAAGCAGGAACAAATAAATTCAATCTGTACAATATCAAATATCAACAAAATATTAACATCTACCTATATTGATCACAATATTTCAACAAAAATATTAAACACGAATTACACAACTTAAAATTAAATTTTAAAATTAACATATTAGTTCTCAAACCAGCTACTCTCTACCAGCCACTACCACACTCAAGCTTGAGCATGCAAATATTAAGCCCATGCAGTTAAGAAAATAAACATGCGAAGAATATTTGATAAAAAAGATTCCTGGAACAAAATTAAGACATTCATAAAAAATTCTATGAAATTCATGAAACCTGTGAGAGAGTGTTAGTGTGTTGAAAAGGAAGCGCTTAAAAAAATTGTTAGTACGTATCTGCCAAGTATGACCATTTTGCATGCAACCACTTTGGCATCTACGATATTTTGATAGCCCATACTGGGCAACTATTTCCCCTACTTGTCAGCCCATACCCATTCGACAAACGGAAAACACTTAAGCGTACTCGCCCTATCGGGATGACAGCTCGTTTTGCAAGCGAGGCTTACCGACAACCTAAGAACGAGCACTTTCCCACAGTGTGGTAATACGTGCATCCGTGCAGGAAACAGTCAATCGTATGTAACAAAGTATGGATGCATGTGGCATACTGAACAGGTGAAATAAAAAGCTTACCAATGTCTGTTAAAGAGAGAACCAAGGGAGGACATTTGATAAAATAAGAAGCGACATAGCTTACCTATATCTTTTGAAAAGATAACCATCTTTTTGAAGAAGGGGAGGATAATAATCAGAATAATGAAGAAAGACATAGCTCACCTATGTCTCTTATAGAATAGCGAACCCGTAGAAGAAATGGAGAAAAATATTATTAAAATAAGAAACAACATAGCTTACCTGTCTTTTGAAAAAAATAGCAGACTTGTAAAAGAAGGGGAAGATGATATTTAGAATAATGTGGAAGGACATAGCCTTCCTATGTCTTTGAACCCATACCCTTCAACAAACGGAAAGCACTTAGGCGCTCTCGCCCCATCGGGATGACTGCTCGTTTTGTAAGCGAGGCTTATCGACAACCTAGGAGCAAGTACTTTGCCACTGTATGGTAATAGGTGCTTCCGGGGAGGAAGGAGGAATTTGGTACATGTTGCCGTACTTAACAGGTGAAGTGGAAAAGATCACCAATGTTTGTTGAAGAAAGAATGAGCTGGTGAAAGAATGACAGGACAATATTTGAAAAAATGGTGGACGACATAGTTTACCTACCTAAATCTTTTGAGAAAATAGCTAATAAAAGAAGGGAAGGATAATATTTAGAATGATGAGGAAATAATAATGTGGGAGGACTTTGAACCCATAACAATCCTCAACAAACGGAAAACACGTAGGCGCACTCGCCCCATCGGGATTACCGCTTGTTTTGTAAGCGAGGCTTACCGACAACCTAGGAGCAAGTACTTCGCCACAGTGTGGTGTGAGGTGCTTCCGTGAAGGAAGTCAATATAGCAAGCAAGCTGGTTCATGTTAGCGTTCTTGACAGGTAAATCAGAAAAGATTATCAATGTTTGTTGAAGAAAGAACGAACTTGTGAAGAGAGGCAGGACAATATTTAGGAAAATAGGGAACGACATAGCTCACCTATACCTTTTAAAAAAATAACCAGCTCGTATACGAGAGAGGGACACAATATTTAGAATAATGGAGAACATTATAGCTTGCCTATGTCTTTTAAAAAATAGTAAGCCCGTAATAGAAATGGGGGACAATATTGAAAAAATGGGAAATGACAAAGTTTACCTATGTCTTTTGAAAAAAAAACAACTCGTGAAAGAGAGGAGCAATTGGAGAAATCAGGAACCACTTTCTTCAAAAGGTTGAGTAATTAAGGAACCTCACCCCTTGAAGATAGAAGATTGTCACCCATAGCTGGAAGATGACCGCAGTCAGTAGAAAATATAACCAATCGGTGAAAAAATCTACAGCCGACGGAAAATATTTCCCACCGGCTTAGCAGCAGTTAAAAGAATACTTGACCAAATAATATAAAGATTTAGAGCATAGGCGTACGCAGTCTTTTCTATTGGGGGAGAAAATATCAAATCTGAATCTTTTGATGAAAAACCAGAGTCGTGTTCCCCGCACAATTCTTTTACATATTGCCATCATTCAATTTTCGGCAATTCATTATAAAAATAAACTACTGCTTCTTAGTATTAATGAAAGAACGTTGAAATATGAAAATTATAGAATTTTCTCAATAGATTGATATCTTGAGGAATTGGGGGGGCCGTTAGTGTGAGCCATTGACCACCCTGCCCCCAATGTAGGCACTCCTATGAAGACAAATCAACATGTAATGTATGTAACATTGTAACAATGTTAGTAGTGAAGCACTGATGTGATTGCTCCAAATACCAGTTATCAAGAAAACAAAATTAGTTATCAGACAATTTGGAAACTCTTTTTGGTGAGCAAGTGGACGTAAAACTCTCAGTTAGATATATTAAAGAAACCAGATTATACCACCTAATATAATTTGTACATGTACCTATCATTTTCGTCACTAATAACCTTATTGGTTGAAGCGACTATAAAGAACTGATATAAAAAAATTCTAGAACTCACAGTTTGAACATATCGAAATTTTTTCCACTTTTATATTCTCCTAAATGTTATCAATTCACTAAAACTACTTCTCTTTGTTTCAGGTAATTTCCCTCGATACGCTTAATGTTTTTATCCTATAGGAAATACGCGAAGGTTTAACGCTGTAAGTACCACTAAAAGTAGTTATATCATAAGTTATTGTTATAGTTATATCGTACCGGGTTATATAACTGATTTAATCTGAGGTAGTCTGGGAAAATCGAATTAATAACGACTAGTATCTTTTAAAAAATCAGGCTCGATAAATCTGAGCTTATATATACCTACCTCAGAGTAAAATGGATTTCTTTTGGTATCGGTAAAACTGGATTTTCTGTAAATTAGCCGTTTTGAATTCTACTGGACACATTTTTGTTACTTTCTTCAAATTACTTTGAAGAATGTCCTGTCTCATTCTATCTTTTCGAGCCACTTTATTAAACTATCCACTGACATTGTTTGTACCTTGTATATTTTCTTAATTTTAGGCTTTATTATTGTCAGATGGGACATTAGAAAAAGACGTGAGACACATTGATTGCCGCTAAGAAAGGTACGTCTGCATCCTATTCGGAATGATAGAATTTCTTCCGACTGATAGGTCGCGCTTGCGCGTAATCCAAACATCAGTGCTCGTTCTTTTTTATTTACTCACTTCGAAGTGAGCTGAGATCTTTCCTTCCCCTTCACCGATGCTGAATGTGTATCAGTTGCACTTGAGTCGGAAAATAAGTGGAGGGGTTGAAGCGTGATTATCGGAGATATTCCAGAGATAGGTCATATGTTTTATGTTTCTTATTCACGCATGCGTTGATAGATCGCTCGTTTCAATTGAGTGCTTACTCACATCACTTTATCTCAGATCACATTTACTGAAATGAGCTGAGATCTCAGTCAAAAAGAACACACCTATTGGAATATTTTGATTAGAATTTTTTCCCATTTTTTATAACGTAATGTGTAAGAAAGTTATTAACAATCGATGACGCACACAAAAAATGTTATTATATGAACTGAGATTATGTTGTACTCATTTTAGTTGAAATACTTGCATCAATTGATACCTTTTCACAATTTCACAAATCACCACGTAAGTTAAGAGGATTTGATACCCTGTATTATACAGATTATCCCTTTATCGTCAGAGATCAAGCTTTTATTCTATAATTCCAATTTTCCTTGTCACTTTTGATATTTATAATTCCAATTTAGTTACAAAACAATAATTACACCGTGTGTTCAATATTGGACGACTTAAGCCGCTTCACTGAAGAAAGTGAATACCAAACCTGATATTATTAAACATTCATACATTGAAAAAAAATGAGTGATGGACATTTTTCGTGCGAAGGAAATAATTGCTTTTCGTTGTTTTCCAATATCGTTCGTATCCTCTCACGATTCGTTTTCACTGCGGGGCGTTTTCTTTTGGTTTGTTTTTCATACGGAAAATACTCTATTTTGACATTTTTGTTTTCAGATGATTATTATGCCGTTGAAAATTTTCAAAATAATCGTAAAATAAATGGGTCGGCTTCAATATAATTTTTCATTTTACGAAGAGTTGGTGTGAAACATGACTTCAAATAACTTTAACTCGTATATTAGACTGGCAAATATTTCAGCAATTCTTATACTTACTTTATAGTTGGGAGGACAAACTAACAACTCAGTAGGCGTAAAAATGATATATTTTTGATTACAGAGTTATGACAGCGCTTGGCTTGCCTTTATACACTTTTTCGAAAAGTAATGAATGTGAAATGGTTTTTTAAACAGTATTGTACCTACTATGTATGCAATACAGCTTGATTCCTAGCTAGAATTTAAAGAAAGTTTCCGCAAAAGTATACATGGACTTTCTGTTTGAATTATTACTAACTATTTACATTAGATTAGATTAGATTAAAATTGGAGTGGCTCTTTGTCCTCTCCCACTGCGACCTTTGCAGATCTATTGTGGTCCTCCCTATATTAGAGCTCGATATCCAGCTTTATTCTTTTTATTAGACTTAATAGCCTGGTTACCGCCTCCTTTGCGTAGCTCTCTGCCTTCGGTTTTTCTTCTCCGAATAAGTGAAACCGCAACCTTGCTAGGCCTTCACACTCACAGAGTACGTGCTCCGCGGTTTCGTCTTCTTCCTGGCAGAACCTGCATAGGCTGTCTTCTACTAGTCCAATTGTATGCATATGTTTCCTCAGCCTACAGTGCCCTGTGAGCATTCCCACTATTATCCTCGTAACTATTTACATTACTTTAACTACAACTTAATATCCATTTTAGGCATCCAAATATTACTCATATTATTGAGGATTAGAAGAACTATATATACTAAATAGAGACGTACATATGTCCTTCAATCGGTTAAGAAATATGTACCATAATATTGAGAAGATAGTCAAACTGTAACTCCCGAACTCGAATTCACGCTACTCACACCAATAGTGAACCGGTAAGGAGTTTGTGATAATTTGGAAAGATCTTACCTGAGTGCTCTCTCCTTATGATGGTACTGGATTAGTAGGATAGAAGTCGTCTAAAAGATCCTGAAACATTATTTTCATCATTTGAATTAATTTACTCAACAGCTAGAGGTGGGTATTATTGCGGCAAAGTATATTAAGAATATGAAAAATGCGGACAAGAAATTTGTTCCCTATAGTAATATTCATCAAGAAGTGAAATTAAAATGTTCATACTTTTTTTCTAGTTTCAAGCGCAACTGCATTAAAAAACTTAACAAATCATCTTTCTCTTCACAAGAGTTTTGAATTATTCCGTTAATTAAATAAAATACTGCAATGTATTTAATAGGTGCGGCACTGCGTCATATCTTGTAAATGATATAAATTATCTTTTTTTTGGAAATAATGTTCCAGGCGTTTCTCAAACGTAGGTATTACTTAAAAGTGCTTTAATTATATGGCAGAAATAATAAAAATAATGATAATAATCCTGCTTGAAAAGTGTTCGCTTCATTTCTTTCGTTAACGAACTATAGGTCTGTAAAGCTCGAACTTTTTCCACCACTAGTATAAGAAGATATTATCTATGCTGTGCCGTTTTGAATCGAGAAAATAAATATACTGAATTAATTTTTAAGGTGAAAACTTTTTTTGGAAAAAAAAAATTATGGACTTTCCGTCATCGTCATGCTTCCATGCAACACAATTAACAATGATGCGTATATTTGTAATGTTTAATTTATTTGCAATAATTTTTATCTATCTGCATATGAGAGAGTCATTGATTAGCAGAAATTTTCATTTACCATAAGCGTACGATAAAAATTTCTAGAGGGATTAATTTATTTGGACAAGTTAGCTCCTATACACAAATTTCGAAAAAGGTTCATTTTTTGGGGAAAACTGCTATTAACCATAGAAGTGAGATGAAATTGATTATGGTAGCAAAACGTAGGTGTTTTATTTTCAACCACGTTCATTGGATGCGTTTACTATTTTGTTCAAGGATCATTGGCGGAATGTGAGCAAAGACAATAGTGCGCTAATTTTCAACCTCTAAACAAGAATGGTCTTCCAGCTGCTACGGTCTCCTCCAAGACTTCTACTTTCCCATTCGTCTTACAATCTATAATTGATATTGAACCTATGATTTAACACCAAGTGCGTTTATTCAGTCTCCATGGACCACAGCATCAATATTGATTGATTTTTTTTCATGGAAAGCTTCAATTCCAATAGATCAACATAAATACTATCCAATTTTTATATGCTTAGAGTCGAATGAAGCATAGCACAATATCTTATAAATTATTTAATGGAAAAATATTTCCAAATTAAAGGTTCTTTAAATTACAGAATTTCAAAATGTTACATATTGTTACAAACTCAGTAACTCAGAAGCTGTTTCTGTCGCTGGTTTATTCCGAAATGTTCCCGAAATTCCAGATATGTCGAAGATGCACAGGACTATATATACGCGAGTTTCTGAGTAAGTCGAACAGTTCTCAGTATACGACAATTGTGGAACTAGCCAAACGTTACACCCATGCTCAATCCCTAAAAGATGGGATGAAATCAAATATACCGTTTTGCTAGGACCCTGGGCGACCCTGGGAAGCTGGTGCTGAAGAAATATTTGGCGATGATCAGGAAAAATCTATGTTTAACAGTAGGATTTCTTACTGGCCAATGTCACCTGAGGAAACACCTCCATACTAAGGGGCTAGTGAACACACCTCTATACAGGACGTGTGAACAGGAAGATGAAACTGTCAGGCATGTCTTATGGGAGTGTCCGAAGTTATCGTCAATAAAAGAGTGTGTGCTCGGTGAGTCTCTGTCCACCTACCTGGGAAGAACAGGATGGACGATGACCTAGGAGGACAACTCCTCGGTAGGATGTAAAATGGGTTAAATGTGGCCTGAGTGCTGTGAGCTTGTTTAAACAATGGCACTGTTCTAGTCTGTTTACTCCTTTGTTGTTGACTCTGCTATTTTGGAGACTCGACCAACTATTTTCGTACTTGTCATTTATTGCGTGTCACAAATTAGTCATTACTAGATAAATTGGTGTTTGATTGAAAATGTATCATTTTAGAAATATTGAATTAGCAGGCATGCATATTATGCTCTACGGAGTAGCTTACGGTAATGCTAACGAAGCAAGGTGAATTTATTCGGTGCAGCGACACATTCCATGCTATACATCCTTTTGAAGATTAAATCAGCGTATTCGAATTACCGGTGAATTCAAAGTAAAGAAAATAGATTCGGAGGCCAATCTTACTTTACGAAATGTTGACTTTAAGGACCAAGCTTTGCAACAATTTGAAAATAACCTGAAAGCAAGCTCTCGTGCGATTTCCCTTGCGATATATATAAGCCACGCTTTTGTATGGAGGGTATTTCATATAGAAATTCCACAATCAAGATTTCCTAGGAGTGTATTATAAACAAACGAGGCATGTCTTACGAGAGAGGCCATTTTATTACTCATAATAGTTACATTTGGAGTGAAAAAATCCTCGCGCTATTCACTGGTTACATCATATTATTATGTGGAAGTTTTCTGTTAATATTTGGGAAGGATTGTTGAAAATTTTTTTGTTGGATCACATTTACTACCCTCACGGTAAAATTAATTTTTTTTGGAACCTACTCTATCAAAATTGGTTGAAGATGTTCCACTTAATATTCGAAGAAATATTTTTTATTTTTCCTGTATTTTAAAAATGATTAGCTTAAAGTTTATGAAGCAGAGCTATTTCCTGGAATATTTTCTGTGGAAGGTTATAGAAAGTTTTACACAATATGCAGTATATATTTTTAACAATAAAATTCAACGTGTCAAAGTCCGCCGAAAGTAATAAAAAACGAGAAGGTTTTTCGGTTAGAAAGCGAAAGAAACTTCGCCGATACAAGAAAGATGAGAGGGACTTTTTACATTAAAAATGCATGTCCTCCAAATTCAGATAACTTCCAACTCCGTTCTTTATGTAGCACACCGACTACTAACTTTTGACACGAGACTTTCGACTCGAAAATTTGTACTCGAGCGAATACGGGGATGATTTATAGTTTGTGGTGAATGTCGCGGTTTCTGGGTTTTTACTACCTTCTTTGTCTCTATACATGTGACTACAACAATGGGGTTCGTCGTGGATTATTTTTGTAATTTTTCTTCCCCGTCTTCCAATTCGGAAAAGTAATTTAATCCGCTGGGACACTTGGAAATAGGTTTTTCCAATCGCAATTAGATTTTCAAACGTATATCCAAAATTTTTATACTTCACTTAAATATATTAGTACAAATGTGTATAAATTAATTCAAAAGCTTTCAAATAGTTCGAATACTCATTTGATCTTTACTCATATTATAGAATATACAGGGTGGGGCAAACTTCTGACATCGGAGGATTACATCGTTGTGGTACGAGATAAAACTTTAAGGTTTTGTGTGAGCTGATACAGTTACTGAGGGCACATTTTGAAAATACTTTCGTTTCTACAGGGTGTTCCAAAACCACGTAGCAGCACAAACTTCCATTTTTTTGAATGGAACGTACCATATTTTGTTCAAGAATCAAAAAGATCTCACCGAGAGCGTTACAAAAATATAGCATTCTAATATATTATATGGGTGTTTTAAAAAGATATGGCCAATTATTGATAAAAAAGACCTCCTCTTTAACACTCTGTTAAACAGTAAATCAAAATAAATTAACAGGTCTTTGTATTCAATTGTCATTCACATATCATTGGCTGTGCTCAGTATCAATTACTTTTTTTATCTGTGGCTTCTTTAATACAGGGTGAAACAAAACGCAAATCAAGCAATATCTCAAAAATTTTAAATGAATCACCCTATAAGTCTTTTCACAATTTGTTAGTACAATTAATGATCTTTCGAACGATATAGCACATTTAGGGTATAAGTTGATGGAAAACCGTAAATATTTTATGATAATGATCAAAAACAAGTATTTTACGTACACAAATTAAATGGTTTCAAATTTTTACATGCAACGTGTAAGGCATAAATTTTAATTGTAATTTTGGATGCATCTACAATATTTATTCATTGGGCTACTGTCAAAATAGTATCTACTAATAAATGTCAAAGAAATATTGCTGTATTCTTCGTTTGTGTTCATAGGTTTAAATATTAAATAACTATAATGAATTTTTCGCAGGAAGACATGATCAATATGATTTATGTGTTAGGAGAATGTTCAAAAAATTGTTTACTTGCTCAAAGAGTATATCGTGAAAGATATCCCAATCGAAGACATCCAAATGAAAGAGCTTTCTTAAGGCTTAAGGAAAGAATCGACTCATCAGGTAATGTTTCCTATCAACCTCATGCTCTTCCAAAACGTGTTTTCAATGGAGACAACAACTTTTTGGTAATGACAAATTTTTGAACATTCCCCTAACACGTAAATTATATTGATCATGTCTTCCTGCGGAGAATTCATTATAGTTATCTATTATTTAAACCTAAGAACACAAACGAAGAATACAGCAATATTTCTTTGACATTTATTAGTAGATACTATTTTGACAGTAGCCCAGTGATTAAATATTGTAGATGCATCCAAAATTATAATTAAAATTTATTCCTTACACGTTGCATGTAAAAATTTGAAACCATTTGATTTGTGTACGTAAAATACTTGTTTTTGATCATTATCATAAAATATTTACGATTTTCCATCAACTTATACCCTAAATGTGCTATATCGTTTGAAAGATTATTAATTGTACTAACAAATTGTGGAAAGACTTATAGGGTGATTCATTTAAAATTTTTGAGATATTGCTCAATTTGCGTTTTGTTTCACCCTGTATTAAAGAAGCCACAGATAAAAAAAGTAATTGATACTGAGCACAGCCAATGATATGTGAATGACAATTGAATACAAAGACCTGTTGATTTATTTTGATTTACTGTTTAACAGAGTGTTAAAGAGGAGGTCTTTTTTATCAATAATTGGCCATATCTTTTTAAAACACCCATATAATATATTAGAATGCTATATTTTTGTAACGCTCTCGGTGAGATCTTTTTGATTCTTGAACAAAATATAGTACGTTGAAACAAAACTTATTGTTGGCCAATGAAACACTTTGTAAAGTTAATGGTTGGATGACAATGAAACTAGAATTTATGTTGAGTTGTAGGTTCTTGCCTAACTAACCACTTAAATTTGGTAGCAACTAGGCCAGTTCGCAGGACTTAGTTACTTATTGATCTTATATAAGAAAAATTAAAAAAAAAGAGAAAAGGCAATTTTAGGGCGCCACTAATTTTCTTTCCTAAAAGAAAATTAGAAAGAAAATCAAATTTAAAGGCTAGCTAACTTTAATCTGTTAAGAGAAAAATGAAAAAATACGTTTCTGTATAATAAATAAAACTAAAGAAGTAAAATAAGGTATATATTAAATTACAATTACATAAAAAGGGTTAGTAAATTTTGAATACAAAAAAAAATACTTAGTGTATAGGCGACTTTGGTAGGTGATGTTGATGGATAGATGACGAAGGAGATATTATCCAGTACAGCTGGAGAAATTTGCAATTTAGCCTGGGACTGTGGTCTCCCACTATTGAGTTATTTAAGTTTCACCATGAAACCTCTTCTGGCAGGTATAAAGAAGCTCTCCCTGTCTACCAGGCACTGCTAGTTTTCCAGGTACTGTATTTTTTTCTTTCAGGTACTATCAATATTCTAGGTACTATCAATTTGCCAGTTACTATGCCCCAGAAACTGTATTCCAGCAACTGTATTCCAGCAACTGTGCTATAAAAATATACCGGTATATAAGAAAAAGTTTACAAAAAAAATATGAAGCTAAAGAGGATATCTGTCCAGTTCAATAAATACAATTTATAAATTTAACTTAAGGATTCATACTGGACAAATATCTGAATTATACAAAAAAAAAACAATTTCATAAAAGTAAAAATATTCTTGGCTGGATAGGAGACGAAATGTGGCTTCCAAAATGGGTAGCCATTTTGTAAAAAACAATTACTTATTGATTGATAGTGAAATACAGTGAAAAAATTGAAATATAAAGGTAACAAGTCAATAAAAAAAACATACCAGTAATCCAGATATTGAACAAATAACGGCTGACGCTATAAGTTACTCTTATTTAAAATTTTTGTTGAAAAATTATATGGATTACTGCACAGTTGTAGTAGTATTGTCGACAGACGATGAGAGAAGCCCTGCCGGAACCTTCCTCATTCATATTTATAGATATTCCAAAATTTTGAATTCAGCGGTAAAAGACATTAAGAATCTTGATTTCAGGTCTAGTAGTTTATTCCACCACGGAACAGAAAAGAGAAATAATTCCTTAAGTATTTGAATGAAATATTTTTAGGAAATATTTATAAACTATTCCACCAAAAATCAAAATTCTGAAGGAAATCTTCAATAAAAATATGAACTGAAACGATGAACGCAAAGTTCACGTTTCAACGTTCCATTTAAAAAAATGTAAGTTTGTGCTGCTACGTGGTTTTGGAGCACCCTGTAGAAACGAAAGTATTTTCAAAATGTGCCCTCAGTAACTGTATCAGCTCACACAAAACCTTAAAGTTTTATCTCGTACCACAATGATGTAATCTTCCGATGTCAGAAGTTTGCCCCACCCTGTATATATATATATATATATATATATATATATATATATATATATATAGTTATAGTAGATATTTGCCGAATGATAATGTACAAGGACAGGAATATTGGGGAAGCGGCAAAATTGTAAAAAGAGTACTCTTTACACTAATTTGAAGGCAATAGATAAAAATTGGGAAAAAATAAGTCAACAATGTTCAATAAATAAGAAATATTTCCGAGATATAATAACCTTTCTATTTGAAAATACCTATTTCACTTTTAATAAACAGATATATAAACAAACTTTTGGTACTCCAATGGGAGCAACAATCTCGCCAATTATAGCATGTTATGTTATGGATAATTTGTTAGACTCAGTTATACAAATATTACCTTTCAATTTAATTTTTATAAAAAAGTATGTTGATGATATTATTCTAGCTCTACCAGAAAATAAAGTAGATGAAGTTCTTTCCATTTTTAACAGTTATGATCAACACATCCAGTTTACAATAGAGAAGGAGGATGAATTACAAAGTATACCTTTTTTAGATACTAGAATAATAAGAAATTCTAATAATACTTTATCAATTGATTGGTATAGAAAACCAATGAGTTCTGGAAGATTCATGAACTTTTGGTCGTATCATAAATTTTCTATGAAAATTAATTTGGTCAAGCAAATGAAAAATAGAATAATTAATATTTCAGATCCTGTATTTCATAAGAAAAACTTAAAAATCCTCCATCAATTATTCTTAGATAATGGATATCCGAACAATTTAATAAAAAACATATTTTATAATAACTCTCCAAATTTGGACATTATTCCAGAACATACTGAAATTCCCTATTGCTATATTTCATTGCCATATATTAGAGAAATTACACCAAAATTAATTAGAGCTTTCAAACCACTCACTAACATAAAAATTGCAAATAAGACATGTTTAACGATCAAATCAATTTATACAAGAGTTAAAGATAAAACTGATATCCTCAATCTTTCAAATGTAGTTTACTGTATCCCTTGTAAAAATTGCGAGGATAAATATATTGGTCACACTAGCCAAAAATTAAAAAATCGTATTTCTCTCCATAAAAGTGATTCTAGATTATATCCCGAAAGATGTGCTTTGGCCAAACATATACACGATAAAGACCATTTTATGGATTTTGAAGCTGTCAGTATTTTAGATATACAATCTAATACTAAAAAAAGACTTTTTTTGGAAATGGCTCACATATCTCAAGAACAAAATATCATTAATAAAAAAAGTGATCATAAAAATTTGAGTGATATTTATTATTACCTTTTGTCTATTGATAGGGAGCCTGAGTGTCATAAGATTTCAAATTCGTCTGTTTGAAACATTTGAGGTTAAAAAAACATCAAACAAATTTTAAAAAAGAAGATAACCTAACCAATCTTGATATTTTTAGATATAGGATAGTTATAATAGTTATAATTTTATACTAGTTCTTATTCTATAAGCAAATGATTTTGTTTGACATCATTTAGACATTTATTTTTTTAAAAAATTCAAATCAAAATTATTGTTAGATGTATTTACCATATTAAACAACTTTTGTAATACAATCTCAAATACTATCCTTGAAAATGGAAATAAAGATATTCCGAAAGCTTGGAAATTAGTGTAAAGAGTACTCTTTTTACAATTTTGCCGCTTCCCCAATATTCCTGTCCTTGTATATATATATATATATATATATATATATAGTGAAGGGTATATATATATATATATATATATCTGCAGGCTTAAGCGTAGGTTAATGTTCCTCTTCCATTCGGTTATCTACTAGGTATTGTACCCTAGGATTCTGCCATGTAACCCTCAGGTAACTTTGTGAGTGCGAAGGCCTAGGAAGGGTACGGAGAAGAAAAACCAAGGGCAGAGAGCTACCTCCGCAAAAGAGGCGGTAACCAGGCTATTAAGTCTAATAAAAAGAATAAAGCTAGATATCGAGCTTTAAATATAGGGAGAACCAGAATAGATCCTGTCCATAAAATTAGCCTAAACAACCCAGCCCAATCAGATCAAAAATACTTAGGAATTCAGTGCATTTCATTTGCTAATTAGTTGCCCCATTCGGAAATTTGTTGCTCATATAGCAACCGAGAAAATGATGACAATGGTGTTTTTCCAAAAGTTAGCCTTGTCACATAATATTACACGGTAAAATCATATTAAAACACCCCAAGAATTAGTTGCCCCATGAACAATGATCAGAACAATTGAATAATAGCAGAAAAGTGAGTTTTGATCGATTCATTTTTCCGGAGAGGCTTAAAAACGCCTGAGATGACCCTGAAAATTAGTTGCAAAATTGCTAAATTCTTAAATATTTCAGATCTGATTGGGCTGGGTTGTCGAGGCTAATTTTATGGACATCAATGAAACTGCAAAGGTCGCAATGAGATAGGATAAATAGCCACTCCAATTCTAGTCTAATCTAATCTAATTTAATCCTCAAGTATGTTTATGGTGGTCTCTTATTCCATATAGCGTGTTGTTACTCAAATGTAGTTAATTTGAACTTGCACCATCAGACAATGTGATTTGTAAGAACCCAATATGCCTCAGGTTTTCAATACATTAGTACCAATGTGTATAAATTAATTCAAAAGGTTTTAAATAGCTCAAATCTTCATTTGCTCTGCTCATACTGAATTTTCACTTACAGGAAAAATTCCTTTTCATCTTCTCAGTTCCCGATAAAAATCTGAGAGAGTAACGTAGATCTTTTAGTCACATTTCACGAAGGAATTATAGGATTTCTGCATTCTTTAGCTTAGGTTAATGTTCTTCTTCCATTCAGTAATCCAGGTCTGTATTGCAAGCATGTTTATAGCGGTCTCTAGTTTCATACAGCAGGACCCAATATGCCAATTAAATTTTTTTGCTTGTTATCAATCCCTTTATTTGTGAAATTTCCTCTTTCTACAATTCTACTTCAATGTTTTTATTGTAAGCCAAGACGAATGAGGTTTACATTTAGGAATTTCTCTTGTTTTCATCTTTATTTACAAGTTTCTCTAGGACTGCATGCAGCAAAGTGAACAAAAGCTTCACGCTGCACATTCGTGGTGTTATTCTGAATAATTTATAGCTTTTCATAAAACAGTGAGCGTACTACGGATCCGTATTCATTTATCTTCTCAAATTTGTCGAAATGGAAGCATTGACTGCAGATTGTTATTGTTTATTGATGCCCCCAAAGTCCTTATAGTCACAGACTCTTTTAGTCACTATAATCTATTCAAAAAAATTTATGGTAAACATAGGATGGGACATGGGATATCTGCAGGCTTCAGCTTCGATAAATGTTCCTCTTCTATCCAGTAATCTCCCAGGTACTCTATCTAGGATTCTGAACTGCTGTGCAGCTGGAGAGTATGTGGATGGAGGTTTTTTCTCCCATTCCACAACATCTGCATTCTTCTTCCTCCACTATTTTGAGCTTTTTCAGTGGTTCATTCAGCCGACAATGTCCCGTTATGATCCCTGTTAAAACTCTTAGCGCAGTTCTTGTTGTTTTTCTTCAGAAAGTTATACTTTCTCATCATTCCGTCTTGTGGCATGTCCCAGGTTGTCTGATTTTTAAGAAGTTAGGAGGTGTTTTTTTTCAATGATTCCCTCTCTACTTAGTCTATGTCTCGTTCTTTCTCCAACACTTTCCACCACCATATGAAGAAGGCTGAGGTTGAGAATCATTTCCATGTAATGTAATGAATATACAGGCTAGTCTTTGAATTTTGGAGATGTTTCCTCTCGTCGTCAATAGGCGAGTTTTATTACTCCACGCAATGGCTCCATAAAAGATAATTGGTATCACTATGGCAGTGTACATCCAGCTTAGGATTTTTGGGTTACAACCCTAATTTTTCCCTGCCAGATTCCTACACACAATTTGAGTCATTTTCGCTTTGTAGGTAATCTCCTTTTCGTGTTTGTTCCACAGGAGTTTAGTGTCTCGAATCAAACCTAAATACTTGACTTTTTGTCTCCATTCAATCTCGTTCTCATCAAGTTTTATGGTTTTGAGATTAAGTTATCTTTTCTTAGTAAAGGCTATCAAGATGGTTTTAGTGGGGTTGATGCTAAGTCCAACTTGCCAACACCAGCTATTTGTTCAGTTCAGACCCTTTTGTAAAATATCACAAAGGGTGTTTTCGAACTTCCCCCTGGCTGTTATGACAATATCGTCGGCATATCCTTGGCAGGATATTCCTAGATCCGTCAAACCACACAGGAGTTCGTCAACCGTCAGACTTCAAATTAATGAGAATGCTACTCCTCCCTGTGGACAACCTCATTCTACTGATATTACTATGTCAAATGACGATTGTGACCGATAATTGTGTCTACTCGACCTTTCCAACCTTCCAACCCACCCATATAATTTTAACTTATTTTACCGACTATGTATAAAAACCTCTCCAAATGTAACATTTTATCCGTATCCAGATGAATGCAAATCTTTTTATTTGTTTTTTATCTCTACAAGAAAACTCGGTTTTCTTACATTGTTATCTTAACCCTAGAACCACAAGGTGAGATTGTAGTTACAATAACCACAAGGTGGCGTCGAAAGCGACACCGGTACACAATATCCATATTTTTCGAATTGAATACAAAATTTAAAAAAAATACACAACACAATATAAATTTAAGCTTAATTTTTATTTTGAAAAATACAAAATTCGCACAAATTATGTGCTAGAATTAAAATAGATTTCAAAAATCAGACATGTGAAGTATTCTTTCTAAAAATCAAAGTTAAAATGCTCCATAAGGTAAAATAGGAAAAATGTGAATAAAAAACAATAAATTGTATGGAAATGAAATAGAAAAGCTTTTAACGACTATTTACAATCAATGCAGATGCTACGGCGGTGTTTACCACATACCCCTTTGTGGCAGTGCTCACACAAGGTGGCGTCGTATACAACCTTCTCACGATAACTCGAAACTGGCAAAACTGAGCACAGTTTCTCGTTCAGCATCTACAAGACAATTGCATGCAAGGAAGGTACTGAGCCGCACCGCTAAGAAATCCGAGTGACATCGTAGTAATCACGAGTTGGATAACGCTCGGTGTCGTCGTTGACTCCACCTTGTGGTTCTAGGGTTAAAGTGCATCCCAAGATATTTATACGGGCTTGAAGTTGTAAAATGGAATTGAATCAATGTTTAATAAGCTCTTAGTTTCGCATTAATTCCGCTTGTTCCTTATCAATTCTGAATTAAAATTGAATCGGTTTTGAACGGAATTGTAATCTCACTTTTCCCTTCAATTAGTTTCTAGATCCTTTTTCATCAGATGGAAAATCGTTTAACTCGATGATTTGATAAGATTATAACGGTCATTTACTTTTTAATCCAACTCAACAGTTCGCACAATTTTCTCCGATTCAAATGGTCTTTTATTAATGAGAAATTAAAAGTCAGTATCCTTGGTAGATTGCTTCAGGTGTTTGTTCTATTGAAATGAATGAAAAAACTGGAGGATGGCTATTAAAGTTTTGTCAGTATGGTGTGGAAGGGTTTTAACTTTGTAAGTAGTGAACTTTAACAAAAATGTATATAGACAAGTCCTAGAGCAAACTAAAATAGGCGAAGTAAGTATTTCGCACACTACTTCGCGCACGGTGTCATGGTAACGATTGTAACGAAGGATAATGAAAAAAAGGGTCACTTCGCATACTGTTGTCAATGCGAACCCATTGGTGTTCCAACCAGTGGTAGCGTTCTTTAACGAGCCCAACATCCATGGACTCGGGACCTCGGTTTTACGTCTCCTCCGAAAGACGGCATATCTACATTATACCTCGTGCTTCGTGCTCATTGGTATAATGCCTGCGAGCTGTGATATGCTACTACGCTGCCGGCTGTACGGGCCCTACACTATGGTTTTCCCTGACGGTCACCCATCCAAGTACTAACCAAAGCCGAACTAGCTTGACTGTAATTATCGCATCGAGATGCGTTCTACTACAGAGCTGGGTCGTCGCCCTACAGGCTTATTATTAATTTGACATATTGGTGCGGAGGATATTTTCCAGAAGGTGCAAAAAAAACCGATTTTCTACACTAAAATGTGTGTGGAGAATTCAATTTTCCGCTCGCTCGTAAAAAAAATATTTTTCTCGCTTCACGGATTCCGTATAAAGATATCTCCTTCGTTTTATAAATACAGACTTTCAACCTAAAATCCTGCAAATCTGAAAAAGCAATCTTCACCCATTTTGTCTTCATAAAGCTCTTTAATCCATTGAATTATAGCTGATGCTAGCCTGCTCAAAAGTTCTTTATCATAGCTCGTGCATTTTTCCATTTCATTCACTATAACTTCCGTTTAGTTCGGACTGCATTTCTCATCTCTATTCATTCTTTTCGTATAAAATAGAAATAGTATGCATCTATGATTTTATCAAAACAACATTTATTTTCTAGACATTCCTCTAAATAGTTTTTATCGCATCAGTAAGAAAATATGAAGTGGTTCTTTTTCGTACTCGAGAGGATTCATTGCTCCGAAAAGACTTCCTATAATTTTGTTGTCATTGCAAAAATGTCGAAAATATTTTTCGAAGCTGTCGTCATTCTCTTTTAGTAGTGTAATACCTCGGAAAATAGATTTTCCTTAGGCATGGAATTTTAGTTAATCTGTAGCTTAGAATTCTATCCCGAATATGACACAATTTTGAAAGAAACCGTTTTAGAGAAGATGATAAAATAGTAGTTTTTCTCCGATCGTGGGAAAAGTGACACTATTTTGATCTGCTTTCTATGTGCAAAGCTCAACATTCCAGGATAGTGGGCAGTTGCTAAGCAATTAGAAAATAGCAGTGGGTTGATATTTTTCTCCACGACTAAAATAATAACGCACAAATTATTTTTGCACATTTAGCTACATAACGATATATATTCTTCACAGTAGTGAATTATGTAAAATAGCCAATCACATTTTATTATTATCAGAATTCACGCTTAACTGAATAACTGAATTAAAATGAATAAATCAAATCGTCTTTTTTATAAAACGTCAAATACCAAATAATGCAAATCGATTCTGATAGCGCATCGTTTTGAAACGTCAAGATAATGATAGAATCTTAATTTTACGTATTATTTAGAGAAAAAATGGACAACAGTAGTTATATTTAGTTATAACTCCCAATTATCATTTATAAATGTAAGGGTTTCGATTAAAACTGTATGTTACGCATCCTTTTTTGAAAATAAACATGCTCTATAGCCTAGTGGTAGAAATAGTTGACTCTGGCGCGGACCTCCTCACTGGAAGCTTTCTTTTTAGAGTCGTGGAGAAAGTATAATATTTTACTAGTGTAGAATGGCTAATATTCACTTGGATGATTCCAAAACTCACTCACAGTGCTCGCTCGTTTTGGAAACTTCATCCGCGTGAATAATAGTCATCATTTTGCACTCGTTGAAGAATATACTATTACCGCACTGCTGTAGCGTGCGGTAATGTTACAAATGGATTTTTTCAATTAATTTTTCGAATGTAAATCAATGATCGAAGAAAAAATGTATGTATAATTAGTGGGAAAAACTTGTGTGAACAGACTCGTCGCTACGCTCCTCGTCTGGTAATTATCACAGTCGTTTGGTAATATTATGCCTTTCCCACTAATTATATAATATACTATTACCTAACTAGTGCGTAAAGTGATACTTTACCGCACGCTATTGCAGATGACCGAGTGACGCTTTACCGAAGTTCGGTAAACTACAACCATACAAATAGTTATTTATTTTAAATATACAAATGTCAGTATACTTCCCAAAAACCTAACTAATTTACTTCACGCACTAGTGCAAATAAGTGAAACTTTACCCACATCGGAGGGTGAGTAAAGTACGTACTCTACGCATGATAGTAGAAGAAGGAATTTTCACTAATGTAAAGGCGCAATTCCACTGGGGCAACATGTAGCATGCGACAATGAAGCATGCCGCATGTTGTTTGGTGTTGCCAAGTCACATCATGACATGCGTCCGCTCTCGACATATTCAGAGTGTCGAACAGTGTCTGCGTTTACCTGCAATGGTCATCGGTTCGGTGCGACTTGGAGTGCTTCACTGTAATTATCGCATTAAATGCGTGCTGGTTGGACTCTAAGCTATACGGTTGAAATAAAACAAAATTAAAAAAAAAATCAGTTTGAGATGACTATTTTTTTATGATCTTTCCAATTTTTGTAGGAAATGGAAAAAAATCAAAGTAAAACTATTTTCGAATTCAGAAAACTCGTTAACACGTTTGCATGAAATCGTTCATTTTCTGCAATCCGATTATCTATTATGAATACTCGTTTTTATTAAACATTTAACAACTTCCCAGGCGCCGTCGTCTACTTTGAAATTAAAAGTGTAGTTTCTAGTCCATGATTCATATCAGATTGCAAAATGGACCTTTGAAAAAATATACTAACGTTTTCCGAAACATTATTTTACGGAATGAACTGTCATGGAAAAACCTCCGAATAATGAGAATTCCACCAAAAATACTCTCAAAACTTTGTTAAGCTTAATGTAATCAAAAAGTATTCTTTGGGCTCTACAAAAATTTCATTCATTCAGAAGTGAATGTTAATAAAAATAATGTCAATCTGGAGGTTTCTATAATTCTGCGCTTATATTGAATGTTTGATTGATTAGACACTACCGGTCTGAGGCTTATGCCCGTACCTACAGTCAGGACTGGAGGTTGGTCCCGAGTTTAAGTACGACCAAGATGACAGCGTTTGCGTGACTTGAGACCAGACCCAGTCTGGTAGAGACCAACCTTGAGCACGACTTGTATATCTTCGGTTTTTATCAATGGTTTTTATCGACAACAATCGTTTGAGAAATTTGTCTTAGTTGTCATCACTTCTAAAATTATGGAAGAGGGTTAGGAGAGATATTGAAAATTCTGGAGAGTTCTTAAAGTTCTTAGACATTTCTGAGGAAATGCCAGATATTCGCTTACCAAAACGGTATATTCGAGATTTTGCAGATTCTATGGAATTCTATAGTAAGGAAGATCTTAGAATTCGGTATGGATTCTCGAAAAATATTATCAGAGACGTTATTTTCCCTATTGTACATACATTTCAGAACATTCAACAACAGAGGATTACCTATGCCTCCAATAAATCAGTTGTTAAAGACCCTAGGAAGGTCAGTCATAAAAATGCTGGCAACGTGAATTTATTAAAACCACTAGAATTTTGATTATAACACAAAATTTACCAAAACAACCAAGCCAAATCCCAACTTGCATGAGAATTCACGAAGTAGGGCTGACTTGGCGAAGCACGTCTTAAGTCGGAGTTTGAGTAGGGACTATAAGGTACGGGCATTAGAGTACTCGGCACCCCATGCTTTAGGATTTTTGTGCTCTTAGTTGTGTCGTTTATATGAGAAGACTGTTCATCACTTCAACTAGTTACATTATATTACAATGGATTGTGAAGTTACCACCAACGTGGAGCTTCAGTTTTAGGAACAAAACCATAAGCTTATAATTTATTATAAACTTATTATTATATTTAACAATTGCGAATAAACCTTACTTATAGCCGCAACTGTACTTAATTCGACTGAGGGTGCTTCGTTTTCTCCCAATTCAAACGTCCAGTGACAAATGACAATTTAAGGCCACGTTTCCACACTTAAATTTATACAATGCAAATACAAAACTCACAGTGTTAGATGCTGTATTCAACAGAGATCCTTATCAGGATCAGGCTTAACAGTTTTTTAACTAGTCTTTCTTGAAGAAATAAGTTTAAATATAATGTAGATTTAACAAATTAAAATTGTTTGATTTCATAATTTAAAAATATTATCCCTATTATTGGTAGATTAAGCGGATAATAGAATTACAAATTGTGGTTCGAATCTTAATTATTTATTCTTTGCATGTCAGATTCTAAGCCGTCCGAAAATCTATTTTGGTATTAAATAAATAGGTCGACAAAATTCGAATTTAGTACTTTATTGATGTTTCACGGTATGAGCGGAGTATGCACGGCAGGGTTGCAAACAGAAGTCGAAGTTCAGGGTTAGACTGAATTATTAAATACTTTTATAACGATAATAGTTCAAACAATGTATTACATAACGTTATATTAGGAATATGGAATAGAGACGTTTATATGCAAGAAAATTCTATTTATGTAAAAAGAATAAATAGTTATTTTCCTACGACCGTGCGCTTCAACCCACTTTCCCGCGCTCATTTAAGTTTTGAATTTAATAAAATTCGCAGTTGTTGGAATGGTTGGTTGCTATGGAAATGTCCATAATAATTACTTAGTTTGACAATTCGTGAAATTTCTGACAGTTGTGCGAAAAAATATCGGTATATTTGAATTATTATATAATGGACAGTGTAGTAATTTTACCATCAATGATAATAACAACTAAACATATGTTTTTAAATTCTTGTTGAAAGTATTATGTAATAATTGCTAATAAATGTTTACGTCAAATGTTTTATTCCAATTGAGTATAATAACAGGCAGCAAAGTAACCACTTTGCTGCCTAGGTAGGAAAAGTAATACTTTGCTGATTGATATCAGTCAGCAAATAGTCGTTTTCCTACAACCACCATGCAAAACACGCTTTTCTACACAAATTTTTATAAGCAAAGCAGGCCTTTTCTCAATTCTTTTGATAACCGTTGTAAAAGTAATGCGAAAAGTACACGCTATGGCACTTTTCCGCACCGAAATGTCAAACAAAGCTACCTATGACCTGTCAACTTTTTTTGACAATTTAACTTATCCGAGTTGGACAACTCAAAAGATAAATTATTTTCATCTTGGTTCATGATTCCTAAAATAATGCTAAATAGGTTAATGTTTTAATAATCAATAAATTAAAATAAATAATGAAATAAATAGTTCACTTACTTTTAGTTTAAATTTAAAAATTGTACACCAATAAGAAATTTAATTGAGTTGAAATGTCAAAAAAAGTTGACAGGTCATAGGTAGCTTTGTTTGACATTTCGGTGCGGAAAAGTTCCATAGCGTGTGTACTTTTCGCATTACTTTTACAACGGTTATCAAAAGAATTGAGAAAAGGCTTGCTTCGCGTAAAAGAATTTGTGTAGAAAAGCGTGTTTTGCATAGTAGTTGTAGGAAAAATAATATTTGTTGCCAATCGGAGAAAAAAGCATTTTTCCACTGTTGGGAGTAGAAATCAGTTTCTATGACATCAAAATTAAAACAGAAGCAGTCGATTATTCCCAAGGAAAAGTCATGCTCCCAATGACGCTTTATTGTCGTGATATCCTCATCAGCATCTGCCAGTAATGTCGCTGTAGATCTTCGTAAGCAGTGACTAGTATAACATGTAGCATCAGGTAATTTTAAATACGAAGCTACTACACTCGGAATTTTTCCCTATTCTAGCCAACTTTGTGAACTTTATTTTTCTGCTTTGTAGTGCAAAAAAGGCGCTTATAATATGCTTGACGTGGGGAACACGAAAGGAAAAGTATTTTCTAAACAATTCAAGCATATTTCCCACATCAGTAACCACAAAGATTCGTCTAATCTTTGTCTTAGGGCGAGTTGTACCAAACACCTAAACTCGGTTTAATGATAACTGATGTTTAGACTGTGTCTGATTGATGTATTTATTATCAACAATCACATCAGTCTAAACATCAGTTAAAATTAAACCGAATTAGGCGTTTGGTACAACTCGCCCTTAGTGTTTGAAATTTTGACAATCAAGGAAGAGCCTACATCTGCAATATCATCTACAGTTACATTGACATTCATTGGTTCGACAAGCTCCGGCAATCCCCAGAATCAATTCAACCCATGAAACATCAAAATACTTAATAAGTGCCTAAGCAACAAGAGTAATCTTGCATCAATCATTGAGAATTCTCGTTTCTTGATAGAAAATGGTCGACATTTTGGATTTTTTCGCTTGATATTCGTCACCGGTTCTTTTCAAAAATGCAATCAGCTTAGGGAATTTGCCTATATATCTATGTTGTCGTAAACTATCAATCATGACTTAACCATAGAATATTGCGCCCATAATGTAGAAGACTTGTAATTTTTTGCATTTTCACTAAAGTATACCAACCAAACATTGTCGCTGTACACTTAAACATTTTTATCCACAACTATTATTAATATATCTGTTAAATATGTGATTTTTATCAAGTAATGCCATGCATTCCCAGAAGATTACGATGGAGCTCTTATAGTGAAAATACCTTTCACAAAAACAATGATTCCTAGATCATTCACTGTATCAGGTGAATTTTACGATATTTGCAAAAAGTATATAAATCTTCGCCCATCTCATGCTAAATGCCCATCATTATTTTTAAATTATCAAAATGGCAAATGTACTATTCAAAGAGTAGGCATCAATAAATTATCTTCTATGGGAAAGCACATTGCTATGTTTTTAAAATTAAAAAATCCCGAATTGTACACAGGACATCATTCGTTCCGAAGATCATCTGCAACCATTTGCGTTAGCGCAGGAGGTGACATTACAGCTGTAAAGCAGTTAGGGGTAAGGAAATCAACCACAGTTGCCGAAGGTTATATAGATGACAACATAACCAATGAAATAAAAAGAGGAAATCAGATTTCAAACGAAATTATGAAACATTATACTAGCTCTAATTACAATGAAAAACTTTGTACTAGCTCTAGTGCCAGTCCAAGTCCCATGATTTTCAATCAGACTCAGATGACTGACAAAGTTATCCCTGGCATGAATTTTAACAATTGTAATGTAACTATTAATAATATAAATAAACATGAATTTATTGTGTATCAATAACGTTACCATTAATAAAAAATAATGTTCAGCTGAAATAGATTTTGAATTTTTTTAATAAACTTATATATATAGTTGTGGATGAAGTATAGTATTCAACACGCGCATAACGGCTATTACCCACTCAGATGTTACAGCACCCGCCTCCGGCTCGTGCTGCAATTTCATCTTCGTGAGTAATAGCCATAATTATACGCTTGTTAAATAATATACTATTCTCGGCGTAACACTTTTTGAACCCATTGTATAAAGATCTTGACTTCGTAGGTAGCAAATTGCTCATTACAATATTTGCTTACGACACACAATTATATTGTGCACTGAACAAACTTTAAACTGAACCAAACTAGCACCTTAGTTTGACAATTATCTTTGTTTCTTTTGCAGTTATGGCAATAACTCAACGACTACTAAATAAATGCTCAAATACGAATACAATACTTAGTTCATAATGACAAAATATGTGTTTTCAAGTTAATGAAACCGTAAAAAAAATAGTATACACCATTCGGGGAGATGCTATTCTGTCCTTGGTTCATTGTGAATTATACATTCAAATTGCACCTTAGTCAAAATAACCCATTTTTCTCCTTTATAGTTTTATATACTATTTCAGATAACTACTTTATATGAAGCGTTAAGGTGTAATGTTCAATCCATTGTAAATAAAATTGGTATATTGTTTCTTGTTCTTCACCGTGAGAAATTATCAAAGGTAATACCACGAGTGCTTCAAATTTTATCGATAATTTTTTCTTTTCCACGAAAACTTGTTTATTTGGCAAAAATATGAAAACAAACCGATTTGATAAAATCACGACTCCGTTAGGAGGAGTGATTTTATCTAAATTCGGTTTGTTTGAATGTTTTTGCCTCAAATAAACAAGTTTGAGTGATGAAAATAAAAAATTATGTGATAAAATTTGAAGAGCGAGTTGTATTTGGGAAGATTATTTTTTTTCAACAATTTAAAAGGATTTTTGGAAGCGCTTTTAGTTGTCAATAATGACAAATTCAAAGTAAAATTTTGACGTTTCGATGTAAACAAGGTTTTATCGATGAGGAAGCATAATTATCAGTATAATACCGAATGATTGGCTAGAATAATGTATTGCTATTGGTTAAAACCACCAAAATGTCAGATTTTGACAAGTGAAAAAAATAATCAAAGGTAATACCACGAGTGCTTCAAATTTTATCGATAATTTTTTCTTTTCCACGAAAACTTGTTTATTTGGCAAAAATATGAAAACAAACCGATTTGATAAAATCACGACTCCGTTAGGAGGAGTGATTTTATCTAAATTCGGTTTGTTTGAATGTTTTTGCCTCAAATAAACAAGTTTGAGTGATGAAAATAAAAAATTATGTGATAAAATTTGAAGAGCGAGTTGTATTTGGGAAGATTATTTTTTTCAACAATTTAAAAGGATTTTTGAAAGCGCTTTTAGTTGTCAATAATGACAAATTCAAAGTAAAATTTTGACGTTTCGATGTAAACAAGGTTTTATCGATGAGGAAGCATAATTATCAGTATAATACCGAATGATTGGCTAGAATAATGTATTGCTATTGGTTAAAACCACCAAAATGTCAGATTTTGACAAGTGAAAAAAATAATCAAAGGTAATACCACGAGTGCTTCAAATTTTATCGATAATTTTTTCTTTTCCACGAAAACTTGTTTATTTGGCAAAAATATGAAAACAAACCGATTTGATAAAATCACGACTCCGTTAGGAGGAGTGATTTTATCTAAATTCGGTTTGTTTGAATGTTTTTGCCTGAAATAAACAAGTTTGAGTGATGAAAATAAAAAATTATGTGATAAAATTTGAAGAGCGAGTTGTATTTGGGAAGATTATTTTTTTCAACAATTTAAAAGGATTTTTGAAAGCGCTTTTAGTTGTCAATAATGACAAATTCAAAGTAAAATTTTGACGTTTCGATGTAAACAAGGTTTTATCGATGAGGAAGCATAATTATCAGTATAATACCGAATGATTGGCTAAAATAATGTATTGCTATTGGTTAAAACCACCAAAATGTCAGATTTTGACAAGTGAAAAAAATAATCAAAGGTAATACCACGAGTGCTTCAAATTTTATCGATAATTTTTTCTTTTCCACGAAAACTTGTTTATTTGGCAAAAATATGAAAACAAACCGATTTGATAAAATCACGACTCCGTTAGGAGGAGTGATTTTATCTAAATTCGGTTTGTTTGAATGTTTTTGCCTCAAATAAACAAGTTTGAGTGATGAAAATAAAAAATTATGTGATAAAATTTGAAGAGCGAGTTGTATTTGGGAAGATTATTTTTGTCAACAACTTAAAAGGATTTTTGAAAGCGCTTTTAGTTGTCAATAATGACAAATTCAAAGTAAAATTTTGACGTTTCGATGTAAACAAGGTTTTATCGATGAGGAAGCATAATTATCAGTATAATACCGAATGATTGGCTAGAATAATGTATTGCTATTGGTTAAAACCACCAAAATGTCAGATTTTGACAAGTGAAAAAAATAATCAGAGTAACTATTTTATCATTTTCCGTAATCTTGCAAGTTTTTGGTTAACAATAAATTACTGACAATCGGGACGAAAAAGTCTTACAAATGTGTTTTGTTCCTGATAACATAATTCCTCGATCCTAATTGGTTTTTTCTCGCGTTTTTTTAGTGGTCGGTCAACTCATGTTTTTGTGCATCTTTTTAGGGGTGCATCTATCGCCTATAGGATTTGCGATCATCCCGTAAATAAAAAAGTTCTGATAACTTGGATCACCGTTCAATGTAAGCAATTTTGTTTCATATATAAGTATAGGGGAAATAAATTCACCAAATTTTGTGTAAAAGCCCGGATCTGAAGCTCTATAACGCTTCCTGAATTACTTATTTTACATAAAATAATTTGAAAAAATTGATAAAATGTGCCACAACAGCACTTATACGAAATGGTTCTATTTTTATTAAGAAGTTGTGTCGTGAATATACAGGGTGATTCATAAGTAATGGGCCAAATTGTAAATCTACGTTCAAAAGGCCAAAATAATATTTTCATTAACAATAATGGGTCTTATTCTGCTCCTTACTGAGGTACAGGCTGTTAAAGGAAGAAAAATTAAATAGATTTTTGCTAATTGATCAGCTACTTTTCTACATAATGACTTGAAAATTGGGTATGAACTAATTTTTGTAAGGGTAAACAAGAATGTGTGAGAGGATTTGAGTTAACTCGTAGATGTCGCCACCTGCACCATATGGATTAGATGAAATCAGCTACAAATTTTTTATCGCTCATTATATTACTTATATAATTTGGATAGCCCCATCATTTCTGTAGGAAAAAGCAATACTTCTTTGATCTTCAAAATATTGACGATTTTCGAGATATTTGAATTTTACTAATTCACTACACTACATTTCACGGTGGTCGACGTAGTTTTAATCTGTTAAGACACAAACATGCCATAGAATGTTGACATTCACCTAACCGTAATTGATAATTGGTAATAATATTAAAATGGAACCATACAAAAATTGCGTAATAAAACACATTTATTGTATGCCATTTAAAATGCTTGTGTCTTAACAGATTAATGCTATGTCGACCACCGTGAAATGTAGTGTAGTGAATTATTAGTAAAATTCAAATATCTCGTAAATCGTTAATATTTTGAAGATCAAAAAACTATACCTTTTTTCTACAGAAATGATGGGGCTATCCAAATTAAATAGGTAAGTTGTAAAATAATGAGCGATAAAAAATTTGTAGCTGATTTCATCTAATTCATATGGCGCATGTGGCGACATCTACAAGTTAACTCAAATCCTCTCACACATTCTTGTTTAGCCTTACAAAAACTAGTTCATACCCAATTATCAAGTCATTATGTAGAAAAGTAGCTGATCTATTAACAAAAATCTATTTCATTATTTTCGCTTAAACATCCTGTATCTCAGTAAGGAGCAGACTAAGACCCATTATTATTAATGAAAATATTATTATTTTGGCCTTCTGAACGTAGATTTACAATTTGGCCCATTACTTATGAATCACCCTGTATAAATCAGTTACACCTGAAGGTTAGGTTAGGTTCATGTGAGTAGGGCCTTATTCTTGCCACCTCCACTGCGATCCTCGTTATGTCTATTGTGGCTCATCTCTAGGGATTACAGTTCACCCCACACGCCTGTGCTTCTGACTAAGTCCATGATTATGAGAGCATCATTTAAAAGAGTACGTTTTGACAGTACTTTGCGTTTCTGTTTAACAGATGTAAAAGCATAAAGATAACTAGTCCACTTATAAAGTTTTCCCTCTTGACAACAGCGCAAAATCTCCTTGTTTGTCATTGGCTCCAGCGTTATTTATTGCAAATACTTAGTCGATATACACAATTATTATGTGTCATTTTTATTGAAACGAGCCAATTGATATTGCGCATTTTGTTAAAATTCTTGAAATCTGAAAACACCAACGTTTTCTGGTGCCGGACTATTATATTTTCATATATTGTTATTTCACACAAAAATTCATTTTGTAAAAGTTTTTTCAATTTTTCAAAAATTAAGGGTTTGAAAAAACTCTTGAAGAGTATAAAATTATCTAATTTTGATGCCCACAATTTTTTTGTACAATCAAATCTACAAAAGTTATGCACGAAAAACTGTTTTATTTCACGTAGTTCAAGCTATGCCTGCAAGCTGTATCGCAAGCTTGAGCGGAATTTTCTCACAAATCTAGGAAAGTAGTCGATACTACATATACTTCTGTTTAAAAAACTCAAACCTTTGTAATTTATTGAAAATTGGGAGACACAGTCTAATTTTTCATTTTATTTTAGGACAACCTCAGTTTCGCAGTTAATATATTTATAATTACTTCGGAATTTTCCCAAAAACAAAGCGGTGTTAATCCGCCCCAAACAATTATGAAAATCTAGGTAAATCCACAATGATCGCACGTAGAACCACAAAATGGAGCTTACAAATGGAATTGTAATTCTGGAAAATTATGATGTTGACACACCCATTGAAATTTAAATGCCACAATCAGTGTCTTTTGTTTATGTTCGTTTATAATTATTGAATTTCATGTGGTAAATATGTACGAAGGGATACGTAGGAAAAACTTCTCCTTTTCAAATTCATTAGGCAATTCGCTTGACTTTGCTCTGAATATCCGTTAAGTAGTGAATTGCACCCGAACTGGTCTAGTCTTTACAAAAAGAAATTATGAAAAGGTTGAAGTGTTACTACTACTACTACTACTACTACTAAGTTTGCAGGCGAGCCTTGTCTTGGACAAACTCAAGCCAAGGTTCCGGCACTGAGGCCCTGGCGGGCCCATTGTGCCATTCCTGCTACCTATAGACATACATGAAGCCGAGCCCTTCAATAAAGGCCACAACCTTTTTCAATGGATGCCTGCTTGTATCTCCAGGGGCCATAACAGGGACTCCGAAGATTCGCTGCCTGCGTAGTACAACCCAGTGTGGACACTCTAAGAGAACATGGACTGACGTTTCGTCAGTCATGCCGCAACCCCTACATAGGGAACTTTCCTCTACTCCTAAGTATGTTGAAGTGTACAATCACTATTTTCCTTTTGGACGAACAATGGCGGTGGATTAAGTGACGTTTGACGTGAGACGTTGCGTTTGACCTAACATATGACAGATGCTGCTATAATCTCTCTCCTATCAAAATGACATATATTCTAGTCATTTTGTAGTGTACTGAAACAAATCCACAACTAATTCACAGATTATGAAACTATTAAGCTGATAGAAGAAAATGACCGAGAATCCATCAGTTCCAAACAGCTTGGTATATTAGAAAGTGGCAATAAATCAACCTTATTTATTTGCGTTGTTAACGCTATCCCTCTTCCTATTTGAGTCAATGCTGTCGAAAATCTCGGTAAAGTCATATTATGTGCGATTACTTCTACACTTTATAATTTTAATCTCTTCAACAATCACGAAGATTCGCGCAAGGTTAATTCCCTTCTCGAGAACTTTCACTTGAATGAAATAATACTGCTGTGGTAGGGTGTTAAGGCAAAAAAGGTTTGAATGGATGAGGCTTATACTTGATGTAGATCCATACTGGATTATGAAATAAAACAATTTACTTTGTTAAAATCTACATAATATTCAAACTTTAAAATGGTGACGCGTTTGGCTAACACAGTAGCTTTTTCAAACGAATGGAAGTATAATGAGAAATTTTCAATTTATACGGTGCCTTAATACTAAATTTTACGGATATTAACAAACAAATTAAGATCTCATTACATGGAAATAAAATTTAAAAAAATGAAAAAAATGTTTCTTAATATTGGATTAACTAAAGTATTTAACAAGTTTAGCTGGAAATTCATTCACAACAGTCCTACAGGTACCTTTCTAGGTAAAAAGGTTCAAAAAGGGAGGAATGTTGATATCTATTTGGTCGTTAAGAAGATTATTTGAATATTAGTTTTAATTTATCTCAAGGGCTTCTAAAATATTTGATTTGGAGGATTTAGGTTCCATATACAGAATTCGTTTACTGGCACCATTGTCTAATATAAAGAAATTAACTCAATACATAACAATAAAAAATTTACAGTAGAAATTGAACAAAATCAAGTCTATATACTTCCCAGACCTCACAAATCCAAATATAATGATTTTTCTATATTTCACAAATCATCACATACAAACATTACAATTCATAATATTCAGTTCACCCAGTCAGTCATAAATTTCAATAGTATGATACGCATAGACTTTTAACAGTTCCATTAAATATTGACAATTACAACAAATAACTAAATATAATAAAACAAATAGCTGTTAATACTAATTACGATCCAAATTTAATTGACAATATAATAAATAAAAAGAAGCATACCTACTCTAGAACAAGTATTTCCTTATGATAAAAACAACGAAAATAACCAAGAAGCCTTACATACTTTGGAATACCATCCATAAAAATCAAATCATTTTTAGAAACTTTGGACTTAAATATTTGCTTCAAAACCGATAACAAGTTATCCAAATTCATTAAAAACCAAAAATCCAAATCTTCAGAACGGAATAAATCAGGAGTTTATGAATTAAAATATGGTAGGTACTGGTTAAATTTATATAGATGGAAATTTGAGGAATTTTAAAACTAGAATTTCAGGACACAAACGTAGCTATGACAACTAAAAATCATATTCCAACTACTTAAATCGTTTATTAGCAAACCAACACTCTTTCGATTCAAATTTTGAAATTTTGCATATAGAACCTAAATCCTTCAAATTAAATCTTTTAGAAGCTATTGAGGTGAATGAAATCAGATATTCAGATAATCTTAACGACCAAATAGATATCAACAATTCTCCCTTATTAAACCTTTTCACCTAGAAATATTCCTGTAGGATTGTTGTGAATGAATTTCCAGGTAAACTTGTTAAATACATTCGTTTGATAAAGCTACTGAGTTAGCCAAACGCGTCATAATTTTAAAGTTTAAATATTATGTAGATTTTAACAAATTAAATTATTTCATTTTATCATTCAAAAAAGTTTCATTGTGTTTGTTTTTGGTGCGGGATTTTTCTTCTTCAAAAGTAGTAAGATTACTTAAGTACTAGTAATATCATTTTGTCCAATCTAAATTTCACATAAATGTTTCACTAAGAAGATTTCCATGTGATTATTGATTAACGTATACTATGAACGAAATTGTTACGCGAACTGACTACACCCACATAATCCGAAATTTTAAAATATGCTGAAATGGGTTAGATAAAGAATAACTACATACCAAAGATACACAAATTAACTCAAAATATGATATTCGGACCGAATACTCCAATTACTTACATTATTAATTCCTTAAAAAATAAAACTGGGACTTTATTTTATAAACATTACTTATGTCGTCAAATAGTATCGTGTACTACAGTGTAGGTACTACGCATTTATCGAATCTTCACGTCTGAGTCACTTAAACCAAAAAAATTGTTGATAAATCTTTGCATATGATAGCTGTCACCTTCTAGTATGTGTAAAGACAATATTGTAAGTTTTAAGAAATTTTTGTGGCTCATGTCTTTTTCTTTTCCCTTTTGTTTATCAACAATTAGATTATTCAGCAACTGAATGAGATATCGAAATCGCGTTTGTTGCATTCGGTTCGTGGATAAATAGATTATCCTGTTAAACTGACACGGAAGCTGTTAAATAGCTGGAGCGCTAGCAAAACATTAAATTAAAAATATAAGAAAGATTGTGGTTTGGTTTACTTGAAAATTTACTAAAATAATAATGAATACATCACAAAGGAGATATATCCAAAAGCGCTCTTAGTGCGTGGTCAAAGGTCACTAACCATATGTATCAAATCAGAAAATACAGAGGTTACCAAAATGTGAGATTACACTGGTTAACGAATTTCTACTTTTACTTTCATTCTCGAAATAATCTATCAAACTAAGTGCCATTGTTTTTACTTGAGGATACAATAAACCAGAAAATTGTTTATTAACGTTCATATTGTCACTTTGAATGATTAAAGTCACAAAACTGACATATTCAAAAAAACTCAGCTGGTGAAAGACTTTTTGGAATCGCTGAAAACTAAATACATATCCTTCTTTTTCCCGTCATAATTGTATAAGTCTGTCTCATTCATCTTACTGATTTTATTTGGAAGTTACAATTAACCGCAATGGAAGGAAACAGGAGTTGTGAGTATGTCTTTGTGGAATCGTATGACCCGCATGATAAGACTACATCTGACTATACACAAGATACACATTATCTATATTTTGTATGGTATGAACATATTTGGGCAAACTTATTACGAACTTTTGAAGTAACTTCAACAATGTGCTATTATGATTACAACTCACTCATGTGATAATCTTTGAGCAAAGTTTTGATATGTATCAATAGTCTAGAAAATACAGTCTCATAATGCAGTTCGTTTGTGATATGCATCTATTTTGAATAAAAAATTGGCGGCGGCGATAGATCATTCGCCAAATTTTTAAATTTTCCATTATAACTTATAAAATAATAGAAACAAATATACTTTTTCTACATTCATGCAAAAAACAACACTTTTGTAAACCACATTTCATAGAAAAAGTGGTACTTTATTGCACTAGTGCAATAATAGTTATTTATGTAATAAGGATCATAAAGACGATCATTATGGTACAAGTCGTGAATGATAACACGGCGTGTGCCATAATGATTGTTTATGATTCGTATTACATACAAAATTTTATCTGATGGCATCTATATCAATACATTTTCGAAAAATTAAAAACTGCATTTTCGACATGTCAAAATGACAACTATTTTCAAAGGAGTAAGTATTGTGTAGTTTCAAATATTAGTAGGTGAATGAGCTGTGCTTTGCCATTTCCTTGACAACGTCATCAGGTTGTAACGGCAATATTTATTCATCGCTGTCATCAACTACTGATTTAAAAACTGTAGAATCCATTGGAATTAATATTACAAATTGTAGTAATTGTTCTTTAACCATTTATAATAAATAGTTTTGTACATAGTTATGCATTTTGAATAAACTTTTTTGATCAAACCATTACATGTTTTCCTTATAGAATTTCATTATGGGACTAAGTACCATAATGGAATTTCATTATGTCATCAAAATTGAGTGACATAACGTTGTCATTATGACATGCCATCAGATAAAATATTTTATTGGAGTATCGAATTATACTGATTTTGGACCAGGCGCATATAAAAAGCTTTAGAAGGAGACTTTAGAAATCAAGTCTTATGCATTTCTAAATACTGGAGGGATGCGCTGAAAGTTGTTTAATAGCGTTAAAAGGAAAAACAAAATCAATGAAATGGAAAATAAATCAAAACCTTTGGAGAATCCACTAACATACTGGCAAGAGACAACAAAGCGTCTCTAATATGTGTGCCGGCACGTGAGGAAATAAAACGGTAGATCAGCTAGCTAAATGAGGCTTTAAAGGAGCCTCCACAGGTATGGAACTGTTTTGTGGAAAGCATAACATAAGAGGGGGAGTCGGGAACTGTCTAGTTAAGGAACACCAACTCAAATGGAGGACACAAGGACCCCTTCATACTAAGAGTCTACTAAATAAGCTAGACGAGAAACTCTTGTAGAGGCTGTTGGGACTGGGTGAGAAAAATTTGAAGACAGTTACCGATCTGGTGACTGGACACTGTATAACCCTGAGGAAGCATCTACACAAAGTGGGCTGAGTTAGAGAAAATGTGAATTCTACAATGAAACACCTACCCATTCATAGCCGAGCGTAGCGAGGCTAGGAAATCAGCCAAGGCAGTCAATCTACTTTGCTGCCAAGTTGAACATATAATTTTTTCTCCGATTGTTCATGAGGTATTTGCAAATTATTACAATTCCCAGAATCTCTTTATTTTAGTTAGTTGCTATGGAAATGTATAATCACAGGCAGCAAAGTAATCACTTTCGTGCCTAGGCAGGAAAAGTAATACTTTGCTGATTGATATCAGTCAGCAAAATTAATATTTGCTGCCAATCGGAGAAAATAGTTATTTGTTTAACTAGGCAGCAAAGTATTTGATTGACTGCCGAGGCTGAATTCAGGAATTTAGCTAAGGCAGTCAAACTACTTTGCTGCCGAGTTGAACATATGATTTTTTCTCCGATTGTTCATAATGATATAGGAGGATATTGTATTTGCAAATTACAATTCCCACAATCACTTTATTTTTCCTGTAGTGTGTAGTAATTTTACCATCACTGTTAATAACAACTAAACATATGTTTTTAAATTCTTGTTAAAAGTGTTATGTAATAATTGCTAATAAATGTTTACGTCAAATGTTTTATTCCAATTAAGTATAATCACTTTGCTGCCTAGGCAGGAAAAGTAATACTTTGCTGATTGATATGTGTCAGCAAAATTAATATTTGCTGCCAATCGGAGAAAATAGTTATTTATGCAACAAGTGCAAAAATTGAGTGTTTTTTGCACGCGACGTGAAATTGTCCAACGAGGTCTTTAGGCCGAGTTGGACAACACGTCGAGTGCAAAAAACACGTTTTGCAAGAGTTGCATACAATATTTTTTCTAAATTCATGCAAAAACTGGAAAATTATGACAAGAACCTAAACTAACCTAATTAAACTCAACCCGTTCTTCTTTTTTTGTATCTTCATGGCCTCCACCTTGTCACTACTCCATCATAGCTGGTTCTCGCCTTGACCATTTAAATTTTAAATAATGAAAGATTTCTCTCGTTGAGACTAAGTAGTAAGATATACATATATTATTGTTGTATTAAAGCAGGATCAGATACTTGCTATGGATTTTTATTCAATTTAAATGTTTATCTTTGTCATTAATCATCACAAAACTGACACAAGAATGACAGATGAGTGCAATAAAATATTTTATTGCACTGGGTTGAGTTTAATTAGGTTAGTTTAGGTTCTTGACATAATTTTCCAGTTTTTGCATGAATTTAGAAAAAATATTGTATGCAACTCTTGCAAAACGTGTTTTTTGCACTCGACGTATTGTCCAACTCGGCCTAAAGACCTCGTTGGGCAATTTCACGTCGCGTGCAAAAAACACTCAATGTTTGCACTTTTTGCATAAATTACTATTTTCTCCGATTGGCAGCAAATATTAATTTTGCTGACACATATCAATCAGCAAAGTATTACTTTTCCTGCCTAGGCAGCAAAGTGATTATACTTAATTGGAATAAAACATTTGACGTAAACATTTATTAGCAATTATTACATAACACTTTTAACAAGAATTTAAAAACATATGTTTAGTTGTTATTAACAGTGATGGTAAAATTACTACACACTACAGGAAAAATAAAGAGATTGTGGGAATTGTAATTTGCAAATACAATATCCTCCTATATCATTATGAACAATCGGAAAAAAAAAATTATATGTTCAACTCGGCAGCAAAGTAGTTTGACTGCCTTAGCTAAATTCCTGAATTCAGCCTCGGCAGTCAATCAAATACTTTGCTGCCTAGTTAAACAAATAACTATTTTCACCGATTGGCAGCAAATATTAATTTTGCTGACTGATATCAATCAGCAAAGTATTACTTTTCCTGCCTAGGCACGAAAGTGATTACTTTGCTGCCTGTGATTATACATTTCCATAGCAACCAACTAAAATAAAGAGATTCTGGGAATTGTAATAATTTGCAAATACCTCATGAACAATCGGAGAAAAAATTATATGTTCAACTTGGCAGCAAAGTAGATTGACTGCCTTGGCTGATTTCCTAGCCTCGCTACGCTCGGCTATGAATTCGGCAGTCAATCTACTACTTTGCTGCCTAGTTAAACAAATAACTATTTATGATTAGCTTCAATGCAGATTTGATTTGCATATTCTTGAAATAATGTTTTTGAAATAAACCAAATAAAAAATCAAATCCCATGGAAAAAATCACTTTATTCCAAAAAAATATGCATGGTTTCTTTACCATGGGGATTCATTTCGACTATCAAAATTTTGTTAAAATTGGTTCATAAACAAAGGAGAAAATGGCACCGAGAGGAAAATTTCGAATTTTTTTTTAAATTGATACCATTACAAATAACTACTACTACTACTAAGTTTGCAGGCGAGCCTTGTCCTGGACAAACTCAAGCCAAGGTTCCGGCACTGAGGCCACTGGCGGGCCCATTGTGCCATTCCTGCTACCTAGACATCCATGAAGTCGAGCCCTTCTATAAAGGCCACAACCTGTTTCAATGGATGCCTGCTTGCGTCTCCAGGGGCCATAACAGGGACTCCGAAGATTCGCCGCCTGCGTAGTTCAGCCCAGTGTGGACACATGGACTGACGTTTCGTCAGTCATGCCGCAACCCCTACATAGGGAACTTTTCTCTACTCCTAAGTTGTGGAGGTGTTTCATCATACATTTACACATATTTTTTTTTTTTTTTATTTTCAAATATCCCAATAACAAGAGCATAATTGAAATCATGTCACAATAATCGAGTACAAAACATCATTATTTAAGTTATCATTTTCAATCATTTTTTTCCAGAAGCTTCGTGTCTTCTATATAGGCCAACCGTTTATCTGGAGGGGTCTTCAGTAGTTGTGATGGCTGAATTGTTTCCACTCCAAAGTGCTTCCGTTTATGTCCTTGTGAGCTCTCACAAAAGCAGAGTATGTGGGTAGGTGTTTCATTGTAGAATTCACATTTTCTCTAACTCAGCCCACTTTGTGTAGATGCTTCCTCAGGGTTATACAGTGTCCAGTCACCAGATCGGTAACTGTCTTCAAATTTTTCTCACCCAGTCCCAACAGCCTCTACAAGAGTTTCTCGTCTAGCTTATTTAGTAGACTCTTAGTATGAAGGGGTCCTTGTGTCCTCCATTTGAGTTGGTGTTCCTTAACTAGACAGTTCCCGACTCCCCCTCTTATGTTATGCTTTCCACAAAACAGTTCCATACCTGTGGAGGCTCCTTTAAAGCCTCATTTAGCTAGCTGATCTGCCGTTTTATTCCCTCATGTGCCGGCACACATATTAGAGACGCTTTGTTGTCTCTTGCCAGTATGTTAATGGATTCTCCAAAGGTTTTGATTTATTTTCCATTTCATTGATTTTGTTTTTCCTTTTAACGCTATTAAACAACTTTCAGCGCATCCCTCCAGTATTTAGAAATGCATAAGACTTGATTTCTAGGGTCTCCTTCTAAAGCTTTTTATATGCGCCTGGTCCAAAATCAGTATAATTCGATACTCCAAAGTATTCAGACCGTGTTCGGAAACTATCGCATTCCGCAAACGCTTAAATCAACCTAGTATTGCCTTTGATCTTTTGCAGTAATGTAAATAAATGTACCTGGATCCTGTAAGTAGTGGGGTAGCTCTGCCAGGACTAAAGTTTAACCGCTATATTAGTGAAGAGAGTAAACACTAGAAGTTGTCAGATGGTTCAGTTTGTCAGCGAGTGTTTATTTGTGAGCTGTGCATTTTCTAATGAATAAATATTCAATTATCAATCTCGTAAACATCAATCTGTGTTCGTCACTTCACTTTTGGGTTACAGAGTGGTCCTTCTTCAGCTACTGCTGAAGCGCAATAAGAAATGCAACGTTCCTGTTACATTGCTCTTCAGCTTCCACCTTATTCCATCCAATAATCACTCTGTATACTGTATTTTAAAGGCGAATAGAAATATAAAATGCAACTTGTTGTTGCCAGGGTCTGCGTGAAGCTATCAGCAATCCAATAACTAGGTATACACTGGTGAATACTGTGAAGGTTCTCTTAACATGCTGGAAAGAGACAACAAAGTGTCTCAAAGATGGGTGCTGGCACAAAAGGGGATTGCAGGGAATGAAATATGACAGACCAGCAAGCTGAAGAAGGTTCTAAAGGAGCTTTCACAGGTCCAGAACCGTTTTGTAGAATTACAAAGGATTACATGAGGAACACCAACTCAAATAGAGGCTCATACTAAAAGTCCACTGAATAAGTTGGACAAGGAGCTCTCGTCCATACTGTTGAAACCAGGTAAGAGAAATTTAAAGACAGTTACCGACCCGGTGACTGGATACTGTACCCTGAGGAAGCATTTGCATAGGATGAGCAAAGTTAGTGAATCTGTGTGCAGAAAATGTGAACTCTATGAAGAAACATTCACTCACATACTCTGCTCCTGTGAGAATTCACAAGAACTCAGACGGAAGCACTATGGAGCAAAAATAACACAACCATCACTGCTGAAGATCCCTTCAGAAAAACTGGTGGCCTACATAGAAGCCACGAAGCTTTTGGAATGAAAGTAGGTAGATAACATGGGTAATGGTACAAAGATTCAGTTCAAGTCCTGATCATATCTTCGACGCATTCAATTTGCAATAATGTAAAGTAAGAGAAAAAGGTCCAGAACCTGTTTGTGGAATTACAAAGGATTACATAAGGAACACCAACTCAAATAGAGGCTAACACAAGGACACCTCATACTAAAAGTCTACTGAATAAGTTAGACAAGGAACTCTCGTCCATACTGCTGAAACAGGGTAAGAGAAATTTGAAGACAGTTACCGATCTGGTGACTGGACACTGTACCCTGAGGAAGCATTTGCACAGGATGAGCAAAGTTAGTGGATCTGTGTGCAGAACATGTGAAACATTCACTCACATACTCTGCTCCTGTGAGAATTCACTAGAACTCAGACGGAAGCACTATGGAACAAAAGTAGCACAACCATCACTGCTGAAATTCCTTCAGAAAAACTGGTGGCCTACATAGAAGCCACGAAGCTTTTGGAATGGAAGTAGGTAGATAACAAAGATTCAGTTCAAGTCCTGATCCTATCTTCGACACATTCAATTTGCAATAATGGAATGTAAGAGAAAAATTTCGTTAGAAACTGAACTTGTTATTCACAGATCAGTTTTTCCAGTATATTCCAAAATAATATTTTTCAATCAATAACCACTACCGAAACGTCGACAATGGAAATGCTCAACAACACTTCGGTAATATAGTGAATGGCTGAGGAGGCTACTTTGCTAGCGATGTTGTTTGTGATATTTCTTAGCGAATTATGTTTTAAGGAATACGTTCTAAAAAGACTTAGGTACGAAGTAAGGTCAAGGAATGCAGAAACTGCTGAATTTTCGTTTGATAAAAAAGAACAAACAATACGTTCAGTTCAGAGTTAATTGATTCTTTTTATACTGCGTGGCTTTTGAGTATAATAGGCCTCAATTATCTCGGATTTGTTCTTTTCCTCCTGGGGCCCCACGTTGGGCGCCAATTAAACGAAAAATGGTGAATGCCGACGAGACACTAAAAAAATGATGGAAAATACCTGCAGTATTTATTCCGGCTGATTAAACTCGGAGGTAAACTTAGCCAGTTCGCAGGGCTTTGTTACCTTAAGAATTCGACACTTCGTGATTCCCGTGTGAGGTAAATGGGGTTAGGAGATAAAAATGATTTTGTAAATAATAAATCAGTTTGATCAGTGAAAAGTAAAAAAGCGAACTGGCTTATATACTACCAAATTTAATCGGTTAGTTAGGCAAGAACCTGCCATATATTCAACATCCATTTTTTTTAACGTCAATCTCAATCTTTTTGTTTCATTGACAAACAACTTAAACTCTTGTTTCACAAGTAAATCACATACCGAGATGTTGGACTTAGAAACCATTAATCACAACCTACCGTCTTGACAATCGGTGCTGTAGATGGACAAAAATGATCGATCGCGCAAAAACGTATGAAAAACTATGGTACCGAATGTTTTAATTTGGATAAAAATATATGGAAAGTTACAAACCAGCAGAAAAAGATCTATCATTTATGATCTAAACGAACCAGATTGGTACAATTGACATGATTGAGTTGCATTGGGACATTGGATTTGAAAAATTATGGTAATGGGTGCATCCAAATGCGAGAGACGTAGAGGTTAAATCTTTCTTTATCACTTTATTATTCGTGAACCGTTCTGAAATAGTATATTACGTAACGTGTGTGGTAAGAAGCATTTTACGAACAAATGGAAAAGTAGCGTAGCGGCGAGTGCGTAATTCCGTGAGTGCATAAAATGCTTTATAGCACGAGTTACGTACTATACCTACGACCTACTTTTACTTGTATTTATACTTCAATTATTGATAATACTTGAACAACATCAACAATATTTGGCTATTTCTGCGATTTTCGTGATAGTATTAGATCCATCTCACTTTCACTCGACATTTTTTAATTGAATAAAATTTTCCACAAAATACATAAATCAGTTATAAGTTATAAGGATAATAAAAAAGTTTCTTGACAGTTCGTACGCAAATCGCTATTGCAGCCTACTTAAGCTTGATGTTTTGACGGCTTATGTCATATTTTTGAATAAAATGGCGACGTCTATTGACAGTTGCTAAGATGTTGCAAGGGAAGTCGTGCGATTTACTTTACAGCTGTGCGTTTCTTGTTACCGTGCGTAATAGACGTCATTACATTAGCGCCGACTGTGTGTTATTGACTGATTACACCGGGGGTCGTAGTTAAAAAAATTACGCTTCAGTTCTAGAAAAACATCAACTTATCACCCAATCCTTGTCAGTCAATGGTTTAGAGTAACCATGGAAACGAGTTAGTTATAGAGGATGTTTTGACGTTTAATAATTAATAAGACTCAAAGACAAATAATTAAAATTCGTAGAAAAAGTATAGTACACAACTAGAGTTGTGAGCAACTTTTTAATCGCATGTAATAAGCAACTTACAACTCTTGTTATGTAATATACTATGTATTATTACGTGCTAGTCATTACGTGTCAGTATCCGTGATGATCTATTTACTTAGTAAGCAAATAGTAGGTAATAGGAAATTTACTAGTGTTAGAGTAGAGAAAGGAAGTTGTTGGATGTATCTTAGAAAAATAGGAAGACTCTAGGATTCAAAAATTATTGTAATGAGAGTAATGACAGAGAAGAAATAGTAGTCAAATATTTCGCAGCTATATAAATCAGAAGTTAAAACTAATATGGAATCCCAAAACAATTTAGATTCAGAGAATTCGCAGTATTCTCCTGAGGTAAATAATTATAAAAGAAATAGTTATTTATGTACCAAGGCAGTAAAGTGATTCTTTATCAGACGAGTCTGAAATTATGAGACAAGCGAGAGAAGCGAGCGAGAGAAGCGAATAACAGGCGAGTCCGATAAAGACACTTTACTGACGTGGTGCATACAAAATTTTATCGCCAACTGTTCAGAATTCGGAATAAAAGAAACTGAGGTAAATTAATTGGGAAAAGCGTGACACTGACAGATAATAATTTTTGAATAATGTCAAAGTCAAAATACTTTACCTGACGCATATGTCACTTTACCTGACGCATATGCCACTTTACCTGACTCATATGTCACTTCACCTGCCGCAAGGCAGATAAAGTACATTATTGGTATAGGATAAGGTAAACTGTTTGTTCACTTCCGGAAATCAATCTGATAATTGACGGCCTTACTGACGGTTGACGATAAAGATAATTCACTATCAAAGCCTTTAAGCAGTCGAATCACATGCAGAGCGTCGTAATCTCTACATTAACCGTCCTATACTTCAAAAAGTATGAGAATTGGGAAAAAAAGAGGTTTTGACAAAAGTTGTAGAGAATAAATTAATTTGTAAAAATTTAAATGATGTGTCAAATATTTTAAGAGTTATCGAACGAGATAGCAGACTAGTTAATCAAATGGGCCATAAATCGTGATCGTATTGTTTTACAAAAAAATTTCACGTGAAACAAAAAGAGCGAAATTTCATTCTCTACAATAATGGTTTATATAACCTTTGCCCTGAAATTCAATCGACAAAAAAGGTGTGATATCTTTTATAATTAATATACTAACCGAAATCCCACAAGATCATTTGTCAGTAAATTAGTGAAAATGTTCAAAGAAACTGGTTGAGTTGAAGATTTATCCAAATCGAATAAGAAAAACTGCATCAACTGGAAATAAATCTCCATACTCCACACTTGAACACGACAAATAGGGAACTTGATATGTCACAGGTGTCCGTAATCAAAATTTTACGTGAAAATGATTTCCATCCACACAAAATGGTATCGTGAATCGACATAATTGTAGATTATGGTCACGTAACCATATTCGTCTGGGAAACTGCAACCAATTGAGAGCAAATAAATGCCTTAGTCTGAGGAAAACTGCAGTAATGAAAATAGATTCTAAAGAAATTACCAGTTTTTCAGACTTTTCTCTTGAACTGAGCGGAAAAAAGGGATACACAATGGAAATTTTGGGTCTTACCACAATGTACGTACAGATTACTAAAAGTCTATTTGCGACATACGATTTACACAAGCACGACAAGTAAAATATGAGAAAAACTAATTGAAAGAGAGAGAGAGAGAGAGAGAAGAATAATTGTGTGCAGTCAGCACTGGGCGTGAGTACCTTGCCCACCTATTTTAACAGTTGCCAAATGTACTCATCTGTAAAAGTTATTTCCAATTTTTGTCGAAAACAATGTTAAATACAAATAATGTTAAATCTAAAGCAGTGTATAGATTTTATCCATTGCAGATTGTAATCCATCCAAATTTTTCCTTATTATTTTACTCTTATCTCTGTGGATCTCACTTAGAAAAAAGTTATTTATTCCTCGGAAAGTACCAAACATTCTAAACTGTCAACGCTGCTTTTATATCAGATCGGTAGCTGGAACTGAACACATACCCAACAATGACTCATTCCTCTTTCCTTTTCAAGTAGTTTTTCTCATTTTCCTAGTCGTACTTGTGTGAAATGTATGTCTCGAATAGAATCTGTACAAGGTCCAATCCAATCTCAATGCAGCAGATACAACGTCACCAATTTTCAAATTAATGATTTAATTAGCTGTATGGATGTCGGCATCTCTTTGTTCATATCATTTTCATTTCAATCATGTATTGTTTTTAGATATTTCCGATTTCAGTAACTAGTTGATTTATAATTACACATAAATTCATGTTTGTTATTTTCAGTATACACTAAAATGGGGTGACTTCTGATTTTTTAATTTGTCCCTATAAAAAACATGTTACAACTTTTGCTATAATTTTGTCTCGTCGATTACTTCTCCTACCTTGGAGCTTGTTTCATTATTTTCATCACAAATTTTCCGCTTAACACTTAGGATCTCACTGGTGGTAGATTTTTTATGATTATCTCCATCCATCCATCCATCCATCCATCCATCCATCCATCCATCCATCCATCCATCCATCCATCCATCCATCCATCCATCCATCCATCCATCCATCCATCCATCCATCCATCCATCCATCCATCCATCCATCCATCCATCCATCCATCCATCCATCCATCCATCCATCCATCCATCCATCCATCCATCCATCCATCCATCCATCCATCCATCCATCCATCCATCCATCCATCCATCCATCCATCCATCCATCCATCCATCCATCCATCCATCCATCCATCCATCCATCCATCCATCCATCCATCCATCCATCCATCCATCCATCCATCCATCCATCCATCCATCCATCCATCCATCCATCCATCCATCCATCCATCCATCCATCCATCCATCCATCCATCCATCCATCCATCCATCCATCCATCCATCCATCCATCCATCCATCCATCCATCCATCCATCCATCCATCCATCCATCCATCCATCCATCCATCCATCCATCCATCCATCCATCCATCCATCCATCCATCCATCCATCCATCCATCCATCCATCCATCCATCCATCCATCCATCCATCCATCCATCCATCCATCCATCCATCCATCCATCCATCCATCCATCCATCCATCCATCCATCCATCCATCCATCCATCCATCCATCCATCCATCCATCCATCCATCCATCCATCCATCCATCCATCCATCCATCCATCCATCCATCCATCCATCCATCCATCCATCCATCCATCCATCCATCCATCCATCCATCCATCCATCCATCCATCCATCCATCCATCCATCCATCCATCCATCCATCCATCCATCCATCCATCCATCCATCCATCCATCCATCCATCCATCCATCCATCCATCCATCCATCCATCCATCCATCCATCCATCCATCCATCCATCCATCCATCCATCCATCCATCCATCCATCCATCCATCCATCCATCCATCCATCCATCCATCCATCCATCCATCCATCCATCCATCCATCCATCCATCCATCCATCCATCCATCCATCCATCCATCCATCCATCCATCCATCCATCCATCCATCCATCCATCCATCCATCCATCCATCCATCCATCCATCCATCCATCCATCCATCAGAAAAATATTTTTAGGTTCTTAACAATATTTTTCAATTTATCCAGCAGCGAGCTGTGTGATATCTACATAAATGTTTTCCATTAAAGCATTTTCCCATTAAAGCATTTTCCATTATTATAACACTGAAACTACAAAATAGCTCGAAACAACATATTAAATATACATATTATCTTGTAATATACCTAGTAATGTATTGCATCACGCCCTACATCTTCCACTCTATCAAATAAAAAGAAAACAAAGTGCAACAGTGAAATCTCCGTCTTTCCATATATACGTGCTTTATCAAATAAAGCATATTTATATAATGGGCTTTCTCGACAATATAAAATAAAGCAAACATGAAACAAGAAAAATTTTTCAAGTTGGGCTATAATCAAATCAGAAATATCCAGTCGGTGGTATTATATTCAACAGAAGCAAACAAGAGCCATGGAAAATATGTATGAACTAAAAAAAGTTCATCGCAACCCACCAATCAGGAGCCAATGTTAACAATTTTTTGTATTTGGATTAATTTTTTTGGCATAGACAGGACTGCTTTCTATTTGATGTTGACAGATATCATTCGCTTTTATATCTTTATTACTAGCAAAACAGGACTTGCATAGTGCCTTTTGCCACATACGTGTGATACGACATCGTCACCAGGAGCTTTAAATTAATGAGACTACAGTTCACTTATATCATACGATTTGGTTAGATAAAAAACCCCTCCGAATCTTTATCCTCTCTGTTGGTGGAGTCGTATACTGAAAAGGAGACAACTATTTCATAGTAATGAGGCCACATCGACAAGGTCAAATATTGCTGATCTAGATGGTAAATCTCTCATCGATTGAATAGAAATTAGTACTCAGTTAGTATTATTATGATTATTGTCTAAAGCGTCTGAATATAATCAAAAAACTGTCACATTATCAATGGGGTGCTGATGAATCCAAACTTTTGAAAGTGTCTGATCCAAACTTGATTATAGCAGCTTCGTTTATATGTCAGTAGCCAAAACTTTCCTAAAAAGTCTCAACACTGTTCACAATACTGCCATCCGACTCTGTTTAGGAGCCTTCCGCTCCAGCACAGCTGAGAGCCTTTACCTAGAAGCCAATGAACCTCCACTCTGGTCAATATCTCTTCCTCTCTTATGCAGACTCGACCTCATCCAACCCATTCAATACAACTTCCTTCCTAACCTAACCCACGCATTCATACTATTCCCTTCCTTTCTTAGTCATTAATACCGCAAATTCAATTATCCCACACTATCCCTGTTCCCCTGCCACATATCCCACCTTGGTCCAAAACTCTCCCAAAATGTAACCTATCACTCACTAAATTCAACAAAGAAGAAACCAGCTATGATCTAATGAAAAACCATTTCTGAGAAATACTTGATAAAGAACAATATGACCAAGTTCTCTCCACCGATGCATCCAAGAGGAAAACAGGAGTCGGATGTGCTGTTTCTACCACGCAAGCAGTCGTTGGAGATTACCGAATTTCAACTACATGTAGCGTTCACACTGGCGAACTGTATGCTATTCTGCAAGCTTTTGAACTCAGCAAATTACCCCACCAACATATGCACAGACTCCCTCTTATCCATTCAGTCTATCAATAATTTATTCGCCATTCATCCTCTTGTTTAACGCATTCACGACACATACCAAAACCTTATTCTTCACGATGTTACCATCAGTATCATATGGATCCCTTCACACATAGGCATAACTGTAAATGAAATCACTGATCTAAAGAAACCGCCTTATTTACCACCAACACAAATAATTTGCAAATCTCCAGTGACTTGAAAATTTTTGTACTGGCAAAATCATTGGAGTCACTCAGTTACTACTGTGGGATGTAAAATACATCCCACAATAGACCAATTCAATGTTTCCGAGAAGGTCGTTGCCAGGAGATTACGTATCGGTCACACTCGTCTCCCGCACGACCACTTGATGAGCTCTTCTCCTCAGCATAACTGCCAACATTGCCATTCCTCATTAAAAGTTGAGGACATAGTAGTGAACTGCCCTATATATTCCAAACGTCGTTAACAGCTGGGAATGAAAACATCTATAAAAGAAATATTAACCTGCCCAAACCAAATAACTACAGTCATCCAATTCCTGGAAGAAGAAAATCTACTTGACAAAATTTAATTACTTTCTATATATTTATTTTCTAATATTACATATATGAAACCAATGTAACATTGTATGTATTGTACCTAGTGCTAATGGCCAGAGCTGGTCGAGGCTTTTCAATTGTTATCTGAAAATGGTTACATTAAAAAAGCCGTACGGGATTACGAAAAAAATTTTACTTCGTTGTATTAGTGAAAGTAGATAGAATAAGGCGAATAATTCACTCGACTCGAGTTTTAATTAAGTTCGTCAATAAGCATGAGTTGAGTGGATGAGCGGAAAATATATCGGAGAAAATAAAATATGAAAAAAAATTTTTTTTAAACCAGGAACTATTCACGCGAGATTTGTGATAATTAAAAAAATGTTCGCGTGATCAGTAAACTCAATTAATGAGACACAGAATAATTAAGCGATCTAATTATTCTTTTTGAAATCTTCCATGTTTCAAATTTTAATTAAAAAATACACCCTCCAAAGTGTGGAACAGACATTGTTTTCACATTGAATATTTTTCAATTGTCCATCGGAAAGAAACAACAAAAATCATCTCGTACTAATTAATTTCACTAATAACCCAACCAAGCAAAAATTCACGTCATGGAAAAGTGTATTTGTGTCTAGGCGATAGGCGTAACAAATGAACTTACTAATCAAAATGGAAATATGAATCGAAATCGGTATAATAAAATTCATTCGTAGTTCGATGAGAGATGTAAATTACATAACCTTTCATATACAGATACATGCCATGAAAAACGGAACATAGGAATTTTAAGCATTGTATCAGAACTGCTTTTGAACAAGTCGACCAATATCAAGCTTTAACAGATTAAAAACACGTTTATTACAATCGTTCATTTGGAAACCTACAAAATATCGTACAACTCCCAACACTCCGTAGTCTCAACTGTGAGCGGTCCCAGACATTCAGTAAACAGCAGTCAGAGTATCAAATTACTGTTCAAAATAAATTTGTAGAGAAATTGGGGTTTCTTGAAAATAGTTATTTATGCAATAAGTGCAAAATACACGTTTTGCAAGAGCTGCATACAATATTTTTTCATGCAAAAACTGGAAAATTGGAATATAATATTATGTTGGGAACCTAACCTAACCTAATCAAACTCAAACCGTTCTTCTTTTTTTTGTATCTTTATGGCCTCCATCTTGTCAGTACCTACTCAATCATAGCTGGTTTTCGCCTTGACCATTTAAATTTTAAATAATTAAAGATTTTTGCAATAATTGTCACTCATTGAGACTGAGTAGTAAGATATACATATATTATTGTTGTATTGGAGCAGGATCAGACACTTGCTCTGGATTTTTATTTTATTTAAATGTTTATGTTTGTCATCACAAAACAGACACAAGAATGACAGATGAGTGCAATAAAAATGTTATTGCACTAGTGCAAAAAAGAACTACATTTTCCATTATGTGTTTCACAAAAGTGTTGTTTTTTGCATGAATGTAGAAAAATGAAATTTATCTACACTATTTTCAACGGACTGAAAATTTCATAGAGTTAGAGGCGAAAATTGTCCAGCATTGTCCGAACATCACAAAATAAGCTCAGATTCACAAGATTATCTTTGTTCAATAGAAACATTTTTGTTGGTGGACTATTTAGATCGGAGAATACATAAATTCCTATGTTCCGTACCCTATTGCATGTATCTGTATACTCGTTTTTACCTTGTATTCGATAAAATTGAATAACAACAGCGTAGCACAGTGAAAACGTATACCAGTGGTCCGTGGATCGGTCCCTGATAAGAATTTTATTTTTATTTTCTGATATTGTAATAGACAGTAAGACTTTGACCTGTGTTATTGTTTCGGGAAGAGATTTTGATATACTGTATACCTTCTTTAATCATTATCCTTGTCATTCTCTATAAATTTCAATCTCATTTCTACCCCTTCTTCAATTCTTAGCACTATTTAGTGTTTTTATACATTGTCCATAATTCAAATAACAAATATAATCTAATGAATTTCCTTGGATGAGAAATTAGGAAGCTATTAAAGCCCTGAGTGGGTATACCATCAACTGAGGACTTGCTGACGAATATCGAGGACGACTTGCTAATCCTGCAAGTCAGAGCGCAGTGCGACTAGAATGGATTCCAGCCTACTCTGGTTTTGAAGGCAACGAGATGGCGAATGCATAGGTTGCGGAAGGGGCGACAGCTCCCTTCTGTGGCCTGGGCCCGACCCTGGACCTAACAAAACAAAAAATACGCGAGCAAACGAGGAAGTGGCTGAGGAACCAGCACCTAGCTCATTGGAATGTTCTGCAGGGTCCTAGACAATCCAAAATTCTACTGAAGCGATGGACTGATGGACACGCTAGGGCAGCTACTGAACTACCAAGGAGTAGGGTGGGGAAGATGGTTGGACTCCTAACAGGGCACTGCTGTGTGAGAAAGCACCTCTAAAACCTAGCAGTAGAGGAAAGTCCCCTACGTAGGGGTATGTCAGTCTATATTCTCTTAGAGTGTCCACACTGGGCTGTACTATGCAGGCAAATCTTCGGAGTCCCTGTTATGGCCCTTGGAGACACAAGCAGGCATCCACTGAAAAAGGTTTTGGCTTTTATTTAAGGGCTCGACTTCATGCATGTCTAGGTAGCAGGAATGGCACAATGGGCCCGCCAGTGGTCTCAGTGCCGTAACCTTGGATTGAGTTTGTCTAGGTCAAGGCTCACCTGCACATGTAGATTAGGAAAAAGGATTTGACAGTTGAAAAGAGTTACGCAATTCGAATGAGTTTCATTAGCCCCATTCTGATTTGTTTCGATTTCTATTAGTGAGGTATATGATGGTAGTAGTGTTTCCAGTGCTAGGAAGTGGCTGCATTGGAAGCGTCATTTAACAAACTCTTCACTTGAAACGACGCGTTTTTGGCCGCCACATTGCGTTTCACTTGGCTCCATATTTCCAATGATAACTGCTTCAAATTCGCTTCAAATTATGTGTGATGCTGTTTCCTCATCTTCCATGCACAACCGACAGATGGATTCACTCCGTTATATTCTTTTCGATGAAACTGTTTAACCTTCAATTTGCTGTTACATATTTTATTCACCTGAATTCATAAGAAATTGGACACTATAGACAAAGACAACATCCTGGAGCTTGCTACAATTGTAGAAATTTTATGATAAACGATGTGGGATGGATCGAAATATTTCATTGTATTAAATAAATAATAATTGACTAGAAACATAAAAATATTGACGCAGGAATTACCAACGTTAACAATTACATTAAAACACTCCATTTATATAATTTGACTGAATTGTGTAATATGCACCGTGAACGCGGAAATTTTTCTTGACGCAATTGTCCTTGTCACGTCAATAAATAAAATTGAAGTTGTACTCATCAATTATCTATGAAGGTCGCTTTTCAAGTAACGATTGAAAGGCGATCAATTAAGGCACGTTAAAGAACTACAATGCGAAGTATTTTTTGGATTATTATTATTTCAAATATACCACAATACCTACCAATCCTTGAAAATAACTATGTTTTGAATAATTATTATTTCAAATATACCACAAAACCAATCCTTGAAAAAGTTTATAAAGCTATTGCGTCAATCGAATAACAATCTTGGAGAATGTTGAAACAAGGTGCTAGGAATAGGACACTCCAAAAGTGTCGAAGAAACTTCAAGAAAAAGTTATGAGATATGTAGGTATTAAGCCAAAATGGGCGAAAAGCTTGATCACTGTTGAAGTAGAAGTATTTTGTGTAGCCTATCTAGCTTAAGAGTAAATGCTTTGGGCCAAAAATCTTGTGTCAATCCCACACTTAAAATAAATGCCAGAGAAGATGTTGCCTGAAACTTTTTCATTTCGTCTAATATGTCCTATCAAATAAAAGAATTAGTCAGCAATAAGCATTTAATAGTCTGTCGGTATTGCTATCTAGGTCTAGACTGATGAGAAATGAAAAAGGGGAAGAATCCTTCAACAGACTGGCCAGATCCTAGCGTATCTGCTTTTCCGTTTTCCACTCGTTTGCCCCAGGATCCACTAGAGTTAGTATAACTAGCCCAACCTAATCTGACTCTATTATGATTAATTAGCCAGAATTAATACTTTTTGCAGGCAATTCCACCACCAGATCCTATATGGAAGACGGCATATCTACATTATACCTCCTGCTCATTGGTATAATGCCTGCGAGCTGTGATATGCTACTTCGCTGCCGGCTGTAAGGGCCCTATACGACGGTCTTCCTTGGCATGAGAACCCATCCAATTACTAACCATGTTCGACACTGCCAAGCTGCACTAAAAGCGATACGCTATCATCGGATATCGTCAAATCTGGTGTGAGAGAGTCGCAAGGCCCTGAACAGACTAGGTTAGGTAATATGTTTGACTCTGCTTGATTGTAATTATCACATCATAGGCGTTTCGTCACAAGCCTGGGTTGTCGCCCCTCCTGTTGTTTTGATATCTCCAATTCGGTATTCCTCTGATCTGTTTTTGGTCTCCAGACTAAGGCCCATGGTGACATTATGTATTGGTTACTGTAACTAGTATGTTTTTGAAGTCTGACAACTCTGCACTGCACTGGATGAGGAATCTTGAGTTCATACAAACTGAATGTATAGCATATTTTTGGGACTCAAAGAGGATTTTGTAGATTCATTATTTGAAAAATTGTGTAACAATCAACTAAATATTATTGCAACTATTTGGACAAGGTGAAGAGAAAGGACCTGCTCTATCAGAACAAGGCAATTTTGTTAAAATTCTTAGCAATATGGCTGATTGGGAGAAGTCAAAGTTTCAATTGCTTGACTACCTATAACTACATTCAAAAATATTTTACGGAGCGTATTCATGGAAAGAATAATGAGAGTCCTATTGGAAATATAAACTAAAATTGTCAGTGAATGAACTCCTCTCTTATACTTTGTGCTTCCTACCTCTCGGCTAAAGGGCATAATTTGTAGAAATAACGAGAAGCATTATTTTGTTTAATTAGATTCTTCAGTTTCTTTTCTATTTGTATTTTTTTTTCGATTTTTATTTTAGAAGTATTAATAGCGTTCCAGCTCACAAAATAAAGCGGAACTGGAAATAATAATTGATTGCCGGTCGTAGCCGATTTCTAAAAGGGCGAAAGGTTAACAATTCGTCCTATACACAGTGCCCAAGGTATAGTTTATAGCAGCATACGGCTTAGTTTAAAAAATAACTCAATACTGTAAGAAGATTTTCAATGATATCAAAGCTCCTTCATTCTTACGTTTGGGTTGTGCTCAATACTCGAACTAAATATTTGTACCATTACCCATGTTATCTACCTACTTCCATTCCAGATGCTTAGGCTATACATAGGCCATCAGTTTATCTGGAGGGATCTTAAGTATGGTAGATGGTTGTGCTTTTCCACTCCAAAGTGTTTCCATCTGAGTCTTTGTAAGTTCTCACAGAAGCAAAGTATGCGAGTAGATGTTTCATTGTGGAGTTAACATTCTCTGCACATAGGTTCACTAGCTTTACCCATCCTGTGCTGATTCATCCCCAGGATACAGTGTTCAATAACCAGGTTGGAAGCTGTCTTCAAATTTTTTTTACCCAGTTTCAACAGCCTGGACGCGAGTTCCTTGTCAATCTTATTCAGTAAACCTTTAGTATGGAGATGTGTATGCCTCCATCTAAGAGGGTGTTCCTCAATTATCCAGTTCCCCACTTCTTCTCTTATGTAATCCTATCAAAGCTTTCTCCTATTGAGGTATCAGAAACTTGGCCACAAAAAAAATTCAATTGTTAGTGGTTAGGTTAGGCGGACGAGAAAACCAGGCTATAGGTCAGTAAGTACCTATCCATTTGTTGTGGAAAGACAATGCCTGTCATTATAAGGTGGAGCACCGTTCTGTTGCCAGATCATTGTATTTCGCTCTGACGAAGGAATATCTTCCATAAGATCAGGTAATTTATTTTCAAGAAAATCCTCGTAAAAGTATGGCTCTATATAATAATCATTGTAACCTACTCCTTACATTTCCACCCCAAACTATCTGAAAACAATTTGAAGGAACACGCTGAGGATTTTCGCTCGACCAATAATGGGCATTGCGTGTATTAACTACACTATTGTTGTGAAATCGGCTTTTATCACTTCAAAATATTTGATTTAGTTATAAGGGTTTGTCGGCAATCAACACATCGATTAGAGATATGAATTCTAATCTTTTGTCGAAATCAGTTCGCCTCAGTCCTTGAATTAAATGAATATTTTATAGAGGTGATATTTGTGTTGCTTCAAAAACATGTACTGGGGTGTCCCACGACGAGTGAAAACTATCTGTATATGGCAAAATACTTATAGTAAAATCATGAAAATTTCTACTTTTGGGTTTTCGGATACGATCTTTTCAACTAAAATATTTTCAAAGATAGCCGACTTCCGGTTCTACCGGAAGTCGACTGTAACTTGTTATTTTAAATAGAAAATCCTGTATATTAATACATTTTTGAAATCTACGTAATATTTTAGTATATGTACACTTTTTGAGTTATTGATTTTTTTGTAGAAAATTTGACCGTTGAAGACCCTTATAAATTATTTTTTTACGAGGAGACCCTTGAAGATATGAAAATGGTTTCTATTCGGTTGCCTCAAGCAAGGTCAAACGTAATCGAATCTATGTTGAAAATTTTTTCATTTTTTACAGGGTGTGTATAAAAAGTGTTCAAAGTTTAACTTCATAAATATCAAATTTCTTCATTTTTTTCAATAGAACCATCCTGTTTTTTTTATTTTAATGAATTCAGGGGAAAAAAATAAGGCAAGTTCATGTATACTTTCCTATACCTAAACCCAACCGTTATCCAGATATTAAATGATTTCTGTAAATTTTTAGAGATGCAGGTGTTGTCTAAATTTTGGTACAGTTTTCACTCGTCGTGGGACACCCTGTATATTCACGTTTTCAGTTCAATTAAATATACGTTCAAAACACAATAAAATTACATTCCACTACAAAAATTAACTCGTCGTGGGACACCCTGTATAGAATTCCACTATCGACTATATTCACTCGTCTTTTGTCGATGATTTCTTGATAAACAATATATTTCTTTCATTGAGTCAAAAATAAAATAATACTTGTCAGTATACAGAGTGAGGCTTTCGCTGTCGACTGGAATAATAATAGTAATAATACTGTAGAAAGCGATCTGTAGAACTCTATAGTATGCAGAGCCTAGTACTGTATCGTGTTCTTGCTTATTCCCAGTTCCTCAGAAATGTTTTTAACAATATATGAGGATTGATACCAGCATACGCAGGTGCATGGTTTTTGTTTGGGAACGACCTGCGTCGCATGTTCCATTCCAATTTAGGAAACAACATGTGTGATATTTGGAGACATAAGAAAAATGTTAATTATTATTGTTAAAATACTATCACTCCAAATACTTCAGCTGATCTGTCTCAATAAAACACTCTGTACTTTTTAAAAACAAATTCTCATCAATTTCTAATGAATACTTCTTAACTTTCGATTTTTGTTAAAAAAATCTCGAACTTGATATTTCATTGAAGCCTCCATACCGACGCGTTTTGAATAAAATATGAAGATTCTATTTATAGAATCCTTTACTAAGCCCAGATTAATTTTCAAGCTTTCATCCATATTTTTCCCTACCCCGACTGGTGAAGAATATACAATTTTGAAAGATCAATTACTCGTTTTCCAACCACAACTTTTATGTGGTGTGCTTCTATTTTCGAAGTATGCTGACACGAAAGCATGTTTTTCCAAGTATTATGTCCCGTCACCATCACCATTCATATTATTTACCCAGTCGAGTGTATTTACCGGCATGGAATGATCTAATTCTGGCGTTCATGAGAAATTTAAAGTGTTTGGTGGGAATAATTTATAAAGGGTATTAACAATTGGGTTAATAGGACCTCAGCAGAAATCTGGACACTTCCGTAATTGAATTTTCTATTTGATTCTCCACTTCACTGTGAAATCTACTAATATTAATGTTATAAACGAGACTAGCCATTTTTATTCCACTCTACTATTTAATGAATGAAATATATGAATTATAAAAATATATTGATTATTATTTCGCTATTTTCAAATCATCGTCATAAGAGAAGTTACATAGGTACATGTAGATATCTGAATTTTTAATGATTTAGCTAGTTTTATTGTTGCGATTTTCTTTCAATGTTTTATTTGAAGCTTTATTGAATATTGCGTTTAGATTTTTGATAAGAATCACCTTATTACCTTTGGGTTTGGTTTCCGGGGAGAACGAGAATGTTATGATTTATGACGTATAACTGAAAGACGATTAAATGCAAATTGGTGAGATCATTTTGGAAAATAAAACTGTTTGGTTCACCTCTGGGATTATTATTCAATTTTCCCCTAGACAAACGAAAATAAAACTACATACATTATTTGATGTGATACCTACTAGTCCAGAGGTTTTTGCATTACCCAATGTGTTGTAGACGCAGAAGGACCCTGATATCCAGATTATCGTAACCTTGTTACTGTTTACAAGTGTGTTTAAGGCACGTACATATTCACTGCTCTGAGATACGCTATTTTTGAATATTATCCTGCATTTTAACTCCCTGAACACAGTGGTGAATGGCCGTAACTTCCCCTTGGTGAGTTGCTAGGACCTTGTGTAAGCTTATTGGATAGTCATCCTCGTCTAGTTCTGCCTTGGACGTGTAGCAAATTGCTTCAGCTTTTTCTTCCTTTAGGCTCTTCCGACCTAGTGCTTTCCACCGTAATCTGTCAGATGTATATGCCACTATTTTCAATAAGAGATTTAGTAAAGTCCCAAAGCACAATATTCCCCTTATTCGGGTGAAACTACATCGAGAGACTCTTTGAATTTTGTATTTTATGGACGAGGAGATTTTCTAATGTTACTGTGTATGTAGAATGAACTCTACTCATAAAAGTCTCCAGCAAAGAATTTTATCAAAAATTTTATCGGAAAATTTAACGAGCGCGAATCATTTACAAAATATTAATGAGATTTAAAGGTTGCGTGTTTCGAAGAATTTCATCGACTTTGCATAACGATACTAAATAAACATCAAATTCTTCACGAAGTATCTATCGATAGCGGAATATCGGGTATACAAACAAAATGGTAATTCGGCTGATTAGGTTGTAGGGAGAAACGTGGACATTATTTATGAATTTATAGATCCTGAATCTCGAACGTATACGCGATTCATAGTATAGCAGGTTGGTTTTAATAAATTAAAATTTATTCTGTTGAGTTATTCTGGTGAATTAGCTAACCTAACATTTCACTTCATTATCGATTAATGAGATCAGTATCTGCGCTACACCAATACTAATACTTACACTACCTACACGTTTTTTAATATCCAAGTAATTCTCTAAAGGGACAAGAAAAAAAAAGCCACACATTTTAATACAAGGCGATGCCAGATCTGTAACGCATAGACTATTGCAAAATGCACAACACCTGAGCCAAACCACAATGCTGAAGATCGAGGAGCTAGGACTGAATGACTTAACCCAAGTGACATAGTTCTGGATACCATCGGCAAAGGCACTAAAATAAAGTTTCTGCTACTTGATTTGCAGCTGTATAAGCTTCTGCCACTCCAAAGAGTCATTAGCAAGTGGCTGTTACCAGGTTATGAGTTTTGAAACATTGAGCTTTAAAGCATCGAATAAGCCACCTAGGTCCAAGCGACTTGGTGGATGAAGAGGGTATCAACTCACTAGGACAGAAACAGGTGAAATAGTTCATTATAAAGGACATTCGCAAACATTTACGGCAGACAACAATAGAAAAACTGTCAAAGTCGTAGTAGGGAAGTATAAGATTGAAAGGCACGGACATTGATTGATTTAATATTTGGCACGTTGTTTTTGAATGTAAAAAGGCATATTTTGATGAAAAAACATTTGTCAATTCTTGATCCAGTGGTGTACATTTGTAAAAATATGTCACTTTTCTTCTCCCATTTTTCACGCCACTGGCATTTGTAGCTATTTTCAATTAATTTTGTATTCCTTAATGTTTTTCACGTAAAAAACACATAACCCTAACATATAAAAAAAATTAGTAGCTTTCAAGAGATTTAATGTTTCCATGAAGTCTGCAACCTAATTTTTTAATAATAAAATGAAAAAAATATTTTATTTGTATTTTTTTTCAATAACCTTCAAACTACTAATGGTTAAAATATGTGTCAGAAACTAATTTGTTAAGCATCAATGTATATTAAACATTGGGAGAAGTCTATCGAAAATATTTGTCCAAACTTGTGCTTTTACTATTGAAAATGATGTTGCAAACTTCATGAAAACATTAAATATCTTGACAACTACAAATGTTTTGATAGTTGAAGGTTATGTGTTTTTCACGTGAAAAACATTAAAGAATACAAAATTAATTGGAAACAGCCATAAATGCCAGTGGCGTGGAAAATGGGAGAGGAAAAGTGACATATTTTTCCGAATGTACACCACTGGATCAAGAATTGACAAATGTTTTTTTATCAAAATATGTCTTTTTACATTTAAAAAAAAACTGCCAAATATCTAATCAATGTATTCATCTATTTTAAAGTTATCAAATAAAAACATTAAAATTTTCAAATTCCAACACCTCGTTCTTCGAAAAGTTAATGAGCTGGACCCCTCAATATTCATATCATTTTGTCCAATTTTACGAGAGGTATCTGCATGCAAACGTTGTAAGTGTCATTTGAAAACACCCGGTATAAGCATAAGGACGACTCTTAAAATGATAATTTTTATCGAGGATGTCGACCAGGTTTCAGGTGTTGTAGGTAGTTGTTTATAACTGTCTTTAGAGAAGGAAATGGAACTAATGTTTCATTTCATGAGATAACGATATAAAAAAGCATTGGAAAATTTTTGAATTTTTTGTGATTATTAGAGAATCCGCAATTTGTGAGTAGGAAAGATAATTCAGGAAGTGTTCGACTTAGGATTGGTAAAATAAAGAAAACCTATTTAAGTCGTTGATATAATATTGTGAGGTATCAAATTGTACTGATATCTCTGGTTAAAACGATATGTAAATGCATCCAAATTTTATTTATATTTCATGGCTACTCTTTTTTACGGAACAGTAAACTTTTGACCTTTTTTTTATACAGTTATGTAAAATATCGGTTATTTCTGGCAAAACCGCGCCTGATACATTCAAATCGAATTTTCTCATGTTACACGCGACTTTCCGGGACTTTTACAGAAACAATATCCTGTAATAATATTTTGGTGAAACGTCAAATTGCTTCGGCATTTATAAGCACAGTTGACTTTGAAATAATGCTTATTGGTTTTGGTAACTTTTTTATTCAGTTCACAAGTATAGAAAATAGTACCACATGAAATTTACATTGAAGATTTAAAAATTTCTTTAATAAACTATTAGACAGTCTAGTTATATCAATACTGCATCAATTGTAACAACTGTGTGGAATTGTTGAAGTTAAACCGGGCGCTGTACACTTGAGCGAAAATTCTCAGAAATCAACATGGCTTCTCTAATAATACAGGACAGTTGAGCGAAAATTTATTTTCGATGTTGGGTCAGTCAAGCGAAGACTGCATCCCTGTTTTCAGTATTAAAATTTGAAAAAATTAGTACTAATTTCATGTAAGTATTTGTGAGAAAGGGTGCATCCTTGTTTTCCGTATTATATTTGCATGGATAAGTAGTAGTTTGATGTACGTATTTGTGAGAAAGGCGGCATCCTTGTTTTACGTATTAAATTTGGATAAGTAAGTAGTAGTTTGATGTACGTATTTGTGAGAAAGGCGGCATCCTTGTTTTACGATTAAATTTTAATCCCTCGTTTTCGCTCAAGTGACCAGTACCCTTTTAGTGGGAATGAATATACCTGAGAGGATTTCTACAACGTTCGCTCAAGTGACCGGACCCGGTTAAACCATGTGAGGGTGCTTTCGATCTAGAAATATTTAAAAAATTTAGATGTAGCTTTAAGAAGTGAAAATAATCAAATATGTGAAATAACTGAACCATCAACCCCAGAACCTGTGTTCACAAGGGTCCATTAATATTGAATTTTGATAAATGTTCTATATATGTCGTTCAATAATTTAGAACTAGAAATAAATATAAATTATTCCTAGCTTCAGATTCTTGTAGCTTGTTAACGAAGGTAGTAAGGCACAATTCTTGTATGAAGTAGACATCTTTGGAACTGTATAGTTATTCATAAGTTTAGCTAGACAATCCGTTGTCAATAAGTTTCTCCCAATTTAGACAACAGTGATCTCACTTCCCATGTTAACCTTTTCAAAAAGTTTAAAGTTACTTCACTCAACTAAGTGATCTTCTAAAGTTTTTCAAACTAAAAAAGATACGGTACAGCACAATACAGTTACTTTCAGCATTTGTGGAATTAATAATTTGTTGGGAATATTTCTTACTCCCTGGAAATGTAATGGAAAAGTCGAGATTTTATCAGACATTTTCTCCGTCATAATTTTTCTTTTGCCTGGATATTGAAGTATAGATTAACTTATTACATTAAGAAACAAAGAGTTGCCCGAGCTCAGATTTTTATTTGCCGAATATTCTTTAGAGACGTACAACTTCAAATACATTGATTGGAGGTTATCAATTCAGTAATTATCATTCGATTTTTTGAGATCCCACTCTGGTCCACGATTACTTTATGTTTCAAGTGTTAATCAACATCCGTCCTTTCCTCCAGACTGTTCCCTTTTTTTCTCATCCCCCTTCACCTTCACAAAGAATATTCTCATCTTTTTCGTACAGCTATCGACTCAAGCAAAATTCACATACACAGAGCAAATAAGAATTCTAGTAGAAACTGAAAGTCACAGTATTCTGGGAATGATCTCTAATATAGCATCTTCAACAATATAGATGAATGGGTTCTCTGTAAGGAGGAACTATCAAGTGCAGACAGATGCTGGTACCCAGAAGGCTGAGAAACACCCTCAGGCTATGGTTCAAGTTTTTTAAGGCTAGGACAAGGATTCTATGCAACCGCATTTCAAGCGAAAATTTACACAATAGGCATTTTGCATAGATTTTTATTTTTACCTTAAAGTATTCTAAAAACCCCTTAAAGTATAATAAATATCCTTTTACCTTTTTGGTTTCCAAGAAGTACTTAAATTATCAATAGTAATACCCCTAGGGTCTTGATAATACCGAGATAATTTTGTCATAGAGAATGCTGAAAGCGTGTTGCTTGATAATAGCCCAAGGCCGCAGGCCGAGGGCTATTATCCTTGAGCAACTCGCTTGAAGGATTCTCTATGACAAAATTTTGAGTATTTATCAAGGCCCGAGGAGTATTCGATAAGATAATTTTTTACTTTGTAGATATCAAAAAATTGATTGTCAATCTGACGTTTAATAATTTTAAATACACAATTTATTAGTTTTAATCAGTTTGACGTTTAACCAAACTGAAAACACGACATGTAGGGTATTATCGCTGTAATCCAGAGGTGATTGGATGAAATTTGACACATGACTTAAAATTAAGTAATTTGATTGGTTACTATATTTAGTAAAAAATTATCTCATAAATTCCCTGAGAAAGTGCTACGAAGCCCTTTAAATTTGACGTCACACGAAAACAGTTAGTGACGTCACAAGGTACAAACTTCATATCTGAAGTATTTTGTGTTGTGAAACGTGAAGTTTTACAGTCGCCTTTGATATTCCTCCGGTTGCTTTGCCGTATCGTATAACCAGGGACTTGGTGTTAATTATTATCATACGTAATATAACAAGTGATATGATTGTCATCGATGATATTTTCGAGTGAAACCGAGCTGCAGATTTAACGAGTCCGAAGGACGAGTTAAATGTGCTGCTTCGGTTTTACGAGATATATCTTCGATTATTAATCATATCACGAGCTTATTTAATGAGAGAATATAATTCATAAGTCACGTGACATGTTTTCCACCAATCAATATTGAGAATCTCCCTAGATACATGTCTATCACAGCGATGATAAAAAACAAAAGAAATTATCACCTTATTTTGGTTCGTTGCTAAGGCTAATTTTTTATATTGACAGTGATTGACAGTAAGTATTTTTTTATTTATGATTGACAGTTCATATTGAAAATATAAAAATGTGTTCTAATCGTTGGGGTAATTGTAATAATAAATTCATTATATTCTATATTCTTATTTTATTTTAATATTTCTTTAGCTAATTTCATGAGCTCTAAAAAAACAAAAGAAAATGTACTTGTTCTTAAAGATAGAAAAATTAACTTCACAGAGAGTTGATGATGTAATCATTGTAATATTGATTTTAATTTATTATGAATTATTTTAGCGGTTGGCTTCATAGATTTTGTTTTACAAAACAAACTGAATTGAGTATCTTAAATTTGATACATACCTTTAAACCGATTTTATGGTTTCATAAGAACTATGGACTTCGAGGCATACCTCCACTGCTGAGGGAACATTAATTTGGCCTGATACCCAAGAAGGCAGGGAGTCTTCCAAACTAGTACTTCCGTTAAGATAAGTACCTAAGTATATCTAAAGAAGTTTTCACCAAAGTCAACCTTTCAAGCTGAAAATTCATATCTCGCATCATTTGCAAATCTAAAGGGCTTCACCCACTGTAATTCTATAATTTGTAAACTTAAGGGCTTCACACCCACTAACATAGTTAATATATATATATTTTTTTTAGGATAGATTTGACATAAATTTTATATTTTTACATTTAGAACTCATTAAATCCATATTTATTGTTATTGCTTAACTTGTGGAATTTTATTTCAACTTCCTTCCTACTGAATTTATATACACAAAATTCAAGTTATCAAATAGTGAATGCTTAACTAATAGGACAGAACTATATATTCATAGTTTCGGGGTTAACCTATTCTTTTCATAAAAAAAGAAAGAAAACCACGTGGAGCTCAACTTTATTAACTACTTTCTTTTTTTCAATCTATATAACTTTTCATTTAACACCAAGTAAAGAACGTTTCATTTGGCGCCCAAGTCAACGTATTTTTTGGTTTCAGTTGCGGATCCTTTATTTGAACAAAATAATGAAGTGACACAAATTCATGTTAGTTATAATGAACACTTTTTAAAGCCCATTATAGAAAAATTTGGAAAACAAACATTTATAATGGACATAATGCATAATAATTCTAAGTGCAAAACAAAAATAGGGATAATAAAATAAACATTTTCATATTCAAATGATATTTGAATTTATTTTATTAGGACACCTGTAGGCTTTAGCTTAGGTAAATGTTTCTCTTCTATCCAGTAATCTCCCAGGTACTGTGCTCTAGGATTCTGGAGTGCTGTTTAGCTAGTAAGTATGAGGATGGAGGTTTCTTTTACCATGCCACAATATCTGCATTCTTCTTCCTCCACTATTTTGAGCTTTTTCAGGTTCCCATTCAGGTCTTCGCATAGCTTAACATGGCTTTTTGATGGAAAATCTTAAGGCTTACTTCTCATGGCTTTGAGCCAAATTTTTCTTCAATGAGTAGCTTAATGAATGTTTTTCCAAGAGTGGAGATAGTTGTACTTTCACAACCAGGCACGATACAGTAAAGATGAACCATTTTTTTCTCAAAAAATCATCAAAAACTTCGTCGGAAAATATTAACTTTGATAGACGTCAAAACTTGTCAAACCAATAGTACCTTGTACCGTCACTGTTGCATGAAATGTGTTTTGGCGGCATTTTAGCCCGTTTGAATTTCAGTTATTTATTCCGACTCTAATACCGCACAAAATTTGAAAATGTTCCTGTGGGATGATATTTACGTATAATTGATCATTTCAATGCATTAAAAAAATTATCTGCAAGGGGACTATTGCTTCAAGTTTGGAGATCACACACATGGAACAATAAACATTTTCTTGGACACTGTGTGAGCTCAGTAATGTCATATTTCACAAACGAAAAAACTTGGTTGTTTAATTCATTCCAAAATTCAATCAATAAAATGAATCCCATGTTTTTCATGCTACCCAATTTATGAATACACAAGTAGTAATTTTCTGACGTTAGACTGGAACAAAACAGCGGAATTATTCTGGAAAACTTTGACCAAAATTACAAATTGCGGTTCCATTTCTGTTTGCACCCCCTGGGGTGAGAGTAGCTTGGCCCCAGAGGGAAATTTCCCTTTATTGATGTATAAAGGATTATGGGGATTATTTCAGACCACAGGCGAGATTTCCATAATAGTAAGTCATTATATTTATATTTGGTATAGGCAAAGAAATAAAATGGTTCATAACTGCCATTCTACACACGACAAAAATTTATTTCTAGATTGGAATGAAAAGGCTTGGGGAATGTTTATATAGAGTGTGTCGCTTTTAGTATGACGCTCACGTGTTTTGATGTGCAGCGTAGAGAATAATTTTGGTTCAACCATTGACAAAGGAAAATCCAAAAAAAAAATTTCATTCCAAATTTTAACTATCACTTTTTGGCCAGATCTTTTACATAAAAAGCAGTTGTAATGTGTCATACTGTATCGAAAACTATTTAAAAAGATATTTTCTCTTAACTTTTAACGAGAAATTCGATTATTCTTCCTACAATATCATTAAAAATAAAAAGTACCACTTTTCCAAGTAGACGTATTTACATGCTAGCGTGCTAACAAACTTGAATAAGCCCTTCTCCACCTACAGCACAACGACTTTAACAATTGCGGAACTAGCCAAACGTTACACACATGCTCAATCCCTCAAGAAATGGGATGGAATCAAAGGATGCAGTCTTGCCAGGATCACTCTGGGCGACCCTGGGAAGCTGGCGCCGAAGAAATATTTGGCGATTACCAGGAAAGCCTACGCTTAACAGCAGGATTTCTGACTGGCCACTATGAACTGAGGAAACACCTCCATACTGTGGGGCTAGTGGCCACACCTCTGTGCAGGATGTGTTAACAGGAAGATGAAACTGTCAGGCATGTCTTATCATCAATAAGAGAGTGTTTGTTCGGTGAGTCTCTACACCGGGCCTGCCGATATAAAGGAGATGTCTCCTAGTGACTTGTCCACCTTCCTGGGAAGGACAAGATGGATGATGACCTAACTTCTCGGGACGATGTACAAAGGGTCACATGCGGTCTAAGTAAAATTATCGGTAATAAGTCTGCTGCTAGGGATATTTTAAGTGAACTTAAATTTATTAATGAAAAATGTGCCTCGTCTGAAAACAATATGTATTTTAGAAACTAAGGATTTAGCTGTATCACAAAATATAACTCGCTGAAGAAGATCTCGAGATTTATGGAGATTGAACACGTTGGATGTGGTGAGGTTGAAATTACTGTGGCGGATATTTGAAGTGTTAGCAATTTCTCTAGTTTTTGTTTCTGTGTGTTCAATTCCATCCAGAATATTCAGTTCCACCCTTACATTTGTATGATGGATAAGAATGATGAAATGTCAATTGATGCGGATATTTGTCATCATAAAGACGTCTAGCTTCTAGAGAATCAGCATTTGACAATCCATCTCGGTCATTTCAACGTTTGTATACATGAAATAAAATTTTATATCAAATGAAAGTAGGGGTCGATAACTCCACTCTCTTCATTGTAACAGAAATACACAAAGAAATTTCAAATTTTTTATCTTTACTTGAATTTGTAAAAGAGATTAGGAATGAACTGTCGAGAAGATTTTGCTATAGGGAATAAATATATATATAAACTAATTTCTCGCGGAAAATCACCTGAATTCTTTGGCACGGACTTACTATCATCCTGTATATAAGCAGATTTTTCATGGTGTACATTTACCGGAATCTGCCTAAACAGCATGGATCTTTTTCTAAAGTGGGGAATTAATTCTGGAAAGAAGTCGATCATCTCTCCATACATTCAGATTCTTTAAAAGGTTTTGTTTTTTCTCTCTCTTTCCTCCGCATTATGTCAACTTTGACGCCTAATAAATACCTTCACGCAACCTAATGTATTTATCGAATAATTTTTTGCGAGAATTTGGGGAAAGATGGATGGAAAAATTGGATTAAAATACATAACAGCTTTTTGGAGTTTTTTTCGGTGGCGTATTGAAATTAATGCAAATTCGGAAAAAATATAAATTGAATCTTATAATTAGCATTAAATGGAAATTTAATGTGGTTTTGTGCTTTTGTTTTATTTTTCTTGCCAGAAATTCATATGCATAAGACCAAAATTACCTCATTCGATTTGGTTTAAAATTCCATTTGGTTGTTAACGGAGACGAAAAAGCAAATGATCAAATAAAACAAAAAATTACGACCTTGTCAGTACACGCGATCAAACTATTATGAAAATTAGATTTTCTCCTAACTAAGGAAAATTGGTTCGTATCCATGTTGGATCTGATATCATAGGTTGAAATTTTCAAATCTGGTTCCATTCAATATGCTTTTTTTCTTTTGTAGTCCAGTGGAAATTTCAAACTTTTTTGCAGCCCTCCTGCGAAATGAGTCAATTTTGTAACGTGGAATCTAATGCACGTACTCACAGGTTTGGAATTTTCCGAGAGATCGAGTAAATCGCGAAAAATCATCCCAACTCTATGTTTTCCACAGTTATTTTTGTAATTATAAGTTTTATTAGAACAAGTTTTAGAGCGACCAAATTTACGTCGAAAAATATGTGTCCATATTTTTATTCAAACTTGTTAATTTCTCAGACTTTCGAACGAAGAAGCTGAAAATCGGCGGAGACTTCCATCTTCATTTCCCTCAACTCTTAATAGGTGCTACTGCCAGGAAACTCACAGGCAGTTTCTTCGTTGCAGAATAAGCTGACGATATATTTTAACGTAATTGGTCACTTTACAATTTTTTTCCAATACAATTATGAAACTTAATTGAACTACTGCTTCCTGCAAACATTGTCATATTTTAGTAAAGCGCGTTATCAATAGACGTCAAACGTAACAGTTCAATAACGCTTTACAAACATTTAAAAACCAATTTTCAAAAAACAGAGACTGTCTACTGAGAAGCAACAGCTACTTCTCGAAGTCTGTGCCCCAATAGACATTGAATTATACTTATAAGTTAAACGAGATATCTTACAAACTTCACCGAATCAGTCTAGTTAATGAGCATGAAAAAAACCGTCATTGTCATCAACATAAATGAAAGGTGGGTGGAGTAGGAACTTTTATATGAAAATAGTACTAAAAGTCCGGTTTTACCAAACCAATCCTTGCAAAACTGTTCTTGCTAGGAAGTCCTCTTCTCCACCTGTGTATATATGTATAATGGACGCTTATTTACCAAGACCTTAAAGCTCTATTGTGTCTTCTTATTTCTTCTCAGTCCTCGATGAAAGTCTCAAAGACTAATACTAGCTCTTTTAGATCTTTTTTTCGATGAAATGTTGGGTTATCTGCAGTCTCTAATTCTGGTAATTGTCCATTTGCTATCCAGTAGTCTCCTAGGTGCTGTGCCCTAGGATTCTAAATTACATTCTTCTTCCATGGCTTTTATGAGCTTTTTAATGAGCGATTCAGGCGACAGTGTCCCGTCTAAACATATATAATCAAAACCGAAATAGGTATCTTAACAGACACGCAAATCTAATGGGATTGATAGACGAGCCATGTGCAGACAGGAAGAAAAGGAAACTGCTAAGCCTCCTGCAAAAAATAACATGGGAAATTCAGTCTAGAGGCTCATAGTCCACTCAATGAGAGTCGGGCTGTAAGATGTTATGTACATTTAGAGGACCACAATAGATCCGAATAGGTCGTATTGGAATATACAGCTAAAATCTAATCCAGTGCAATTTTTCTCTGACTTGGGCATCCATTGGTTTTCAGATGGTTGTCCCAGGAGTATCTCTTATGAGCAAATTCCTACAAGATCGTTCAAATTCTTCTTTTTCATCGTTTTTATATCTTCCAATACTAAATTGGAGTTGATGGCGCGAAAGGCAGAACTATTTATAATTTTATGTAGTAATGTAAGTTCCTCTTATGTTGATCTTCGAAGGAATCAATGATTGAGTTATCTTCTACATTGTTCGTATTTCATCTTGTTCATTGAACCAAAATCAAAGTAGCATAACCATTTTATCCTATACTTGAGAGCACAAGGTATTGTATAAATTGGGACGTCATCTACGAGCCGTCATCTACATAACTCTGGAACACGACCTTGAGGTGGGTGGTAGGAATCTTTTTCTGAGTAGCTGTGGCAAATATAAACTTTACTCATAATCCAAGCTGAACTAAAAATTCTTCCAAGCAAATCCACAAACCAAATGTTCCCGTAGGATTGTTGTAAGCCAATTTTCAGCTAAACTTGTTAAATACTTTAGTTATTCCCATATTTAGACACATTTTTTCCGTTTTATTTTATTTCTATGTGTATAAATCATAATTTTATTGTTTATATCCGTATAATTTAGTATTAAGGCACTGTATGAATTGAAAATGTCTCATTATACCTCCATTCGTTTGATAAAGCTACTGTGTTAGCGAAACGCATCATAATTTTGAGTTTAAATATTATGTAGATTTAAAAAAATTAAATTGTTTCATTCTATGATTCAGTATGGATCTACATCAAGTAAAAGCCTCATCTATTCAATTATCCATTTCTGTTTCAATGGAATTGACTATTGGATGTTTAGTTTAAAGTTGTTGAGTCGACTGGATTGAGCTTAGTGAATCTGTTAATATGTGTTTGGTTGATATTTTTGTCATGGACCATTGCTTGGAGTATTCAGATTAATTCAGCGGTATGTATTGTGCTCATTGTTGGTAGTTTGAATTGGCAAGAGATACTTGGGGATTTAAATGCAGCTCCCGCTGTCATATTATGCTTTTGTTTACATCAGGTGTCAAAAATTTATTTAAACAATCAAAATCACAATTGAGCAAAAGACTAAGGGTTGATTCCTCGTCTAGTTGTACTGTATATTTTTAATCCAGAATTTAAATTGAAAATATTTCCTCAAATTTTGGAAAAGTATCAAATATACCAAATTAAAGCCACATTCATTATAAAATTTCATGATTTAAATTGTCTAGAAGGTAGAAAATAACGATTTTATTAATCCGGATAAAATTACTAATTCATCCGTAAAATCCCTAACGCAGTACACCCATTAAATCAACATTCCTCTCTTCGATTTCAGCTGAAAAAGTTCAATAGGCTAAAAGGCCTTATTTATCGGACTTCTCCAAAGTTCAGGATATTCCTATAGATAAAGTTACGGTTGAGAACCGGAGACCCGAGGGTCTGTCTCTCCCTGACATTTCTATTATTTACCCATTTAATCCCAACTTCCATCGATTCTCACGACAGGATATATTTTCATTAAGCGTCAAACTTCTTTTTTTTCTTCTTCTTCTGAAACGGGACTAAAAAGGAACAAACTGTGTCGTTGCTAGCAACAGTTGATCTCATTATGCCATGTTAAAGTGACCATTTTAAAAAGGACACTTTCTGAAGTATTTTTTATACTACTTATTATCACTCGATATAAAAATTAAGTTATTTTCACAAACTAGTAAGAGTAGGTATACTGAAGAGTAACTGAGAACAACCTCAAAATTTGTTTGTCTTCAAACAAATGGTAGACTATATTATATATTGACAGGCTACTGTCATCTGAATCATCATATATGCTAAAACTTGGACTGTCAGAAGATCCGACTTACCGTCTTTGCATGGAAGATGATAAAACAGCAAAGCATATAATTTGTACCTGCCCCGCCGCAGCTCGAATCAGGCAGCTGATGTTTGGGAGGGTCTCTCGCCCTCGGACCTGAAATATCATTCACCAAATGAACTAATCGGCTTTGTTGAGAAACTGAATTTGTTTGGTATAATCCACAATAGACTCTTGGGAGTGGGGGCCTCATAGACCACTAACCTCATACCTCAACTAACCCAACCTTTTTGAATTCAAGGTCAGACATAAAAGGTTTAAAAATAAAAAAAGGAACATTCAAATTTTCACTTACAAGCTACTAATATTGAAACGACATTCTAATTACTGTCGACATCGTCGTGTGCCAGAAATGTAATTACGTTAATCAAGTCCAAATTAACTGAACAAAACGCCGTTAACGCTAAAAACTAAACGATTCAGTCACATATTACCAAGAAGTAGGCAACAACTTCAACTCTTGGGCTTATCTTAACATGCACGGCTGTTAGATAAAATCGGCGAGTGACATACAGAGCTTGATTAATTCAATGCTGTTAATTTCGTGTTTGTACCTAGGGTGAGGGTTGAACTTTCTCGTGATATATTGTCAAGGCCATTGTCTATGGATTTATTCGAAAAACAGGTGTATATTATTCGATACTACTACTAAGGTATGTGAATGGGCTGATAATAAATTCCAATACTGTGGGTTTGTATTTAAATGAGTGAGTTGGGGCTGTTTAATGAGGGATCAGATGGCAAAAAATATCAACTATTAAATGCGACACCTACGAAAAGTAGCCACATCTCCTATAAACTGGCAGGAACCAATAACTGGTTCTGGATCCGTCGATACAGCGGATCTTTGAGATCCAAAATGCGAAAGAGTCCCTATATATTCGCAAAAGTACAGACAGCTACGCATAGTGACAGAAAATAAGGAGTTAACTGCTTTTTTGTCTACTGTTTATTTTAAAATCGGCAAGACTAGATTGGAATTGGCTTTCTGTCCTATCCCACTGCGATCTTTGCAGATCTATATTGTGGTCCTTCCTATATTTAGAGCTCGATATCAAGCTTTGTTCTTTGTCTCAAGCCTACTAGTCTAAATACCGCCTCCCTTGTGTAGATATTTGCCCTCGGTTTTTTTTCCGAGTAAGTGAAACTGCACTTTCGCTTGCACTCACAGAGTATGTGCTCCGCGGTTTTGTCTTCTTCCTGGCAGAGCCTGCATAGGCTGTCATTTGCTAGGCCAATTGTGTGCATATTTTCCCTAAGCCTTCAATTTCGGGTCAGCATTCCCACCATCATCCTCATCCTTTCGCGACTGCGACAATTTGGCCGAAAGGCTTTTGAGCAATAATTTAGCGTGCCTTTGTCCTGAGGTTTCATACCACCAGCACAACGCCTGGTTGTTTAACCATTTGTGGATGCTCATTTAGGGACTCCACTGGAAGGTTCTGACCCTATCATAACCTCCGTTGCTCCCTGCTATCGGAACAACTCTAAATATAAAAAGTGTCCGTCGAATGGGGGAGGATTGGTGGCGCTACTGAAGCTGGTGTGTGTAAGTTTTGTACGTTCCTTTTATCCCATTTAATACTGTTCATTTATGTCAGTAGAGACAGAACAAACAATAAATTAGGTGATTGGTAAAAATGATTTTACAGAATGGCCCTCGCGGCAACCGGGCAAGTTTGTCTTTACATTTACTTCTGGATCGCCCTAGGTTGCCAAGTCTTTTGCCACCAAGCCATATGCTATCATAGTCTGATGTTTCTGGTATTTAGCTTTATGATAATTTTTGGTTGTAGCCACCGGTTCTTCCCGCACAGATTTCATGTCAACTTGTGTTAAATATAAGTTATTTCAACTTTTTTGCAATTTCATTTCCTACCCTATTAATAACGTGATTTCAGTCTTCACAGTACTTTTTTCCCTCTGAATAAGAGTTTTAAGAGGTTACTGTTCAAAATACAAAAGAAAGACCAGTTTTAACTATAATTGCGCTGGACAAATCTGATCATTTAAGGGAAGATACCTTTAATACTTCAAGACAAGCAAAAATTGCAATTGCAGACGACAATTGACAAAAGCATTTGCATTTGCGCGAGAAAAACAGTACCCGATATATCATCCTGCTCTCGTATTTCTCAGTTGTACCCAAATCAACTTCACTTCAATTAAATGTGTATAATGCAAAAATTATTATCTCCAGTAACTTGACAATGTTAATTGGGTAGTTTCAGTATGGAAATGCTTTTCGCATTGTTGGAAAAACTGTAAAAGTTTTTCCGCCACTCCGCTATTTCTAAAAGCTGAGTAATCTCCACGAAAACATCAGGCGATCGTTTGGCATAATGCAAGCCGTTTTACTCACTAACTTTGTTGAACGTGTTAATTCCTTTTATTAACATAATTGGAATTTATGTTCAAGGAAAGTTCGAATAGTTTATGCCCCAAGGACACTTCTATACCGTTTTAATCGTTTTTTCTTGGAAGTCTATCACAATATCAGATAAAATTAATTCAATACATTGTTCTACTTTTTAGTACTACCTAAAAATATTGACAATTGTGTGAAACAATTTTGTAACAGATTTTTAAAGCTTCTCCTTTTTTTTGGTAGAGGGTGGAAACGTATTACGCACACTATGTGTGTCTCCAGCTTGCTTTTGTTTCTAGTAGACTACTCATCTCATTATACGTTTGAAAGTTTCACCAGTGGCTCTTCTGTACTTGTCCATTTAAAGAGTATATGCTGTCACTACAATAATTGCAGTTGCGTGTTTGCTTCCTCCACTGCTCAAGCAGATATTCCTTAAAGCAGCCATGTCCTGATAGGGCTTAACCTCGGGCTTAACTGATAAAGATGGAAATTAAGTTGTACGTCCTCACATAGACTTATTGAAATAGCTATCTTTTGTTCATGCCCTACAATTACAGCTCTTAGAGTCGTCCTCATACCAGGCTGCCTCAGCCTGTATATGTACACCTTTCTCCTAGTCTTTCCGTCCTGGTATAGTGAACAGTATGGTAAAGGAACTTAATCCGATTCTTGCTTATAGGTCTCCGTTAGCTCTTCAACAATATTCAAGTAGAGTTTTATTTCTCTTATACACCATTATTGGCAGAAGAGGAGAAAGGATACAGAAAGAAGGAAAAGGAAAGGAAGACACAGAAAGGAGGAGGATGAGAAGTGAAGATGAAGATAGGAGTAAAAAGAAAGGAAGAAAAAAGATGAGGAGTAGAGGCGTATAAAAGCAGATGTAAAAATTATAAATTACCTCACACTATTCCAGAAGTTATTAAAGCTGCTTGATAATAGAGTAAACCATTTGAAACAGCTCCAAGAAAATTGAAATAGTTGGTTTGGCAAGAAGAATATCTTCCCAAGCTTCAGTAGTTAATATTGGAATTGACTACTTCTTCAACAACTCACTACTTTTAGTTCGGATCGTACCTTGGTTATGGTTCGCCTTTACGAGGGTTTTGTAGTTTTCCCATTTTCGAATTCATCTTCAAATCACGAAAAGAGCAGTTCGCTTCATTTATGGTTAAGGAAGTTCGAAAACACTTTCACAATTTAACTGAGGGACAAATTCATAGTTACCCTCGATATTCACCCTTCTCTGATCTGGTAAAAAATCCCATCACCTTCATTGACGAAAAATTATTCAAATACATTTTTCAATTGGAAGGTTAACACATACCTTATTATTCAGTGGCGGAATTATACAATACATCCTAGACTTTAGAGTTAGGTGGGATGATTATTATAATCCATTTGGAATCACCAGGATTCAAATACCAGTTTCTCCCAACTATGCGGTTTTTCAGATTGTTTTTTCGTAGTGATAAGCGAATACTGGGCCAATACCCACCTGTGAGCTGAGGAGACTGAGAAAGCCTTTAGCGGCCAGCTCCCCTCTAAGGGCGAAGGGTGGAGTATTATATTTTCTTTTTACCCAAACCTTTGTTAATAGCTATAAGTCATAGTTTTATAGTTCATCCTCACCATAGTACGTACTATGAATTTCCCATTCATCCTTAATAGACCAGCCATCGATGGTTGATTCAGACCTATTGCAGGATCCTAATATTCCTACCCCAATGGTAATAGAGTCTTCCTATTATTTAGTCGATATCTTATTTATCGAAACAAGAAGATACCTTTCTCCTAATTACAGTTTTCTTTTAAAATTGAATATTGTAATCAAAATAAATAACTACAAAACCTAAATTTTATCTTGCAGATATACCAAAACTTATTTAAAATTGTAATTCATTGTCTGTCTGGGCATACAGCACAAGAAGCAGATTTTTTTCTCAGTGAATGATCTTCTATTATCTAACCTTCTTCATCCTCAACAGAATACAGTGTGACAATTGATCCAAGAATGCGCCTCACTAAATGCTCAGCATGGAATTCAAGAGCACAAGTTTCCTCAGTTTCACATTGAAGAATCCAAATTTATCCGGAAAAATATAAACCTCTTGTGCAGTTTTGAGTGAACATATTCCAGTTAATTTGATCATAAACAAAAATCCGCTCGTGGCCAAAGCCTATAAAAACCGTAAATAAAAAATCTCTACAAGAGCTTTTCTACTGACCGACGGGTAATAGAGGTAAAAAATATAGATATGACCAGCTAAGCGGGCCGGGTACCGGTAATATGAGAGCGGTGGCGAGGCGTGGGATGTTCAAAGGGCCGAGGTCAGGTCGTCAAAGCCGAGTCGACCTTGACTCACTGATACCGTACGGTATCTTCGCAGGTTTACTGATCTAGGACAACTATTTTATTCAAGGTAACGACTTTTCATTTAAATATTTATTTTTTGTGCAATTGCACGTGAAGTCAGTATTTCGCGTTCTCAACACAGTGCGAAATCAAACGTCACTTCCAAACTTGACATTTCTAAAATACTACAAAGATAAGGATTATTTTTTATTGAATACCAACAAGTACATAAGTACTTATATTACTTAGAATTATTATATCAACATTAATTGTACAGTTTGTATTATTACTTATATTCATTTTGACAAGAACTAGCCCCAAAAGAAAATTTTTTCAGTGTGGCTGGTGTAGTAAACTCATTAAACACGGTTTTACGAACGAACGAGAGAGGCGAGCAATAAAGATTTACTCTAGGGTTTTATCTTCTTGTTTACAGCATTGACATAGAGAGCCTCTGTCTATGATGATGTCTGTTCAGTTGAAAATGTCCGATCAGAGCCCCCATTTTTATGCTACTATGCCAAGATGGTGAGGTTAGGTTAGGTGTTTGGTGAGTGGGTCTATAAGGCCCTCCACTGCCACTCGCAAAAGTCTATTGTGGCTCACTCCTTTTCAGATTTCACCAAACAAATTCAGCTTCTTAACAAAGCCGATTAGTTTATTTGGTGAATGATATTTCAGGTCCGAGGGCGAGAGAGTGACCCTGCCAAACATCAGATACCTGATTCAAACCGCGGCGGGGCGGGCACAAATTACATGCTTTGCTGTTTCATCATCTTATGCCAGAAGTCTAGTGCTCTTGGTATTAAGTGTTTGTTTGGCAAAACTCCCTTGCAAGAAAGTCTGCCAGGATGGTACAGTAATTCAATAGCATTTGATTTTTATTCTTAACTCCTTGAAGTCTTCTCCGTTTTTTTTTTCGTAATATTCCAAGCATGTTTTTCCATAATGTTTGCTCATTTTTCACCAGGTGTATGTTTTCCAAATTATAATCTCTTATCAATAAAAACTGTGAAAACTGTTGCCAACAGGTAGTTTTGGAGGCACACAAATTTTGAGATATATTCTCCGACACTGCATTTTGAATTTCTGTAATGGACCGTATTCCAAATCTGTTTTTTTTTCAGAAACACTCATTTTAGAATACAATGATATTGTAAATACATATCAAACCCATGGTAACAAAATTTGCTTTGATCAATGCCCCTTGATCAGCTCTCTGCCTGAAAGACATCTTAATGATGATTTAATAAAGAAAATCTACACGGGATTTTCAATTCTTCAGCGAAACCCTTTGAACTAGCTTTCTTTGAACGCTTAAGGGCACACTCGGTAGCAGCGCTACGTCCCCTTTCGTCCCGTGGACGTCGCGGCGGTGTACAGAAAGAGCGACGTCCGTCGACGAAGTCGGTGGAATCGTGACGTCATCTCCGACGCTTGTGGAGTTCCTGGACGCTTTTCCGCCGAATTCCGGTGTGCACAGCCAAGGTCATATAGGGACGACACGGAAGAAAGGCAGCGGGAAGGAAATTACGTAGACGTGTACTAACCATTTTTGTGTATAATAGATAATTAATTTTAAATTTATAGTTATATATAGATCAATTATACAGGGTGTTTTCAAATGACACTTACAACGTTTGCATGTAGATACCTCTCGAAAAATTGGACAAAATGATATATATGGATTAAGGGGTCCAGCTCATTTACTTTTCGAAATACGGAGTGTTAAAGTTATAAAAATTTAAATGTTTCAATTTGATAACTTTAAAATGAGTGGATAAATTGATTTGACATTCGGTAGGTTGTTTTTGAATGTAAAAAGGAATATTTTAATGAGAATATAATTCATATGTCACGTGACATGTTTTCCACCAATCAATATTGAGAATCTCCCTAGATACATGTCTATCACAGCGATGATAAAAAACAAAGAAATTATCACCTTATTTTGGTTCGTTGCTAAGGGTAATTTTTCATATTGACACTGACAGTTCATATTGAAAGTATAAAAATGTGTTCTAATCGTTGGGGTAATTGTAATAATAAATTCATTATATTCTCTCATTAAATATAAGCTCGTGATATGATTAATAATCGAAGATATATCTCGTAAAACCGAAGCAGCTCGGTTTCACTCGAAAATATCATCGATGAAAATCATATCACTTGTTATATTACGTATGACTATTTCACTAGAGTAAATTGATAACTGACAATATTTGAAGGTTTTGAACTGGCAATTTTTTGTCTTGTCGTGGCAATTTTTTGACGTTTAATATATCAAATTTATGTGTATGAATGAAATGTTTAAACATATGATTTTTTAGTTTTTCTCTCGTGAAATTGTCAAGTCGAATACCACTCAATTAAAAATTTTTTGAGGTAAAATTTTTCTCTTGTATTCAAGTTTGTTGCTTTTAGGTAATTTTTCTCATGACATTTAATCCAAAATCACTCCCCTGACGGCTCGTGAATTGTTAAAAATGTCATTCGCAAAATTGCCAAGCAACAAATTTCCATGACAATCGACAAAATCGACAAAATTTTCACTCTCGTGGTATTATATATGAAAAAACATTTGTCAATTCTTGATGCAGTGGTAACCTTTACATATCGTAAACTTTGTATTTTTAAGATATTTAATGTTTTCATGAAGTGTGCAACATCATTTTCAATAATAAAATCACAAGTTTGGACAAATATTTCCGATAGTCTTCTTCAAATGTTTAAGATGCATTACTGCTTCACAAATTAGTTTCTGATACATATTTTAATCATTAGTAGTATGTAAATTATTAAAAAATATTTAAATGAAAATATTTTTTTCATTTTATTATTGAAAAATTAGATTGCAGACTTCATGAAAACCTCAAATATCTTGAAAACTACAAATTTTTTGATATGTAAAGGCTTTTTACGTGAGAGACTTTGAGATTTTTACATCTGAAATAATAACATAAGAACCTAGTATAAACGTCGAATACACAGCATAATTGATTGAAGAATTATGGGTTTCTATTGATTGAAAATCTGTATCGTAATGGGTATCATTATAAAACGAATTTTGAGCATATAAGTGCATTGTTATAACACGGGTGTGAAAAAAAATTATTATTCAAGGCCAGTATCGAAATTGATTCAAAATTGTAATTTCCCCATTCCACCTTTATTGAATACTAATTAATTTCTATTTTTGCATTGGAAAATTAATAATTTTATGCAGATGGAAATCACTTATTCAATACTATCCAATTCATTGTTTTTCTTTTAAAATTGAAGGTAGAAACAGTGTAACCGTATGAGATCTAACAAGGAGTATTAAGCCTTCTAGTGTTAATTTGTCTTCCGTATTGTTAAGTACATTTCATTAATTTAATTAAATCCTGCAGTCAAATAATGCCCATTTCAGTTCAAATATATTCTCAGTAAATAATAAGTGGATTCTACTAGTTTATTAGATCTTGCAGGGGAATTTCCGAGGATCTCAAGAGATTGATTTCAATATTGTTAAGTAGGTTGTCTATAGTACATTCTTGGTGTGCGTCATCGTTTGTGACGAATATCCGGGTATGTCGTCTATTTTATTTGCTATTTTGACATATTATAGCGAACCTTAAATTTGATAAATAAAATCATCAGGATTGCATTCATCAAAATTCGAAGAGGCTATGGAATTAATAATTACCAGTTTATATTTTTAACTAAAAATACTTTAAAACTTTCAAAGCGCTGATGTATTTCCGTGTATCTAGGAACATCTTTGTATTAGTTGAATAAATATAACAATAAGATTAATTATCCACTTTTCATAAATCATAATTGACCGTAAGCAACAAAGTACAGACCTGACGGGAACTGTCAATGGAACATTAGAAAAAGACGTAACAGTTTGCCGATACGAAAAGTACGTCTGCATCCTATTTAGAAGAATATTGATTGTCCCGTGAAGAGATATTATGAAAATCCACCTGTTCGAGCTTGTACTTAAAGCAGACTCATTCCAGCGCTTTGTACAGGTTGCGTCTGTCGGCCATATCTTAGGTTCGGATTGTAGTACAACTTTGAAAAAGAAATTTACAACCAAAGTGGCCACGAGAAAAACCTGGATATGATTCATAGAATTGTAGGTTCACCGCTAGAGGTCGTTATCGAATAAAAAAAATTTTAAAAGCCAAAATTTAGAGGAAGAAGCATAACAAAAACAACATTCGTATTCCTTAAAAATTTTTGCGTGTATTTAATATTGCAAGTTTTAGTCAAATAGGAGGTAGGGGAGAGCGGGAGCTTTGTTATGGAAAAACAACCATGACTCCGATTCTACTTAACCGATCTTTGCAAATTTTGTCTTGATGAAAACAGCTCTTCTCCACCATTGTAATAATTATATTCTCAATTACGCTCAATGAGTGACGTGTCCGTTTAGAGTTATTTAGAAATCTAGTTTTTTTTGAAAAATATTAGATGGAAGTATGTATTCTCAACTATGGATTATAAAAGTAGACAAAATTAGCAGCATAATGGGAAAACCCGCACGTCGATATTTTTTTCTTATCCCGAGATATCTTAAGAAACGCATAAATGTTGGTAATTTCTTGTCAACCTTCAATTAGATTAGTTAGCCTCAACGGAAATAAAAAAATTAAGTCCTGTTAGGAAGGTTTTACACTGGCCTATTTGCAGTGAAAAATATCGTCAATAGTCGTTCTTATTTGCCCACCCGGTACAGTATGTCAAACAATCAGTTCTGAATTTTAATGAGTTTGCGTAGATTGAAATTAGCGACTTGAGCATCAGTTCGGAATTTTACTGAGTTTGCGCCGCTAATTTCAATCTACGCAAACTCAATAAAATTCAGAACTGATTTTCAAGCTTGTTGGAACAAACCTCAATTGAATTCTGAAATAATGTAAGTATACTTTTTTACATTACGTGATTTATCAATTTTGAAAAAATTACGACAGATTTTCTACACAGTTGGGAGTGGACACAATGGCTGTAACCTACTTTAGAGTTTTAGTGTTCGAAATGTCATATGTTAGTCCCAAAGTAAGTAACTGGTCGCTTTATAACTTCCGAATAAAATCTAAATAGCTCTTTCAGAATATAACTTTGTTAGAAAATATTCCCGTTTATTTCAAAGTTGGGATTAACTCCGCAAAATATATTACAAAACCAAAGAGAGATAGAAAAGTTTGTGGGATGTTTTTCCTAAATTTCTGTGTTAAAATGACTGTGGTTTTATACTTTGATTGTTCTTAAATGAATATTCTCTCCTTTCTAAACATATTTTATATAATTCTCATTATGTCCGCCCTTGAACTGTTTATTCACCCTTATGAACTCAAGTTCGTGAGTTGACAATCGATTTACACTTAAGAATAAATCTTATCTGTTGAATATAAAAAAAAGTTTGATGATTATTTTAAAAATATCTGTGGTACAGGTACACGAATTTATCATAACTAGAATTACAAGTGAAGTCAAAAGTTTAATTCAAGTTGCAGCATATTTACTTGACAAAGTTGAAAGTCGGATGAAAAGAAAAGGAGTCAAAGTGGAAACGAACGATGAAAGCGCATTCGTATTTCCAGCGTTTAAACATAATTTTTCGAGTTTCAATGCACCAGAACCTCATTTTAGACTTGAATAAAATATAATTTACAATGCCCATTGTCTCCAACTTTTTTCGAAAACTTCAAGCTCAACATCTTTCATCATAGCACAAGATGGAAAACTGTTGATGGAAGGACCTCTTTCCAACTTTGTATCCAACGCTACTTAACATGTTCTTTTGTTGGACACGAGCCTTGCATTTCTAAGAGGGAGATTAGAAGTCGCTGAAGTAAAGGGTTTGCATTTAAAAAAATCCAGTTCTCTATGAATACTGGCTCTAACAGTAACACCTATTTATATTACACGAGACACAAACTCGGCATTTCAATGAAGTCGATTTGTATTGATATGTCGGATCTTGATAAGATGATAAGATAAGATAAGATGATAAGTGTCATGGCTACCATGGCCTAACTTTGTTTTAGAGACATTTTTACAAGGATGTATGAATGCTTCTGAATGAACCAATCCCAGCAAATGATGCCACAAGATCCTTTTTGCAGTCCAGGTGCTTAATGTTTAATTGGAAAACCCCAATGAGATGTCAACTTAAGGCTATGGTTCAATAAAACTACCTGCGACACCCTCTCTTGCGAAAGCTTTGGAAGAAAACAACCTCCTATTTAGTATCTTTGGACATCCAAAAAGCATTTGATTGGATTTGGTTCCCTGGACATTTTCAAGCTGACTGAGCTTGGCATTTGAGGCTATCTAATATCACCACCAAATAGTTATCTGGAGGAAATACTACATGAAAATCGGTAGTGCAAAAGTAGGAATATATATCACGCAAAAAGTGTCCGTAATTTCACCTACCTGGTACTCGCTGTTTACCGCTGACTTTCCAGTTAACGCTCTCTATTAACCGCCTTACGCAGATATTTGTTTAGTACAAAAAGCGAGGACATGGAAGCTAATGCTTAATACTTCGAAAACGGAGTATATGATCCATAAGGGAAAATTTTGGAGGAATATATCTAATCAATGAATTGAATATTCAAAATAACTCAATTGAAGCAAAGTTTAGGTGGAACATTCTCGATCTTCCAGTCTATTTAAAAGCACATGCTAGCTGGCAGACAGTCTGAGTCACAGCCATAGAGATACTATAGATAGAGGTAAGAAGCCGTAGGACAGTGTAAGTGAGAATGTCCGTATGAACTCCGGTGAGAGAGGAAGGGACAGACGATAGGTGGTTTTTCCGACTTTGTCTGTGTATACAGATTGCGAAAATTACATCGGAACCCTCGGATCTCACAAGTACGACAGAAAAACAGCTGAGAGAGAGAGAAATAATAATTATGCGTGGTCATTAAGGCGTGTACTTTGTTTCACCCAAGGAGTGTAAACTTATTTCCCGAGACTGGCCGAATGATCATTACCCCCATATTTTAACCGCTGTTGCCAGAAGCGCAGATTAATTAGTACAAATGATATTTTTGTTATCGTTGACTTTTTTCGAAGTCATGCACAATAGTTAAAACAAAACACTTTCATCCGGCAGCATTGTCTTTTACAGAGAGAGTTAAAATAGGGCGGCAATGAACATTCCGCCAGCCTCGGGAAATAAGTATACGCCCCTAGGTGAAACAAAGTGATGACCGCGCACAATTATTCTTTCTCTCTCTTTCAAATATCCTTGTTGTACTTGTGTAATCCCAGGCGAGGTTCCGATGTAATTTTCGCAATCTGTATATAGCATATTCGCTATTAGAGAAAGAGAGCCTAAACCTCCTACTTTCTGTCTCTCTCTTACTTGCTAATGAGTTAGGTATGTGTTGGCTTGTTGCATCTATCTGTAATATCTCTATGGTCACAACTGAAGCCGCAACATCATGTTCCCACTGTCCGTTTCCATAGGCTGCAAAATGTGGACACGCCAGAAAAAAATTAAGAAGAATGCGAGTGGGATTGAAAGAGATTGGAAATAAGAATGAAAGGAATATGTGAGAGTGTATATAGGACATTAGGTTTTTGCGAAGGAAATCATACTAGTTGAGATGAAATCATTAGTATCATGTTCTCTGGACCACTGAAGGCGTTTTACAGTTTCTTTCACTTTTCTAACCATTTCACTGCCTATTTCTGAAAATGTGATTGTGATTTCGGACAAATATCAGGCGGCTTCTCAATTTTGAATTTTTACACCAATCAATTAACTTTCGGATGATCGTAGTATAGTATAGTATAGTGCAAACTTTTTTTCATAATTTACCAACACCATAATCACCATCAAAAATGTTTGAAAACATTTTCTCACATTATGATCATATTATTTGTGTTGGTGATTTTAATATCAACATGTTGGACTTGGATAACGCATTAACGATACAATTTACTGATATATTAGAGATGTTTAACCTTATACAACTGATAAAAGTACCTACTCGTGGTCTATCTCTCCTTGATTTGTTCATTACAAATTTTGATGTTGATATATGCACAGAGTGGGTGAGCATGGATTTTGTTGCTGATCATGCAGGGATTAACTGTAATATTGCTCTTAATTCGGAATCACCAGACATTCCTAAAATTAGATATAGACCTTTGAATCAAATTGTGTACAATGAATTTCAGCTAGATCTTCAATCTCTTGGATGGCATCACATTTATACCACAGATGACATTGATGAGAAAATAATTATCTTACATAGATATATAATTCAAACTTTAAACTTGCATGCTCCATTAAAAACAGTTAAGGTCAAGCGGAATTGTTACGCCCCTTGGATAACCCCAACTATTAAAATTATGCAAAAGTTGAGAAATAAAGCATTAAATAAATTTCGTCACACAAAACTGCCTCAACATTGGGAATACTACAAACAATTGCGAAATTATACGAACACGGCAATACATGCTGAAAAACGTGCATACCTCAATCACAAATTCCAAAACTGCAGCAATAAAGAAAAATGGAAAGAGCTTAAAAAATTGAATATATCTAAAAGTAACCATAGTGAAATCCCTGCACATTTACAATCAGTGAACGACTTAAATACTTATTTTACCAACTCTGCAATTAAGTTGCCCCCTAGTAATGAACTATTAGATTATTATCACAACAGTAAAAAGGGCAATATTTCTGATGATTTTCACTTTAATTTTATTCTAGATGATGACATCACCAACATAATAATGGGCATGAAGTCTAAAGCTTTTGGTCATGACAATTTAAATATTGACATCATTAAGTTATGTTGCCCATTTATTGTACCCTATGTTAGACATATAATTAATACTTGTCTAGAATGTAGTTATTTCCCTTCCGCCTGGAAAATCGCAGTAGTAACACCTTTGGCAAAAATTAACAAACCTAAAACTTACAGTGACTTGAGATCAATAAACATTTTGCCAGTTTTGTCAAAAATCTTGGAAAAAGTTATGGAAAAACAAATTAGAGCATTTACTAATTACTACAATGTGTTACCTGATAATCAATCTGGATTTAGATCAGGATTTAGTTGTGCCAGTGCACTTTCACATGTAACCGACGACCTGATACGGGCTGCTGATGAAAATAAGATATCAGTTATGATTTTGCTGGATTATACCAAAGCTTTTGATATGATTGATCACAGTATCCTATTAGCTATCTTAAAGTTTATCAATTTTAGTGATGCTGCTTGGGCACTCTTAGAATCCTATCCAAGCAATAGAAGTCAGACAGTTAAAATCTGTAATAAACAATCTAATTCATTAGAATTAAAATTTGGTGTCCCCCAAGGCAGTATACTAGGACCCTTACTATTCACTATTTATACATCTAATTTCATGTCCTGTCTTCACTACATGAATTATCACTATTACGCAGATGATACTCAGTTGTACTATTCCTTTGATTACGAAGATCTTCTGGAAGCCTCTCATAAAATAAATAGAGATCTCAATGATATTTTGAAAATATCAGAAAAACACTGCCTGAAAATTAATCCCAGTAAATCAGCTGTTCTATATTTCTGTGGTGAAGAGTATCGTCAAACTATAGTGAATAATATTTCGCTTGAAATTAATGGAACTGATATTCCGGTTAAAAGATACTGCAAAATTCTAGGCCTAATAATTGATACGAAATTTCGGTTTAGAGAACACATTACAGCAAAATTACAAAGCGCCTACGCCTCATTAAAATTAATCTATCCTCAGAGACATATACTATCTACCGAAACCAAAAAAAATGTATGTGATGCTTTAGTTCTCTCTCATTTAAATCATTGTGACACAGTATATGGCCCATGTCTTGATGCTAAAGATCGTCAACGAATACAAAAGATACAAAATTCTTGTATTAGACTGATTTATGGAATAAGAAAATTTCAAAAAATTTCGCACAAATTTAAAGAATTAAAATGGCTAAACATGTTTAATCGTAGAAACTTACATTTAGCAGTTTTTTATCATAAAATATATACCACAAAAACGCCGGCTTATTTACATACTAAACTCACTTTCAGAACAGATATCCACAATTTGAATGTGAGGAAGAAAACAATTCTTCGTATTCCACGTTTTTACAAGTCTATTTTCAAACGTTCGTTTTCATATGGCATAGCAGTCCACATCAATAAAATACATGCTCTAAATCCATTATATCTTCGATGTTCGGCTTTGACATTTAAACAAAAATACAAAAACTATCTCTTTGATTTGCAGAAATAAATACCCCTTCCTTAATCCCTTCTTGCTTACATCACCCTCTCTTTCCTCTTGTTATATCTTAATATTTTTATGTAGATATATTATTTTAATTACTCCTCGTTTAAAATTTGTCATTTTCTTGTTGATATGTATTGTTCAATCAGTGTTGGTTTTATATTTTATTAAGTATTTCATATATACTGGCATTGGTGGAAGAGCAGGAAAGGACTACTCGTCTGAACCTGAACCAATCTAGCCATTTATCCACATCAGTTGGAAACATTCAAAAAATTGTCGCTATTTTGTAATGATCATCCTATACTATATTGTGTTTATGTTATATACTTATGTGGATAATAAATGTATTATTATTATTATTATTAAAAAAAATTATTCAAATTATGCTGCCAGGCTATAAATCTTTTCCTTCTTCACGCACCTGTTGACAATGAAATATTATTTCTCCACCACATGTACCGTTAAATACATGGTAATTTGTAGTGACGACCTTTAAATTAGGTGTCTATTGATTAAACTACATGGTTTCAAGTTCATATTTATTTCATTTTTGGGATTATCGCACTTGATTTATCTGTTACGAAATCACGCACAATGCTATTATTTTTAAATCATAAACATAATATAAATTAATCTTATAGAAAGATACCTGATGGTTTCACGTGAGTTCAATTGAGCGAAGTAGTAGGACAGTAAAATATTTTTGGAAAGTAGTGTATAAAATATTTTTTCTTCAAGCGTATGATAATATTTATATTATTTTCGACAACACAGATCGTGGAAATAACCTATTCTTTTACTAGTAAACGCTCATTATTGTACTAGTCTTATTATGTGCGTTGTATCCAAAACTGTCATTTATGCACCTAAAATAAAAAACATCTCTAGTCACTCTTGTCTCATAAGGCAAGATGATGCTCAGAAAACTCAAATGAATAATTCATTCAAATATAAAATATGCAGGATTCTGCATACATGGTAACAGATAATCATCTTTTTCTACATTCATGCAAAAAACAATACTTTTGTGAACTACATTTAATGGAAAAAGTGGTACTTTATTGCACTAGTGCAATAATAGTTATTTACGTAATTAGTGGGATATGGACATTATTAACGCACGCATGTGAAGTTTGCAAGACGAGGCCGTAGGCCGAGTCGTGTAATCACATAAGTGCGTTAATAATTCCTATCACACGTGTTACGTACAAAATTTTATCTACAACTGTTTATTAGTATTATCAACAGTCCCTATATTATAAAATTTAAAAAAAATTCCAATCCAACGTATTTTTAATAATATTGACTGCAAATATAAGGAACTGTGTATCATATTTTGTGACCATATCATCAAAGACAAAAAAAAGGATGTGGGAATAAAATAAATTAGTTATGTCATCAAATTTTCAAATTTGAATGAACAAAAATCTATAAAAATGAGTTCAAGCGAAGACAATCTCCTTTCGGAAATTGAAAATGCAGCTTCCAGTGTTATTTTAAATATTCAATTCTGGTATTAATATGTTTCTAGATTCTCATTACCGCACTAGTGCGGTAATGTAATCAAAAACGCACTAGTGCGGTAATATACGTCATTATGACACTAAAAATAGTGTCAAATCGTACTCGTTACATGACAGTTGTAGATAAAATATTTTATTGCACTCATCTGTCATTCTTGTGTCAGTTTTGTGATGATTAATTACAAAAATAAACATTTAAATTAAATAAAAATCCATAGCAAGTATCTGATCCTGCTTTAATACAACAATAAAATATGTATATCTTACTACTTAGTCTCAACGAGTTACAATTATTGCAAAAATCTTTAATTATTTAAAATTCAAATGGTCAAGGCGGAAACCAGCTATGATTGAGTACTGACAAGGTGGAGGCCATAAAGATACAAAAAAAGAAGAACGGGTCGAGTTTAATTAGGTTATTATAGGTTAGGTTCTTAACATATTTATATATATTCTAATTTTCCAGTTTTTGCATGAATTTAGAAAAAAATTTGTATGCAACTCTTGCAAAACGTGTTTTTTGCACTTGTTGCATAAATAACTATTATGTTGCTGCTTGGAAATAAAAACAAGTAACGTGAAGTTTGTCAACTGTCCTACGCAGGCCATTGGCTGCTTGATGGCGACAATCATTTCATTATCCCTATTTGAGGTTGTGTATGCAGCAATCACTTACTGTCGAATATTTTTTATTTTCAAATATTTTAAGACGTTGAGCTAAGTTATCTGTGAGAGTTGTGTTTTATTTTATTGTGCATTTTGTATTATGAAAGTTATAATAAGAGCTGTATAGTAGGTACTATAACAAACTGTACAATAAATGTAAATATTAACAACAATTAATTTGTGTTCAAGAATATCGTTATAAATTAGATGTTTCTTTTATTTCTTTCATTACAACTTTATCAATATAAAAATTAAAACCATACCTTGTTTCATTTTATTGTAATAATCAATTTGTAACATTACCGCACGCTACAGCAGTGCGGTAAGAATATTTTCTAATAGTCTAGCAGCTGCCCACTATTCTGAAAGGTTGAGCTTTGCGCATGAAAAACAGATCAAAATAGTGTCACTTTTCCCACGATCGAAAAAAAAATTTTTTAATAAACAATACCAAGACACCGTATATTTTCGAGGGAAATCTCTTATCACAATATATTATCCTATTTATATTGAAAAAAAGTTTCCAACCCCAATCACAAAAAGTCGCAAACTTTCAGGGGCCATTAAACTCTCACAATTTTGTTTCAACTATTAAATCGCAATTATGGTACCATTTTGTTTAATACACAAAGCAGTCCCCATTCAAGCTTGGTTGCATTTGTTCGAGAGTTTTAGAGTGGCAGCAGCATACCAGATAACTTCGAATCCAATTTATTCCCAAAGCACACATACTGCTAATCAGACTTTTTGTTTTAGTTTTAAGGGTAAAAATTGACGTACTCAACCACCAAAATAAAGTTGTTCACATGTAACGCCGAACATTATATTCACTTTAGGACGTGAATTTTTGTTCTGTTTTTGAATAATTATACAATACGTAAATAAAGTAACGCATGAATTCATTATTAGCTGAATAATCTTCACAACTGAGCGCACAATCGCTTGCTCAACGCTACAGTGGGAACCAGGTGGTAGGAGAAGGCAAGGAATAGCTAGATCCAAGTGACTGAAGGTAGTGGAGGAGTACTTGAGGAGGATAGGAATCGTTGGATGGAAGGAAAAAGCGAGGCATATGATTCTATAGAAAAAAATAAGCGATAAAATAATGAACTGTAGGGGATTGATCCACTCTAGAATACGGATCTAAAAAGCATTCATGCGTCGCAACCCCACAAGGGGTGTCTAGCCACTTTATATATAATCTTTCCAACTCACTAATATTGGGAGCTATTTCATTATATTAAAAGTCACTTCAAAATAGTACACTCGGCATGAGTCCTCTCCTTAAGTGTGGTCCCACTCCATACTTGTGTTCCAATAGTTATGCTTGAGGTTTGTCAGAATACCTTTTAGTCCTGTGGGGTATGCAGGGATCCTACCACGGTGGAACTGAAGTACTTGAGTTATGGCTAGGGTCAGGAATGAACTTTACAGGGCACCTAGGCTAGAGAGACGGTCACAGAAATTGTAAGGGTGCTGCCAAATGTAGGAGGGTTGTCGGAGTGCAAAAGAATATTGTTATGGAAGGTGGTGAATAAATATAGGGGGGAATATAGAGGAATGTTGCAGCGCGTGGTGTCGGGCTTACCGAACGATATTGGACGTAGCATTTCAGGTGAATGCAGGAGTACCTCGTATAGATTTGCTGATCAAGAAAAGGGTGAACGAACATAGGAGAGGAAGGGAACAAAGAAAACAGATGAGGAGATGATTTAAAGATAGATAATAAGGTGGGAAGAAGAAAAAGTGAAGGGAGAGTAAACAAGAGGCCTGATTAAAGATCTTAGGAGTTGGTTGCAATGTAAGCACATAAAGATGAATAATTAATTCATAAGTGTCGGGACACGGATCGTTCCGATCGTATACCAAAGAAATAGAGCAATCAGAGAAGGATGAGAGCATATTATTGTAAGGAGGTTACATGCATACGATGAGATTTACCAAGGAAAGAGGCGGAGAAAAAAGTAGGATGGAAGCTGGGAAAAGATAATTTTATCAGGACAATGGTGGAAATAAAGGAAAGCTGGCAAATAATATCGGGGTACGTGGGAGATGTGATGAAAAAAGGGAAAAGAAGAAAGAGATAGCATCAAGACACGGTGAGAGAATTACAGGAGATATTTCCGTTTTTGATGGTATACCCCAGGGGTGGTTCTAGGAAAGGAAAGCGGCAATAAGGAGAAAGGGGTTGTTTGGTAGGGGACAATGCGGCGGTAACTCCACTCGTTGGGCGACCGAGTGGGATTGGCACTCGATTGGGGAGAGTCCCACACTCCCGGGGAAAGGCAGAACGAGTACCCGGGCCTGTGAACAGGTTTCCACCTATCAAAACAAAAAATAAACAAAAAAGGGTTAATTTCAATGGGAATTGGTGAGAAGGAACCATCACACACAACATTAATAATAATAATATATTTATCGACCAAGATTAACAAAAAATAATAAACTGAATATTACAATAATATAATTTTAGTAAAAAAGACTACTGCTCAGTAAAACTGTTCTTCCTCAAAAGCCTTTACAAGGAAAAGGAGAAGGAAAAAAAGAATCTTACGTTATAAGGTTACAAAAGTATGGTGTAAGGCTGGATTTCTATATTGGTCATTAAAAATAAGTTTGGTCACTCTTTTTATAAATGGTCCCTTCACATAATCGATATAGCCAAGATAAAAAAAGTCTGAATGATGTAGTAGTTAGGGCACAATCAAACACTCAGCCATCGACAAAATGAATTAATGGAAATAGGATGTGGAAAAGGTGGAAATAAATTGAAGAACTCAAATGAGAATAGTGATAAGAAAGTTAAATCAACCTACGCACATACACATCCATAAAAAATGAACCTCATCCTAATTCAAGCTTTCATTTTGTAATAAATTGTGTTATATCTCTCAAATCTGGATATACATACTATAAACAGTAAATTATAAAAATTGTTCCATAAATTGAAGTAAAATATATGTTTGAAAATTATGCATTCAAATTCTATGAGAATCAAACAAATCTCACTATTCTATCAACCTTTTTGTTAAAAAGCACTCACCAACAAATAGAAATAAAAAGTTCTTTGCTTTTAAACCATCATGTAAGCTAAAACTCACCTTTCGCCTCCAACATCTATTATTTTAATTCTAGCACTCCGCTTTCCACCGACATAAAAGTTTAAACTCATTCCATGGGCTAGAGTTTCCACTTCTCGTCAGGAAAATTTGATAATTATTATATTCAAAGCCAGCTAAATTAGTAACAATTAAAAATACGGAAATGTAGTGAATATTCTAAGCTCAATACTTCACTTCTCTAATTTAGCAAGTTTACATGTTCAATTTTCGTTAAAAGTCCCGAGAAAATATTTCCAGCTTAACCTAAATGAAATATTTCGCAGCTTCCGCATTGTAGCTTATACCATCACACTAATAAGCATAATATTTTAATTGATGCATAATCATAAGTATTAGTGACAAGTGACAGTTCTATCTATCACGGAACATGTTAAATCTGTCAGCATATTCCTAATGCTACAGGAATTTTATGCAAAGAATGAAAATGAATAATACTGGATTAAGCGTGCAGAGCAGCACCATAACGGATGATAAAAAAAGTACCAAGTATTTCAATAAGTTTGTTTTTCGTTAAGTTTGGGGTTAATCTTTGTAATTCTTTGAAGATAAAATAATACTATACATGATATACTCAACTAATGTTCAAAAATTGGTAACTTACTTTGTGAGAATGTTGGACTTGATATACACAGGCTGAAACAATTCAGAAAACAGTTGTCCGGTACTCAATTAGGTATTATATTTATATATTTTTGGACAAAATACTGATTTTCGACAGAGCTTTACAATTTTCACCCCATTTTTTTTATTAAGTCAAAGTGTGATTGAATACAGTATTAGGAATTGAAATAATTTCGATATCAAGTAGGTAATGAAAGTATCAAGTCCACAGTAAGAATCAAACATGGAGTCCAATTTACTTTTAATTTACCAAAATTGAATTATCTTTTATCTTATTGCACTTTATTTCAATGTAATAATACATTTTTTGATTGAATAAAAAAACTGCAGCTCTAGCTTTAGTAGTTTTTAGGTAAAACGTGTAAACACCTTAGAAATGCACGTCTGCGAAATTGAAAACATGTAACTCGAAACAAATATATTACCTAATGCACTAGTTATAAGGAATAGCTATTTGTATTACTAGGGAGGAAAGTGCCACTTCTCCTCCCGCAAGATGTAGTTTACTGCCCGATGCGAAGCGGAGGGCAGTAAACATCCAAGGGAGGAAAAGGCACTTACTCCCATGTGATACATACATACATGTGATACATATGATTTTTCCTCCTACCCACCTTTTTTTGAAAATTTATTCACGACACAAATAGGTAACGAATATAATTAAGAACAAAAGAATTATTTATTAAACAAATTTGTCAATATATGTTATACAATTAAGTACATAGTATTGTTTAACTATGTTCTAGAATTATTTATGTTGATATTGAATGTGCAGTTTTGAGCAGCACTTATATGAACACCATTGGAAGAAGATAGGGTTTGAGCAGGAGCTTTAGTAATTGAAATATGTTCTAAAAATTATGCAAACAATATGAATAAAATGAATTCACAAGATCCATCGTTTACAACTTAATTGAAATGAGGAGGAGGGAAATTACTTTCCTCCCTGATTTGAGCAGGAAAAAATGTTTTTTTCATAGACCGAATAATAAATTTCATAATTTATTCGTATATTTGTTTTTCATTCACATAAAAGCATTTCAATTTTACTTATTTCTTCTTCAATTTATGTTTTCTACTATTGGTTTTGATAGAAGTAGCTTTTACGTTATTTTTTTTACGGATATTCAAAGGTTATTTACTCGAAATTGTCCTAAGGCTTTTTCCTTCCAATATCATATCGCTGCTGATACCGCGAAGCGGGTTTGATCCCCAAAAGAGTGATTCAGTCTCTCCTTTGCTAGTTTATCTGCAATTCAACTTCTTCCATTACATTGTATCCCGGAACCCACATTTGGTTAACTATGCTAATATTGCCAGATTAATCACGCTTTTTTAAGCATTTTTACACCAATTTAGTTATTATTATTATTATAATTATACAATAACTTAACGCTGTTATATCTTCCTGACTTTTTTTCGTAGATATTACTTTGACACATGCAACTTTATGCTGAAATATTTAAAATATGCTTTGTTCTATAAAAAATATGGTGCCGTTGTCATCTTGACCATATTTTGACGTCTACAATATAAAGGGGAATGTGGAAAGGGGAGGTTATAATAGTTATTTTATCACTTTGTGAAGTTGATAATTATCCCTTCTTCCAGCCAAGTGATAAGCTGAAGTTCCCTATTAGTGGTTAATAACTTTTTCTATCATTAACCTAGGTCAATAATGGACTAATTCGAATATTTTGAGAATATAGAGATAGTAATTCAATAAAAACCTATGTAACATAAATTTGAATACCCAGGAGATTGTCTTTGACGTATTCGCTGCTTGGAATTACGTTTCAAGATATAATTATTTAAATTTAAATGCTATTAGCTTAAAACTCAGTCAGTCGCTCAGTCAAAAATGTTTGATGACTTAAGGAGTACACTGCGCGTCATATAAAACTGGTACAACTATTATAATCAAAAATAGTGTTTTTGTAGTTGTGTGAATTGATTTTTTAAAAATTGTCGATGCTAAACCAGCTGTTATGGTATAATTTCTAGGGCAGTGATGCCAACTCAACAAAAATGCTAGTAGATGTAATGATGGAATTGAATTTTGTAAGCAATAAAGCAAATTGGAAAAATCAAAATCTATCATATCTTTTATACACAAACAGTAACTAGCTTAAATTTAGAAATAGTGTGATATTGTGATAAAAACAAAAATATCAATTGATACAAGTTCGAATATTTTCTTAAATAAAATTTAATGGTTGGTTTATTTTATTAGATGACTGACACAAAAAAGGTAAGACAAGTTTTAACTGATTGTTTATAGAAAAATCCCTTCAATACTGAAAGACATGCAATAGATACAGAGAACGAATGCTTCAGTAACAACAGAATTGGAAAAATTAAAAAGCCTGATTCAAAGAATTGTGCATTTTTAGCCATAAAATTTAAAAAGTAACAACAAAATTTTAATAGAATAGTTCACAGTTTCAGATTTGAACACGAGATCCATGTACAGTATCCGCCAAAATAAACAGTACCGAAAATAAAAATAAAAATTAATTTTTAATTTTTGTAATCTAAGTGTTCAAAATGTTCACCAGTTCGACGCAAACAAGCTTCATATCGATTTTGTAAGTCAATAAACATATTTATAAAAAGTGGTTGATGTAACTGCCGAAAAATATTTTGTATTCTTTCCCGTAGTTCGGCAATATTCGCCGGCGGATTTTCCGAGTGAAATATTTTGTCTTTCATTATGCCCCAAATGTATGCGTCAAGTGGCGTCAGATCAGGTGAATGAGAAGAATATTCGAAGTCTGTTCCTCGAGAAATTATTCTATTATCAAAATGCTGACGGAGTAAGTCTAAGGTGCGCACAGCTGTATGGCTCGTTCACCATCTTGTTGGAACCATTGTATGCGAAACTGTAGATTTCGTGCACTGCAAAAGTTATTCAGATCTCTCACAAAAGGTATAATAATTTTCTCTATATAACGCTCTTGGTTGACAGTAACTGGAATCTGATTATCATCTTCAACGAAATAAGGACCAATCATTCCATGACCATATACCGCGCACCAAACGGTAACTCGAAGACTGTGGAGTGGTTTCTCTACAATGACATCAGGACGTTCAAATCCAAGGAATCTGGTTGTTTGTCGATTAATATAGCCGCTAAGATGAACGTGACTCTCGTCTGAAAACCATATGTTTTTTTTAAATTCGTAAATTAAACTCAACATGCGACCACAGTAAATTTCTATTGCACGTTTGTCCGCAGCATTTAGTCGTTGTCCAACTTGAATACGGTATGGATAACCACCAATTGATTTGAACATGCGACGTAAAGACGTTTCACTGATGTTGAGTTTACACGCAGTTCTTACAAGACTTCTTTGAGGTGATTGCACAACTTGGTTAAAAACACGACCTTCATTTTCATTAGTGCATACTGTTTTTCGACGACCTGAAGAACCTTTACGTTGACACAATACACTACCGTGTGACGAAATTTTTGAACAACAGCTAACATCACACTTTTACTAGGAGCTGCTTTATTAAATTTTTGTTGATATTTTATTGACACCTGTTCTAAGCTTGGACCATCATTACGACCTTTTCCGTATGAACGAAAATAATGCTCTACGAAAAAAACTTTTTCTTCCGTTGTCAGAACCATTTTTAAATCAAATTTAACTGCAGCGTAGGTACTATTAATATATCAACTAATGAGAATTAAGCCAAATATAACAAATCCATATTACATAAACTCCACAGCACTCTCTGTTTCAGTACTGTTTATTTTGGCAGATACCGTAATTCAGAATTAAAACATTTCAAATAAATGAACTAACAAATTGATCAAAGATGCTTCTTCTTGCTTCTCTATTAGGCGAGCGGCAACCACCCCTAAAATGACATGGTAGTGACCAGATCACTTCTAATCGCTAAAAACCATGTTACTTTTTGTTTTCGAGGGTGCTGAATACGAATATGACGTTTGTTTTTCTCTAAAATTGGGGGAACATAGTTAAAATCTGAAATGAAGTGAAAAATGAGACAAAATTTTTTTCGCGAATATCGAACTTCAACTCGCTGCCATTCTTGGAATAATCAATATTTTTCCATAAAAATTTCATCACACATTTTTGAACTCATTTGCAAGGCAGTAAAACATACCCGAAATTTTTAAAGCAATTTCCCACCGCTCGGGAAATTTTGGAAAATTTTTTACCACTCTTTCTTACTTTGTACATACTTTTGCAAAAGTTGAGTGACGAGGTTTTTAATTTTAAATTTCTACATATGTAGTCTCCAAGTGCAATAGACAAGGAAGTTTTTCAGAAAATTTCAAATTTTTATTTGCAAAAATAACAATTATACAGCGTCTTAAACCTCAGCGTTCTAGTCGCTCGACGCTTGCACTGGGCGCGTTTCTCTTGAATTTCATGCAGTGAGTGAATAATGAATCTAAAATTTTCTAAATATAATTTTTTTTCATAAACAATGATACAAAGAATAATGGTAGAAAACCATGTATAAATATAAAAATGTATTCACTATGTACATTCATCATCAACTACATTTACAATATTAGTACATGAATCTCGGCAACTACATGAATTACAGCATTCAAAACTAGATTTTTTACAAGGGCACACGTCGGTAGAACAAGAAGATTTTTGAGCACAAGAACAGAAGAAATTTTGTAAATATTCCATTGCCGATAATCCATTGTAAAAATCAGGTAACAGATGCCCCTCGCCGATCAACCATATTCTTCCAAGTTTTTTGTGGAAAATGTCGCCTGATTCCATTCATTGATTTGCCAAATGCATCTCAATACGTGTTTTTCCAATGCAGGTTTAGAAGGTGGTAACTTATCAATACATGAATTTTTCAATAAAGTCAAATTATATCTTAGTTAATATCTGTGCGAATAGCTTTAAACTTGTTTTCCTCTAAAATTGGGGGAACATTGTTAAAATCTACAATTACGTCAAGAAATGACAATTTTTTTTTTTCGAATATTCGAACTTCAACTTGCTGCTTTTCACGGAATAATCAATATTTTTCCTTGAAAATTTAATCACACATTCTAGAACTCATTTGCAAGGCAGTAAAACATACCTGAAATTGCAAATAAAAATTTGAAATTTTCTGAAAAACTTCCTTGTCTATTGCACTTGGAGACCTGCATTGGAAAAACAGATGCATTTGGCAAATCAATGAATGGAATCAGGTGACATTTTCCACGATTTTGACAAAAACCTTGGAAGAATATGGATCGTTGATCGACGAGGGGAATGTGTTACCTGATTTTTACAATGGATTATCGGCAATGGAATATTTACAAACCTTCTTCTGTTCTTGTGCTCAAAAATCTTCTTGTTCTACCGACGTGTGCCCTTGTAAAAAATCTAGTTTGGAATGCTGTGATTTATGTAGTTGCCGAGATTCATGTACTAATATTGTAAATGTAGTTGACGATGAATGTACATAGTGAATACATTTTTATATTTATACTTGGTTTTCTACTATTATTCTTTGTGTCATTGTTTATGAAAAAAAATTATTATTACAGAATTTTAGATTCATTATTCACTCACTGCATGAAATTCAAGAGAAACGCGCCCAGTGCAAGCATCGAGCGACTAGAACGCTGAGGTTTAAGACGCTGTATAATAGTTATTTTTGCAAATAAAAATTTGAAATTCTCTGAAAAACTTCCTTGTCTATTGCACTTGGAGACTACATATGTAGAAATTTAAAATTAAAAACTTCGTCACTCAACTTTTGCAAAAGTATGTACAAAGTAAGAAAGAGTAGTAAAAATTTTTCCAAAATTTCCCGAGCGGTGGAAAATTGCTTTAGAAATTTCGGGTATGTTTCACTGCCTTGCAAATGAGTTCAAAAATGTGTGATAAAATTTTTATGGAAAAATATTGATTATTCCCTGAATGGCAGCGAGTTGAAGTTCGATATTCGCTAAAAAAATTTTTTCTCATTTTTCACTTTATTTTAGATTTTAACAATGTTCCCCCAATTTTAGAGAAAAACAAACGTCATATTCGTATTCAGCACCCTCGAAAACATAAAGTTACATGGTTTTTAGCGATTAGAAGTGATCTGGTCACTTTTTCGTTTTCTAAACGACTTTTTGGGGGTATGCCGCTCGCCTATATAGTTATAAGTGGTCTTCTAGTACCTCTTTTTCTTTTAACAGTTTGATCGTTATAACCCTTTTGTTTAATGTTTTGAATCATGGTTTTGCTTCTAATAAATTCTTGAGCAAGTCATTTAATTAACCATCCTCTATTTAGGAAATCATTCTCATTTTATCAAATTCACTTAAATGGCATCGTGGATAATGAGCTTTGATAAATTTGACACATGTGACTGTTTGTCATTTTGATTAGTTAAGTTTGGTTTACATAGGAAACATAAAGGTGTACCAGTTTTATATGGCGCGGAGTGTACGTTCATAATCTATGGAGCAGAACAGACATTGTTCTTGTCAGTTAGACGACAAGATGAACGCTTCTCGTGTTGCGTTGGTGAGTGCTGTGGTGTATTAGTATAGCTCTTGCACTCAAAGTGTTGTTTTGTGATCTTAATACCGCTGTAATATTTTAGCATTGAGATAGTGTAAATTGTCAATTATTTTCAATTTTTGTCTCAAATTTGGTTAGTAGTGGAAAAAATATATATACACCACGTTATGCTGAAGACATTTATAAGCCTCGCACCTCGCCAAATAGTTTTGGTGCTTGATTAATAATAATAGTTTTCACTACCCTGGTGTATAGTATAATTATTTTCTTCAAACGTTTCTCAAGAACATTAAGTGTCATCATGGTGATATTATTCGGTGGTTTTGACAGGTCAATGACTGACATTTCATTTGAAAGTTCTTAAAACAATTGTAAATGGAGCTGGGTATTTTACATAACGCCCTCTAGTTGCCGAGTGAAATATCGAAAGCGTTGTCTTTTTTTTTCTCTCTGATATTTCTATTTAAGTCTATAATATTATGATATATTGCGCCACCCATCGAAATTATATGGCTTCGAAAACATTTGAAATCAATTTTTTGGTGCAGAAGAATTTAAGTCATTAAATCTCCAGGACATACTGTTTCCCAAACATGGTACCTCGGTACTCTTGTTAAATAAAATGGTACATGTTAAAGTGCTAAAAATTGTACATAGGTGGATATACCATGGGCGGCTCGTGAACTTTTTAAGAGAGGAGGCTGGACATTAAAATATTCAGCAAGTTAATTTAACCTTTGCGCAGCGACCGTACCAGCTACCTACCTCTGTGGCAAAATTAATTGTTGCCCATCAAAAACCAACGTGGAAGTATAGAGTTTCTTATGCTAAAAATCCTTTTTTTGTTCGCATAATTCATTGTGCTAAGTTATCTGAAAGTGTATTGGAAAATTCTATTCTCTATTCTCAATTTGACCTTTAATAGCATCTAAAATTTCATGAAAAAGTTGTTTAAAATGTAGTTTCTTGTCTACAAAATTATATGTTCTCCTCTTTTTACGAGAGAAGCCTCATCAGTTGAAAAATTTTTCAAATAAAATATCAATATGAAATTCTGTATAACGGAAACTTGAAATTTTATCAATGAGATACTTCAAACGCTTTCTTGAATAAATTATACCTATAAGTGAATTTATGTTGTAAAAATTGAAAAATCATCAGTGTGTTCTAAAATTAATTTAAAAGTATCAAGATAAAACTAAATCTAATTATTCCCGCTAATCATCTAAAATAAAAAATAAAACAAGCACGCACGATCCCACGATCGTACTCTGTATTCCGTAATTCGTATTGGTTCGTATATCATCGCAACCGCTAGAAGCTAGCCTCCTGAGATTGTTGCCATTTTCGCTGTTTTTTACGGTATTAGCAATTGGACAGGTAGAGAAAACGGCAACTGTGTTGAGTAGCACATGTTTCGAGAGATATGTTTGTGGAATCTAGCCTCAGGGCACTGTTGTCAGATTTTAAAATGAGTAGTGAGAACGGGGAATTAGTTGTGAAATTTTAGATAATCGGGAAATAAAATGAAGAATAATCGTAAAAATTTTGGTGCTTTTTGCTGGATAAATTGTTGAGGAGGCTGAGCCTCCTTAGCCTCCTTCGAGGAGCCGCCACTGGGATATACCCGACGTTATGACTGAAAAAACTTCTTCACAGAAAATGAAAAATTTTCTATTCGAATTTTCCCAGAAGAAATAATTGATAGAATCATGAAACTCTCAGTTCTAGGTGTAATTTCCCAAGTAGCACATAAAATTGGCTGAAGGTCGGATCTATATCGATTCAATATAGATATATTGGAAATTGACAATTTATGATTGGTCCAACATGATTATATGTCGATTATGCAATATATAGTTAACAATGTTCAACCGATATTGTATTTGGAAGATTAAATCGATATTATGAGCAAACTACATTGGATTAATATTTATATATATTTGGGTGCAATATTCAATCTTAAAATTACATTCAACATTGATGCAATATTGTTATTTGATTATTAATACATATTGTCCGGCAAACAATAATCCAATATAAAAAATGCAGTTTATTTTCAATAATAAGAGTGTGAGGTTGGGTTGATATCGATAGATGTTGATTATACAATATATAACAAACAATATTTTGCCAATATTGTATATAAAAGATTTAATTGATATGATGAAAAAACTATATTGGATCAATATTTATACAATACAATCGGAAACAATATTGAATGTTCTATTTAGAAACATCATTGATAAAAAATTGTTATTTTATCATTTACCTATATTGCCCGACCAACAACTATCCAATATCAAAAATACAGGTTAATCTTGATAACAATAAATTGCGGTTGGTTCAACATTATTAGATGTCGATTATACAATATAGTCAGCAATGTCTCGACGATATTGTATTAAATATATTTCATCGATATAATGAGCAAACTATATATTGGATCAATATTTATATACATTTAGAAACAATAATTTAATGTTCAATTTTGAAACAACATTAGTGAAAAAATTCATATTCTTATCAATACCTACATAATGTTCAATCACCTACTATCCAATATTAAGAATACTGGTTGTTTTCAATAATAATAGTGTGTTGTTGGGTCAACATTATGAGATGTCGATAATACAATACTTAGTTAACAATATCTTCTGATGTTGTCCCTTTTGGTTACCCATATCCATTGTTCCCAATAATAGCAAAAAATATTTAACAATGTTCAACCGATATTGAATTTAAAAGATTTATTCGTTATTATGAACAAGCTATATTGGATCAATAGTACCTAATATAGATTCGGAAAGAATATTCAATGTTAAATCAATATTCAACATTGATAAGATATTGTTATCACCACATCCCGAGTCACCACATCCCGCATGCGCCTGTGAGAACAGTAGAGGAGTGGTAGTGCAGGTGTGCACAATCGCTGTAGTCGTTATTCTCACGTTAACAGTTGAGTATATTTTTGTATTTGTAGTGTATTTTGTGTATTTGCAATTATTTGAGAAGGTAAAGGTGAGATTAATTCAATTAATATTGATAATACTGATTTACCAACATGAATAACGTATTATTTTCTATAGGTATATAAAATAGTGAAGTTACTGACGAGTGAACTTCATAAAGGTGAGTTAAATGTTCGTACCCGGTGAACGTTTCATCAAATTAAACAGTTGTATTCTCATCTTACATTTTGTTTATTTGGCAGGTTTTCCAAAGATTAGAGTATGTTTGCGTCATCGTTGTTTATTGTTTATTGTTTATTTTTGTTCTTTCTCTGTACTTTTATTATGTTTTATTTTTCTAGAAGCAAAAAGAATATACCGTCATGCAAAGATGAAGTAAGGACTCACATAAGCTCAGCATTTGCACAAGCGGAAGATAGAGAAGGTGGACGTCTAGGGCGGAAGAAAAACTAAGATAATGACTTATTAGTAATATAATATTCTGTTCAAGGTATAAGTTAGGGTGAACCGGTAAAACAGTCATCTTTATGTCACAATTAAAAAGAATATTTCTACGTAACTCAAATTTTTTTCATTGGTTGCGAATTTGAATTGGTTGCGTAGATTTCCAATTCCTAGATTCATTTCCAGCTTCATTATGTTAATATTGTTCCAGTTTATTGGAGTTATAGAGGTCAGTAGCATTTTTCATGGAAGCTGCTATTTTCCCCAATTTAAATTTGGTCAATCATTTATTGTGAGTTCCTGTTCGATAAAAATATGACTTCCCTGAAAGTTGAAACTGTACGTTTTTTGGACTTATTATTTGAGCTTGTCGTGTACAATGTTTCCTTCTGTTTTTATTATAAATATTTTGATGTTTTATTAATTAGCATCCCAATCAAGATTTTATTATTTTTTCCACTTTATTTGCCTTTATTTGTTGTCTACTTATTTTCCAAGGAATAAATTCAATCTAATTTAACATCGAGTGTAATAGATCTATGTATTTGTTCAGAAAATATATTTTATTCTATTTATTTTCAAACAAAATGTTCAAAATAAATGTTCAATTTAAATGCCGACTTTTATTACACTCTTTCCTATACATTCCAAAAACGGTGCAATAATTGGTGGAGAACATATTGAATTTATTTGTGTTTCAGAATTTCTTCAAGCTTCCGGCCAACATGGATATACATGAATGTACCAGTTGTATTGCTCCAACAAAGACTACAAACTTTCAGCTGATATTGGTATACAATTGAAAACGCATATAGGACCTTCCTGTGTATTGCAATATCAGTGCAATATAAGAATACCAAGATTCAGCCAATGCTGTACTACTTGTTACAATATTGTTAAATAATGTAGGGTCCATATGTATTTTCCAATATCACATCGATATGGAATACCAAGTTTCAGCCAATGTTGAACTACTTGGTACAACCTTTGACAGTTAATGTAGGGCTTATATGTATATTCCAATATTACGTTAATATAGGATAACGATGTTGGACAGGTTGGTATAACAATAACTATTCAATATAAGGACAATGTTGATGATGCAGTTCTTTACATTGGCGAAGAACCTAATATTTCGTATTGGGCCAATATCACTTATAAATATTGTATGCATATTGAAATACAATGTTGAATCCACATCGCAGAATGTTCACATTTCAAATTGGTCCAATGTAGTATAATTCATATTGTTCCAATTTTTTCACCACATTTTACCAATATTCGGCCAATATTTATGTGCTACTTGGGTTATGTTCCCTCGGGCATTTTCAAATTACTCAAAGCTGGTTTATTTTTGTGCTTTTCTGAAAAAACCCTTAAAAGATGCGAAGGAATAACAATTAAAAACAGCTCGAGTAATGGGAATATTGTTTTCTCTTCTCCAATGTGATAACTGTTTTAGGTTTATCTTTTATTTAATTGGGATCCTTTGTTCAGTATTATACTGGTTATCTCATATTTTTTTTGTGAAAGTTCCTAAAAAATTTCTTTCCACCAGTGAATTTTTAGCGCAATATACTCTATCTAAAGTCATTGTGAAGACATGTAAATAAAGCAAGCCATATTTTTCAAAACTGCTATACGAACATCCTCCTTAATTAGTATACTATCATTTCGTGACGTTCTAAGGAGAATGGCTTGGAAATACTGCCCAAAAAAAACATAACTATTAAACAAATGGAAAACTGAAGTGACCCGACAGCCAAGCAGCACTTTTTTTTATTAGTTTTCTCAACGTCGGTCTATTTCTGCGACTGAGACCAATCACCGACGCCGCAAGTACTCTCCCCCCAACCGGAAATTTTGGCGAACGCACTAGTGTTCCAACCAGTGCTAGCGTTCTTTAACGACTCCAACATCCATAAACTCGGTACCTCGGTTTTACGTTTCCTCCGACAGACAGCATATCTACACAATTTTTCTAAGTGTACTGTTATTCATTTGAGACCATTCAATGAATTCTCCTTTTCTTCAAAACTGTACATGGGCTATCGGTGCACTTATAACTAAGGTTAAAGAATCTTCTTTCAACATTATTAATATCAACAATGTCGAATATTTTAATATTTCAAACCAATTCCACTGTCTATAGGAAAGCAATTTTCCCCAAATTGCCCTAATAAAAATTCCAAAAGCAATAGATTTATTTTATAAAGCAAAATTAAATATTTAAAACACGTCTTATAGCAAGCGGAAAAATCAATGCCTGTACAAATTTTCACGTACAGTTTCTTTTCAAGACATCGTAGAATAGCAAAGCTGCAATTCTAGCTAGTACAATTTTAATAAAGTTAACATCCAAGTAAAAGAGTTGACTCGATAAAGTTGGGAAAACTAATTTGGAAAAGTTTCCAAAAGCTCCATATATACTTTTATCAAGCAGAACAACAGATAACTGTAAAAGTTGATTAATCATGATTAAAATTTCAGAGGTAACGTTATTGTGAGTACGCTGTATTTTTTTTAATACCAGAATTGGCCATGAAACGCTCATGACACAGATCCAAAATCGGTAGCAAACTAACACCACCTCAAATGGACACAAGGACACCTCCATACCAAGAGTTTACTGAATAAGGTAGGAGCTCTCGTCCAAGCTGTTAAGACTGGGTAAGAGAAATTTGGAGACAATTACTGACCTGGTGACTGAATACTGTACTCTGAGAAGGCATCCACACAGGATGGGCAAAGTTAGTGAGCCTAGTGCAAAAAATGTGAACTCTACGATGAAACATCTACTCAAATACAGCCATCACAACTACTGAAGATCCTTCCAGTTTAAGTGGTGATCTATATAGAAGACACGAAGCTTCTGGAATGGAAGTAGGTAGATAACATGGGTAATGGTGCAAAGATTCAGCTCAAGTACCTGGGCTGTTGAGCCCAACCCAAACTTATGAACTGTTTAAAAACTCTCCTGAAAAAGAAGACATCACAAACTATCTTCCTGGTCATCATTTCACAAGTGAAAAGAAACAATTAAAAGCGGATAATTGTTGGTACACAGATTGTTCAAAACCACTCTAAAGTTCCGATATTGACTTTGTCTCAGGTAGGTAGCTTCTCTGGACCTAAAACTTCCTTTGACTGCACCTAGACTGGCTGAAAACTCAAAACTTGTGTCAAAATCCACCAGGATCATAACAGGAATGACAAACATACGAATAGGTAATTGTCACCAGAGCACTATGCTCTACTTTTTTGTAACTCTTATCGCTAGACTTAAAATATTATAAACCAAACAAACTTATGTACTTTTTCGATAGCTACCAACTTCATCCAATCCAATATTTTATTCAGTTTCTTCTGCACCCTTCATGCTATTTGTACAAATTCAGGAATTTGAAGCACATTAATTTTTTTCAATAAAACCATTTATTCGTCTCGTCGTGTTTACATGCAATTTATAATCCCGACCTCCTTATTTTCATAAGAATACATAAATTAAGATAACTCATGTTGTTGATTAAAAACGCATTTATGCGCCATTTCACTCGCTAGCAGACAAGTTTTTGTTGAGAAAATTGTGCTCACTAACCTGCGTCTACTTGCAAAAGAAGTCACATTATAAAAGTAACGTACAGAGTTGGGTTGAAAGAATTTTATAAGAATATGAATAATTTATAATGGGATATAAATAAGATGGTGCTAGGTATGCAAAACATTTTTAAAAGATGAAGTAATTGTGATTCTGAACATTTTTTAATAGCGTGCGTCAACAAAATAAATTATAGGGTGGTGAGGATGGATTTAGGTGAGGCTAGGCTCTGTATGAATGGGGTCTTCTCGCTACCTCCACTGCGACCCCCGTTAGGTCTATTATGGTTCACCTCTAAGGATTACAATTCACTTCACAAGCCTGTGTTTCTGACAAAGTCCATGGTTGTATTTGGTGATACTTTTTTTTAAGTTGTTTGGCTTTAAGGTACTAAGACCGAATATATTATACCTTACCCTGCACAAAGCTGGGCATGCTCTGCAGTTTCATCCTCCAAATTACAAAACCGACAGTCCGAGGTCTGAAGTCATCTCCTTCAGGTGGTGATTTAGTCGACAATGTCCTGTAAGCAGTTCCGACAAAATGCGTAAGTTTGTTTCACTGCATTCCAGGATCTGCTTATCTTTTCCTACCCGAAGGGTAGTATGGGAAGTCCTTCGAGTGAGAGATCCCTGGTATGTCTGCCCAGTACGTCTAGGTTTTCCTCTCCACCCAGGTAGCCATGGCTGATCTAGCAGTGCTTTTCGCAATGTAAAAAAATTGTTCAGGTCCGATAAATGGAGTCTCTGATCCCTTTTTGTCAGAGTATCGGCCTTCTGGTTGCCATCCATTCTTGGATGGCAACCCACGGTGAAATGATACTGTTTTCTTTGCCTAGTATTTCAAGGGATTGTAGACAGTAATATATGGTTCATACAACAGCCTTTTTGGTGTGCGTTATCGTTTGTTAACACATTACGTGGAAAGAAATGCAAGAAAAGCCAGGTCTTTGATTAATCCTAATCAAAATATGGCAATAATGAACCGTTCAAATTTATTACAAACGTCAATCCTAATCATTGACTTACTAAAATTTGATTGGTTGATGTTCAGATTAAGCGTAAGCGCGACCTATCAATCGGGAGAAATTTCTTTATTTAAAATAAGCATGCAGATATACCTTTCGTATTGTCAATGTGTCTGACATCTTTTTCTACTGTCCCACTGACAGTTTTTGTCAGGTCTGTACTTTGTTGTTCACGGTCAATTATTATTATGAAAAGTTAAAATGAATATTATTGTTATATTATTGTTAAATTCGAATAATACAAAAATATGCCTAGATACACGGAAAAACATTAGCATTTTGAAAGTTCTCAAGTATTTTCAGTTTAGAAAAAGAGGCTGGTAACTATTGATTTCACAGCCTTGTCGAATTTTGCCGAAGGAGATCCTGATGATTTTATTTGTCAAATTTAGGGTTAGATATGTGTCAAAATGGCAAATAAAATAAACGACATACCCAAAACCCGAATATACGTCACAAACGATGACGCACACCAAAAAGGCTGTTGTATGAACCATACCAACCTGTTTGAGCTCAGTGTTTTAAGAGCAACCTGGCTATCTGACAGGATGTGTGGACATGGTGGACGTACCAACTCAATGAAAGCTATAGGAGAGAACTTCTGTTTTAATTCCCCGCGATTATTTAGTGTTTTTTCTTTAATTTGGAAAAAACGGCTTTCAAACACAAGCTTAAAGAGACGTCTAGTTTCAGATTGGACAGTTGCCTGAAAATATTTGGCAGTATTGCATATCTAAAGTTATATTGAAACATGTTTTTCTCTATGATAAAACGTCATGCAGTGCCTTATTGAATTAGTCTAGTATCGATAGTATTTATTCGATTTTGAGAGAGACGCTAAAACACCAGTCCGGGCCTTGAGAAAACATTAAAAACCCAAGCATAGAGCATTCGAATCTTAAAACCATTATCAAGCAAGCGAACTTTTTGAATAATTTTCGATTTTTATCAAATTCCAGAGATTAATTTCGGCATGGAAAATATGATATGAAGGAGGAGAGCTGTTTTTCTGGTCTACCTTGATTTATGTTGATTTATTCCAAATTTCAAGTCCATTAATATTAATTTGTGCATGGAGATTCTACTTTATATAGTAAAATATACGTACTGAGGCGTACTGAATGTTCATTTCTTGGGGATTTGTTATAATTAATCTGATGCTTTTTGTATTTCAAACTACTTTATTGTAATTTTTTTCCTATTAAGCTTTACTTACAATACATGTATTCACGTCCACCCAATGTATTCAAAACCCGCAACGATTCGCCTCTATATCATCTGTATCACAATTCGGAATCACCGCAATTTGAAATTGCATTACTTCGTTCCATGTCGTATGGAATGGTACAATACCGGAGAAATTACGTTGGGGCGATGACAGCACTCCGCCTTTATGATAACGCTTTAATGGAGCGTTGCAAAGGAACTAACTATTACGTAAAATTGACAACAAAAGTAAATAATTTCATTCGATTTTGTAGACAAGCGGAGTTTATATATAGGAATTCAGTGGTTTCGTTTGGAATTTGGTAGTTTATCTTGAAAACCTTTTTTTATCTGTAGCTATTGGTTTTGGGAGGAAAATTGAAGAATACATTTTTTTTAATAAAATAAGGATTTCAAGTTCAATTTTATTTCATGAAACTTCATCTCGAAAACAAGTTTTGATATAAAATAAAGTGAGGGTTGCTAATGTCATGTATCTTTATTCTAATTGAAGATCTATTACAACCTTTTTTCCACTTGGTTCATGAGAAAAGTCTCAAGAGAGACAGAAAAAGTAAGAAAAGTAAGTTTCCTCGAATAATTTCGAAAATTCCACACATGCGATTTTTAACCAATCAGTATTCTAGACAAATCACAATCGCAACGGATAAATTTAAGTGGGTACTCAAATTATACTGGATTTTTTTTGACGTTTATGATGACAGAATATTTTTTTTCTACAAACGTGTTAAAAATGCCATTTTTAGCACTCCATAGAAGCCTTAAAAATGTCACTTTAAGACACTGAGTGCCTTAAAATGTTTCTTCTACTAGCGTGCGGAAAGTGAATCTTTTCCGCACTAAAAAGCGTGCGGAAAGAGTCACTTTTCCGCACTAGTGCGGAAAGTAAATTTGTAGAGTTTTTGTGGAGTATACTGAAATTTGAATATTTAAAATATGTATTTCTATGGTTGTAGTTTACCAAATGAATGAAAAGTTAAAAAAATTTTAGAAATCTGCAATAATTTTTTGATGAAAAAAAATTATTTTTTTTCAAAAATTTTTCATGTTTCTGATAAAAGCCTTATCAAATGGGTGCCAAATAATAATAATTAAATTGCTGATATGTATTTAATAATAAATGTTTCTCTATGTTAACTTTTGGGTTTTTTTCCGGATGCTAGTAGAAAAAATAGTGTACCTAACACGTGCGTAAAGAGACTTTTCCGCACGCGATTGCTGGCCGAACTCCGCTAGCGTCGTTCGGCCATCTGCAATAGCGTGCGGAAAAGTATCACTTTCCGCACTAGTTAGGTAGGTTAGGTAAACTACTATATGGCACTGCTGGTAAAAGTGAATTGTCAAATTTTGAAAGCAAACGTCAAAATATTTAGATTTTATTCATTAACATTAATATTAATAGTAAAATTTGTGCAATTTGACAAATTAATTTCCTGCACTGCTGTTTTACCATTTTCCGTGGATAAAACTACGTTTTAAATAAAACTAACAAACGTCTGACAGATGCATCAAAACATTCGTAAACAATTAAATCAACAATGGTTGCTAGGGTACGTAATATACGATGCAATTTAAAATTATCTCAAACTGTATTATTGCATTTTTTGAACGTTTGTAGAAAAAATATTGTATGATTACAATCGCTTCGCTCATTCTGCAAACCTTCACATGCGTGCCTTAAAAATGTACTTTTAACACTTATATCATAAATAACTATTTTGGCAATCTACTTTTTATTTGTTCACTTGATGTTCCCTTAACTCTTTGGAAAATTATGATGAATGTTGATATTAAAAAAGTATATTATTGAACGAGCAATAATTTATGATAGCCATTATTCACGATGGGTGACGTTTGCGTCATAAGCCGCAGGCGATGGGCGCAAGTCACCTGAGTAAATATTGTCCATAAATTGCGAGTGAAATACTATAATTTGTGCACGCCCTTTAATTTCTTTTATTAAATAAAAGTCACTAACGATTTGGTATTAGGTATTAACCTCAAAATGTTGTGACAGCTACCTACATAAAATAATTTGACATATATAAAGATGGGCGATACTGTCTAAAGTATCAATACAACGTACCGTTATAAATATATTGTTTTGAAATACTTATTAGGAAATATTGTTATGAAAAGTATCAATGCTAAAAATTACAATATTTTATCGATACGATATATGTATTTCAGAAACAAATTTCTTGAAAATAATACACAGATTCAATAGTTTATTTCATATTGTACCCCCATCTCTAGTCGTAAATTATGAACCATAATACACTCCTGTGTATTAAGAACCATAATTCACGACAGTAGATATATGGGTACCATATACCTTTTGTTAGGAGGTAAAATATTGACTTATTATTAGGTGGTCGTGGACAATAGTATATTATTAAACGAGCAATTTATGATAGCCATAATTCACGATGGGTGACGTTTGCGTCACGAGCCGCAGGCGAGAGGCGCAAGTCACCCAAGTGAATTATGGCCATAAATTTCGAGTAGAATACTATACTTTGTCCACAACACTTGATTTCTTTATTAAATAAAAGTCAGTAACGATTTGGTATTATACTAACCTCAAAATGTTCTGACAGCTACATAAAAATATAATTTGACATATATAGAGATGGGCGATATTGTAGAATGTATCAATACAACGTACCGTTATAAATATATTGTTTTAAAATACTTAATATTAGGAAATATCGTTATGAAAAGTATCAATACTAAAAATTACAATATTTTATCGATACGATATATGTCAGAAACAAATTTCCTGAACAAAATACACAGATTTAATAGTTTATTTCATATTGTAGGTACCCCCATCTCTAGTTCATAATACACTGTAGTGTATTATGGTTCATAATTCACGACAGTTGATATATGGGTACCATATACCTTTTGTTAGGAGGTAAAATATCGGCTTATTATTAGGTGGTCGTGGACAAACGCTATTATTACCTACATACTATGTTTTGCAAGTACTTGATAAAGACGAAAATTGATGTTATAAATAACACATTTTGGTGTGGAATTTTCTTACCGAATACCACACGAGGTCAAATTGAATCTGAAAATTTTTTCTCGCTCATGAATATTTTTAGAAAATTATCCCTCGTCTTTGACTCACGATAATTTTCAAAATATTCATGAGCTGGAAAAAATTTCCGGAGATAATTTGAGCTCTAGTGGTATTACTAGTGATAATACCTGATTATACATAGAATAGCTCTACCAATAAAAATTTCACAAGTGATTATACATAATAATAATAATATTAATAATAATAATAATAATAATTAAGGTCTTTATTAACAAGTTTTTATAGTTACAAAAAAAAAACAATAAAATTAACAGTCGGGCGAGGTTCAAACTACCCACTTGTGACAGCGGGCGTCTGTTCTACCACCTAACCCTTTAATAATAGGTCGATGCTCGCATCTTATATACAATAAAAATAAAAATAAAAAAGTATACTAGGGGAAATAATCAATAAAAGGAACAATGAGGTAAATGAATAACCTGTGGAACAAAAATTAAATAAAAATAAAAGATAAAAAAAAGATTAATTATTAGGATTATCAGTTAAAAATGTATGTAGTTTCAACTTAAATGATTGCAATGATTTGGAAGCTCTAACTGTAACTGGCAAGTTATTATAAATATTTGTAATACTATAACTAAACGAACGCTTGAATAATGCATTATGATACAGCGGAGGAGTGAGTGTACCCTTAAAACGGACATTTAAATTGTGTACATCAGTTCTGAATTTCACTTTCCTGGAAAGGTAAACAGGAGTTTTATTAGAAATGAGTTTATAAAATAAGCACGCGGAATGTAATAATCTTCGTTGCTTCATTTTTAACCACCCCAATTTACCATAGAATTTACTAATGTGATCATACTTCCTCGCTCCATAAATAAACCTCACACAGCTGTTTTGCAATTTTTGTATCCTATCTTCATCAAATTTACATATATGTGAATTGTATAAAACGTCACAGTAATTGAATGTTGATAGAACTAAAGCTTCCGATAGCACTTTTCTTAATTGACTTGTTAACATATGTTTGATTTGATAAAGTAGGCGTAAATTTGTATATGCCTTTTGTAAATTTTTAGATATCTGCTTTGTGAAACGAAGATCTTGGTCTAAAATTATGCCCAGGTTCCTAACTTGTTCCTCTATTTTAATAGGCTGCTTGTCAATTGAAATACTTGAATTCAGCAATTTAGAGGATACCTTTAATCGATCAATTTTTTTCCCAAATAAAATTGCCGTTGACTTAATAGGGTTGAGAGCTAGGCACTGGTCTACAGAAGCTTTATTCAAATTACTAAGATCATAATTAATTGCTGCCATAGCCTGGTCAAACTCTTCTGGATAAAAAGACAGATAAACTTGAGTGTCGTCGGCATAGAAATGTTGTCTACAGGATAAGAAAATTTTGGGAAAATTAGAAATATATAGACTGAAAAACAGAGGGCCCAAAATTGAGCCTTGTGGAACACCTTTGGAATTATATAAAAAAGAAGACAATTTTTCACCATATTCTACTGCTTGTACTCGATGACTGATATAGTCTTGAAGTAATAAAACAGCATCATTTGAAAAATTGTAACATCGTAGTAATGATGTGAAGAGTTCGTGGTTAATGGTATCAAACGCTTTAGTGTAGTCTAATAGTACTAGCATAGTAAGTTTACCTTCATCACTCGATGTATGAATGTCATCAATTATTGATAGTAACGCTGTACAACAACCGTGATCTTTTTTAAAACCTGACTGATTATCTGGAATTAGCTTATACTTTTCTATAAACCTATTCATTTGCAATTGTATTACTTTTTCAAAAATTTTTGACATGGTAGGAAGAATACTGATAGGTCTCAAGTCATTAAGAGATGATGGATTCGACACTTTGGGTAAGGGAATAATTCTAGCTTTTTTCCAAGCTGCAGGAAATATTGAATTGTTCAAACAAAAATTAATCACATGGGTTAAGAATGGTAAAATAAATGGAATGCAAAGGTGAATGGTTAATATATTAATATCATCCAAGCCAGTTGCTTTACTCTTCAATTTAACAATAATGTCTAAGATATCTTTTTCCGTAACAGTTTCAGAAGTAAACGATTGTGGGATACCCAAATTTCTATCCTTATAGAGCGATAAAGCATCACAATTGGGTTGAATATCCGGTACACATGAAAGGAAATGTTGATTCAAAAATTCAGGGTTATTTATGTTATCAGGGAGTGGTGGGATACATTTTCTATTGGAAATTAAATCTAATGATTTAGCAGTATTCCACGCCTGTTTAGGTGTAGTTGCATTGAATTTTGACTGGATGAATATTTTTTTCTCATTTTTAACAGCGACATTTGCGGCATTTCTTAAAGTTTTGTATACTAACCAATCAGATTTTAATACAGATTGCGAAAACTACATCGGAATCCTCGGATTACACAAGTACAACAAGGCGCGAAGAGAGAGAAAGAATAATTATGCGCGGTCATCACTTAGTGGTGTATACTTATTTCCCGAGGCTGGCGGAATTTCCATTGCCAACTAGTGAATTCTCTCTGTGAAGAACAATGTTGCCGGATGAAAGTGTTTTATTTTTTCTATTGTGCATGACTTCAAAAAAAAGTCAACGAAAACGAGAGAAAATATTATTTTCACAAATCAATCTGCGCTTTTGGTAACAACGGTTAAAATAGGGGGGAAAGAGCATTCGGCCAGTCTCGGAAAATAAGTATACACCCCTAAGCTGGAACAAAGTACACGCCTTAATGACCGCGCATAATTATTCTTCCTCTCTCTTCCAGCTGTTTTTCTGTCGTACTTGTATAACCCGGCATACTTCCATAAGGATTTTCGCAATCTGTATATAGACTAGCACTACCAATCGAAAATTTTACAATGCCTTTTCCATAGTAACCACTTATCTATGGTACCCACATCGACATCAATATAACACACAAACTAACATTAGCTCGTAGTGACTGAATTTCGTTCGTTTATTACCGGGCGTGACGCCTAGTCCTACCTTCCCCTTGCCCCTTGAGCACATACCGAAAATAGCTTCAAGCCATGGACCACATGGACATTAAATGTTTGACGTTTGTCAGGTTTGACGTTTATTTTTATTAAAAGGTTAAGATTGTGCCGATTTTTTTATCTATGGTGCCGATCATGGTGCCGATTACGATTCAAATTTTACTGAAAATATTTAAATATGCAAAATTATATTATCAATAACATCATAGTCGAAAACTGTTCTTCTAAAAACACAGGAAATTCATTAATAATATCAGATGATAGTTCGGATGATGACATGACATGACAAGTGGCTTTGAGGATCCTATTAAAATTGTGTTCGTTTTGCTTAAAAGTCGTGAAGACTGAGGCGTCACGCACAAATGCTTGAAGTCCAAATAAACGAAAGCAACAATTACCGTAAAATTCTGACGTTTATCAAAAATGAGTCCATTTGGATTGTAATTTCTATTTAATTGTTTATATTTATTCTACAAATGAATCGTATCAAATACAATACGTACTTCAAAATAAATACGGTTATACACCTCAAACTTCTGCATGTCAGAATAATTCTCCCGCTTCACGGTCGGATTATTTAAACTGTCACTCTTTGTAACTGTGCAGCAAGTTATCGATGAATAACCTGATTATTTTGAAGTACTTAGGCCCGGTTTTATAAGCTCGGGTTACCCCTGCCCCGAGAGTTATCCCATTGACCGTCATAGGGATATAACTCTCGGGGCAGGGGTAACCCGAGCTTATAAAACCGGGCCTTATAGTATTCCTACTGATTATTTTATCAAATAAATATTGAATTACCTTGAGAACCATTTTATTTTATTTTTCTTTGAAAATTCCTAGGTTATTATAGCGTGCTAGAGGATATAAACGTTATTAACTTGAGAAAGTTAACGTGTTAACATTGAACGTAAACTGGTGAAAGATAAAATCTAGCATTGTAAATGCAAGACTGCTTATCTGGGTGAACCATTTTATTAGAATCACATACAGAGGTAACGTATTTACCCAGGGAAAAAACTGCATAAAATTTGTGAATTAGAAATGGCGAAAGACATAAAAAAATTAAATAGGTTAAAGCTGCATTACACAGATTCGACATATAATATAAATTAAAGATTTTTCACGAGCAAATTTCAATTGAAAATAAGATTTTTAGCTTTGACTATTATGATACATTTCAAAAGCATGTTCTGAAGGATATCTAGATGATACAGACCCTTTGATGTAGATTTTCGTGGTGGAAAATTAAGTATGTCAAGGTTTCAGGACAAAGCAAAGGGATTATAGGGTAAAGTAGCACGAACACTACGAACAGTTACTGCAGAATCACGCATTTTATTGTTTTAAACGGTACTGACGAACCGCAAAGCTTTATAAACGGATTTAATAGATATTCTCGCTAGGTTTACGGTCTAGGGCATAAATCCTTCACAGTCAAGGTAGCACTATCTATTTATAGAATACAAATCAGATGAGAAGGGGGTAGCCGCGAAAATGATTTTCTATTATAAGTTGGAATATTTTAAGTTTTGGTGAAGCTATTATACAAAGTTGAGCTTTAAGAATCTCTTTCTGAATAGCTTTAGGTTTCTGATATATTTTGACAATAAAAATTCTTCCAATTCATATATAATATGATAAAGCAGTTATTTCAAGAGAAGGTTTCAAAAACTTTAACACAATGGGACATGGAAGATCTTTTGTGTAAACCCTACATCTTTATTTTTAGTACAAATGATCTAGACTTCTTAAAAAGCTAGACTTGTACCCAACCTTGCTCTAAATATACCCGTTATAGGTATTTGAGTACTCGGAGGGCGGACCCTCAAATTTCAGATTAACTTATTCACCGTTCCACATGCATTCTCGCCAATGTACCGGGTGGGCAAATAAGAACCACTGTCGGCCATATCTTAGGTACGGATTGTAGTACAACTTTGAAAAAAAAATTTATAACTTAAGTGGCCACGAGGAAAATCTAGAAATGATTTATAGAAATTGTTGGTCCACAGCGGGTGGGCGTTTTTGAATAAAAAAAAATTTAATAAGTAAAATTTTAGAAAATATGCCTAATTAAGAAGCATAACAAAAACAATCTACGTATTCTCAAAAAATTTTGCGTATATTTAATAATGCAACTTTAAGTCTAACTATTTAAATAAGAGGTGGGGGAGAGTGAGAACTTTGTTATGGAAAAACGACCATAACTCCGATTCTACTTAACCGATCTATGCAAATTTTGTCTTGATGAAAAGAGCTCTTTTCCACCATTATAATGGTTATATTATCAATTCCACCTACTACTACTACTAAGTTTGCAGGCGAGCCTTGTCCTGGACAAACTCAAGCCAAAGTTCCGGCACCATTGCGCCATTCCTGCTACCTAGACATCCATGAAGCCAAGCCCTTCAATAAAGGCCACTACCTTTTCCAATGGATGCCTGCTTGTGTCTCCAGGGGCCATAACAGGGACTCCAAAGATTCGCCTGCGTAGTGCAGCCCAGTGTGGACACTCTAAGACACTCCCTACATAGGGAACTTTCCTATACTCCTAAGTTGTGGAGGTGTTCCATCACACAGCAGTGCTCTGCTAGGAGTACTGTTATCTTCCTTAGCCTAATTCTTGGTAGTTCAGTAGCTGCCTTATAGGCGTGTCCATCAGTTCATACCTTCAGTAAAAGTTTGGATTGTCTAGGACCCTGCAGAGCATTCCAATGAGCGAGGTGCTGATTCCTCAGCCACTCCTTCGTCTCCTTGCGTATTTTTTGTATTGTCAGGCCCATAGTCGGGCCCGGGCAGTAGAAAGGAGCTGCTGCCCATTCCGCAGCCAGTGCATCCGCCATCTCGTTGCCTTGAAAACCAGAGTGGGCTGTAATCCATTCTAGCCGCACCACGTTCCGCCTTGCAATATGAGCAAGTCTTTCTTGACATTCGTTAGCAAGTCCTGAATTGCTGGAATACCATACCAAGGATCACTTCAATCGCAACAGTTGGTGTGAATTCCACCTAATAAGTGACGTGCCCATTAGAGGGCGTTATCTAGATTTTTTCAGAAATATAGTTTTCTTTGGAAAATATTAAATGGAAGCATGCATTTACAACTAAGGGATTGTGGAAGTAGACAAGATAAGCAACATAAAGGCGAAAACCGCACGTCGATATCTTTTTCCTATCTCGAGATATCCTGAGAAACGCGTATATGTTGGGCATTTCTTGTCAACCTGCAATTTGACTTGTTAGCCTCAACGGAAATAAACAAATTGAGTCTTGTTAGAAAGGTCTTACACTCGCCTATCTGGTAACAGACAAAGGGACGGCGACGTCTAAGTACTAGGCTCCGTTTTTCAGCCCCTGGGTACGGAAACTTGGAAAAACCAAACCACACAAAGTGGCTTCGTATTGAAAGTGAGAGATTCTTTATTTGATATTTTTAAAATTCTCTTATCGATTGATTGAATTAAATTTAAGAACAAATCATCTCAATTTGTAACTTAAATTTGGTAAATATTCACGAACTTCGTTTTGGTATTACAGACGAAATAAATATATCACTTCGAGACTGTGAAATGTAACGTTGGGGTGTTACGGCGTTTTCCGAGATTAAATTACTCACAACATAAGCTTTGACAAGACACAAATTATTTCCCCTTGGCTTATTTCACAAAATAACAGAGCCAGGGTGTTTCTTTTGGAGAAATTGGCATAGAATTCCTTTATCATGTGAAATGTAATAAGATTGGGTCAGTGGCCCATAAAATGGACAATTGTAGGAGGCACGAGGTATCCTTTGAAATGAATTCATTATTTGGATGTTGAACTGGAACTCAAACTGGAGGATTTAAAAAATATTCGAGAGATGCTTGATATAGTCAAAAGCGCTAGTGCGGGTCTAAAGGTCACTAACCATATACATAAAATTAAAGGTTACAAAAATGTGGGATTGAACGAATTCCCAATTTTTCTCTAATTCTCGAAAAAATCTATAATATTGATATAATGGGATGACTTTCCCAATAAACACAAATACGCGAAAAGAACGTTGAATTTTTCAAGTAACGCCACCAGCATTCATCGTTGAAAAAACGGCAAAATGTCGTTAGGAAATACGTTTCATTCTGGTTTTACGGTAACGTTGCTTTTATTACGTTGATTCAATGCTATTCCCTCGTTGCAAATATACTCATGATAATGTAATCTCTACTGAAATATAACGTTATAGTTTGGTTTCAAAATAAATCTACCTAACCACGGGCTTTCAACGTTATTTATCCAGTGAGATTCTACTTCACTATAACGGTATCTTTTGGTTTCCATGTAACGTTGGAGAAATAAGAAATTTCAACGTTGATGTTCGATTTCCAGGGACCATAAAAGATACTGAAATAACAAATATAAGCTACATATTTTGAATACTCGAACCCGGGACCCCTCGCTACAAGCCCTTTACGCTAACCACTGCGCTACGGAGGTTCCTACTTATCAATGTTCTGTTCGGTATCATTTACTATTTATTTAATAGCCTACATTCAGCCATCCTGCTCCGTTCCTCGTCCTCGAGGACTACCTCTCTCTGGCCTGCCGTCCATTCCACTCTCTACCACATCACATTTTGGCCTCATGTGGACATCTTGTAGATCTAATCATCCCACTTCTGATATATAAGCTACATATTTTGAATACTGAAACCGGGACCCCTCCGTTACAAGCCCTTTACGCTAACCACTGCGCTACGGAGGTTCCTACGTATCAATGTTCTGTTCGGTATTATTTACTATTTATTTAATCGCCTACACGTAGAACTCCAGTATCCAAGCAATATATATAATCATAGATCTCATATTTCAAACAATAAATTACTCGACCAATGAGTATAAGAAAATGGGGTATAGATATAAAATATTGTTTATGGTAAATTTTTTAATCATTATATTCGATGCAATCAAGTAGCGATAACGTTATTTATTCAACGTATCTGTAATATGTACTGTCAATAATATATTACTTTCATCGAAGTTAATTGTCTTCAGATGTGACGAAGAAGTAAGTATTTACACAAGGTTAACAATAAAAAACTACATATTCCTTTCATTGGTTATCGAGTGAAAAACAATGGAAACATGAATTTCATAAATTATATATTATTAACGTATAGAAAACGTTGAAGTGAAAACATTGAACCAACGTAATATTTTTATAATTGTATCAACGTTGGTACACCACTACGAGAAACTGTTGAACAATACGTTGTTTCAAGGCAACATCAATGATGTAGTCACTTTTAAGTTTTTCATTCAACGGATTATAAACGTATTTTTCATGAAGATTAATTAACGTGGAAGAAAAAAAATTTATTGAAACGTAGAATATAGGTTGCTCAAAGCTTAGAGTTACTGAGTAGTGTTATATTCAACGTTTATGTGATGGTTCTCATTTCTGATTCAATATACGTTGAGAAAAAACGATAAGGAAACGTTTCATAATGAGAGTGGAGTAAGGTAGTTAACAACGTTGAATAAAAATCAATCAGAAACGTTGTGTGAAGGTAACGCGAACATGGAGTTGATACTAAGTTCTTCATTCAACGGATAAATAACGTAATATTCAATAAGTTTAATAAACGTAGTTATTTAAACGTAGAATATAGGTTTCTCAAAGTTTTAAGTTATTAAGTAGCGTTATATTCAACGTTTATATAATGTTCTTGACTTTTGATTGAATATACGTTGAGAAAGCACGATGAATACACGTTCCATAACGGTAGTGGATATTAATAGTTGAGTCATATACGTTAATTATAGGTAGAATTGACGTTTGGTTGTATAATTGTTTCGAAAGTAACGTTGCGAAAATTAACCGTAACCTTTAATCAACCTCTGCTACCACAAATAAACGTATATTACACGTGTGTGTGTTTATTGGGTTCACTGGGATATAAAAGATTAATCGTACTCTATTACTTTTCTTAGGCTCTGTGAACAGTCGCGGAGACTAATGGTTCTTCCAGTCCAGCTTCCTGTAGGAATATTATAATATCTGCAGGCTCCACCCAGCTAGCAAGGGCACGTCATAATGACGTCATTAATTGGTGATATCTGGTGATTACTGGTCGAAAACATTCAGATGACCAAAAATCGACAAAATCACGTCATACAACAATTAAAATCTCGTCTCATATCACGTATCACGTGTGAAACACGTCATATAAGTGACGTCATTGGTCCAAGACATTAGGAGGTCATATTCACGTCATTGAACTGGTCATTTCTAGTCATTTCATGACCACATTTTGACGTTATTCTCACGTGACCTTGCTACATACCTAAGCAGTTTAGCTAAATTTCCGTCTCTTATCCAGTAGTCTATGCATTATTGGTAAGTTCAGAGTGAGTTTCAAGTAGATAACGCCCCAATCATCTCGGAAATTTTGATAGATTCTGGTGAGCAAGTATTGTCAAATCTTTATTTTTTTTTTGGAATAATCATCAATACCATCACTTTGAAAAAAAAATATATGATGTAGTTTTCTACAAAAACTTCTTTTGATGTTGACTGCTCCGTCACAATAAACTAGAAACTAATAGGTTTCAATCGGTTGTCCTCAACATGAAGTGTTATCACTGGTAAGCTGTATAACATCTTAGCTTGTGAGCAAATCTCTTCTTTTTTTAGGTGCATCACCATTTGTATCGATTTATTTTACTCATTCTATTCACTTAATTTTACTGACCATCCAATGTTCAAAACATTTATGACATCTATCAAATTCTGTCTTATCTGTCTTCCATCTCACATTGGAATTACTGGCAATGAAAGTGCTGACCACATGCCAAATAAGCCTTCTCTTTCATTACAACAACAACGTTGAAATTCCCAGATGACATAAAACTCTTATTCAAAAAGTCTGTCAAGGAATCCCGGCAAAATTTTTGGCTTAACAGCAAAACTGCCCTTAACGATATACAACTATTCATTGGCTGTCTCTCTCGACTTCTTAACTAGGAGAGAAGCTGCTGTCATTAGACGATTGTGGATCAACCACACCACACGGTTAAAAAAATTGATGTCTGAAAATATCTACCATAAGATATGAATTAACATTACAACTTTTTTTATGTTAAAGATAGTGTATGAATGTATGTTATGTATTTTGTACAGTGCCAATGGCCATAGTTGCTTCAAATGTGCTAGCCTGTAATTTTTTTATGAAACCAAATATTATATTGTAAGGGCCGACATAAAAAAGAATTCCAGTATGGGTTAAATACATTTTTTGCTTGGTATTCCCTAATGTTTTAATGATTAGTTTCTTTGACATTAATTTCAATTTTCTGATTTCAACCCATCTGTCCAAACGGTATTCACCTAGATCGAATCATTTTATTCCAATTTGGAATTCCATTTTCATTTCATTTGTTACGACTTAACCGAATTCGACTCCAGCCTTTCACTCCGACACCCTTTGCAGCGTTATTCTTGAGAGTTGGTACAAAAGTAATTGGGACTATAAAAGAAAAAAACTGGATAGTTTTTCGCTGTTTTTGAAGGATCTTTAAAGAGTGAGATGATTTTTTTAAATCGTTTATACGGATGGAGTGAATTTGAATAAGACCATAATGGCTTTGGAATATTCTTATTTTAAAAAATTTACAGCTTCAGCTATGAAGAATTATTGTAATTATTGATATTTCCCTCTCCAAAAAGCCTATTCTCCAACTTATCCATTGAAGGCCGTCGAAACTTTAAGACTCTGGAGTGAAATCGGTATTCGCTAACCATATTTCCGTTGTGTTCGCGTAATACTATTGAACATGATGCTCCTTTTGCTCCAAGAATATTTGCGAATACTTGACTCATGAAACTTGAACATACTTCAACTTTAACAAACTTGGCTCTCTGCAGGCTTAATAATCAAAGTGTCTGAACGTATCGCTTTGCGGATAACGTTATTGTCACAAATAGGAAGTTTACAGAGACATTCATGGATAAAGTTATTCCAGAGAAAATGCAATGAATATTTCTACAAATAGAAGAGCTCACTCATGAGGTAAAGTTCTGTGAATGTTAGAAATATCTGAAGAATTTGAATATATAGAAGTTTCCATTGATTCCAAATTGAATTGAACACACCTGGGAAAAATGACTCTCATGAGAACTAGGCTTTTTGAAAATGCAGATTCATGGGAAAACCTAGGAAATACGATCCAAGGTGGTTCACTGGCTTCACACAAACCTGATAGGGTTATGGAACGATAGTCTAGTGGAGGGAAACAGAAGTAGGTATCTTCTACAATGAATATATTAACTGCGATCCAAAGACAAGCTCTCTTTGATTACCACGGTAATTGTACAAGTATGGTGGAAATGGGTGCCCCCACTGGCCTCTCTCCACTGGAACTTTTTCCGAAGGCCATGGAGATGATAGCGATTCCCAGGATAAAATAGAGAAACATATAGAGCCCTGATAATATTTGAGATACAGCTGGGTTCACCAACTTCCTACGAAAAGGAGCTCTCAACCAGGTTATTGAAGCTGAGTGAGAGACATTTAAAAACATTTAATAATAATAATAATAATAATAATACCTCTGGACACTGAACACTGTACCCTGGGAAAACATCCACAAAATGAAAAAAATCAGTGCAAAAAAAGTGGACCAAGCGAAGGGATATTCTGCTACTATGTATATTCACAAGGACTAAAACAGAAACACTTCAAGGAAAAAATGATACTATCATTGGAAATAGTCAATATATTTCCATATAATCTAGTGTCCTATATAGAAATCACGAAAATTTTAGTATGGCAGTGAAAAATATTGGAAATGGTGAAAATATTTCACTTAAGTGCATGGGCTGTTGAGACCAACCGAAATCAATGAATGAGGAAAAGTGAGTTATAAAACTCATTTTATAGCTTTGTCAGGACTTCCTCAGGTTAGTTGAAGGTACGGTTGAGGAAAAATCAGCATCGTTCAGAAATTTACTCGTATAGAAACATACGAAAATGCTGCTTGGGACACTTTATCCGGGACATTGAGTTCTTTAAACATAGAACTCACTAAATAATGCTGCTCTGTCTGGTCTAGATATTATTGTTAGAGGTTGTGGTTTTATCTTTCTTTTTTATTTTAAAGAATATAATAAACTTTATTTAAGTGACAGACTTTTATTAATTATTTTGACAACTAACTAATGTCATAATTAAATATAAATACATGACAATAAACAAAACATGAATGTAATATTTAGTCGATTCCAACACCCCTTCTCGATCTAAATATTCATAATCTTCAAGCCAATTTTCTCCCGCAGGTACTCAAGTTTTATAGCTCCCAATGGTTTGGTAAGGATATCTGCTTGCATTTCTTCTGTAGAACAATATTCGAATTCTATTTCTCCACTTCTTTTTAACTCTCTAATATAATGAAATTTCACATCAATATGTTTCGAACGATTGGTTATACTTTCTTGATTCAACATTTTTAAAGTACTTTGGTTATCTTCAAAAACTGTTATTTTTTTAATATCTATATTAAAATCCTGCAGCATTTTTCTAGTCCATTGAAGTTCTTGACAAGCTTCGCTTAGTGAGATATACTCAGCTTCCGTTGAACTCAATGATACAGTCGATTGTTTCCTGCTGCTCCATGAAATAGGACTTCCAAATATTTTTATTATGAATCCACTCGTCGATTTTCTGTCTCTATTATCGCCAGCCCAATCAGCATCTGCGTACATTTCAATCATTTCGTCGCTTGAATAATTTCCTAAAATCAATTTCAAATTCTTTGTGTTTTTCAAATATCGTATCACTCTTTTAACTTCGTTCCAATCTCTCTGTGTAGGATTAACGATATTTCTACTCAGTATGGAAATGCTTGCTGCTATATCTGGTCTAGTATTAACAGCTAAATAGAGTAAAGATCCAATTGCTTTCCTAAATTGATTATTATTTTTCAGTAATGCCTCATCATTTTCTTTTGTTTTGAAATATCCTGTGTCAAGTGGAATATTTGACATTTTTGCTCCTTCCATGTTGAAAACTTTCATAATTTTTTTTATGTAATTTCTCTGATGTATGTGAAATATCCCATTTTTTCTTCTTTCAACTTCAATTCCTAGAAAAAACTTCAAATTTCCAAGCATTTTTATTTTGAAATTATCTGATAATACTTTTTCTACTTCTTGAATATCAATTTCTAAATCAGCAGCCAGAATAACATCATCCACATAGATAAGAAGGTAAATAAATCTATCAGATATTTGTTTTGAAAATAAACATGTATCTGCAACTCCCCTTCTGAAACCATTATTCATTAGCACTTCTGTTATTTTATTATTCCAAACTCTGGCTGATTGTTTTAGACCGTAGATACTCTTTTTTAATTTGCACACTAGTTGGGGATTCTCTTTATTCTGAAAACCTTTCGGTTGACTCATGTAAACAGTTTCCTCTAAGTCTCCATTCAAGTATGCTGTTTTCACATCTAGGTGCTTGACTATCTTGTTTTTCAGTCCACTTATTGTGAGAAGAGCTCTGATTGTTGCTTGCTTCACAACTGGAGCAAATACTTCATCGTAATCTTCTCCATATTTTTGTGAAAATCCTCTAGCTACAAGTCTTGCCCTATATCTAACATTTCCATTACTTGGGTCAAATTTTATTTTGTATATCCATTTACAATCAACTATTCGTTTGTCTTCTGGACATTCTACCAACTCCCATGCTTGACATTCCTTCATAGATTCTATTTCATCTTCCATGGCTTCTATCCATTTTCTCCTATTTGTCATTTTCATTGCTTCTTCAAAGGTCTTGGGTTCATTATCATCTTCTAGTTTCATGTAGTTATTTGTCTCTATCTCTTTATCATCATCAACTTCTTTGTTTATCACTTCTTCAGCAATTCCAACTGTTTCATTACTTTTCGCTTGATTTTCTATTTCTTTTTGTTGTGACTTTTCTGGTACATCTCTTTGCTTTTCTTGTTTGTTCAAAATATTTATCTTCACTTCTTCATTTTCTTTCTCTTCGTTTTCATTTTTCTGCTTTCGATTAAATTGGTCATATTCAATAAATTTCACATTTCTGCTTATTGTAATTTTGCATGTTTTTATATCCAATAATCTATATGCTTTCGATTCTTCGCTGTACCCCACAAATGTCATTTTTCTCGATTTGTCATCGAATTTTCTTCTTTTTTCATGTGGTATAAAAACGTAAGCATCACACCCAAATATTCTTGTATGCCCCAAATTTGGTTTTTTATTATTCCATAGCTCAAATGGAGTTTTCTGACAAGCTTTTGTTGGTAATCGATTTTGAATATAGTTAGCTGTCATAACAGCTTCCCCCCAAAATTTATTATCGAGTGATGATTCTAAAAGCATACATTTTGTCATTTCAATCAAGTATCGGTTTTTCCTTTCTGCTACACCGTTTTGTTCTGGTGAGTATGGAGCTGTTAATTCATGGCGTATTCCTTTTTTCTTCATATATTCTTTCATTGAATTTGACGAGTATTCTCCCCCACCATCGCTTCTTAATATTTTAATGTATTTGTTGAACTTCGTGTGCATCATTTCATTGAATTCTTGAAATTTCTCGAAGACTTCATTCTTCTGTTTTAGTAAATAAATATGTGTATATCTACTGTAATCATCTATGAATGTTAAAATATATCTATTTCCACTTGGAGTACTATTTTTCATTGGACCGCATAAGTCTGAATGTATCAAATCCAAAATATTATTCTCCCTATTTTCTGATACTTTTGGAAAACTTTCTCTAGTCATTTTTCCTCGAATACATACTTCACATGGTGTCTTTTCTTCAATGCCTATTATTTTTATGTCATTCACCAGTTGTTTCTTCTCCAATAAATGAATAGTTTGAATATCCCTATGTCCTAGTCTTCTATGTAATAAATTTATTTCACATTTTTCAGTATTTTGTTTTGTTAACATGATTTTATTTGTCGTTTCCAGTTCATATAAATTTCCTTTCATATGTGCTTTTGCAATCAGATTAGATCCCTTTTCTATTCGACATTCATCATTTTTAAAATTAACTGTCAAATTTTTATCAGTTAATTTCCTAACGGATAATAAATTACCATCTATATCTGGAACATATAGTACATCTGTGATTTTATATTTGTTTGACTTTCCATTTTCAGCATCTACATTGATCCATCCATAACCTACTCCTTCGGATTTTAATTTTGTTCCATCAGCTAGATATACTGGTTCATGAATGTTTTCATCCAAATATTCAAAAAAATCTTTGTCGCAAGCCATGTGACATGTAGCGGCTGAATCAATATACCACTGCTTCCTTGATGAAGGTGTCATCATGAAACATATATGGTATTTGTCATTTCTATCGTCTTCTTCATATTCATCTCCAGGTTTCTCTTCAAGATCCTCTTCATTATTTTTGTTGACTATTTTCTTTGCTCTATGTGTTGGATATTTTTTCTGTGATATTGTTTTCTGGGACCGATCTTTGTTTTTATTGTAGAACCAACATTCATCTTGAATATGTCCTCTTCTTTTACAGAACTCACAAGATTTGTTTGTTTTGTGAAAATTACTTTTTATTTTCATAGCTGTTTGGTTTTCATCTCGTTTTGTTTCATTTCGTCTTTTACTTTCTTGAATCAATTTTTCTTTGACAAGCTCTATTGTCAAGTCTTTTTCGGGCCTTGTTTCTAATGCCATCACAATGGTGTTGTAGCTTTCTGGTAAACTACTTAGTATGAATGCTACTACTAAATTTTCGGCTAGATTTTCGCCCATAGTTGTGAGTCTATCTACTAGTTCAATTATTTTCATGAGATGACTTTCCATACTATCAAATTCATTAAGTTGTAGCCTACATAGCTTTTTAAGTAATGATACCTTGTTTGATAGAGATGATTTTTCATGATGTTCTCGTAGAGATTTCCAGTATTCATATGCAGTTTTCAGCTTTTTAACGTGCATCAACTGCGAATCTTCAATTAACAAACCGATTAAGGCTTTGGCTTTGTTATTTTTGTTTTCCCAAGTAGCATTGGTAATCTCGGGCTTCTCTTTTGTAACTATATCCCATACTTCTTCTTTCATAAGTAGAAGTTCCATTCTGTACTTCCAGGTTTCATAGTTTTGGTTGTTCAACCTTCTTATTGATGATTTTATGTCATCCATTATATTTTTTTTTTTTTTTTTTTTTAACTGCTTCGCTAGTTTCTTTTTTTTTTATCGACTGGTTAGAATGGTTAGTCTGGTTAGTCTGGGCCCATAACCTGTTAGAGGTTGTGGTTTTATCTTTCTTTTTTATTTTAAAGAATATAATAAACTTTATTTAAGTGACAGACTTTTATTAATTATTTTGACAACTAACTAATGTCATAATTAAATATAAATACATGACAATAAACAAAACATGAATGTAATATTTAGTCGATTCCAACAATTATACCTGGGTAAAATATCCCATATTTTCAAGCTACTTTGAATATTGAATTTAATGCCATTTCTCTTTCAACAGTTTCTGATAAGGCTTTGATTTATGGTAGTTTGAAAATTTGTTAGTTTGAGTAAGATAATATTGTTATTATGATTTAAAACAGAATAGCTTATCATATGGTTCTAAATGAAACTAACTGTTTCTAAATGACTCCACAATATATTTGAAAAAATGTGTAAATTGCAAGTAAATTATTGACAATTGTTTCGATAAATATATCATCATCAGAATATATTTATCGAAACAATTGTCAATAATTTACTTGCAATTTACACATTTTTTCAAATATATTGTGGAGTCATTTAGAAACAGTTAGTTTCATTTAAAACCATATGATGAGTAGATTCCACGAAGTGAGGGTTTATACAGTTAACTCAAGAATAGCTTATCATGAACAATTTCTTTGTGAATCATTACAGCCTCTATTCTCAGTATAGGTTTCTAAAAAAAACAAAAAGATTCCTAAATCAATCTAAAAAGGTTGTGATAAACGTTTTTCAAAACAAACATACCAAAAAGATTGAATATTCATTCAACGAAAATATTTTGGATCATTTTATGCAAACAACGGTAAATGCCGAATTTCTATTTTAATATTGAATATAAAAAGTTAAATTCATACTGAGCCACACATTTTCAAATTCTCATTATGGACCAATCGATTGACTTATTGTTCCACTGGATTTCCGAGCGAATTAATGTTTGTTTATAGTGGCGCCATCTAAACGACTTTTTAGCAATAACTAATGTTAATTTAACTTATTTTTGGACAGTATTCAAATATTTCTCCCTTTTTTATTATATTTAATCATATTTATAGGAGGTAGACATATTTAATATTGAAAAAATGTATATAGCACTAATTCACAAGCTATTTAGTATTCTTTTTTTAATTTCTTGGGAAATTAAACCACAATATTTTTAAATTCTTTATTTCAACGTTTCGGTAGTATTATTTGGATGAGTATAAATTAACTTGAACACCTTTTTTGTTACAGAACAACTACTAGAATGATATGGAGGTAGATGAATCTCGATGGTAAGGATGAGCCCTACGAAGACAGACACAAGAAGAGGATGCGTCCGACCGCCACATTTCGACATATTGTGAGTACCAATTCAGACTTTTTATGGGGGCTATTGAATGAGAAACGCTTCGTGTCAAATTGGTACCAGAAACAATTAACAGTTTGAACATAAAAAAATGTACCCGGTATCAATATTACCGTCCACATAAAGATACTTACAAACAACTCTTCTTCCATTTTCTATTCATTGTTCTTTGGTTATAAATATAATTATTAATTCAATTCAATCCACTGTCACTTGTTTTTTCTTTCTAGTTTGGAGTTTTGAAGGTGACAATTTTAAACATTTTTCTAGTTGCCAGACATGGTTCAAGTTTGAACGAAAATTGACGGAATCATCTTGGAAATCGACAGAATTAATTGAGACTAAAATTACGGTTTGTTGAACTTTGCACTCGTGTGTCATGACACGTCTGGAAATATATTTGACATTCCATGAAATTTTCATACGTAATAATATAACAAGTGATATGATTATCATCGATGATATTTTCGAGAGAAACCGAGCTGCAGATTTAACGAGTCCGAAGGACGAGTTAAATGTGCTGCTTCGGTTTTACGAGAAATATCTTCGATTATTAATCATATCACGAGCTTATATTTAATGAGAGAATATAATGAATTTATTATCACAATTACCCCAACGATTAGAACACATTTTTATACTTTCAATATGAACTGTCAGTGTCAATATGAAAAATTACCCTTAGCAACGAACCAAAATAAGGTGATTATTTTTTTCACCTGTCAAAATCTGACATTTTGGTGGTTTTAACCAATAGCAATACATTATTCTAGCCAATCATTCGGTATTATACTGATAATTATGCTTCCTCATCGATAAAACCTTGTTTACATCGAAACGTCAAAATTTTACTTTGAATTTGTCATTATTGACAACTAAAAGCGCTTTCAAAAATCTTTTTAAATTGTTGAAAAAAATAATCTTCCCAAATACAACTCGCTCTTCAAATTTTATCACATAATTTTTTATTTTCATCACTCAAACTTGTTTATTTGAGGCAAAAACATTCAAACAAACCGAATTTAGATAAAATCACTCCTCCTAACGGAGTCGTGATTTTATCAAATCGGTTTGTTTTCATATTTTTGCCAAATAAACAAGTTTTCGTGGAAAAGAAAAAATTATCGATAAAATTTGAAGCACTCGTGGTATTACCTTTGATAATTTCTTTGTTTTTTATCATCGCTGTGATAGACATGTATCTAGGGAGATTCTCAATAGTTATTGGTGGAAAACATGTCACGTGACATATGAATTATATTCTCATTTTTATAACGTGTAAGTTTATAGAACGTGATAAAAAGTCGAAAAAATGCGGTAGTAGCAATCTCTTTTTGTGGGATCTACTTTATCGTTGTAATTAGCTCAAAAGTTAAAAAAGAGAAAATACACTGCGGTTTTTTGATATGGTATTTTTTATATGTCAATTATCGAGTTATCAAACTTAAATCTTACTGACAGATGGCAGCTATTGAGAATACAAGAGAAATAAAAGAGGATATGGAAAAACAGGGAAGATTAAACTGAGACAAGCTTGGAGTGAAAGTATCGTGTGAGACACAACTACTAATCCAGTCGGAAAAATCGGTCTAGAAATGCAAATGAACCGAGGAAGCCAAATTTTGGATATCACATGGGAGGTGTCTCGAAAAGCCCATGTTCAAATTGTCGACCAAAATAACCTTTTGGGTTTTCCGGCGTCTTGAAAAAAGGGTTAAATTGTTTTTTCGTCATAACTCGGTTCCCCGTTGGAATACGAAAATTTTTATGAAACACTATTTTGTTGTTTTTTGTACGATCTACAATTAACGTCCTATATATTTTCCACGTATCGATCATAGTTATCGAGATATAGATCAAATAAACCATAAACTTTGGGAGAAAAAATTATATTTCGCTATTTCCTTTTTTCTCTTAAAAGATGGGGAAAAACTTGTAGAGCGTGTTCTGAAACTTCTACTCTGTTAAGATCCATGTATCCCATATTGAGTTTTTTGTTTTTATTGTTACGCGAGTGCCCCAGTGAAATTCCCGCATGAGACGACTATGACTCCTCTAGCCACTAGCCGAGAACAATCGAGAAGACTACCTGCGTTCCCCGTCACTAGCCGAGAACAATCCAGAGACTACCTACTCCCCGCCCTACTACTTGTTCTAGTCCATCTAGCGCCTTCGGCAGAACGAGAGATTTCTAGAATCATACCCTACGCGTATAAATACATTGAGCATCGCTGCACAGGATTAGTCGTCATATAGATGGACAGCTAGTGTTTATATTGAAAGCAATCGCGCATCGATGAAGTGCTTGTGTATTCATTTAATAGTGAGGAAAAACTGCCCAAGTCCCACGTCCAAACTTGAATGGCCTGTAGACTTCGTTTCACATAAGAAGAAGTCACATGAAGTTTGCCAACTGTCTTGCGCAGAAATCAAAATTGGTCTCGTTTATCGTAACGACCGTTTTATGCTATTGGTGCTACAACAACGTTGCCAATCATCAATGGAGAGAATAAATATTTTACGATCCATATACTAATGTCTATCATTCAAGGAAATAACTCGAAAATCTTCAAATAACTACCAAAATATGTTTTATTTAAACTCTACATACTATAAATACTTAAAAATATTTCAATTTTGTGTCAACCTGAAAAATGTGCGTCACGCTACTGATTGGAACACGAATGTCAATTCTGCAGTATGGCGCTGGTTTTGACAACAATTTCGCGCGTACGACCGCATTTTCAAGTGAGCTCTTACGGGAAGAGGAGTCTACTTTTCTATGACAAACAAACTATTTTTATCACCATTTAAGTAAATATTTATATATTTTTAACGTTAAATGAAGTATTTTATTGTATGAATAAATCAATCGTTACTTATCTATGATAACGTGTCTGTGATTGTTATATTTTATTCGAGGATGAAATATCAATCATCATTTTCATTACAGATGGCTTCCGAAAGCAGCTATAAAATCCATGGAAGGCGATTCTTCAGACTGTGTCTTAGTAGTTGGAGTCTCGCGACCAAAAATGGCTCTAGCAATACTAACAATTATGCTGATCTCGCTCTTCTTCACCTTTCATTTGATCTACGACAGTGCCCTTAACAGTCTACAAACAAAAAACATCGAGCATTCCAGGCCTCCAGTTCTTTTTCTCTCCAGAAGGCTATATCCCACTGCTGCCAGAAGACTACCCCAGGTAATTATTTGAGTTTTCATGCAAAATATTTGCTTCATTTATTTTTTGTTTACAGGCTATTATTATGGGAGTAAGAAAGTGTGGTACAAGGGCGTTACTTGAGATGCTCTATTTACATCCGATGATTCAAAAAGCTGCTGGAGAAATACATTTTTTCGATCGGGACGAAAATTATTTCAAAGGTTTGGAATGGTACAGAATGCAAATGCCGCATTCTTACCCTGGACAAATTACGATCGAGAAGAGTCCTAGTTATTTTGTTACACCGGAAGTAAGTTAACTCATATCATATTCAAATGAATTCACCCAAAAGTATGGATAGTTGAACAAATTTTGTGTTATTATTACCAATGCCTCTTCTTTGTTACATTTTGAGGAAAAAGTTTACTCAAAATACTTAAAAATCCTAGAGATGGGATTTTATGTCCCAGATTCAATTCAAATTTTTGTTAATTTTTTGGGAAATCATTTTTCCAATACTACGTTTCAGCTAGCGTTCCAGCTACCGTTATCAAGAAAAATAGAGTTTTCATAAAATGCTGGTCCATATCTGACCCTAGGCAAAAATTCGACAACTGGACAATCAAACATATTTTGAAGATTGAAGAAATTTGTTGTTACTTTTTTTCAACGTTCACAGTAAATGAAAAGAGAAATTATAGTATACTGAGACCAAGTGTCAAAAACGTTTCCTTAGTCAAGAGTTCTCTGAAAGTTTTATGGATCAGAAAAAATATTTTCACATATTCCCAAGGATGTGACCTAATAGTAATGGTCCTTAAGAATTGGCGAGAGATCCCATGGTAGAACCAATAATTTGTTTATAAAATATGTAAATTGAAAATATGTTTCCATGGTACATAATTTAGATAAATCGGTTATAGTTGTTAACCTCAATTTGGTCTGTTCTAAAAGTGTACAAGGAGAATCATTATTGCTATACAAAGTGGTCTTGTTTTGCTTATAAATTTTGAGTACCTATATCAAATGTTCTTGCACGACTATCGAATTCATTTTAAGTTTGAAAAGTGTCTTACAAATATTGTTTTTAATTGGTTTGATGGGATTATTCAGTAGCTTATTAATGAATCCATTTCTTTTCAATCATAACCAATTCTGTTCATAATTACATTAAAGTCGCCCTGCATCAGCCGGTAAAATAATGATAGAATCATCTTTGAGATATCTTATTGATATTCGTTCTACTTTAGTAATATTCTTAAAAATGAATTGATTTTTCTCACATCAACGATTCCAATATTCTTCTCTTTCGTATGCAGGTAATTCCTGTGATTTATTTTTTCCATTGATAATAGGGTCAAAGCAAAATTAATCCTTAAAAAAGAACGGAAAAGTCTGAAAATCTTGAGGTAATGTTTGTCTAATTAATGTTTGTCATCCATTTATTCATATGTTTGGGTTTTCCTTAACTAACCATGCACTTGAACTAAATCTTCCCATCATTTCCCATCATTCATTCATACGTTTAGGTTCAGCTAAACAGCCAAGGCACTTGAACTGAATCTTTGTACCAAACCCATGTTATCCACCTATTTCCATTCCAGAAGCTTCGTGTCTTCAATATAGGTCACCAGTTTATGTGAAGGAATCTTCAGTAGTGGTGATGGTTGTATTCTTTCCTCTCCAAAGTGCTTCCATCCGAGTCTTTGTTTTTACAGAAGCAGAGTATGTGAGTAGGTGTTCATCGTAGAGCATTTTCTGCATATAGGTTCACTAACTTTGCCCATCCTGTGCTTCCTCAGGGTACACTATCCCGGATCAGGTCGGTAACGTCTTCAAATTTCTCTTACCCAGTTTCAGTAGACTCTTAGTATGTAGGTGTCTTTTGAGTTGGTGTTCCTTAACTAGCCAGTTCTCGACTTTCCCTTTCAAGTAATCCTTTGTGATTCCACAAAACGGTTCCGGACCTGTGAAGGCTTCTTTGGAGCCTTCTTTAGCTGCCGTTTCATTCCCTGCAATCCCTTCATGTGCTGGCACCCATATTGAAGACAATTTGTCAGCATATCAGTGGATTCTTTACAGTTTTTTACCAGCTTGGACCTAGTTATTGGATTACTGATAGCTTCAAGCACTGCCTGTTCATGAATATTTCAGTTTTTTTTTTGGCATATTCTCTCCTAATGTTTTCATCAATATCGACAATCGTCTCTGCTTGTATCGACCAAGAGTGGAAAACATATCTTCCCCAAGTCCATTAATACCAGCCTCAAAGCCATGATGTTATTTGCTCTATTGATTTTATTGGACAAAGAAAAATTTATTTCGTCCAAACAGTTTGATTGATTAATAATTGTGTTTGGTACATTGTTTTGTTGATTGAGTTCTTTTTGCATATTTTATTCAAATAATATTTTAAATTCCTTGGATTTGAATTTATTTTCGGTTTTCATACATTATCTCATATTCGATATTATTCATTAACTAACAAAACTCATTTTTTGTCTATGGAACTAGCTGTTTAAGCTCTCCAAAGGATTATCTCCTTCCTCCATGATTTAAATAGAAAACTTTGAACTAGACTTAAGACTTATTATAACTTCCAGTCCTGTCATTCAACTTCCATTCTGTACTTACTATATATTTGTAACTTTTAGGTCCCCGAACGTATCCGAGCCATGAACTCCAGCATCAAGCTACTTCTTATCGTTCGCGAACCAGTCACTCGCGCTATATCGGACTACACTCAATTAAGAGCCAACGCAGCTACAGCTCCACCCACTCTACCTATTCCAACTCCGAAATCTTTCGAACAATTGGCGCTTTTTCCTAACGGATCCATAAACGAATCTTATCGACCGCTGGCCATATCCATATACCACAATTACATGCACAGATGGCTAGAGGCCTTTTCTAGAGATCAGTTGCTCATCGTTAACGGAGATCTACTTATAGAAGATCCCGTTAGTCAAATCCAGAGGATCGAAAAGTTTCTCGGACTAGAAGCCAGAATTGGAACGCATAATTTTTATTTTAATGAAACCAAAGGATTTTATTGTCTTAGGAACGAAACTTCGGATAGGTGAGTTATAAATTATATCACACAAATTTCCTACAGGACGGTCAAATGTGGGAAGAAGAAGTAACGACTTAGGGCCAGTTGACTTCTCAAAAAGAAGTGTCCTTTCCAGGGTTTTTTTAGGTTTGAGGTTATTCAAAGCTTGTCATCTCTGTACACGATTGTGCAAGTGTTTAAACAGTACACTTCCGCTTGATTGGACATCTCAAAAAGCTCACGGTTGCGGAAAAGGAAGGCAATGTAGAATCCTAGAATATAATATCCAGAAGACTACAGGATAGCAGATAAACACTATTGTAAACTGAATCCATGCAATGAATGAAACAAAAAGGACTACTAGCATCTAAGACTTTCTTCGGGGCTGAGATGGAGAAGCAGACACAATAAATTTTGAAGATCTTCCTGAAGTTTCTCCTAGAAAACTATACATACATTTAAAATAGTGGTTCATAAGATAACCCGGTATTTCTTCATATATGTGGATATCTAAAATTTTGCTGAAGTTTGTTGTCCATACTTTCGTAATTCTCCATCGATTTCAATTTTTTCTACGCCAAATTGTAGATACATTCTTAGATACGAGGCTTGTTCAACTGAAACCCATCTTTGGTCAGGTTAGCCTTGGAAACAATTGTAATCATTCAACTTGAAATGGCGTTTGTTGTTAACAATCCGTCCAAATGTGGTCATTCAATTTTTGTGTGCTGAATGTGTGCAACCGCTGCAAATTTATACGCGAATGCCAGCAGTGTATGGAAACGCATGTTTTGCATATCCAACTGTGAAGGAATGGTGTCGGAAATTTAAGAATGGAGAAGAGAGGACGAATGATAAGCCAAGACCAGGTGCATTGATTACTGCATCAACAGACAGGAATGTGGCATGTGTGGAAGGCATGATTAGAGAAAATCGTCGAATATCAATCAGAGCAGTTTCAGAAAATGTTGGTGTTAGTATAGGATCTGTCCATAGTATCGTACACAAACTAGGTTACAGAAAGTTTGTGCGCAATGGGTTCCTCGTCTTTTGTCTGAGGACCAAAAAAGCTTGCGAATAGGCTTGTCTTTGCAACACCTCACGGAATACAGTCAAAATTGTATTGACTTCCTCTCGTCAATAGTTGCTGGCGATGAATCTTGATGTCATTATTTTGAACCATCCAGTAAGCTGTCATCGATGCAATGGAAACACGTAAAAAGCTTGAAGTTCAACCTTCTGCAGGCAAGGTGATGTTGACTTTTTTTTTCGACCATGAAGGATCCTTGCTGATAGAGTTTACAGAACCTAGAGTGCATATATCAACGCAAACCTGTATAATGAAACTTTGAACAAGCTCCATCATTCAATAAGAAGAAAACGTCCAGGTAAGCTTTCACGTGGTGTTATTCTGCTTCACGATAACGCTCGGCCTCATGTTGCCAACGCAGTGAAAGAAAATCTGCAACGAAAGAAATGGAGGATATTAGAGCATCCACCCTATAGTCCCGATTTATCGCCTTGCGATTTTCACATCTTCGGGCCACTAAAAAAGGCGTTAAAAAGTAACCGTTTTCAGTCGGACGCAGAAGTACAAAACGCTGTGAAAGAATTCTTCCAGCAGCAGCCACAAGAATTCTATAAGCAGGGTATACATCGGTTGGTGAAACAGTGGGATATGTGCCTCAATTGTAGTGGTAGTTATTTGTAACTGTACTTGTCAATAAATTTTTCCTGGACCAAAGATGGGTTTCAATTGAAAAAGCTACATATTAAGACTAACTCCAGGAAAATTTTCCAAGTATGTTGATATTATTTATACAGGGTGAAAAATAACCATGTATTTGTAGTCCAATTTCCTAACAGCCTGTGGAACAGGAATATTGTTAACATATTTGGATGAGGTTGTTATGCAACGATTACAATGTTCTGCATCTCTGGGATGAAATTAATAGAAACATTAGTGTACAGCTATTTCTGGTGGGCATACGTAATATTGCAAGATGCCAATTATGTTGGTTCTTCTTTTTGTTTAAAATAACATTACAATTTAAATTTTTTCCCCACGCCAATTCCAGGCTTAAGTTTGAATACGTGTATCTTTAAAATAAATAAATATATCAAGGTGTAATAAAAACTAAAAGATGATGAAAATTATGATCTTTGTGATAAACTGAGCGTAGACTCTGCAAATTTCCAGAACTGTAACACAGGGTGTTAAGAAATTGGATTACAAATACATGTTTTTTGTCACCCTGTATAAATAAGCTATCAACATTTTTGAAAAACTTTTCTAGAGTTTTTGGGCAACGAACTTCAGCAACATTTTAGGTGGGCAACTTTTTTTTTCGGTGAATGTATATTGTTTCCTTAGTTTTTGGCTAACAATAATATTTTATAGATGCCTGCGGGAAACGAAAGGAAGAAAACACCCAAGAGTCGATCCTGAGGTGATATCAAAGCTAAGAAAATATTTCGGAGAGCATAACCAAAAATTTTACGAGCTTGTCGGAGAAGATCTTGGTTGGCCAGAAGAATAATGTTATTTTTCCATTTAGGTTAGTTCAATTGTGATTCGTTAACTATTGAGACTGATCAAGGTAAAATGTTAGACAGTCTTGATTTCACAAATTATTTCCGAAATTTGGGTAATACTTAAGTCATATTTAGGAAATGGTTGGTGAAATTAGGTACTTATACTTGTAATTTTGATTCAAATTCAGTATTGAACTAGTTAATACACTTTATGGAAAACTCTCCATTAAAGACTGACGAAGCTACTAGAGTGTGGTGGTTGAAAACCTCCAGGACTAGCTTAAAAAAAAAATTATTAATTAAAAAATTATTTATCTGTAAAGTACACCGGTAATTGAAAGTAATTTTTACCGTTAATGCAATTAATCTTACTTAGGTGACATAAGAAAAATGTTTTTTCGCAACAAAATACCTTCATTCGTGTTGTGATCGCTTTATAATAAAAATTCAATTAAACATAAATACACAATTGATACAACACGATGAAATAGAATAATATATCAATAACACTGGTTGATGTTGTCAAATTTTGCCTTGATTAGAGCACAATAGTTAAAAAAAATGGAACTGAGTCTTGGAACAATATTTTTTGACATATCCATCATTCGAATAATTATTTTTTATCTAGCATATGGTCATTATATCAGTATCGAAGTTCTTTGCGTTTGTCCAATATACAGTACGAGTAATATTCTTTGGTTATATGGAGTATAACACACTTCATAAGCGACAATGTATTCGAAAGGAAAAGTAGAATATTCCTCTGAATTTTCTCATTTTTCGTCCAGATTCTATTACATTAATGAATAAAAGTGAATAAGGTCAAATTGGAAACGAAAATTCTCTATACTCACAAATATTATCAACCAAGACGCCATGGAAGAAGTTAATATGGAAATAATATTATTTCGTTACGTTCTATGGATTGGAAGCTAGAAGTGTATATATACAATGACACTACAGACCAAGTAATTCCTTGATTTTACTTCTTCCTTTCAGTCTTGATTTCACTACCTCAAATCTTTCTCTGTATCCACTACCCCCTTTGCTCCTGGCTAATCTCTCGTTCTTTCTCCTTCCATCTCGTTATCAGTTTTGTTCAAGGTATTCTACGTGGCTGAATTCTCACAATATGCCATACCCATCTTATTCTTTGTACCTTCACCATATCTAATATTTTTGACTCATTTCATACTTTCCTCAACTCTGAATTCATTTTTCTCTACCATTCCTCCTCTACTTCAGATCCAAATGCTACTATTGACCAGAAGAAAATTTGCCTCAGGAGCTATGAGGCAACCGCAAAAGTCTCATTAGAAGTTTTGCTGAATCTGTTGTCACTTTTTGCCTACATACAAGGCGAAGCGAATTGATCGGGAAACAGAACACAGGGTAAAATGTATAACTAGTTAGGTATACAAAAAGCTGGAAACCGACCCATAATGAAAACCAATTCAAAATGAATGCATCCCAAGTATACTATCGAAATATTTTCAGAAGCCTAATAGCAAGAGAGGCATAGGAGAAAGGAGCCCCAATTAAAAACCAAATGTTCTGCTGCACAGTTTGCTGAACAGCAAGATAATTCAATTTCCTGACTTAAAGTGGATATTAATGGACTTGTCGAATATTGTCTGTTTCCTGGAGTCCAGTGCCTCACAGTCAGAAAAGATATGGTTTATGAACTCGGTCTTCATGCAACAAAGTCCTCAGCTGATATCCACGTTGTACAGCCTCTTTTTATGCAGGTGATCTTTTACCAGGCCATGACCCATTAGATAACTTGTAATAATTTTTAGATTATTGTTACTTATATTGAGTAATTTTCCATGTATGAAGGTCCCGCTGTGTACCTGCTTTGGAGTTCTACTCCACTGTAGTCTATCTTTGGTTTTGTACTCCTTTTGTATTTGTGGTGCCAAGAACTGGTTCTGGTCCAGCATATACTGTTGCTGAACCTTTTGTCGCGAATTCAACATCTTGTACGATATTAAGATTGATTTTGCATCTAATATTTGCAGTAGCAGCTTATGTATTCAAATCAATTGAAAACCTAATTTTTCATTTTATGAAATCTTACGTTTAATATCTATTATTTAGCAGTCTTTGTCCCTTAGTTGGATATTTTCTGAAATTCTCTTGGTAATAAACTAGTTTCTACTCGTTTTTTGAATACCTAAACAGATCATATTTCCGACGTTCATCAATTCCCCCAGGAACTTAATAGCACTTAAACATGCATAAAGAAGTTTGTTTCGGAAGTTTAAGAGATTACCATTAACCAAGAAAGGTTATATCGATTATAAACTTTTTTATATATTTGCAAAGTTGATAAAGCATAAAATCCATTGATACTTTCTAAACGAATTCATTGTCATCTTATCCCATAAGCAAGTCATTCTGTTTTTAAGTACAATAGAGGGAAAAGTAAAGTTAGTATACCTATCTCATGTTTTCACAAGGATGGGAATATACAGAAAATTGGACAAGGAATCTGACAAAATTACAGGAAAAATTGGACAGAAAATGTCGCTTTCATGTCACAGCTGCCAATCCGCAAGCAGGAGAGTTGAAATGTCCTTGAAAAAACTTAAAATAAACTGACTTAACGTAAAGACTACTATCCAGAGGAAACATCCATCCGCGTTCATATGAACTGGAGTTCCAAAAAAACAAAATATATGAAACATTCTTTGAATACCATAACTTGAGAAAGAAGACGATGAGACTTAGGGTAACTGAGAAGCTGGAGCTCAGCATGTTCAAAATTACCTCTAAGAAGCAGATACAAATTTAGTAACAATTTGGTTTTATTCATACTTAACTCAATCCCAAATAGTGACATAGATGTGTGCTCTCTATTTTTTTGTCAAAATTGTTCTGCAGTGGTTACTAAAATGGAAGATGTTAACATCAAGTTATAAGACTGCACTTTTTATCGCGATCTACACAAATAAACAAAACCATATCGTGGAAAAAACAAAGAACTGGGATACTGGATATCTTGGAGATGTGGATATATTGCTTAAGAGCAGTGGAAATCAGCTCTAAGTAGTGAGTGGTAACTTATCAGTCCTAGGTCCAGAGTTATACTCTCAATTTAAAATATATTGCGATAGTTAATGAATTTGTTATTTAGTTAATTTCAGTGAATTATATTGATAGGGATATTTTTGAAGAATAACAATGTCGAACGATGAATGTTGAAAAAAATTGATAAAACCAACTTAAGTACCAAGACCGGTATTGTATCGATTGTTTAATTGATTTGCTCAAAAACCGCAATATCATCAATTACGGAGTGTTTAATTTTTATTACTCAATATCTATTATTTGTCAAGAATATTTGAAGCTATGTGAACTTATTTTTTCCATCAAGGATTTTTGAATTATTAACAAACTTATATTCGGTAATGGACTTTTTGTACAGCTGTACGTTAAGACCTATCGCAGCGTCACATATTCTTGTCATATTTTAATTATTTTTAAAATATTCAACAACACTTTTCTTACAACGGACGTAAAACTAAAGTTTAAGCGTACAAGGGTTTTTCAATATTCCAGGTAAAAGGAGAGTCTGGAAATTCATTGGGGATTGAAGAAAAACACACACTATGCAGTATCGAGGATAATGGAATTTTTCCTCATTATTCATACTCTATCTCCGATCTGGAAAACTGCCATAATATTCCCTTCTATATTTCATGAAAGGGTTAACCTGCTTGACCCAAATAACTGAATAATCTTATTCAAAAGAAGATTCTCATAATAATTCAATAATAATATGTTTAAAAAAGTTGTATGGCTGCATCCCATTTATTTTTCAGGAAAATGAACACGAGGATAATGCTTTTCTCCTATCTTATTTTGTTATTTTTTTATACAATTCAACTTGGAATTGATGATCCTCGTTAGTTGCTTTAACAAGACCGGAGTACGTTAAAAGTTGCTGTGTGTATGACATGCGTCCAAACCTGGTTAATTGCTTTAAAACAGAGATGGTTTTCGCTGAGAAGTGGATGCAATATACTGAAATGCGAGAAATCTCGACCACTGCTTCAAAAAATATGAAACAGCTTGTCTTGAAAAATGCTGTGTTTTGCTGATAAGTTCATGGATTAGAGTATATGCGCTTAAACCTCGTAGCTGCTTTATACATCTTTGGTTTGCGCTGAAAAGTACTGGTCCGTACTCGTATAGATCTCATCTGATGCTTAAAACTTGGAATTAGATCTGATTTTCACTGAAAAATGTAAGAAATTGATTTTAGGCATCAATATCTAGTAAATTGTCTTTAAAACGCACTAGTTTGGGTTGAAAAGTTCTGGTACGAGCCGAGAATAGTCTAGGAGGACTCGACCACGTAAACCGACTTCTACATCTTTGGTTTTCGCTGAAAAGTCCTGTCTATAAAACCGTGAACTGATTTTAAATAAGATCTGATTTACGTTGAATGGAGTAGTGCACGTGTCGAAGTCTACCAAACTGCTTTTCAAATTTGCTGTCTTGTGCTGAAAAGGCTATAACGTGAGTTGAAGTATCTAAGAATATGGGTAGATGAAGAAAAAACCTGTTCCCATCATCCTATACGGATCTCTGTACAACTTGATGTAATAAATAGTGGCTCAGACTTTTTCGTCGATCATTTGACTTTGGAATTTTCTCCTAATAACAACTTGGTGTGATCATCAAGCTGGATGCGATCCGATTGTTTTTTACGTTCTTTGAAGATTTTAATAATTCTGTGAATACTTTCTGCTAATACTTCAGTTGAATCACTACACAAAGCAACTAAATCGTTGACCAAGATACTTCTACTTCTTTCACGAAGTCCTCCACTGCAATAGATTTTTTCTTCTTTATTTGGTGCCTACAATTTTGTTATTCGACGTGAAAAAAATTTAAATAGGTGCTTGGAAGTGTTGTTGAATATGTTAAGAAGAATTAATATGCTGTTAAATTGTTAACAAAATTACTATTAACATCATCAGATTCAGAACTAACGTCATTTTATAAAGTAAAGAGACAGCACAAAGTAGAATTAAAAAGATACACTGTGATACCATCCACATATCTCAAAGCAAAGCGAATAGTTCTGAAGCTTATGATATTTTTTTGTTCTTTTACCAAAATTATCTATACATATCAAATTGAAACGTTTGCTGAAAAAGATAAAAGTGAAACTTATACATATCATGGAATACAAACAAAAAACGAATTATATTTAAAAATTACCTATTTTTATTATGTTCATAATGAAGGTAACGAAGAAGATATACGAGGACTTGGTTTTTAATTTGGATCATATTGATCAGTGCCTTATTTGGTTTTTATTTCCTTCAGTAATCCACATTGGAACTAAAATATCTAGATTTTTTTTTCATTCGTTTTACTTACCATTTGTAGATCATCTTGAATGTAATGTGTATGTGTATAGTCCATCTGTCAAATTGTCACTTATTTATGCCAAAAGTAGGTTTCTTTTGAATGGATTATTTGGTAAACCGTTGAAATATAATTAGTGGCTTTATCATAAAGAATAAAACTAAAACAATGTCTTGATTCAAATAGTGAACCATTTGGTTGAAGGGTCATAAAACGTCATATTTTCACACCGAAGCATCCCTCGCATTTTACGAGGGTGCGTCGGAAAATAACAAGATTGGATACAACTTCTTTCAGTGTGTAGATACTTTCCTTCCAAGTGATTAATGATGAACCTTAGTAAAGCTGCACTTATTTATTTGAAATGAAAACTTCTTTATCACCGTTTTGACCTAAGATTCGATGAAGAAACGGAAATGAGACACTTAAAAGAAACATATGCAAAGGTTATTCGGAAACAGGTCCGTTTATTTATAAATCAGAAAATATAAGCAAGTTTCAAATTTCATATATGTCTACATTTTGTCATAATAATTTACATTCATTCTATAATATGCCTGTGTCGAAAGCGTCACCAGTGAGAATAACCAGTCGTGAACTGATTCTTCAACCTGGCTCTGTATCTGTAGAGTAGGGAGGGTGAGTGTAGGCTCACAGCACCTAGGCCACATGTGACCCATTGGTTGTCCTCCTGGGTCATTGTCCATCCTATCCATCCCAGGAAGGTGAACAGATCACCAGGAGACATCTTTTTTCGACCGGTTATCTGTGGCACAGCTCTTACCACCAAATAACTCGGCGCCAAATCTGGATTGAACGATTTTTAATCAGATTTTGGGCATGAATGGCAGAATTGGGTCTGTGATTGTCATGCAGAATCAAAACTTCTGATGATCAGCTACAAAGAGACTGGATTTGTGCATAGCAAATGATGGCAAGCATTTTGAGTATTAAAAATGGCAATAGATGTGAAAATTTGTGTTGTAAATAAATTTCTGAGATAATATGGTACCTCGTTAATATCATTTAATCACTGTGATGTATGTGAAAGTTAGGAAAAGGTTTATTTTCCAAACTTAGCATGGCTCACCAATATTGAACAGAGAAAATTCAGTAGATGAAGAATGTATTCAAAGAATAAATGAATAATTTCTTTGTTGAAAATACTTGTTAATTTCTGATGTACATCCTCCCTTAGTTATTCAATTCAAACAATTTTAAATAGTTTGAAAAGTAGCAATCACGGATTAGTTGCTAATAAGGTATCCACTTAAATATAAGGGAAGTCAGAAGTAGATTTAAAATGAGAAGATTAAAACACTATTTAGAGTAGGACTGCTGAAAAAAGAGCCCAAATGTTTAGACAACACTTTTCTATTTTCTTACCTACAAAACTCATATTTTCTTATAACGAACGAATGAAAAAAAACCATTCAACATTTTTATTTCCAGAACACGAAAAGTAAAAGAAGAAATATTGTTTGTAGTTGAAATTAGATTAATAGTTACCTTTTGAAAATGAGCAATAGTAGATACCTAAGTTACCTATTCAACACTTTATCAAATTTATCCAATTTTCAGTAAAAAAAAGAAATCAATGCATATCAGTGGATGCCATATTGTTATTTTAAAATAAATTTAGATTAATTTAGATTAATATAAGGGTGTAAATTTTAGTTATCGAATGAAATAAAAGTATTTTACATCTACTGTAAATTTTATAGAGGTGAAAAGAGGAAGATAGCTTTTAAAATCCTAATAGGCATTGCCAAAGCTTCTTTATTGATTAATGTTTTTGTTTAAAAGGAGGATTACCACAGTGGAGGACTTGAGGCAAAATTTGGACCAAACAAACATCAACTGAGCCCTCTTCTTCAACTTTTATTTTAAATTTTATTCGCTTGATAAATTTATATTAAATATAAAGCCTTACATTTGTTTATAATTCAGTGAAGAAGTGCCTCTCAAGCTATATTCTTGACAATTTCCTATAATATTTAACTACTTAGCCAATTTGATGAGATAGAGATGTCATTGGAAAGACCTCGATCCAATTCACTTGCGTCCCGATTCAGCTTTTTTTCTCCGAATAAATTATGCAGGGGATGTAGAAGACTTAGATTTACTTCATTCGATGGTCACGCAATTAATTTGCTTGGCAAAAAAACAATACATATCAAATGGTTTCGACACATATCAAAATGTGATGAATATATTATATAGTATATTATATTTTTTGTAAATAGTATATAATAGTAAAATTCGTCTGAATGAGTAGGTTAATTTTTTTGCTTTAGGAAATACTTCTTAAGAAAAATTAAATAAAAAAAATATATATTTGATGATTTGTGAGACATTCCGTATTATAAAATTAAATATTAAGTATACAGACAATATATACAACGAATTTTTTTATAAAAATCACTTTTTACACGATAATGTTCATTAAATTTTCCAAATAACGATTTCAAACATATGGGGTGATTCCAAAAATCATTTTCTACTGTTTTGTCGGAACTACTGGCAACGTTGTCCTACTAGGCACTGGTTACACTGTTCGTACCGACCAGTTTTATTTGGTGCTAAATAAATATGTTATATTCACCTGGTACGAACGGTGTTAGCTGTGCCATCTATTATAGAGTTAATTAAATCGCTATTTAGACATAACATATTTCATTACAATTTTGCCAGAGGCTCCGACCTAATCGTGAAAAGCTTGAACACATTTTTTTCAACATTCTGTTTCTAAAATAGGTTTTTAGCAGAATGTAACTGGATACTCTGGCAAAAAAGGTATCAGAGACTTTATCGAACCTGAACCAATTTTTGGCATTGCAGTAAGCACTGCTGTATCAGTCATAGCTACCTGGGCGGAGAGAAAAGCCTAGACATACTGGGCAGACATACTGGGGCTCTCTCACTCAAGGGGTTCATACACTACCCTTCAAGTACAAAAAATAAGCAGATCCTGGAATGGAGTAGAACAAATCTACGCATTCTGTCGGGACTGCTTACACGACATTGTAGACTAAATTACCACTTAAAGAAGATGAGTCTGGTTCAGACCTCGGACTGAAGGTTCTGTAATTTGCAGGATGAAACTGCGGAGCACATACGATGCTCATGCCCACCCTTGGATAGGATAAGGTATAATGTACTTGGTTTTAGTACCTTAGAGCCGAATGACAAAAAAGTATCACCAAATACAACCATGGACTTCGCCAGAAGCACAGGCTTGTGGGGTGAATTGTATTTTCTAGGGGTGAGCCACAATAGACCTAACAAAGGTCGCAGTGGAGGTGGCGAAAAGGCCCCATTTACCTAAAACCTATCTGGATACTATTTTTTGCTGGCTATTACACATCTGTTAATTGGAGTCTCACAAATTATCAGATAATTTTATATATTTTCGGTTAATACATATAAATATATTGAATCTTTCATACTTTTGACGGTATCTTTGTCTGTCAAATCAGCTAACTATATCTCGTGAAAAAAATTCCTCTCTAATTCTAGTCTATCACGTTTTAAATGTTGTAGAATGTGTAGTGTACAAATTGTTGATTTCGGATGTTTACTTGAACTAGTTAAATATTTTGTTGTTAACTAGCCATGTAGTTGAATATATTATTTGAATTATTTTCAAAACATTGTTTGTGAAAATCTAGGAGTGTGTTGTTGAGAGTTTCGTTCGGATATTTTTATTGAAAGTTGTAATCAAAAAGTTTGTAAAAATGTAATTGTAGCATTAAGAAAGTTATTTGAGTTTTTCTAGTAGTTGAATCTGTTAATTGTGTTCTCATTCATGAATGAAACTCTTAACGGGCCAAAGTCAATTTCAGCAAAACTATTTTTATCTTGTCGAAACTGAGCAAAATTTGCTATTTCTTTTTCTTCAAGGGAAAATTCAGTAACCCGCAAAACCGTTTGACCTAGGAAAAATGTCTTGAGATAGGGTTTGGCCCGGAACAAATATAATCAGTTTTAAACCAATGCAATTTATTGTAGAAGAAAAATATTTGGACAGTATTTTTTATTTTATGACATTGGAAAAAGATAAAAGACCAGTCATATATTTTTTAATAAAACGAGTGAAATAATTTTTAATTATTTATATATTTTTGTTGTTTGCATTTTTAAATATTTGTGTATATTCAATAAAAAAAATGTTTATTTATTTTTTTTCTCCATTTTCTCATTTGTTAAAAGTCTCATGTGAAATCTCCACTCTCTAAAATTATTTGTAGTTTCTCCAATTTTTCACTTTAGGTAGGTATCTCATTTTCAATAAGTTTGATCTGCCATACTGCTCCTTTTTTTCATTTCACTTTGTCCTCCACGTACCTAGCGCAAACTTTTTGATAAGGCTTTTTTAAATTGGATTATCACGTTGATTGATTTGACTCCACCAGCCAGAGGCTTAGAGTCCTCGGCACCTCAGCCTTTAGTATTTTTGTGCTCTTGATTAGTTGGGTCGTTTATATGAAGAGACCAGTAGCCCTTATCAGGTCCAATAATCTTTTCACTAGGTCCTTCTTGGAGAAATCCTCCCATGGATGCCCTAGTCCTAGGAGTCTATATGTCCAATGAGGTAATGCTTCACAGTCAAATATAATGTGAGAGGCTGTTTCCTCCTCTTTCATGCACAACCAACAAGTAGGTTCATCCCTACATTTGCCGATTGTATGCATGTGCTTCCTCAAGGTACACTGACCGGTAAGTAAACCGGTCACTGAAGAAGTTTAGTGATTCAGCTCCTCTGAGAGTTTTTTTCCCTCAGTCTCCAGTACGGCTGATGTTTTATTTGAGTCCACCAATATATATGTGCAGCAGTATTTGATGTCACGCTACTCTGTACAATATGTTTTCCTCCACACTATGGATGAGCCTATACACTAGCAGTCTCATCATCAGCGTAGATGCAGAAGAAGTACATCTTGCATAACAGAGTGGATCAAATTTCCTTGTTCAATTGGCACTGTCTTCTTGGTACTTCACAGTTACTGAGAATCTGCCAGAAACGAAGGGCAGTTTTCATATCATTTCTCTTGACACTAATACTTCAGCACCCAATCCTTTCTTCCTGTTGCTTTTGGCCCTTTTCCTTCATACCTTGTGAAAAACCTCACAAAAATGTGCAAGGAAAAAGGTGTAGAAATAGTTCAGTATACATTCAACATCAAAGACCTTTGCTCCTTACTTGTCAGTAAAGACCGTCTTTATGTCATGAGGAACGAATATCTCACTCTTTGGAGATTGGATATTGGTATCTCTAACATATTTTGAGAGGTGAGGCGAGGAAAGTTGTCTGAATACGAATTGCCAATCCACGAATTAGTTATAAATTTGTCATATATTCCAAAAAATTTTGATAGAGCTGGTTTTTATCGATTGGATGGAAGATTTTTTATCATTTCATCAGCATCTTCATGGCCTTCAATATCTGTGTAATTTTCTGTAGTAGGTACACTACTGAAAGTAGTTGTGGTAGACAAGTGCTGCTACAACTCCTTTTTGTATCTCCTTTTTTTTCCATTTTGGGAGCCGTTCAGATGCCGGGAGCACTGCAGCCTATTGGCTTATTGTACTCTGCTCCCATATTTAGTCCACCCATCCAGTTATCCCCGTACCTTCAAGTAGACGGTATAGGTCCATTGGATGTGTGCCATATACTTCAGGAGGCACATTGGCCTCTCCGAAGATTGCCCGTCTCCTCGAGTGCAGTGCCTCACAGTCAGACAAGATATGGGTCACGGTCTCGATCTCCATGCCACATAGTCTGCAGCTGAGGTCCCCGTTATATAACCCTATTTTATGCAGGTGATCTTTTAACGGGGTATGACCCGTTAGATAACCTGTAATAATTCTTAGCTTATATTATTATTGTATCTCCTACATTCACTGAGTCATGGAAGATCTACTGTGTCCTCTGCTGCTACTGAGTCACTGAGGAAATAGTCTAGCAAAGTAGTATTCCCCCAAGTTATTCTTTTTGAATGAATTTTGGAATACTTGTAGCCTACAGTTTAGTCTTTCTCTCATATAAGAAAATTGATGTTTTTTCTTCTCATACCGTCTTACATTAACTAATAATATAAGGTACATTTCTCAAGAGTATCTTTGTTTGTCATATCCGGACTAGATTATTTCTTAGAAGCTTTTTTATACATTGTTTGGTAGTAAAGTGTGAAGGTTTTTCAGGAGGGATTTTTTTAACGATATTGTGTTTCCTGAAGAAGTTGGGATGGTTTATATAACATTGTGAAACGCAAAACCTGATCTTCTTGAAAATGCCAACAAGCAGTGTTTATAGGTTAGGTTTCTGTATGTGATCCTATTGCGCCTCGTTCCAACTTCAAGTTCAATATTTTTGAGGAAGATGATCTGTTTAGGGGTGAGACTATCTACATCACACGGGCACACGAACGCAGCTACAGTAGTTTTAATTATACACAATTATACACAATTTAATTAAAAAATACCCAAATAAACAGTGGAATCCAATTTAGGTCAATATCAAGTATAAACAAAGATTTAGGAAAGGAAGATCAACAGGAGATGCCCTACACTCCGACACAAGAGTTCTGACCTATATTGTATATACACAGTTCCACAGAATGTGTTGTGCTGATTAATTTTTTTTTAGATAGAGACAACAACCCAGGTTTTTCACTAGGCCCGTTCAGCTCAGACGTTAGTTTAGCAAGTAATGTTCAGAAAAGACTCTAATTTATTATAAACCTGATATTCTTTCTGTCTATATCCAACAAAGTGTTTGCTTTGGTGTGTGTAGGTGCTTTGATAATACTGGGAGTTAAAATATACAGAATTAGAAGTGTTTGTCAAATACTAGTGACAAACATCTGTTAAAATGGTCGTGGTAAGCTTAAAGTATATATTCTGATGCTTCAACATCTTTCAAACAGATATTAAATCTCCTCAGTGATATTTTTGTTGTATGATGAATCAGAAAACAGTCTGTATTGTGAAAAAGTATGAAACTCTTCTTACATTCAAGTTTGTTTCAGAAAACTTGAAATTTTGATTTCCTTTTTGGATGCAACTAGTTGGATTAGGTTATCTTCAATATTTGTTTTCTAGATCCTGGTGACTTTTGTTAGTGGCAAGTTGAGTTTTGTCGAATGCTTGCAACACATTTTTTCATATTTTAATTTTTTTTATGTTGTCGCTTTGAAATAATTTTTAAAATCCCTACTGCTATTGTAGGATTGTATTTTTCTATTCGAAATTGCATTTGGAAACATCGGAACGTTACGAGACAGTTATTTTAATATTAAAAAGAATTTTAAATGTCTTAGTATGAACACTGTTAAATAAAAGCACTCAAAAAAATATGGGTATATTAAAAACTTTCGTTTTTTATACAATTTTAGTCGACGAATGAAGTTTTATATACTACGACAACCTACGTACACATTCATGATAACGTTTTAAATAAGAGAAAAAAAACCAAAAATATATCATATGCAATAAATATTTTTTAAAGAGAATGTGTGCGTAGAGGGAGTTTTTTTAAATTATTTCTATATCTAAATCCATGTATTTGTGGGTAATAAATGTGACAAATGCGTTGATGCATTTTATTTACTTATTTTGTAACACTTTTCCCAACAAATGCAAAACTAACACCAGCAATTTTCCACAATACCTTTTACATCAAATAAACAGTATAAGTCCAGTGGTGGCACGTCAAGAAGTTTGTTTCGGAAGTTTAAGAGATTACCATTAACCAAGAAAGGTTATATCGATTATAAACTTTTTTATATATTTGCAAAGTTGATAAAGCATAAAATCCATTGATACTTTCTAAACGAATTCATTGTCATCTTATCCCATAAGCAAGTCATTCTGTTTTTAAGTACAATAGAGGGAAAAGTAAAGTTAGTATACCTATCTCATGTTTTCACAAGGATGGGAATATACAGAAAATTGGACAAGGAATCTGACAAAATTACAGGAAAAATTGGACAGAAAATGTCGCTTTCATGTCACAGCTGCCAATCCGCAAGCAGGAGAGTTGAAATGTCCTTGAAAAAACTTAAAATAAACTGACTTAACGTAAAGACTACTATCCAGAGGAAACATCCATCCGCGTTCATATGAACTGGAGTTCCAAAAAAACAAAATATATGAAACATTCTTTGAATACCATAACTTGAGAAAGAAGACGATGAGACTTAGGGTAACTGAGAAGCTGGAGCTCAGCATGTTCAAAATTACCTCTAAGAAGCAGATACAAATTTAGTAACAATTTGGTTTTATTCATACTTAACTCAATCCCAAATAGTGACATAGATGTGTGCTCTCTATTTTTTTGTCAAAATTGTTCTGCAGTGGTTACTAAAATGGAAGATGTTAACATCAAGTTATAAGACTGCACTTTTTATCGCGATCTACACAAATAAACAAAACCATATCGTGGAAAAAACAAAGAACTGGGATACTGGATATCTTGGAGATGTGGATATATTGCTTAAGAGCAGTGGAAATCAGCTCTAAGTAGTGAGTGGTAACTTATCAGTCCTAGGTCCAGAGTTATACTCTCAATTTAAAATATATTGCGATAGTTAATGAATTTGTTATTTAGTTAATTTCAGTGAATTATATTGATAGGGATATTTTTGAAGAATAACAATGTCGAACGATGAATGTTGAAAAAAATTGATAAAACCAACTTAAGTACCAAGACCGGTATTGTATCGATTGTTTAATTGATTTGCTCAAAAACCGCAATATCATCAATTACGGAGTGTTTAATTTTTATTACTCAATATCTATTATTTGTCAAGAATATTTGAAGCTATGTGAACTTATTTTTTCCATCAAGGATTTTTGAATTATTAACAAACTTATATTCGGTAATGGACTTTTTGTACAGCTGTACGTTAAGACCTATCGCAGCGTCACATATTCTTGTCATATTTTAATTATTTTTAAAATATTCAACAACACTTTTCTTACAACGGACGTAAAACTAAAGTTTAAGCGTACAAGGGTTTTTCAATATTCCAGGTAAAAGGAGAGTCTGGAAATTCATTGGGGATTGAAGAAAAACACACACTATGCAGTATCGAGGATAATGGAATTTTTCCTCATTATTCATACTCTATCTCCGATCTGGAAAACTGCCATAATATTCCCTTCTATATTTCATGAAAGGGTTAACCTGCTTGACCCAAATAACTGAATAATCTTATTCAAAAGAAGATTCTCATAATAATTCAATAATAATATGTTTAAAAAAGTTGTATGGCTGCATCCCATTTATTTTTCAGGAAAATGAACACGAGGATAATGCTTTTCTCCTATCTTATTTTGTTATTTTTTTATACAATTCAACTTGGAATTGATGATCCTCGTTAGTTGCTTTAACAAGACCGGAGTACGTTAAAAGTTGCTGTGTGTATGACATGCGTCCAAACCTGGTTAATTGCTTTAAAACAGAGATGGTTTTCGCTGAGAAGTGGATGCAATATACTGAAATGCGAGAAATCTCGACCACTGCTTCAAAAAATATGAAACAGCTTGTCTTGAAAAATGCTGTGTTTTGCTGATAAGTTCATGGATTAGAGTATATGCGCTTAAACCTCGTAGCTGCTTTATACATCTTTGGTTTGCGCTGAAAAGTACTGGTCCGTACTCGTATAGATCTCATCTGATGCTTAAAACTTGGAATTAGATCTGATTTTCACTGAAAAATGTAAGAAATTGATTTTAGGCATCAATATCTAGTAAATTGTCTTTAAAACGCACTAGTTTGGGTTGAAAAGTTCTGGTACGAGCCGAGAATAGTCTAGGAGGACTCGACCACGTAAACCGACTTCTACATCTTTGGTTTTCGCTGAAAAGTCCTGTCTATAAAACCGTGAACTGATTTTAAATAAGATCTGATTTACGTTGAATGGAGTAGTGCACGTGTCGAAGTCTACCAAACTGCTTTTCAAATTTGCTGTCTTGTGCTGAAAAGGCTATAACGTGAGTTGAAGTATCTAAGAATGTGGGTAGATGAAGAAAAAACCTGTTCCCATCATCCTATACGGATCTCTGTACAACTTGATGTAATAAATAGTGGCTCAGACTTTTTCGTCGATCATTTGACTTTGGAATTTTCTCCTAATAACAACTTGGTGTGATCATCAAGCTGGATGCGATCCGATTGTTTTTTACGTTCTTTGAAGATTTTAATAATTCTGTGAATACTTTCTGCTAATACTTCAGTTGAATCACTACACAAAGCAACTAAATCGTTGACCAAGATACTTCTACTTCTTTCACGAAGTCCTCCACTGCAATAGATTTTTTCTTCTTTATTTGGTGCCTACAATTTTGTTATTCGACGTGAAAAAAATTTAAATAGGTGCTTGGAAGTGTTGTTGAATATGTTAAGAAGAATTAATATGCTGTTAAATTGTTAACAAAATTACTATTAACATCATCAGATTCAGAACTAACGTCATTTTATAAAGTAAAGAGACAGCACAAAGTAGAATTAAAAAGATACACTGTGATACCATCCACATATCTCAAAGCAAAGCGAATAGTTCTGAAGCTTATGATATTTTTTTGTTCTTTTACCAAAATTATCTATACATATCAAATTGAAACGTTTGCTGAAAAAGATAAAAGTGAAACTTATACATATCATGGAATACAAACAAAAAACGAATTATATTTAAAAATTACCTATTTTTATTATGTTCATAATGAAGGTAACGAAGAAGATATACGAGGACTTGGTTTTTAATTTGGATCATATTGATCAGTGCCTTATTTGGTTTTTATTTCCTTCAGTAATCCACATTGGAACTAAAATATCTAGATTTTTTTTTCATTCGTTTTACTTACCATTTGTAGATCATCTTGAATGTAATGTGTATGTGTATAGTCCATCTGTCAAATTGTCACTTATTTATGCCAAAAGTAGGTTTCTTTTGAATGGATTATTTGGTAAACCGTTGAAATATAATTAGTGGCTTTATCATAAAGAATAAAACTAAAACAATGTCTTGATTCAAATAGTGAACCATTTGGTTGAAGGGTCATAAAACGTCATATTATTTTCACACCGAAGCATCCCTCGCATTTTACGAGGGTGCGTCGAAAAATAACAAGATTGGATACAACTTCTTCCAGTGTGTAGATACTTTCCTTCCAAGTGATTAATGATGAACCTTAGTAAAGCTGCACTTATTTATTTGAAATGAAAACTTCTTTATCACCGTTTTGACCTAAGATTCGATGAAGAAACGGAAATGAGACACTTAAAAGAAACATATGCAAAGGTTATTCGGAAACAGGTCCGTTTATTTATAAATCAGAAAATATAAGCAAGTTTCAAATTTCATATATGTCTACATTTTGTCATAATAATTTACATTCATTCTATAATATGCCTGTGTCGAAAGCGTCACCAGTGAGAATAACCAGTCGTGAACTGATTCTTCAACCTGGCTCTGTATCTGTAGAGTAGGGAGGGTGAGTGTAGGCTCACAGCACCTAGGCCACATGTGACCCATTGGTTGTTCTCCTGGGTCATTGTCCATCCTATCCATCCCAGGAAGGTGAACAGATCACCAGGAGACATCTTTTTTCGACCGGTTATCTGTGGCACAGCTCTTACCACCAAATAACTCGGCGCCAAATCTGGATTGAACGATTTTTAATCAGATTTTGGGCATGAATGGCAGAATTGGGTCTGTGATTGTCATGCAGAATCAAAACTTCTGATGATAAGCTACAAAGAGACTGGATTTGTGCATAGCAAATGATGGCAAGCATTTTGAGTATTAAAAATGGCAATAGATGTGAAAATTTGTGTTGTAAATAAATTTCTGAGATAATATGGTACCTCGTTAATATCATTTAATCACTGTGATGTATGTGAAAGTTAGGAAAAGGTTTATTTTCCAAACTTAGCATGGCTCACCAATATTGAACAGAGAAAATTCAGTAGATGAAGAATGTATTCAAAGAATAAATGAATAATTTCTTTGTTGAAAATACTTGTTAATTTCTGATGTACATCCTCCCTTAGTTATTCAATTCAAACAATTTTAAATAGTTTGAAAAGTAGCAATCACGGATTAGTTGCTAATAAGGTATCCACTTAAATATAAGGGAAGTCAGAAGTAGATTTAAAATGAGAAGATTAAAACACTATTTAGAGTAGGACTGCTGAAAAAAGAGCCCAAATGTTTAGACAACACTTTTCTATTTTCTTACCTACAAAACTCATATTTTCTTATAACGAACGAATGAAAAAAAACCATTCAACATTTTTATTTCCAGAACACGAAAAGTAAAAGAAGAAATATTGTTTGTAGTTGAAATTAGATTAATAGTTACCTTTTGAAAATGAGCAATAGTAGATACCTAAGTTACCTATTCAACACTTTATCAAATTTATCCAATTTTCAGTAAAAAAAAGAAATCAATGCATATCAGTGGATGCCATATTGTTATTTTAAAATAAATTTAGATTAATTTAGATTAATATAAGGGTGTAAATTTTAGTTATCGAATGAAATAAAAGTATTTTACATCTACTGTAAATTTTATAGAGGTGAAAAGAGGAAGATAGCTTTTAAAATCCTAATAGGCATTGCCAAAGCTTCTTTATTGATTAATGTTTTTGTTTAAAAGGAGGATTACCACAGTGGAGGACTTGAGGCAAAATTTGGACCAAACAAACATCAACTGAGCCCTCTTCTTCAACTTTTATTTTAAATTTTATTCGCTTGATAAATTTATATTAAATATAAAGCCTTACATTTGTTTATAATTCAGTGAAGAAGTGCCTCTCAAGCTATATTCTTGACAATTTCCTATAATATTTAACTACTTAGCCAATTTGATGAGATAGAGATGTCATTGGAAAGACCTCGATCCAATTCACTTGCGTCCCGATTCAGCTTTTTTTCTCCGAATAAATTATGCAGGGGATGTAGAAGACTTAGATTTACTTCATTCGATGGTCACGCAATTAATTTGCTTGGCAAAAAAACAATACATATCAAATGGTTTCGACACATATCAAAATGTGATGAATATATTATATAGTATATTATATTTTTTGTAAATAGTATATAATAGTAAAATTCGTCTGAATGAGTAGGTTAATTTTTTTGCTTTAGGAAATACTTCTTAAGAAAAATTAAATAAAAAAAATATATATTTGATGATTTGTGAGACATTCCGTATTATAAAATTAAATATTAAGTATACAGACAATATATACAACGAATTTTTTTATAAAAATCACTTTTTACACGATAATGTTCATTAAATTTTCCAAATAACGATTTCAAACATATGGGGTGATTCCAAAAATCATTTTCTACTGTTTTGTCGGAACTACTGGCAACGTTGTCCTACTAGGCACTGGTTACACTGTTCGTACCGACCAGTTTTATTTGGTGCTAAATAAATATGTTATATTCACCTGGTACGAACGGTGTTAGCTGTGCCATCTATTATAGAGTTAATTAAATCGCTATTTAGACATAACATATTTCATTACAATTTTGCCAGAGGCTCCGACCTAATCGTGAAAAGCTTGAACACATTTTTTTCAACATTCTGTTTCTAAAATAGGTTTTTAGCAGAATGTAACTGGATACTCTGGCAAAAAAGGTATCAGAGACTTTATCGAACCTGAACCAATTTTTGGCATTGCAGTAAGCACTGCTGTATCAGTCATAGCTACCTGGGCGGAGAGAAAAGCCTAGACATACTGGGCAGACATACTGGGGCTCTCTCACTCAAGGGGTTCATACACTACCCTTCAAGTACAAAAAATAAGCAGATCCTGGAATGGAGTAGAACAAATCTACGCATTCTGTCGGGACTGCTTACACGACATTGTAGACTAAATTACCACTTAAAGAAGATGAGTCTGGTTCAGACCTCGGACTGAAGGTTCTGTAATTTGCAGGATGAAACTGCGGAGCACATACGATGCTCATGCCCACCCTTGGATAGGATAAGGTATAATGTACTTGGTTTTAGTACCTTAGAGCCGAATGACAAAAAAGTATCACCAAATACAACCATGGACTTCGCCAGAAGCACAGGCTTGTGGGGTGAATTGTATTTTCTAGGGGTGAGCCACAATAGACCTAACAAAGGTCGCAGTGGAGGTGGCGAAAAGGCCCCATTTACCTAAAACCTATCTGGATACTATTTTTTGCTGGCTATTACACATCTGTTAATTGGAGTCTCACAAATTATCAGATAATTTTATATATTTTCGGTTAATACATATAAATATATTGAATCTTTCATACTTTTGACGGTATCTTTGTCTGTCAAATCAGCTAACTATATCTCGTGAAAAAAATTCCTCTCTAATTCTAGTCTATCACGTTTTAAATGTTGTAGAATGTGTAGTGTACAAATTGTTGATTTCGGATGTTTACTTGAACTAGTTAAATATTTTGTTGTTAACTAGCCATGTAGTTGAATATATTATTTGAATTATTTTCAAAACATTGTTTGTGAAAATCTAGGAGTGTGTTGTTGAGAGTTTCGTTCGGATATTTTTATTGAAAGTTGTAATCAAAAAGTTTGTAAAAATGTAATTGTAGCATTAAGAAAGTTATTTGAGTTTTTCTAGTAGTTGAATCTGTTAATTGTGTTCTCATTCATGAATGAAACTCTTAACGGGCCAAAGTCAATTTCAGCAAAACTATTTTTATCTTGTCGAAACTGAGCAAAATTTGCTATTTCTTTTTCTTCAAGGGAAAATTCAGTAACCCGCAAAACCGTTTGACCGAGGAAAAATGTCTTGAGATAGGGTTTGGCCCGGAACAAATATAATCAGTTTTAAACCAATGCAATTTATTGTAGAAGAAAAATATTTGGACAGTATTTTTTATTTTATGACATTGGAAAAAGATAAAAGACCAGTCATATATTTTTTAATAAAACGAGTGAAATAATTTTTAATTATTTATATATTTTTGTTGTTTGCATTTTTAAATATTTGTGTATATTCAATAAAAAAAATGTTTATTTATTTTTTTTCTCCATTTTCTCATTTGTTAAAAGTCTCATGTGAAATCTCCACTCTCTAAAATTATTTGTAGTTTCTCCAATTTTTCACTTTAGGTAGGTATCTCATTTTCAATAAGTTTGATCTGCCATACTGCTCCTTTTTTTCATTTCACTTTGTCCTCCACGTACCTAGCGCAAACTTTTTGATAAGGCTTTTTTAAATTGGATTATCACGTTGATTGATTTGACTCCACCAGCCAGAGGCTTAGAGTCCTCGGCACCTCAGTCTTTAGTATTTTTGTGCTCTTGATTAGTTGGGTCGTTTATATGAAGAGACCAGTAGCCCTTATCTGGTCCAATAATCTTTTCACTAGGTCCTTCTTGGAGAAATCCTCCCATGGATGCCCTAGTCCTAGGAGTCTATATGTCCAATGAGGTAATGCTTCACAGTCAAATATAATGTGAGAGGCTGTTTCCTCCTCTTTCATGCACAACCAACAAGTAGGTTCATCCCTACATTTGCCGATTGTATGCATGTGCTTCCTCAAGGTACACTGACCGGTAAGTAAACCGGTCACTGAAGAAGTTTAGTGATTCAGCTCCTCTGAGAGTTTTTTTCCCTCAGTCTCCAGTACGGCTGATGTTTAATTTGAGTCCACCAATATATATGTGCAGCAGTATTTGATGTCACGCTACTCTGTACAATATGTTTTCCTCCACACTATGGATGAGCCTATACACTAGCAGTCTCATCATCAGCGTAGATGCAGAAGAAGTACATCTTGCATAACAGAGTGGATCAAATTTCCTTGTTCAATTGGCACTGTCTTCTTGGTACTTCACAGTTACTGAGAATCTGCCAGAAACGAAGGGCAGTTTTCATATCATTTCTCTTGACACTAATACTTCAGCACCCAATCCTTTCTTCCTGTTGCTTTTGGCCCTTTTCCTTCATACCTTGTGAAAAACCTCACAAAAATGTGCAAGGAAAAAGGTGTAGAAATAGTTCAGTATACATTCAACATCAAAGACCTTTGCTCCTTACTTGTCAGTAAAGACCGTCTTTATGTCATGAGGAACGAATATCTCACTCTTTGGAGATTGGATATTGGTATCTCTAACATATTTTGAGAGGTGAGGTGAGGAAAGTTGTCTGAATACGAATTGCCAATCCACGAATTAGTTATAAATTTGTCATATATTCCAAAAAATTTTGATAGAGCTGGTTTTTATCGATTGGATGGAAGATTTTTTATCATTTCATCAGCATCTTCATGGCCTTCAATATCTGTGTAATTTTCTGTAGTAGGTACACTACTGAAAGTAGTTGTGGTAGACAAGTGCTGCTACAACTCCTTTTTGTATCTCCTTTTTTTTCCATTTTGGGAGCCGCTCAGATGCCGGGAGCACTGCAGCCTATTGGCTTATTGTACTCTGCTCCCATATTTAGTCCACCCATCCAGTTATCCCCGTACCTTCAAGTAGACGGTATAGGTCCATTGGATGTGTGCCATATACTTCAGGAGGCACATTGGCCTCTCCGAAGATTGCCCGTCTCCTCGAGTGCAGTGCCTCACAGTCAGACAAGATATGGGTCACGGTCTCGATCTCCATGCCACATAGTCTGCAGCTGAGGTCCCCGTTATATAACCCTATTTTATGCAGGTGATCTTTTAACGGGGTATGACCCGTTAGATAACCTGTAATAATTCTTAGCTTATATTATTATTGTATCTCCTACATTCACTGAGTCATGGAAGATCTACTGTGTCCTCTGCTGCTACTGAGTCACTGAGGAAATAGTCTAGCAAAGTAGTATTCCCCCAAGTTATTCTTTTTGAATGAATTTTGGAATACTTGTAGCCTACAGTTTAGTCTTTCTCTCATATAAGAAAATTGATGTTTTTTCTTCTCATACCGTCTTACATTAACTAATAATATAAGGTACATTTCTCAAGAGTATCTTTGTTTGTCATATCCGGACTAGATTATTTCTTAGAAGCTTTTTTATACATTGTTTGGTAGTAAAGTGTGAAGGTTTTTCAGGAGGGATTTTTTTAACGATATTGTGTTTCCTGAAGAAGTTGGGATGGTTTATATAACATTGTGAAACGCAAAACCTGATCTTCTTGAAAATGCCAACAAGCAGTGTTTATAGGTTAGGTTTCTGTATGTGATCCTATTGCGCCTCGTTCCAACTTCAAGTTCAATATTTTTGAGGAAGATGATCTGTTTAGGGGTGAGACTATCTACATCACACGGGCACACGAACGCAGCTACAGTAGTTTTAATTATACACAATTATACACAATTTAATTAAAAAATACCCAAATAAACAGTGGAATCCAATTTAGGTCAATATCAAGTATAAACAAAGATTTAGGAAAGGAAGATCAACAGGAGATGCCCTACACTCCGACACAAGAGTTCTGACCTATATTGTATATACACAGTTCCACAGAATGTGTTGTGCTGATTAATTTTTTTTTAGATAGAGACAACAACCCAGGTTTTTCACTAGGCCCGTTCAGCTCAGACGTTAGTTTAGCAAGTAATGTTCAGAAAAGACTCTAATTTATTATAAACCTGATATTCTTTCTGTCTATATCCAACAAAGTGTTTGCTTTGGTGTGTGTAGGTGCTTTGATAATACTGGGAGTTAAAATATACAGAATTAGAAGTGTTTGTCAAATACTAGTGACAAACATCTGTTAAAATGGTCGTGGTAAGCTTAAAGTATATATTCTGATGCTTCAACATCTTTCAAACAGATATTAAATCTCCTCAGTGATATTTTTGTTGTATGATGAATCAGAAAACAGTCTGTATTGTGAAAAAGTATGAAACTCTTCTTACATTCAAGTTTGTTTCAGAAAACTTGAAATTTTGATTTCCTTTTTGGATGCAACTAGTTGGATTAGGTTATCTTCAATATTTGTTTTCTAGATCCTGGTGACTTTTGTTAGTGGCAAGTTGAGTTTTGTCGAATGCTTGCAACACATTTTTTCATATTTTAATTTTTTTTATGTTGTCGCTTTGAAATAATTTTTAAAATCCCTACTGCTATTGTAGGATTGTATTTTTCTATTCGAAATTGCATTTGGAAACATCGGAACGTTACGAGACAGTTATTTTAATATTAAAAAGAATTTTAAATGTCTTAGTATGAACACTGTTAAATAAAAGCACTCAAAAAAATATGGGTATATTAAAAACTTTCGTTTTTTATACAATTTTAGTCGACGAATGAAGTTTTATATACTACGACAACCTACGTACACATTCATGATAACGTTTTAAATAAGAGAAAAAAAACCAAAAATATATCATATGCAATAAATATTTTTTAAAGAGAATGTGTGCGTAGAGGGAGTTTTTTTAAATTATTTCTATATCTAAATCCATGTATTTGTGGGTAATAAATGTGACAAATGCGTTGATGCATTTTATTTACTTATTTTGTAACACTTTTCCCAACAAATGCAAAACTAACACCAGCAATTTTCCACAATACCTTTTACATCAAATAAACAGTATAAGTCCAGTGGTGGCACGTCAGGATGGGCAAGGCGGTCAGTGTACCAGTGTACACCCTGTGAAAATTCGAAAAGGAAAATGATAAAAGCCAAAAATACTCTTTTCCATTTTCTAATAGAATTTCTATTCTTTCGCTGCTAGTATGAAACATAAAGCCGTAAAATTTCATCCCCAGGATGTATGAAGATTCTCTTATATCATATTCTTTTTACCAGAGGTATAAGCACAATTACGTGAGGGCGTGTACATGCCGACCGATATTACAAAGACAAGCGATATATCTAATGAGACAGACAAAGAGCGGGTGTGAATCGCTTGTGCTTTCTTCACTGATGATTCGAGTAACCTAGAGGGGAAAGCCCTGTAACGCTCGAAAGGAAAATTCAGAAAAACTTGCAAAAGCCAATGAAAAAAAGCACCAGTAAAAAAGCAGCCATTTTGGAAGAAGAAAGGAAGATCCTCTTGAATGGTGAAGAATCTAAATTGGTATCATCGAAGAGTATATACTTTGTGGTATCGTCAGTATACCTCAATCTTGTATGAATAGACATGAACGAGACTCTTGGCCGACCGTCAACTGGACAAACAAGTAGAAATACACAGTGAAGTAGGCTCTCTTTCACGGAAGGTGCGTAAGAAGTGATCTTGGTAGTTGTATAACTTTCCTGGGTACATATTAGTCTACCTCGACAGTAGTGTGTCATCAGAGGAGATGATTCCCATGTATAGGTTCGGGAAAAACCTCATGAGCAGTCATAAAACAGGCCGAGGAATGGAAGGAAGGACCTTCAGTTAATGAAGAAGTGGTCAGCTGCACAGATGGCTCAAAAACCGAGGAAGGTGTAGTAGCAGGAATATAGCTCAGCTGAAGACAAGTCTCACTGTGCTTAGGCGAACATGTGACGACATTACAGAAGTATTGTACAAGAGAACTATTGCTGCAGTTTGTTAGCTTCAAAAAGCAGCTGTGCAAGTCATAATATATTATCCTTAGCCTTACTAGCTCGAGAAGGGACACGATGTGCTCCCATTGGCCCGGAAACTATTTGTAGCATAGCGAAATCGTTGCAATACACAAATAGCAGTACTCCATTAAAAAAAAAGTATGGCGCCAAGAATGAGGTAGACCAAACAATTCATCAAACAATTCTAGCCCAAAGAGAAATAGGAGAACAATCAGGATCCTGTTTATGCTTCTGATTGGATAGACAAACATATGAATAACATCGGATTGGCAGATATACAGATTTTGCGGAGAAGATAAGGAAACCTCAGCACGACTCAACGATAGAGGAGGAAAAACCGCGACCCTTCCAATAGAGACGGACCTGAGGTTTGGCATTCAAGTCAAGTAATATACGAGGAACTCTAGAATAACAGAAGGACACACAATAGATCTGCAAAAGTTGTCGTGAAGCACATATGCTCAATATTTATCTGACCTTTCCTTACCGTGTGTACAGATTGACATTATAGAGATTTTAAGCCACTCATTTGATCTACGTTATACGTTATCAGTTATTTTACTCATGCGCAGTAGTAAAAAAATAACCGATCATCTTAATAAGCGACAACGTACTCTGTTATTAAGGTCGAAATAAACGAAACTTTATTAAGCGGTAAGGTTTTAACATAATTGCCAAGTGCATCATGTTTATATCGTTTAATAAAATAAAAAATATGTAAAACTATTCAAAATATATTGAAACTTTGCACAAATAATATATATTTTAATTATTATTATAAGAATAGCGCCCCTTATTAAGTTGTGGTCTATTAGACCTTGATCATTTTGACGTCTAAGAGTTTGCCTTCCGTTAGCCGAACAAAATAACAATACCCGATAGGATCTTTCACGTGAGGTACAAATGAAACGATCTTTCCACTGTATACTTCCTCCCCTAGGTACATACTACACTCGATCTACGTCGAATTTAGAGTACTTTCACATCTACAGGAGTCTTGCTCGTCCGTCAGCAGGGTCTTGAAACTGCGTAATCTCTTCCCTAGGAACATATATATTACCTTCGGTCTACTTTAACTAGTCAACTTTGACATCTTAAGGCGATCGTCCAAATTTTCGCCAGGTTCCATCAACCGGACAAGAAGCAATACGCTGTGAATTATGGGTTTTTTCACACCTTCCGATGTGGCGCGCATTCACCGTATGTTAGCGCGCTGACATTAAAATTTTATTGGTTAGGGTACTATAAGGAAACAATTGGAGGCAGGTGAACATAAGTCTATTTTATTTTTCTTAAAAATACACAGAGATCTTCATGCACAAAACAATGAAATACTAAAACGTATATACAAACAAATTGTTCTTTTTTCTGTCTCAAAATAGAAAACAATTCAATTGAAAATAATTTGAAATTTGAAAAAATACAAATGTCTTTGGTACAAAAACGTTGCTCTAAAACGCATTCTTGGCACAATAAATATAAATTAATAGCTATATAGACACAACAGAAAATTTTTCACTAGTCCGTGAAATCAAAGGATTATCATAATGTCGGATAGTCAAGCAGCCATTAAAGCACTGAGCTCTTGTGTAATCCAAAATGGTGTGGGAATGCCTGAGCTGGGCGAGAATAATATAGTTACCTTACTATGGATGCCAGGACTTAGAAGGGAATGAAATGGCAGATGAACTAGCAAAAAGGGGGCCTGAAATACCTTTCTGGTGGCCTGAACCCTTTTGTGGAATCAACCCCAATATTGGGAGAAATAGGTAAAGCCGAAAGAAAGAGGAGATCTGACCATTGGAAAGACCTAGTAGGGCTTATACAATCAAAGAATATTTTCAGTGACTACAACCTGTCGAGATCAAATGAATGCAGTCAAAGCAAAACTGCCCCAAGAGTTTTAACAGGGATCCTAACGGGACATTGCAACTGCACTACTCTCCAACTGCACAGCAATCCAAAATTCTAGAGCACAGCACCTGGGAGATTACTGGATAGAAGAGGAACATTTACCTAAGTTGAAGCCAGCCTAAAATTTCTCCGGAAAATAGGACTAAAGGGGCTACTGGCTACTGGCTACTGAGACTCTCCTCAGAAACTGAGTGAAAGAAAGGGTGCACAATAGATCTTTTAGGTCTCAGTCGAAAGTTGAAAAAGCATTGGAAGATGGAAGATAGAAGATTGAAGCCACATAAGATGGGAGGTGTACGGAATGTATAAAGTATATTTTATTGAAAACTACAGACGATTTAGCAGCTAACATGTTAACTTGAAACACTCATGCGCAAAATCCAAGACAACTTGAAAATAAATGCGTATGAAAGATGGATATTTCAATAAAGGCACTTGGAAATCCGAAAATTTCAAATATATATATATACACATATAAATACAAGCAAATAACAGTTTGGTTACTATTTGAACCAACCTGGTAAATAAATAAATATTTTATGTAAAACAAATTACAAAACTACCAAGAATGTATTTTATGGAAATTAATCATATAAAAAAAACTGTGGCACGTGTCACAGTTACACTTTTTCCCTCTTCTATACTTACACAACCTATTTGCATATATACAAACAAAATATTGCCTAAAATATATAAAATAGTGAAGCGAAAAATATCTACAATGCATGTATATGTCAAAAAAACAATATTAAAGTTATTTTCCTATTACTTATCACTTTTTTGTCGTATTAAACTTTAACAAATATGAAATTATCACATTTCTTTCCTTACGTATTATTACCATACCATTAAAGTAACTTACAGCTTACACTAATAAATAATGTTACAAAAACAGAAAATGTTTTGTTAGCGCTCTTTCGCACGGTCAGGAAATTCGTCCTGCCAAGATGTGAAACTTGCAGTGCTTTACTTCAGCTTGCCATTGAGCACTATGAACAAGTAGTAGATGTAGGATATTTGTTCGTTTTTAGGACATCAAAGAAAATTTAAACTTGTTGAAAAATATAATAACAATTTAAAACCTCAAATATCTCGGAAAGGACTAAAAGTTGGAATAGGATAAAAACAATTTGATTTGATTGAAGAAGACAGATGAAGAAAAATATCTGGATAACGGTAAGGTTTGGGTATGGGAAAGTATACATGAACTTGCCTTATTTTTTTCCCCTGAATGCATTAAAATAGAAAAAACAGGGTGGTTCTATTTAAAAAAATGAAGAAATTTGATATTTATGAAGTGAAACTTTGAACACTTTTTATACACACCCTGTATATTTTAGTTGAAAAGATCGTATCCAAAAACCCAAACGTAGAAATTTTCATGATTTTACTATAAGTATTTTGCCATATACAGATAGTTTTCACTCGTCGTGGGACACCCTACCCTGTATTATAAAACAAATGAAAATATATACTATACATAATAATTAGTTTTTAGGCGTGGACGGTTTGCTGTTTTTGGAAATTAATGGTCTTCCCCATTGTGGAACATACACTCGTCAACAAGCTAGTAAAGGATGAACCAAAATTTTGTCAAACGTCCACTGACTAACGTGTTCAGTGCCGAGGTTATGGGCGATTTCTTGGTCCAATTAATTCCCTGACGTGTGAAATAGCGCTAAGAATATTTCAGTATATGTACAGGCTGGCTATATATAAATATTAGCAGAGTTTAACAAGAGCATGAAAAAATACCGGTAAAATAACTATTTATGTATTAGGGGTATAAGTAGATGTTTACGGTCCGAGGATGTGAAAATTGCTATCGATCACATTATATATATTAATGTCCGTGGTGAATGTCCGGTATAGTATCAGTGAACTGTCACAACTGAATGTCAGAATAATTATCAGTAGAAGATTTTACTGGTAGTAGAAATATTGTCAAAATATTGCCAGCCTGTCTTGATATGAAAACTTTTCAAAGAACCAACCAACGATTTCCTCCTACTGCCGGGCAGTAGCTACAAAAAAAGAAAGTGGAGGGTAGCTAGTTTTCCCAATTTTTTTCAAATGTATGTTACGGGATAATCATTTGAGTGATTTGATGATCATCAAACGCCTTTAGTTTCTCGAATGAAAAACAAATTGTTGACTTGAAATGATTTTGTTGCATTTGGTAAAATGGAATAAACTTTTTATTGACAGATTACTTATCGTGCGTTTGTCAAATGTCAGTTTTACAGTAGAACATGCTTCAGAAAGAGTTTTTAAAGAATACGAGTACTGACAAGATGATTCTACTTTTCCAAATGAACATTAAATGCTTGAAATCCAAAATAAAATGTGGAAGACGAATGGTTCCATCACGAACGATAATTTCAATCAATTTTGTTTCAAAGGAAGTACATTTTCGACAGATGACGTGATTGTTGTTAAATGTCAGTTTCACAGCTTGCTGAAGAAGTCAGAAGATTCAATTTTTGTTGTACTGGCTAAATTACTTCAAAACTGACATTTTGACAACAGCAGGCACAGAAATCTGTCAAAAATACAATTCATGTGAAACTGTTAGTGGCAAATACAGCTAAAAATGAATCTTTCGTTATCTTCACAAATTACTTCTAGCTCAACAATTTTTTGATAATTATAATAAATAAAACATTAAAGGCATTTGATAATCTTGGAGTTAAACTACACTGGAATACTCAACACCTATGCGCGTGTAATAGTGACACGTACCAACATATCTACTATAAAAATATACAAAAATTTTCATATAAGTAATACTTTAAATGATATTTACACAACATCAACTCCGTAGCAGGGTGAACATCGATAACATTTTTTTCATTAATAAACAGTTTATATCTGTCGACAAATATAATACCAGAAATTGGACTTGATCGTTAACAATTCTGAATAAATTGATTCAATTTTTTGGCATTAAGGATTAAATTTAAGCAATAAATATTTTTTTAGGGATAAATATGTATACATTCCAACCTAATTGTACAAAAATGTTTAGTTTTATAATCCAAGATTCTTTTTGGAAACAAACCACTTGAAAATTAAGTGTTTTATTTCAAAAATAGTGAATTGAAGTTTCCACTGAAAAATGCTGCAGCATGGATATCCGAAACAGATCAACGTGTGTCTGATAGACTTTTAAAGAAAATATATTTTTTTATACTGAAAATATTGTAAAAAATACTGTGAAAGTTTGAATTATTATCAATATTTTCATTGAGAGGCGCTATAATAATTTCTATTTTCAATCAATTACCAAATTCATATTATAATATTCGGAATGTCCCGTTCGAAATATCCAGAATGTCGCATATATTTTCTACATTTTTGAAAATATTTTACTCTCCTACATGGCATTTATGTGTGACGCTGAAAGTAGTTTTGATGAGAAGTAGCAAAGGAAAGATACGGAGAAATTAACAGATTACATAATTTAAACATTTCTGAACGATCTAAAGGAGCTTTCCAATGTTAAATGGCATTTTAAAATTGTTTGACAATTTTATAAAAATACCCTGCTACTTTCTTGCGTTTTGGTAAATAGACTAGCCGAACCTTAAATTAAACGTTACTATTCAAGCAGATTTTCTTTTTGGATTCCAGGGTGGACAATTTAATAGAAAATTCTTCATGACAACTTTCGGTTGTTTGATTATCTAAAGCATATTATATTCCATTTAATTAGTGAATGTTTGTCCGAAAATTGATACTAGAAGGTTCAATTGCGTTCAATAGTTGACTAATGTCAAAAATACTTTTCTCCAACCGATTCTAAATAGATTTTATTGGAAACTCAGTTTTAACTCTGATAACTGATGAAACATGATTCAATAATTCTTACAACGCCCTTTGTTCACCGACATAACTTCCAAAACGATTCGTCATTCGAGTCATTCAACTGAGGGAACAGAAGACCCAATTTATCGAATTCTACAAAAGTAAATGCAATACGCTTACATATACTCCAGACCATTAAGCCTAAAAATTAAGTGGTAAATGGGCAAAGAAAAGAAACGTGGTTCGAACAGAGCTGACTAGTATCTCAATTGTCAGAAAATGAACTAATCTGGAAAGGCATTTCTGGCAAAAACATAATAATCTGCACTGCAGTCAAGCTCTATCAACCTTAAACAGACAAGTATTAGAGTTTCATCAAGAGTTAGCTAACTCCTCGTTGAATAACAGTATTATACTGAAGAGGGTTAAAGGGCATGACAGGAGTGAAGGTAACCGCATTGCTGAATCTTTATCAAGAAAAGCATTTAAACTAAGTGTATTAGGACCAAGCGACACCTACGGCCTGAAGACTTCGGCAATAGCGGAGTTAGCCAAACGTTACACCTATGCTCAATCCCCTAAGAGAGGGGATGGAATCAAAGGATGCAGTCTTGCTAGGATCACCCTAGGAGAACCTGAGAAGCTGGCGCTGGAAAAATATTTGGCGGTGACCAGCAAAAACCTACGTTTAACAGTAGGATTTCTTGCTGGCCACTGTCAACCAAGGAATAACCTCCATTCTATGGGGCTAGGACACACCTTTATGCAGAATGTATAGACAGGAAGATGAAAATGTCAGGCATGTCTTATGCGTGTATCGTCAATAAGAGAGTGTGTGTTTGGTGTTTGTTTGGTGAGTGTTGTCCTACACCTGCCGATGGACGATAACCTAGGAGGACAACTCAGTGGGAGGACGTACAACATACAACATAAAACATAAATGCTGCGGTCGAAAACTCACCATCTCTAATTTACAGATACAGGAAGATGATCCAATTTATTGTATCCTACCAAAGTAAACTGGAGTCACAATAGTTATTTGTTTAACAAGACACTCAATCTACTTCGCTGTTGAACATATAATTTTTTCTCCGATTGTTCATGAGGATATTGTATTTGCAAATTATTACAATTCCCACAATCCCTTTATTTTAGTTGGTTGCTATGGAAATGTATAATCACAGGCAGCAAAGTAATCACTTTCGTGCCTAGGCACTGCCTAGACAGGAAAAGTAATACTTTGCTGATTGATATCAGTCAGCAAAATTAATATTTGCTGCCAATCGGAGAAAAACATATTTTATTTGTAGAACTATTGTTACTTTTTTTTAAATTTATCGGAGGAAAGTATTGTTGACTTTAATCGATTAAAATCCATTTCGTTCGACCTGTCAATGCGATTGAATTCTCTAGCGACCGTTCCACTAGCTTGAAAGTGACATATTGTCCAAATTCCCAAAATAAGTCACAGTTTTATTTATTCCACAATTCGTTCAATAGTTGCTAGAGAGTTCAATCACATTGACAGCTAGAAAATGGATATCAACAGATGTAAGAAATGCTCTCTTTGGACCAATATTCAATCATTTGGTTGAAAAAAGTAGCTAGCAATAGTTATACAAATAATTGACGGATGCAAGGACGAGGACAGCCAAGAAGAAAAGATGACTATAATTTCAGTGTACTCCAGGATAATTTGAGATACTGAGTCCTTGATAATATTTTCCTGTGGTTCGTCAGCTGAATGATATATCAAGTTTTGGATCTCATTTCGGTCGATAGAGAGCTCTGTAATAAGTATTGAGTCATGAAGTATTATTGACTCAATTAATTATTTTTGTCAACTACACCCTCTAGCGACAGTTATACTAACTTCAAAATGGAATTGTCATCAAAACTTTCAAATAGCAATCACGCTCTCAGTTGATTTAAAAAAAACGATAAGTGTGGCTTTGTTCAAAAAATTTGAATGATGTCACTTCAAAGTTTGTAGGTCAGTCGCTAGAAAATATTGTCGCAGTGACAAAAAAGTGGATTTTTATTGAATCATCACCGTGGAATGAGAACATTCGTCTAGTCTAAAATACTGAGAATGACTAGGTAGCTTAAACGGAAAAAATTAAGTAAGCGGTACGCCTTTGGAAGTGCGCGTCCTATTCAGAAACTTCGGCATCTGTCTGAGTAACAAATCTTCTTGGCTTTGTACACGTCTATGATGCGTGTGCAGTCTTCTCGGTCCCTTCCTTAGACTTTTTAGATTATTTAAATCGCACATTGTATGCTTTTGCCAGCCGTTTAAATCGACTCCTAGTCGTTCGCATTCTCTAGCGTAAGCCATTAAACTATCGCAATAGCATTTATGTCCTCTGCAGTGATCCATGTCCATTTTGCAAGCTCTGAAGTATTGTTGGACACTCAATTTAGATCTGCAAGTGGAGAATTTTTCGCTGTTGAAGTACTTGCAAGCGTTTTTCTTCAAAGGTTTCATAGGTTTAACCGTTTTTTGGATTTTGATCTTTTTAGCACACTCTGATTTTCTACCCAAACACCAAGAAGCACCGAATGCCAAAATTTCCTTGTCAGATACTACTTTGCCTGTTTTGGAAGTTAGATCATCCTGTACGTCGTAGTTGAAGTTACCGCAAAGACCGCAGACGTTATTTTTCAAATTAGCCGGGACGATTACTTCTACGAAACTCTTGAAGTTCCAAAATACTTTCACACCGTTATTCAGTATCACATCTACGGAATTTTCCTTTTTGTTTTCCAGACGGAACTTACCGTCTATTTTAAACGGAGCAGATATAAGCGTACCGTTGAATTTGATTCTACCTTTTTGTTGAAGATTTAGTCTCATATTTAAATATTTCACAGAAACTCTTTTGGTTGAAGAGGAATTTCCATCGACGAGCGCGTTGGCTACTCTTACGGAAAATGAGTTGTTTGCGCAATCGGCTGTTAACTGATACTTTCCTATTCCTTTGAATGTGTATATTTTTCCGTCGAAAGTCTTGTAGTGAGGATCTCCGAATACCATGCAAGCTCCTTCAACTGTAAATATAAAAATTAGTTAGAAGAATGGGAAAACAATGTGGTGAATTTAAGTTTGTTTATTTCCTTCTTATACCCTGTTTGAACCCATTAATTATTCTCTCTTTTCCCAATTCGAAGCTCAGTCTTTTCTCATATCCAATTTCCCACACCTAATCTAAGAAATTAGACATTCACCAAAATGATTCAGCTTTTGCAGTAAGCTACTCGTCATTGTAGATTCCTACTCTTCATTCTATAGCCCTACTAATGTTTCTAGTTTTTTACTCTCCGTTCTTGATTCCTAACCGCCTTCCTAGATCCATTCTCAATTTTCTAGATCGCCAATCGCATCTATGAATTTCGCCTGCTAACTTTAAATTTCTATTCTGGAACCCTGCTTGTTATTATAAAACCCTACTTGTTATTCCAGAACCCTACTCGTTATTCTAGATTCTCACACTCCATTTTATAACCGTATAGATTTCTTCTGTTAGCTTTAAATTTCCATTCTGGAACCCTGCTCGTTATTCTAAAACCCTACTCGTTATTCCAGAACCCTACTCGTTATTCCAGAACCCTACTCGTTATTCCAGAACCCTACTCGTTATTCCAGAACCCTACTCGTTATTCTAGATTCCTGATCACCAAACAAGATATCCTAGATATTTACTCGCCGTTACAGATCCTGCTCGCCATTCTAGTTCCATACTAACTAGTTGGGATCCTATAACTAGCGATCCTAGATTCCTTTTCCCGATTTCAGATCTTCACTTATAATTCTAGATCACTACTCGCCATTCTAGATCTCTACCCGTCATTACAGATTCTTACTCGTTCTGTCTTTATTTTTATCAAGTCAATATATTCTAGATAATTATTCGCCAATCCAGATATCCTGAATCCCCTCTGGTATTTACTCGCGTTTCAATATCCCTACTCACTATTCTAGACTCCATTTGGCAATTTAATTTACTTTCCCTCATTCTACAACCCAACTCGTTATTTCTAGATTCCCACTCGCCAATCTAGATCCCTACTCGCGATTATAGATCTTTACTTACCATTCTAAATCTCCACTTGCCTATCTAAATTCATTTCCGTTATTTTGGATCCTCATACGCGATTCTAGATCCCTACTCTCTATTATAGATCTCTACTGGCCATTCTAGACCCTTTCTCGTATTTTTTATAGCAACTTCATAATAATGATGTAATTATCCTACCTTCTACGCATCGCGGGCAGCATTCTCCTGGTACCTTTTGGAATTTGGTACCGTAGGTGCACGCCGTCGATGTAGTGTTACATCGAGTGATGGCACAGCTGGGCATTCCTCTCGTACATATACAAGATTTACATGCATCTAGTTTCCATTGTTGACCATCCTGCCTAGCAAAAAAGACGATTATATACAATATGTGTAGTGAAAAGATTGATGTTACGGTTTATTCAAAATGAATTAAAATACGTGTTTTGGTTTCTGCAATGGATTTGGAACAAACCTTAACATTCTTTGTTAAATTTATTCAAGACACTCACAAACAATATTTTTTAGGGTGCAGGAGAACAAACTTCTTAGTATTTTAGGTACCTTCTTTGAACTGCTCATTCACTCAGCTGGGTACATATACTAATTCACCAGACGTTAGTAAAATTTTAATATAAAGTAGTTAACTAACTTGCCTGATAAAGTTGGTTGTTGTAAACACACACCGAATTGAATTCGCCAGACTGTTGGGGAATCTCGCATTTCTTACAGCAGCTTCCAGGGACCGATTTCTGCAAATCCGGAGCGCAATCTAATATCGGACAAGTATATCTTTTACAAATGGATGTTTCGTTCTCACAGGTGCAGTTGGTACATTTATCCACGCTGAAGATGTCACCGTTTCTGAAAATATAGAAATTTGATAGTATTGCACAGCAAAAGAATCATTTTCCCAAATAATTTCCCAACAGAATCACAAGAAAATTCTTATTGAGAGTAAAATAAGTGAGAGTTATATTTTTTTGTACTCACCTGAATAACGAACTTTTGATAAAACAAGTATCTTTAAGAGTAGCTAGAGCCCGAGTTCCGACACATCTTGGACAACACTCTCCAGGCGGGTGAATTTGTCTACGAGGTGAGCATTGCAGGACTGGACACGCTTTTTTCGAGCAGACCATCCTTTTTTTGGTACATCGGCATTGTAGGCAAGGATCGTCCGAAGTTACATCTCTGTCATCTGTCACTATTTGATCGTTCATCCTACATACTGAAAAATATCAAAAATACAGGGTAAGTCATAACTATTGGGACATAGGCTAAGGGCAGATTGTTGAAGAAAATATTGCTATGGCACCAATAGTCATTTAAAATTCAAATTTGAAGCGGAATATAGTGTCTTATTTAAAAAAATAAAATTTTGATCTGACAAGGCGTCTATGATTGCAGCTAATTTCAAAATATTGGAATTCAGGCTGGCTACAACTGGTCCAAATTTTATTCGAATGCATTTGAGGTTATACAAAATATTCGAGTCGGGCTGGAGAACCACAATGTATCTTGAAAAGTAGCAATAGTATAGGCCAATTAGTCACTCCATCAAGTCTACATTGAGTAAATTTTGCGTTAATAGTTGCTTTTCAAAAACTAAGAAACTGACTTAACTTGGCAGAGCTGCGCTATACCTATTGAAAAAGAGAATAAATTGAATGAAGTATTTATAATAAGAATGAGCCATAAGTCTCTTGAAGTGCCCAGGTAATAGTTTATTATTCGCCAACAAAATAAGTACGATACTGTCACGGCTGATACTTTTATGACTTTATTGCATGTCATTATCACATCTCAAGTCAGGTCAGGTCTCAAGTCGGGTCAGATTTTGAAAAGAACTATAGATACCTATCTATAATAGTTCACTACCGTTGGTAGAGCTGGCAGTATAATGTACCTATTCGTTTGATCAACATTCTGCAATTTGAGAAAGCTCAAAATTTCATATTTTTGTGTTTATCATCCACTGTATGATTTTATTTCAATTTATTCATAATTTAGACCTATTTATAGTGTGGTGTAGTACTGGCAATTTATACAGGGTGTCCCAGGAGTTGGTACCAAAAATTTGGGAGATGATAGAATGACTAAAAATAATAATGGTATTTCATATTAAATTTTTTCTTCACGCTTTTCATTAACGAACTATAGGGCTTTAAAGTTGGAAATGAAAAATGGTTTTTATTCACAATTATTAAATGGTTGATGGGAAATTAGTAATATTTAAACCGTTAATAAACACCATAATTGCACACTTTTTGAAGTGATATACAAGTCTACAACACACTTGTGAACTAAGGTACCGACTAAGTTGAATGGTGGATGCGCCATTTTTTTGGCAATTAAAACTTTTTCCAGTTATAAATGCAACAATTGACTTTTGTGAACATTTTTAGAGATATCAAGTCCTCTTGTGACATCTCGGGCAATTTTATGTCGCAGTGCACACCTATTGGCGTATTCACATTTATTTTGAATATACGATTACAGGATCAGCATCCTGTATTATTGGCAGATTATTAACCCTTCGGTAGTCGCGCGGGGTACACTCGTAGCCCACTCTAATTTGAAGAGAGATAATCAAACGATGGGAGACGCTACATTCGCACGCCTTTCAGTAGCTGTCGTTTAGACATGAATCGAACAGTCGGTAAACACCCACTCGCTATAAATTACGGCTTTTCGATATATTTAATGATTTATTTTCACTGGGCTTTGAGTGTAGCCCACGCGACCAAAGTCGTAACAGTTTTTATAAAAGCATTTTATTGGTGCTTCCTCAATTTTTTTTCTTTCAAGAAAATATTTTTTGGTTAGTAACACCTAGTAATTGATGTGGTACTTGTACTTTGATAACTCCACTGGAATTTGGATCTTCTTTGGCCGTATAACCGATATCAACAAGAAGACGTGCCTAATAGGCCAAATAAAAGTGCTAGACGTTGTTCCATTTGCCCAAGACAAATCTACAAGAATCACATGTGTCAAATGTAATCGCCAGGTGTGCAACTATATGTTGGCTGCCTAAACGTTTGAAACTTTGTCCTTTCCTTGCAGCTTTGTATTTCATTTTTCTTGCAGTGTAAGTTATGTTTTTTGTTGCAGTTTATACTTAGGTATCTGTTTTTTATATTGTTTTACCCTACGTTTTGTTATTTTTTTATTTATATCTATATAAAATAACGTTGTTTTTCCAACAGATTGATTTTTTCAAATGTAAGTATGCGAGGAAATAACAATTTTTGTATATTTTGTATATTGTATAGATCAAAATTTTTTCTAATTTGTTGTATTCTCTGTATTAATGTGGCATATATCAACAAAAGGTTGCAATATTTTCATTTTTAGAAGTGAGATTAGTCAAAATTCAAATGAGTTACTATTGTAGCCCACGCGAGCAACCATGTGACAAAACACCACGCGACTAACGAAGGGTTAATAAATCAGTACAGTCTACATTTTGAAAATAAGCTTCTACTTTGTTTAACCATAAAAAACTTAATTGTAAGCGAACATTACTTTAATATCATCATTATTTTTAGTCTTTTTATCACCAGTTTTTGGTATGAACTCCTGGGACACCCTGTATTTTTGGTGAACTATATTCGTAATGGTTTGGAAAAGCCGGAAAAATAGAAAAGACACTACATGGACAAACAAAAATATGATCAACAGTATTGCGGATATTATGCGAAAATAATCGGAAACATTCAACTTGTATCTAATATTGTCCTTAAAATTAACAATGGCAGCTGTGTTAATTTCAGAACTTTTTCCAATATTAACCAGAATTTGGCAGTTTGCGTACATCTGTAGTTTATGGTTTACTTCATAATGGTTGCTATAAATGTTTTCACTTTATACGTCAATACTGTTTTTCAATAAACGTGAAGTACTGATTATATGGAATTGTAATGTTTCGGAAGATTTCCGGTATGGCTGTATTTCAAACTACAACGATAAAAATTCCACAAAGGTTTTTCTATTTTTTCAGGAAAACTAATTACTATTCACGCAAATACTAAGACTTAACAAAACATTTGAATAAAATTTAAAATTAGCCTCGGTAAGCATTTCAAGAAGTTTTATTAAAAAACTATAGTTTCTATGAAGTGAAATCAATGAACAGGACCATCTTTTCCAAGTTTTCTATATAATTATAAGATAATTTGAACAGCCCAAATAGATTTAATAGTCAATTCATTCATAAATTAATCCTCACAATTTAAGAATATCACTTTGTAAAAGTCCCTTACTTTATTGTTAAAAGTTTTTTTATAACCGAATGAGGGTATTTAACTCAATCAATTTATTGTATACATTCTCGCGTTTGATAACCTGAAGGTCATTTAAATTCGCTCTGTTGTGCTGGAAGGTGGACACCTGCACAATGAGCGGAGTGCAATGGAACATTGTGATCTCTATCTAGAATTTAGGCCTATCGGAAAAAAGAAATTCGAATCGCCGTCTTGAAAAATACTACCAGCATGATTGTTACGAACACAATTTTGAAAGTTTTGAGAGTTGATAGGTTATTACTGACAGATGACCTAAGTAGCAAAGATGCTTCTTCCAAAGACCAAAGTACCTATAGTCAAAGGCACTCTTAACGTGCGGGTTCAAAGGTCACTAACTATATGTATCAAATCAGAAAACTCAGAGGTTACCAAAATGTGAGATTACACTGATTGACGAATTTCTACTTCTTCTTTCATTCTCGAAATAATCCATCAAGCTAAGTACCATTTTTTTTCTTGAGACCACAAAAAAAAACGGAAAGTTGCTACTTATTATTCATATTGTCACTCTGAATTGTCAAAGTGACAAAACTGACATATTTAAATAAAAACTCTGCTGATGAAAGACTTTTTAGAATCGCTGAAAACTAAATACATATCCTTCTTTTTCCTGTCAAAATTGCATAAGTCTGTCTTATTCATCTTACGGATTCCATTTGGAAGTTATAATTGAACGCAATAAAAGAAAACAAAAACTGTGAGTATGTCTTTGTTGAATCGTATGACCCGCACGATAAGACTGCATCTGACTATTATACATGTCCAACTTTTTCAGTAGCCAATGAAAATATTACAGTACAGGTGATAAGGAAAGAGTAAGATTGAGTTACGACACTGTGATATGTGAGTTATTCGTTATAATTAGTTGTCTCATCATTTTTATTGGGTTTCATGGTGCCCTACTATGTAGCCAAATCAAATTTAGGTGCACCAAAAGAAAATTGAAATTGTACTCTGTTCCTCTTTAGATTTGAAGATAACAGACCGAAAATGCTTATAAAAACAAGTGATTGACGTGTTAGTTGCTTCAAATTCTACTAGTAGTAGATCGAGTCCAGTTCTACCGTCAAGGATTACTGAAATTTTAGCTACATCTATGGACGAAATAGATTGCGATGACTCTGATGATAAATACACTTAACTATGTTTTTTATTATTTCAATTGGAGTGATTAATTTATGTTTGTAGTGAAACATGTTAAGAACTTTGTATGTAATATTGCTGCCTGAATGGGCTCTAAAAAAAAGCTCAAAATAGTGTAGGAAAAAAATGTAGCATGGAAGAAGAAACCTCCATCCACATACTTGCAAATTGCACAGCAATTCATAATCCTGGGGCACAGCATTTAGGGGATTATCGAATAGAAGAGGGACATTTAGTAGGATATTTCAGAATTCATAAAATTCATCAGTAAAATAGGACTTAAGCAGCTAGTACACTCTGATCCTCTCTTCAGGAACTGAGTGGAAATAAGGGGGCACAATAGATCTAGGTCTCAGATAATACCACTCCATAATACATACATACATGTCTACTACTGATCTAATAATTGCAAAACAAGACACAAAATTTCGTCGTACAGACTCATCACCAACTCAAGGTCGGCACAGACTTACCAATTTTATAAATGTGAATTTTAGAGAACGGTTGATTGAATGGCACCACCAGACAGAGGCTTCGAGACCTCGGCATTTTAGCCCATATGTTTTTTGTGCTCTTAGCTGTACCATTTATGTGAAGAGATCAGTCTTTTCACTAGGTTCTGATTGGAGAAATTATTCCTTGGGTATTCTAATAATTGTATATATTGACATTGAGACAGTGCTTCATATTTCAAAAAAATCTGTTTCCTCCTCTTACATCTACAACCGTCAGATAGCATCCTCTCTATATAGGCCAATTATATAGATGTAAGTCATCTCGTCACCGTCCTCATTTGACTCCTGCTGATGCTTAATATTCCGTTAGTTAGCGACTACGAGGTTTTACTGTGTTCCTGTCTTGGCACGTGACTCCAGTACGTCTGATATTTGGTTTAAATCCACCAATATGTACAGCCTGTGTAGCAGTCTTTAATATTCATTAGAGAACGGTTAAAAATCCCCAACCCAAAAGAGCCCTGCGCTTAACATCAATCAAATTAAATTAAATCTCACCATAATATTATTCAAAATTAAAACTTCTCCAACTGGACTATTACTATAGCAACATGTCCGATCGCTATCTATTATTTGTACCGTTGTCCGAACGGCTACTGTACATACTTTCCGAGATCGATGATATTTCATGTGAGCAGACACAAAAAGGACGATCGGAAATTAATTTTGTTGATGAACATATGAAGAGATCGGAGAATAAAAAGCTATAGGTATAGTTAGTTTCATTTTACTCACATTATGTTTAGGTGTTGATGTGACGTTGAATAAAGTGAAATAATGAAAAATCAAATGTTTTATTAACTCTACTCGCGAGTAAAGTTTACATTTGACAATATCAAAAATTATGGAAAAAAGTTTATCAAAATTTAAAACTAGGTTCAAATATGCAGTTGTATCCATTTATATTGGAAAAATATGTATTGTGCTTGTTTAATATTGTTTCTATTTTCTAAATATCGCTACCATACCTATTTGCGCTCTGACAGTGATTATCAAACATTTGTAGCTATCAATTCATTAGTTTGTCAGCGTATCCTAGTTTATACGTAACTACAGTGAAATTAGCATTTATTGTATCTAGAAATACGTTTAAAAAAATAGATTTTTTTCGATATAAATAAATTAATCGTATATTTGATTTCAATTCTGATCATCTTTTATCTATAACAATTTTCGTTATTGTCAAATATAAAGGTACTTAAGTGGGCACAGTGTATATAGTCAAAATAGTGCACTGCAGTTATCCAAATGTATTATTTCAATTTCGGCGAAGATAATGTAAACGTAGCAATTTTCAAATAAATTTATTTGTTGATTCCGGAGTTATAGCCTGTAAACAAATTGGAATCTTGGGACACCCTGTTTAGCGTGACTATGACGCGAAATCCAAGACATTTATTTAGCCAAAAAAAAGTGCTCAACGCGCCTAAATAAGTTTTTTATTCAATAATCAGTATTTCTCAAAATATACAGGCTGATCGATTTGAAATAAGAAAATTCATTATTATCCATAAGATACTTGCTCACCAAAATCTATAGATATCGAGCCCTCTGTTTCGGAGATAATTGAGGTGTTCCATACTTAAAACTATCTCTGTATATAAAAAACTAGTCCTTGTGCCAGCCCTGGATAAAAATAATACAGCTCAAAGCAACATCCAGCAATCTCCCAGTCCAACGGAGCATTCGTTAGCTTTTCTCTTGCAATATCTCTGTGTATATAAAATTTAATGATGTTTATTATCCAACTCACGATTACTATTTAATTATCTCATAGCAGCAATATACCATTTCTGGTTGGAAAAATTATGTAATTGGTGAAAATTGCTTGGAAGCTAATAATGTCCTTTGTCCGAGTAAATTGGTTGTATCAGTAATTATTATACAGGGTCATCAGCAACAAAGCTTCAGTTTATGCATGTTTCATTTCCTAACAAGCAATAGAAGAGTACAAAACCGTGAATTGAACTTAAATTGCTTGACTCGTCACAGCAAGACTCGCCTAGGTAGCATTTTTTTAACATATCGATTTCTTCCCATTGTAAATTATGGTTCTCTATCTCCGTACTCAGAAGTATGATTGGTTTCTGAAGGACATTTCCAAGCAAATCTTCCTTAAGGGATTGAATTTCCTCAAAAAGCCCCTTTTGGACCTTTTGGACCTTTTGCACCCATCCAATACCGTTACAGATGTTCCCTGCAGAAGTATATTAATTTACTAATTTTTCTTGAAATTACCTTTCAGAAAACAAGAAGACATAAAATCTTATAGTCCAAAAGCAACTTTGGAAATGATTTAGTTGTGTCAGAATCTGGACTAGTTTGGCACAGTACCGCCCCTAGCGAAATTATCCATGTAATTTGCCTTATTCGGCAGAGGATATGCAGCATTGCCGCTGTTAAATTTTTTTTTCATAATTAGTAAAATGATTGATAGTGCTGTTTTTTTTTTGAAAACAGTTATTAAGCACTACATAATAATTATTGTATAAATGTGGTTCTTTTCTTTTTTTTTGTAATGAAAAACCTTTTTTCTATCAAAGGATTTGTGCGCCCTCCAAAATCTCGCGCCCGCGGCAAGTGCCGCCCTTGCCACGCCCCAGTTACGGCACTGGTCTCTATTTGAGCTTCAGCTGTTAAGAAAAGGAAAATGAAAAAATCCAGCAATCTGTTGATTTTGTGAAAAATAATATTTACAAAGAATAAATCACAAAAGAATAAAAAATAAATACGTTACCAGGACAAGTAGGACAACATTCTCCAGGTTGGGGTGGTAGAGGATTAGAGCATGGCGTATGACATCGTAGTTGAGACGTTGTGACCACTCCAGCTTCACATCTTAGTATCGTACACGGTTCGGTAGGGCTCCGCCATTCTGTTTCACTTGGATGGTGAAATCCGTTGTACATACATCCTGGAAGCAAGATTGGAGCATGTTAGTTCATTAAAAAGTAAGCGATACTCACATTCCATTTCACCTCAATTAGCGCTTGGTTAGGTTGAGTGAAATGGAGATGTTTATGGACATTTGTTGTGTTATGGTTGTTGACTAATTTGGAATTCTTGTTTTTGGAATCTGAGAACATACCTTTGCATCGTTTACAGCACCTGTCTTCCTCCAGCATATGACAACCATCGATCTTTGGACACCCATCAGTACACGTCACATATCCATTCTGTAAAAAACAAAAATACTATATCAAATTTCACAATCAATGATGAAAAATGTATCCTAATTAAAAAAAACCCACTCCCTGTATAGTCTGGCAAGTTTAGCTGAACCTACGAGGCATCGGTCAAAGGCGAGGAAACATGGCGCTTATCTGTCAAAAACGTACGAATGGCGTACTGTACCTATTTTATAAAGTGAAACTGAAAAAACAAAGGTCACTGACAATACCAACGCCACTGGATAAGTCAATATCAGTCAACTGACGCAGTGAGAGGGAAAAACACACGCATGCGCTTGCCAATAAGAAGTCAGCTGTCGATAAAAATCACCAATTATGTAATTCGGAGGGTGTGGTTATTATGGTTTTCGCACAACGCTGCCAGAGCTTGAAGAAGTTCATAACAAATTTGGAAAAGTGTTAATCTTTCAATATTTATAAATTGAAAGAATTATGTTAATAAACAAAATCTAAGAAAACAAACACATTAAATAATTAACGTTTGATCATATTATTAATATTGTTAATAATAAAAAATCCATTTTTCAATTATTATCACTACATATTTAGCACCTTTTCCATAGTTAAACGTGGCAATGTCGAATGTTTTCGACTGCATTCCTTTCACAGAGTCAGATAAACTTGCCAAGCTATACGTAACCTAAGATAATTTACCAAGCTGTCACTTTAAGCACTTTCGATCCTTTAGCTACACTAGCACCGCCAATTTTGTCGGACACTTTTTATAAACAGAGTTTATGCTCCTTATATTTATCCCCCATATAAAGAATGCTATCTTCCATTTGGAGGTTGACCCTCTTCATTGGCTGATATTACTGGACTATAAAGAGAAATTTAAATACAAATTGTAGGTAGTACAATTGGAGCCACATTAATCGTAGAGCAGTATTTTTTGAACGATGTAAAATGTCTTCTAATTTAAAACAAACACTACAATTTACAAATTAGAACTTGTAACCAACTTAAAGTGGATATGTTAAAATTCATAAAATTAGCATTACAATGGTAAAAGACACCTCGACTGAATGTAAGTTATATAAACGTTTGTGAATAATATAAGAAGTGTTAACAAATATTTACAAATCATTCGTAAAAAAAATTCTTTTAATTGTTTTACAAGTTTATAGCACTTATTGTAATAAAATAGGAATATTTGAAACAAAAATACCAAAAAGTCCGCTCAACTTTGCATTCCAGAATAATCTTAATTATTTTTTTATACTGTTCTCACTTGTACTTTAGTATTTCAAAATATTTCGTTGACTCGGCATCTGGCCTTAGGGATTTAATAATAAAAGTTCATGTAGGTAATCCCTCATTGTACAGATCCGTAGTCGGTAAATTTCTTTTATATCTATTATTATTCTAATCCTATCAAATGTAAATAAACAGAGGGAATTGAAAATAAAGTAGATTGGTCTGACAAAGAAAAACGAACAATGCTTCTCTTATACTTACCATAGTTCAGCCAAATAACACTTTCACAAAGAGAAAATTGACCACAGTTTTAAATGGTGAATATGGATATAAAAAATTAAATACGTGAGCAGGGGTGTTTCCTGATATATTTTGATGGTGAAAAGGTGTGGAATTTTGAATTATAGCGATTTCCGGCGAAAGTTGACGTCGGAGAGAAAAGTGTACAACAGAAAAGCTGTAGATCATTCCGACCAATAATTGTTGGATCTGCATCAGTCTTATAAAAATACTTAACTAGCTCTGTTAACTCTGAAATATCTATTCAAATAATGAATCAAAAAATATTTTGTATATTTTCCCATAGGTACAATTGAATTAGTTTTTAAGAATAATCTGAAAATCCAAATAAATTATTGACATTTAGTAAAAAAAAGATGGTTGCAGAGCATTTTTAGATTTTTCCAATTTTTGAGCATGTTTCTAAATGGAGACGGTATATTTTCATTATCTCACAAGAAAGTATAACTCAAGACGAAAAAATGGTAAACTGAATGAAGTATCTACAACAATTTTCCAAAGGAGAATTTTAATAATTTGAAAAATATTCTTTGGTCCGAGAAACCTGATCATCTCGTAAGTATCTTGATATTTTTTTCTGACAATTCAACTCATATATAAAAATCGCATATGCCACAGTGCAATTGTCACTTTTACAGCGGCCAAAGTTAGCTAAAACTTTTACAGCGATAAATGCACTTGTGTTTTTTTCACTTATGCATTTGTTTATCAATTATCTGGTTGGTCAGTTATATTTATTTTTGTTGATATTCGTTTAATTGTGTCTGTCCATTTTCGATTACATTTTTGTAGCATTTCTAATTAGCTATTTGAGATTTCCAATTAGCTATTTGACAGAAATAGTGACTGAACAACAGAAATGAAATGGTGACATGACAAGAGTTCATAGAACTATTGGCCGCTGATATGTTGGGTATTCAGCTAAAAAGTCATTTTAAATTTCAAGATATACGCTTCGGGGGTGTATTTATTATCTATTTTAATAAAGCAATAAAGATGTTCGCAATGATGAAAAACATGCAATTTTTATGTTTTGAATAGTAGACCCAAACTGTCATTCTTGTCAGAAAAAACCACTTTTTGTTGGCCATACTGACCTTAGACTGAACTCTATTGTCTGCTTCACAGACAGTTTATGAATTGTACATTTTTAATGAAAGGTACACTTTAAAAATCTCAAATATCACTAGCCAACATAAATATTTATCGTCGGTATTTCAGATGTTTATCACATCAAGAGTACTGTGCAATTATCGAATAATAAACAACTATAGTAAGTGGAGGATATTATCGAGTATGAAGACCCACAGAGTTTACCAAATGCAAAAACGGGTAATTTATTACACTGCTCGTAACATGACATTACAATGGAACGCACAAGCTCATATTTTTATTATTTTTTTTAATTACCCAGAAATGCGAAGAAAAGAAATTACCCACTATCAAGAAGTTATGATTTGGAATAATATCTATCTTGGTTCTGGAAGCAGCAAACATTACATAGTGCCACAATTTACTATACCAATTTTTTCAAATATCTGCTCATATTATAAGCTACATATTTTGAATACTGAAAAAGCGAAACCACCGGGATTCGAACCCGGGACCCCTCAGTTACAATCCCTTACGCTAACCACTGCGCTACGGAGGTTCCTACTTTATCAATGTTCTGTTCGGTATTATTTACTATTCATTTGGTCGCGACTGCGTCTTACAATATAATCACTCCATTTAATATCCGTACAGGCATGACCAGGATATCTCATGTCCATTTTTTCAGATATAGCTGATTTTAAGAGTTAATCACCTATTTCCGTTACACTGTACCATTTGCATCCTATAATCCTTATTCCTTTTTTCCAAAGTTCATCGCCATAACTTGGAAAACACCAAAGATAATAATTGGTCCATACTGTCCATATACCATCAATTTTTTTCAAATATTGTGACTAGACTCCGATTCTAGTAGCCAACTCTGTTTTAAGGTAATATTTTGAAATTTTAAGCACACTGGGTACTTATACTTTCTACTGATAATAGTTATTTGTTTAACTAGACAGCAAAGTAGTAGATTGACTAGGAATTTAGCCAAAGCAGTCAATCTACTTTGCTGCCAAGTTGAACATATTATAATTTTTTCTCCGATTGTTCATGATGAGGATATTGTCTCCTAGTGTTCATGATGATATTGTATTTGCAAATTATTACAATTTCCACAATCTCTTTATTTTAGTTGGTTGCTATGGGAATGGATAATCACAGGCAGCAAAGTAATCATTTTCGTGCCTAGGCAGCAAAGTAACTACTTTGCTGCCTAGGTAGGAAAAGTTATACTTTGCTGATTGATATCAGTCAGCAAAATTAATATTTGCTGCCAATCGGAGAAAATAAATATTTGCCACAATTTCTCAATTTAAATGCTTTATCACGTGAAATCGATACCCGTTTTAAAAAAAACTACTACGTATGAAAATTTACGTTTTTTATACTTGTAGTAAATGTCCCGAGCTATAAATAAAACAGTTTACTCTAAGCTATTGGAGTTCGTGTTAAGATTGGAAATCAGACGTCAAACAAATGTGGTAAGCTGTTTATTTTTTCAGAAGGATCAGGTGGCTAGTTGTTTATTTGGTTTTAATTTATTTTGGCACAAAAACTTTCTTTCTATTGTATATGACCTAGAAGTGGATGTTAATATTATATATTATATTGGCAGTAGGAAAAACAAATATTTCATACTTGAATTGTTGTTAAATTATAGACTTGTCGACACATTTATGAATTGAGATGTATTAAAAAATTGATGATTATATGGTGACTGCTACCGGAAAAATGAATGAATTCAAGACATTTTTCGATGGAATAGGGTGTTCCACTTTGAACTTCCATCCCAATTTATATTGGTAGAACTTTGAGAAATTTCAAAACTGTAATTTCAGAACGACCACAAAAAATCTTATTCTAACTATTTCAAATCATTTATTAGCGAACACTTTTGATTCAAATTTTGAAATTTCACATGTTAAACCCAAACAATTTGAATTAAACCTTTTAGAGCGGCCGTACACGGACCACATTTCTGCAGTCGAGACAACCACAAAAATGTGGTCAGGTCAACTGCACCTTGCGGTCGAACCAGCGACATTTTTGTGGTCGACTTGCGGTCATATGAACCGCACGTGTGGTTGAAGCGACTGCAACCACATTACAGAAAATAGTCTCCATGGCAAACAACTTTTCGATACACTCGCGTACAAATGACTTAGAACGCGACGGCGCAACGCGGTTCATACGACCACAAAAATGTGGGTCGTGTACGGCGGAGTCAGCAGCGACCAGGGAAACATGCTACTGTCTTTCAGGCAGAGGTAATAGCGGTGCAATGCTGTGCAGAAGAGTTGATAAGACGGGAGGTGAATAACCAAAGAATCGTCATCTACTCTGACAGCCAAGCAGCACTAAAGGCGATACGCTCATATAAGATAGCATCAAATCTGGTGTGGGAATGTCGCAAGGCCCTCAACAGACTAGGTAGTCATTATAAAGTGACCCTAGCCTGGGTACCAGGCCACCAAGGAATGAAAAGCAATGAAAAGGCCGATAAATTAGCCAAGCAGGGAGCAGCGGAGGTCATGATAGGGCCAGAACCTTCCTGTGGAATTGCTAAATGCCTAAGTAAAGGAAGCATCCACAAATGGATAAACAACCAGGCGTTGCACTGGTGGTATGGAACCCCAGGACAAAGGCACGCTAAATTATTCCTTAAAAGCCCTTCGGCCAAACTGTCACACGACCTACTACGTCAAAGTCGAGAAACGACGAGGATAATAGTGGGAATGCTTACAGGGCACTGTAGGCTGAGGAAACATATGCATACAATTGGACTAACAGAAGACAGCCTATGCTGGTTCTGCCAGGAAGAAGACGAAACCGCGGAGCACGTACTTTGTGAGTGTGAAGGCCTAGCAAGGCTGCGGTTTCACCTATTTGGAGAAGAAAAACCGAAGGCACAGAGCTACGCAAAGGAGGCGGTAATCAGGCTATTAAGTCTAATGAAAAGAATAAAGCTTGATATCGAGATCTAATATAGGGAGGACCACAATAGATCTGCAAAGGTCGCAGTGGGATAGGACAAAAAGCCACTCCAATTCTAATCTAATCTAATCTAATCCACCTAAGTTGGGAATACTAGAGCCGTTGGCAATATTCGATTTAAAACACCACCATTACACTAACACTAACACTGACACTATGCTTTTCACTTGTGTACGGTTGGGAAGTTAACCTCCAACACAATTAGGTACTAGAAACTCATTATTTTTCATATCCTAAGCTTATTTTATATGTTTTTAGGACGCCTATGATCGAGATTGAAATTATCAGTGTCCTACCTAAATCTGTTGAAGCTCGATATTGATCGACTAGTTCAAAAGCAGTTCTGATACAATAATGAAAATTCCTATGTCTGTTTTTCATTGCATGTATCTGTATAGTTGCAAGAAAGGCTCTGCTACTATGTGTGTTACTGTGAAAGGCAGTTGAGGAGACTACCGGTAGGTAGAAACTGAGATCTCAAATAAAGGAACTATTTTAATAATTTTATTGTACTCATATGTAGACATGGGATTACTTCTGACCTTCATACAGACCGAATAAATCAGATTCACATGTGTAAAATGTGTGTTTTCTTAATAGAATGTCGAGTATCTATCATTTTTATCGAAATTTTTTAGTATTTATCTCAGTAAACGGAACTATCTTTAGTCTGTACGTCACTGTTTGGGTTTACTTTACGAGTCCGTGAGTAATGTGGCTGTTTATATTGATTATTTTAATTTTTAATAATTATTAGTTTATATTCAAAGATTAATGGCTGTACGGCACAAGTTTACTCGTCGTAAAACACTTCGTAATTAATTGGTTTTCCAACTGAAAAAATAATTTTACACGGAATTTCGTTGTGTAAAAACCATTTTAGGCGCAGACATGCGAGCCCAATTTTTATCTTATACGCTTTAATTAATTTTATATTGAAAAAAATAGTGAACAAAATAAAGGCGTCATAAATAATAATAATATTTGATTTTATGGGCGATTTGAGATAGGATAAACAGGATTCAACGATATAAATAAATTCTAAAGTAATATGATCGTACTTACTATACAAAGTTTATTGGAAAATTAGAGAACAATAATTATTATAAGATGAACTATTGTTGTGCCAAAAATGCATGATGTGAAACCGTGACCTAGCCTAACTTAACCTTACTTGAAATAAAATATCAACCTGACTATTTAAATTCCTTTCAGTTTGCATTTATTGATTGAATTAGTTGTCAGTACTGAATTTGTAGGTACTTATTGAAAAATGAAATAGGTAATTGATTTTCCCACTACTAGCTGTGAAGATGACAGTTATTGTCTCTTTTAGACAACTGAGAAGTTGAATTTCTCTATTAGGGTTGATAATTTTTTTTATTATTAACCTAGGTCAATAATGGACAAATTCAAATATTTCGAAAATTCAGGTATAGCAGTTCAACAGAAACCTGTGGAACATAATTTGTATACCCAGGACATATTTGCTGCTTGAAATAACCTATCAAAATAAAATTATTTGGATAAAAATGCCATTCGTTTGAAATTCGCGCTCAACCAAAAATGACTGATGACATAAGGAATGCGTTTATAATATATCTTAAGCTGACAGTGTACCTGTCAGCCAGACGGTTTTTTTGGTTTTGAATTTGGCTTGTAGTGGAAAAATTGTGTAACACCATGCTGGTGAAGACAACTATAAACCTCTCTCGAAATAATTTTGGTGTTCGGTCAATAAAAATAGTCTTCACCACCTTGGTGTATAATATACTTTTTTCTTCTCCCTATATTGCTAACAACGCATTTTGACACTGTTTTTAATCAAAATTATTAAGTTTGATAAATAAACGAGAAAAATAAGATTCTTATCAAAGGGATCTTACACTGACGTAGAAAATAAATTAAAGAAGATGTTAAGAAAATAGAGCTGTTTACCAAGAATGCTTTTGAAAACGAACAATAGACTTCCAAATTAAAACAAGGACGCGGAAAAGACATTTTCAATGCCAAGAAAACCAATTACATTCAAGGTCAATAAAAACAAGTGGAAAACTCCGCTAATACATGACTGAAATCAAATATACTTCTTCCGATGTTTGAAATAATCATTTGAAATGATTGTACTGATGCAATCACTTATTTTCACTTCACAATTGTGATTATATTTTTCTTTACCATAAACATAAATTCAAAATTTCACAATCCGCCATCTTATCAAAAACATGGATCACAAACGTCAACCTTTTGTAAATCGTTCGAATTTTTATAGCATTTTTCGATTTTCAATCGTTTTGCAACAAGATCCCAGTTATTGAGAAGATACTAAATTTTTAACATTTTCTTCAAAATGGTGAAAAATGCACAAGGAAATTTAAGTCGACAATTTGAAGTAAATATATTCAAAATGTCACTTAAATTAATAACAGTGTAAACTTCGTAGGATATTTATTAATATTATGAAATATACTCGACAAATGCTCGTAAAGCGTTAAAAAAAATGTATAAGGATAAAATCATTCATGGACACGTACAAACAAAGTATTATTTATTTCTTAGAACCTACCAATTAAATATTGTATGACATTAAACACATAGGTAATTTTAAATATAATAGTGTTAAATAATGAATAATTCAAAATATTATTATTCATAATTTATATCTTTGTAAATATTCAATAAACTGTGTAAATATTGTTTCATTTTACATAAATTTATGTAAAAACAGTTTTTTAAAAATATTTACATTAAAGCGCATAAGAATATCACCCTGTCTTGTCTATATTGTATATATAGTCTCTCATTTTCATTTATTTATTAACATTCTCCATTTTGATGTCTCTTAATACTAATTAATCTTCAAAAGCAATAGGAGGAAATGGGATGGGAGTGTTCGGGCCAGGAACCAAACACTCCGGAAGCTTGGGAAAAAACCCCAAGTATCTTTCAAGCGGAAATCCACGCCATAAGAAAGTACGCCCAGTTCAATATTGATAAATGATAGAGGGCAAAGGATTATCATGATAGATAGTCCAGCAGCCATGAAAGCACTGAGCTCTTGTGTAATCAGTTCCTGATTGGTGTGCGAATGCCTAGACAAACTAAATGAACTGGGCGAGAACAATATAAGTTACCTTATTATGGATTCCAGAACACACTGAAATGAAAGGAAATGAAACTGCAGATGAACTAGCAAAGACAGGGACTGAAATATCTTTCTGGGGGCCTAAACCTTTTTGCGGAATCAGCCCAAATGTAATATTGGACGAAATAAGTATAGCCTAGAGAAAAAGAAGATCTGACCATTGGAAAGATCTAGTAGGGCTTGGTCAATCAAATATTCTACTGAGTGAATACAAACTGTTGGGATCAAACGAATGCATAAGTCAAAATAAAACTGCGCTAAGAGTTTCAACAGGGATCCTAACGAGACATCGTCGCCTGAATGGGCAACTGAAAAAGCTTGAAATAGTGGAGGAAGAAAAATGCAGATATTGTGGCATGAAGGAAGAAATCTCCATCCACATACTTTCCAACTTCACAGCACTCCAGAATCCTAGAGCACAGTACCTGGCAGATTACTGGATAGAAGAGGAACATGGAAGTAAGGAGACACAATAGATCTTTTGGGTCTCAGTGAATCTTACTTAAAAAAAACACATACATACATACTAATTTAGCTTTCTTTCTTGTTATTCCTTCCCCTTCCAGCAATTTTGCCACTCCGTAGTTCCACATTATCCTACGAGGCATTGTATTTCGCCTTGATCAGTTGCACCCAAATCCCTCTCAATGCGCGCTATGATGCCATTGGCTCTGCCTCGGTGGCGCGCTATCCAGGAAGCTCAACTTTCTGCCCTTGTGGTAGAATATACTCTTTTCGCCTCCCCCACAGGAAAACCCATCATATGAACACCAAAAATAATGCGAAAATTATTGTTTAGCATCCCAATAACGGAAAATTCTTTTTCTACTAGCGTGCGGAAAGTGAATCTTTTCCGCACTAAAAAGCGTGCGGAAAGAGTCACTTTTCCGCACTAGTGCGGAAAGTAAATTTGTAGAGTTTTTGGGGAGTATACTGACATTTGAATATTTAAAATATGTATTTCTATGGTTGTAGTTTACCAAATGACTGAAAAATTGAAAAAAATTTTAGAAATCTGCAATAATTTTTGGTGAAAAAAAATTATTTTTTTTCAAAAACTTTTCATGTCCCTGGTAAAAGCCTTATCGAATGGGTGCCAAATAATAATAATTAAGTTGCTGATATGTATTTAATGATAAATGTTTCTTTATAATATTAACTTTTGGGTTTTTTTACCGGATGCTAGTAGAAAAAATAGTGTACCTAACACGTGCGTAAAGTGACTTTTCCGCACGACATTGCTGGCCGAACTCCGCTAGCGTCGTTCGGCCATAGCTGCAATAGCGTGCGGAAAAGTATCACTTTCCGCACTAGTTAGGTAAACTACTATAATACTGTGTTCTTTTAAGTTTAGCACCATCTGTCACTTGTACTTCTGATAGTTCACGTGAATTTTTCAATTAAATGTCAGTGAATGTCAAAGTTTTTGGTAATTTTTCCTATTTTATGGTTTATTCGGTAGGTATGAAACATGCTCACATGTAGGATACGCTTTAGCTGCCCTTGTCTCGTTATGCTCGCTCGTGCAATTGATGATCTGGGGCTGCGCTAAAGCTAATTTTCCGGCTTGCGACACCATATACTATTTCCGCACTCAAAGGCGTACAAAAACGTATTACTTTTCACACTAGCTAAAAAATAGTATGTTTAGTTATTATGTTCACGGTCTAGTTGAATCCTTATAAAAATAAGAGTAAATAGTATACTCGTATACATAAATAACATTTGCATTGGTTATTTTAACGCCCATATTTTTTTCCTATAAAAATTTAATTACGGTTCAAATAACTGGGTATGTGCACTTAATAGAGCAATTTTGTTTTAATTTACAACCCAAGTATTTCCGTGTATAGAACAATAAGTAAGTGATAAATTATGTACAAGGTGATTCGGTTATTACTATTATTTTTTCAATAAGAAGAAAGTACTTATTATAAAAGGCAAAAGTTGTATGAGTTAACTTATGCCGTTGACTAGAAATCGCTCGATTGAAGAGAAAATATAAATATTTATTTTGTATGGTATTTTCACTTCAAGAAGGCGATGACCAGATTTATATTTACTATTATAGTGAAAAAAAATAAATTTACAAATCGTTAATACAATTTATACAAGTTTATATATTAAACGATGATAAAACTTCAAGATGGCTGTTTTAAAGGCTCTTAAGTCCACAACTAATAAGTCTAGAATATTCTGGAAATAGAAACAATATCTTAAGCAACTAGCTGCACACAACTGAGTAGTAGGACATAAAGTGATGATTGGTAATGCACTTGCAAAAAAAAACTGGTAAAAAACTGTTGAGAATCCCTTGACTTGCTGGCAAGAGACAAAGTGTCTCTAATATGCACATGCACATGAGAGGATTGCAGGAAATGAAATGGCAGCTAGCTGAAGAAGGCTCTGAAGGAGCCTTCACAGATCCGAAACCGTTTTGTGGAATCACAAAGAATTATATAAAAGGGCAAGTTTAAAACTGGCTAGCTCACTGGACACTGTACCTTGATAAAGCATTTGCACAGAATTGGCAAAGTTAGTGAACAGAAATTGTGAACTCTACGATGAAACACCTACTCACATACTCTGCTTCTGTGAGAACTTACAAAGACTCAGACGGCAGCACTTTGGAGTGGAAATAATGCAACCATCACCAATACTGAAGATCCTTCCAGATAAACTGGTGAACTATATAGAAGCCACGAAGCTTTTGGAATGGAAGTAGGTATTGGTTAATGCTACAAAGATTCAGCTCAAGTGTCTGGGTTGTAGAGCCTAACACGAAGGTATGAATGAATGAATGCACTTGCAAAATTTATCAGGTCCGAAGAATTCATGTTCAATACGCTCAATTGTTCTAGGAGCTTCGGAAATCTGATCTCGAAGTAATGAATTTAAATGTTTACTCAGTTACCATCTTTATAAGATGCAACAGTGGAACGTGCTGATTCAGTGATAATGCAACTGAAACAGAGGAACACATTGTCTTTGTTATACAATAATGAAATTTGTTAATACAAGTGGATCACCAGCTGCGCTTTTACCTTTAGACATACCAGGTGTAGCCGCATATGTGCCTATGCTCGGCCTCTTCACCATGAGATCGAGGCTGAGGCGGGGAGGGTTTTCCTGCGCTTGAAACGGCTGGGATACGTGCGAAGAGGGGAATAGTGCAGGAACATCAAGAAGCTCCAGCTCCTGGAAGATATTCCAGGTCTGGCTCGAGTGGCTGACGAATGCCTGCGTAAGTACTACCTCGCAACCCCCATACAGGCACACTGCGCTACGGAGGTTCCTACTTTATCAATGTTCTGTTCGGTATTATTTACTATTCATTTGGTCGCGACTGCGTCTTACAATATAATCACTCCATTTAATATCCGTACAGGCATGACCAGGATATCTCATGTCCATTTTTTCAGATATAGCTGATTTCAAGAGTTAATCACCTATTTCCGTTACACTGTACCATTTGCATCCTATAATCCTTATTCCTTTTTTCCAAAGTTCATCGCCATAACTTGGAAAACACCAAAGATAATAATTGGTCCATACTGTCCATATACCATCAATTTTTTTCAAATATTGTGACTAGACTCCGATTCTAGTAGCCAACTCTGTTTTAAGGTAATATTTTGAAATTTTAAGCACACTGGGTACTTATACTTTCTACTGATAATAGTTATTTGTTTAACTAGACAGCAAAGTAGTAGATTGACTAGGAATTTAGCCAAAGCAGTCAATCTACTTTGCTGCCAAGTTGAACATATTATAATTTTTTCTCCGATTGTTCATGATGAGGATATTGTCTCCTAGTGTTCATGATGATATTGTATTTGCAAATTATTACAATTTCCACAATCTCTTTATTTTAGTTGGTTGCTATGGGAATGGATAATCACAGGCAGCAAAGTAATCATTTTCGTGCCTAGGCAGCAAAGTAACTACTTTGCTGCCTAGGTAGGAAAAGTTATACTTTGCTGATTGATATCAGTCAGCAAAATTAATATTTGCTGCCAATCGGAGAAAATAAATATTTGCCACAATTTCTCAATTTAAATGCTTTATCACGTGAAATCGATACCCGTTTTAAAAAAAACTACTACGTATGAAAATTTACGTTTTTTATACTTGTAGTAAATGTCCCGAGCTATAAATAAAACAGTTTACTCTAAGCTATTGGAGTTCGTGTTAAGATTGGAAATCAGACGTCAAACAAATGTGGTAAGCTGTTTATTTTTTCAGAAGGATCAGGTGGCTAGTTGTTTATTTGGTTTTAATTTATTTTGGCACAAAAACTTTCTTTCTATTGTATATGACCTAGAAGTGGATGTTAATATTATATATTATATTGGCAGTAGGAAAAACAAATATTTCATACTTGAATTGTTGTTAAATTATAGACTTGTCGACACATTTATGAATTGAGATGTATTAAAAAATTGATGATTATATGGTGACTGCTACCGGAAAAATGAATGAATTCAAGACATTTTTCGATGGAATAGGGTGTTCCACTTTGAACTTCCATCCCAATTTATATTGGTAGAACTTTGAGAAATTTCAAAACTGTAATTTCAGAACGACCACAAAAAATCTTATTCTAACTATTTCAAATCATTTATTAGCGAACACTTTTGATTCAAATTTTGAAATTTCACATGTTAAACCCAAACAATTTGAATTAAACCTTTTAGAGCGGCCGTACACGGACCACATTTCTGCAGTCGGGACAACCACAAAAATGTGGTCAGGTCAACTGCACCTTGCGGTCGAACCAGCGACATTTTTGTGGTCGACTTGCGGTCATATGAACCGCACGTGTGGTTGAAGCGACTGCAACCACATTACAGAAAATAGTCTCCATGGCAAACAACTTTTCGATACACTCGCGTACAAATGACTTAGAACGCGACGGCGCAACGCGGTTCATACGACCACAAAAATGTGGGTCGTGTACGGCGGAGTCAGCAGCGACCAGGGAAACATGCTACTGTCTTTCAGGCAGAGGTAATAGCGGTGCAATGCTGTGCAGAAGAGTTGATAAGACGGGAGGTGAATAACCAAAGAATCGTCATCTACTCTGACAGCCAAGCAGCACTAAAGGCGATACGCTCATATAAGATAGCATCAAATCTGGTGTGGGAATGTCGCAAGGCCCTCAACAGACTAGGTAGTCATTATAAAGTGACCCTAGCCTGGGTACCAGGCCACCAAGGAATGAAAAGCAATGAAAAGGCCGATAAATTAGCCAAGCAGGGAGCAGCGGAGGTCATGATAGGGCCAGAACCTTCCTGTGGAATTGCTAAATGCCTAAGTAAAGGAAGCATCCACAAATGGATAAACAACCAGGCGTTGCACTGGTGGTATGGAACCCCAGGACAAAGGCACGCTAAATTATTCCTTAAAAGCCCTTCGGCCAAACTGTCACACGACCTACTACGTCAAAGTCGAGAAACGACGAGGATAATAGTGGGAATGCTTACAGGGCACTGTAGGCTGAGGAAACATATGCATACAATTGGACTAACAGAAGACAGCCTATGCTGGTTCTGCCAGGAAGAAGACGAAACCGCGGAGCACGTACTTTGTGAGTGTGAAGGCCTAGCAAGGCTGCGGTTTCACCTATTTGGAGAAGAAAAACCGAAGGCACAGAGCTACGCAAAGGAGGCGGTAATCAGGCTATTAAGTCTAATGAAAAGAATAAAGCTTGATATCGAGATCTAATATAGGGAGGACCACAATAGATCTGCAAAGGTCGCAGTGGGATAGGACAAAAAGCCACTCCAATTCTAATCTAATCTAATCTAATCCACCTAAGTTGGGAATACTAGAGCCGTTGGCAATATTCGATTTAAAACACCACCATTACACTAACACTAACACTGACACTATGCTTTTCACTTGTGTACGGTTGGGAAGTTAACCTCCAACACAATTAGGTACTAGAAACTCATTATTTTTCATATCCTAAGCTTATTTTATATGTTTTTAGGACGCCTATGATCGAGATTGAAATTATCAGTGTCCTACCTAAATCTGTTGAAGCTCGATATTGATCGACTAGTTCAAAAGCAGTTCTGATACAATAATGAAAATTCCTATGTCTGTTTTTCATTGCATGTATCTGTATAGTTGCAAGAAAGGCTCTGCTACTATGTGTGTTACTGTGAAAGGCAGTTGAGGAGACTACCGGTAGGTAGAAACTGAGATCTCAAATAAAGGAACTATTTTAATAATTTTATTGTACTCATATGTAGACATGGGATTACTTCTGACCTTCATACAGACCGAATAAATCAGATTCACATGTGTAAAATGTGTGTTTTCTTAATAGAATGTCGAGTATCTATCATTTTTATCGAAATTTTTTAGTATTTATCTCAGTAAACGGAACTATCTTTAGTCTGTACGTCACTGTTTGGGTTTACTTTACGAGTCCGTGAGTAATGTGGCTGTTTATATTGATTATTTTAATTTTTAATAATTATTAGTTTATATTCAAAGATTAATGGCTGTACGGCACAAGTTTACTCGTCGTAAAACACTTCGTAATTAATTGGTTTTCCAACTGAAAAAATAATTTTACACGGAATTTCGTTGTGTAAAAACCATTTTAGGCGCAGACATGCGAGCCCAATTTTTATCTTATACGCTTTAATTAATTTTATATTGAAAAAAATAGTGAACAAAATAAAGGCGTCATAAATAATAATAATATTTGATTTTATGGGCGATTTGAGATAGGATAAACAGGATTCACCGATATAAATAAATTCTAAAGTAATATGATCGTACTTACTATACAAAGTTTATTGGAAAATTAGAGAACAATAATTATTATAAGATGAACTATTGTTGTGCCAAAAATGCATGATGTGAAACCGTGACCTAGCCTAACTTAACCTTACTTGAAATAAAATATCAACCTGACTATTTAAATTCCTTTCAGTTTGCATTTATTGATTGAATTAGTTGTCAGTACTGAATTTGTAGGTACTTATTGAAAAATGAAATAGGTAATTGATTTCCCCACTACTAGCTGTGAAGATGACAGTTATTGTCTCTTTTAGACAACTGAGAAGTTGAATTTCTCTATTAGGGTTGATAATTTTTTTTATTATTAACCTAGGTCAATAATGGACAAATTCAAATATTTCGAAAATTCAGGTATAGCAGTTCAACAGAAACCTGTGGAACATAATTTGTATACCCAGGACATATTTGCTGCTTGAAATAACCTATCAAAATAAAATTATTTGGATAAAAATGCCATTCGTTTGAAATTCGCGCTCAACCAAAAATGACTGATGACATAAGGAATGCGTTTATAATATATCTTAAGCTGACAGTGTACCTGTCAGCCAGACGGTTTTTTTGGTTTTGAATTTGGCTTGTAGTGGAAAAATTGTGTAACACCATGCTGGTGAAGACAACTATAAACCTCTCTCGAAATAATTTTGGTGTTCGGTCAATAAAAATAGTCTTCACCACCTTGGTGTATAATATACTTTTTTCTTCTCCCTATATTGCTAACAACGCATTTTGACACTGTTTTTAATCAAAATTATTAAGTTTGATAAATAAACGAGAAAAATAAGATTCTTATCAAAGGGATCTTACACTGACGTAGAAAATAAATTAAAGAAGATGTTAAGAAAATAGAGCTGTTTACCAAGAATGCTTTTGAAAACGAACAATAGACTTCCAAATTAAAACAAGGACGCGGAAAAGACATTTTCAATGCCAAGAAAACCAATTACATTCAAGGTCAATAAAAACAAGTGGAAAACTCCGCTAATACATGACTGAAATCAAATATACTTCTTCCGATGTTTGAAATAATCATTTGAAATGATTGTACTGATGCAATCACTTATTTTCACTTCACAATTGTGATTATATTTTTCTTTACCATAAACATAAATTCAAAATTTCACAATCCGCCATCTTATCAAAAACATGGATCACAAACGTCAACCTTTTGTAAATCGTTCGAATTTTTATAGCATTTTTCGATTTTCAATCGTTTTGCAACAAGATCCCAGTTATGGAGAAGATACTAAATTTTTAACATTTTCTTCAAAATGGTGAAAAATGCACAAGGAAATTTAAGTCGACAATTTGAAGTAAATATATTCAAAATGTCACTTAAATTAATAACAGTGTAAACTTCGTAGGATATTTATTAATATTATGAAATATACTCGACAAATGCTCGTAAAGCGTTAAAAAAAATGTATAAGGATAAAATCATTCATGGACACGTACAAACAAAGTATTATTTATTTCTTAGAACCTACCAATTAAATATTGTATGACATTAAACACATAGGTAATTTTAAATATAATAGTGTTAAATAATGAATAATTCAAAATATTATTATTCATAATTTATATCTTTGTAAATATTCAATAAACTGTGTAAATATTGTTTCATTTTACATAAATTTATGTAAAAACAGTTTTTTAAAAATATTTACATTAAAGCGCATAAGAATATCACCCTGTCTTGTCTATATTGTATATATAGTCTCTCATTTTCATTTATTTATTAACATTCTCCATTTTGATGTCTCTTAATACTAATTAATCTTCAAAAGCAATAGGAGGAAATGGGATGGGAGTGTTCGGGCCAGGAACCAAACACTCCGGAAGCTTGGGAAAAAACCCCAAGTATCTTTCAAGCGGAAATCCACGCCATAAGAAAGTACGCCCAGTTCAATATTGATAAATGATAGAGGGCAAAGGATTATCATGATAGATAGTCCAGCAGCCATGAAAGCACTGAGCTCTTGTGTAATCAGTTCCTGATTGGTGTGCGAATGCCTAGACAAACTAAATGAACTGGGCGAGAACAATATAAGTTACCTTATTATGGATTCCAGAACACACTGAAATGAAAGGAAATGAAACTGCAGATGAACTAGCAAAGACAGGGACTGAAATATCTTTCTGGGGGCCTAAACCTTTTTGCGGAATCAGCCCAAATGTAATATTGGACGAAATAAGTATAGCCTAGAGAAAAAGAAGATCTGACCATTGGAAAGATCTAGTAGGGCTTGGTCAATCAAATATTCTACTGAGTGAATACAAACTGTTGGGATCAAACGAATGCATAAGTCAAAATAAAACTGCGCTAAGAGTTTCAACAGGGATCCTAACGAGACATCGTCGCCTGAATGGGCAACTGAAAAAGCTTGAAATAGTGGAGGAAGAAAAATGCAGATATTGTGGCATGAAGGAAGAAATCTCCATCCACATACTTTCCAACTTCACAGCACTCCAGAATCCTAGAGCACAGTACCTGGCAGATTACTGGATAGAAGAGGAACATGGAAGTAAGGAGACACAATAGATCTTTTGGGTCTCAGTGAATCTTACTTAAAAAAAACACATACATACATACTAATTTAGCTTTCTTTCTTGTTATTCCTTCCCCTTCCAGCAATTTTGCCACTCCGTAGTTCCACATTATCCTACGAGGCATTGTATTTCGCCTTGATCAGTTGCACCCAAATCCCTCTCAATGCGCGCTATGATGCCATTGGCTCTGCCTCGGTGGCGCGCTATCCAGGAAGCTCAACTTTCTGCCCTTGTGGTAGAATATACTCTTTTCGCCTCCCCCACAGGAAAACCCATCATATGAACACCAAAAATAATGCGAAAATTATTGTTTAGCATCCCAATAACGGAAAATTCTTTTTCTACTAGCGTGCGGAAAGTGAATCTTTTCCGCACTAAAAAGCGTGCGGAAAGAGTCACTTTTCCGCACTAGTGCGGAAAGTAAATTTGTAGAGTTTTTGGGGAGTATACTGACATTTGAATATTTAAAATATGTATTTCTATGGTTGTAGTTTACCAAATGACTGAAAAATTGAAAGAAATTTTAGAAATCTGCAATAATTTTTGGTGAAAAAAAATTATTTTTTTTCAAAAACTTTTCATGTCCCTGGTAAAAGCCTTATCGAATGGGTGCCAAATAATAATAATTAAGTTGCTGATATGTATTTAATGATAAATGTTTCTTTATAATATTAACTTTTGGGTTTTTTTACCGGATGCTAGTAGAAAAAATAGTGTACCTAACACGTGCGTAAAGTGACTTTTCCGCACGACATTGCTGGCCGAACTCCGCTAGCGTCGTTCGGCCATAGCTGCAATAGCGTGCGGAAAAGTATCACTTTCCGCACTAGTTAGGTAAACTACTATAATACTGTGTTCTTTTAAGTTTAGCACCATCTGTCACTTGTACTTCTGATAGTTCACGTGAATTTTTCAATTAAATGTCAGTGAATGTCAAAGTTTTTGGTAATTTTTCCTATTTTATGGTTTATTCGGTAGGTATGAAACATGCTCACATGTAGGATACGCTTTAGCTGCCCTTGTCTCGTTATGCTCGCTCGTGCAATTGATGATCTGGGGCTGCGCTAAAGCTAATTTTCCGGCTTGCGACACCATATACTATTTCCGCACTCAAAGGCGTACAAAAACGTATTACTTTTCACACTAGCTAAAAAATAGTATGTTTAGTTATTATGTTCACGGTCTAGTTGAATCCTTATAAAAATAAGAGTAAATAGTATACTCGTATACATAAATAACATTTGCATTGGTTATTTTAACGCCCATATTTTTTTCCTATAAAAATTTAATTACGGTTCAAATAACTGGGTATGTGCACTTAATAGAGCAATTTTGTTTTAATTTACAACCCAAGTATTTCCGTGTATAGAACAATAAGTAAGTGATAAATTATGTACAAGGTGATTCGGTTATTATTATTATTTTTTCAATAAGAAGAAAGTACTTATTATAAAAGGCAAAAGTTGTATGAGTTAACTTATGCCGTTGACTAGAAATCGCTCGATTGAAGAGAAAATATAAATATTTATTTTGTATGGTATTTTCACTTCAAGAAGGCGATGACCAGATTTATATTTACTATTATAGTGAAAAAAAATAAATTTACAAATCGTTAATACAATTTATACAAGTTTATATATTAAACGATGATAAAACTTCAAGATGGCTGTTTTAAAGGCTCTTAAGTCCACAACTAATAAGTCTAGAATATTCTGGAAATAGAAACAATATCTTAAGCAACTAGCTGCACACAACTGAGTAGTAGGACATAAAGTGATGATTGGTAATGCACTTGCAAAAAAAAACTGGTAAAAAACTGTTGAGAATCCCTTGACTTGCTGGCAAGAGACAAAGTGTCTCTAATATGCACATGCACATGAGAGGATTGCAGGAAATGAAATGGCAGCTAGCTGAAGAAGGCTCTGAAGGAGCCTTCACAGATCCGAAACCGTTTTGTGGAATCACAAAGAATTATATAAAAGGGCAAGTTTAAAACTGGCTAGCTCACTGGACACTGTACCTTGATAAAGCATTTGCACAGAATTGGCAAAGTTAGTGAACAGAAATTGTGAACTCTACGATGAAACACCTACTCACATACTCTGCTTCTGTGAGAACTTACAAAGACTCAGACGGCAGCACTTTGGAGTGGAAATAATGCAACCATCACCAATACTGAAGATCCTTCCAGATAAACTGGTGAACTATATAGAAGCCACGAAGCTTTTGGAATGGAAGTAGGTATTGGTTAATGCTACAAAGATTCAGCTCAAGTGTCTGGGTTGTAGAGCCTAACACGAAGGTATGAATGAATGAATGCACTTGCAAAATTTATCAGGTCCGAAGAATTCATGTTCAATACGCTCAATTGTTCTAGGAGCTTCGGAAATCTGATCTCGAAGTAATGAATTTAAATGTTTACTCAGTTACCATCTTTATAAGATGCAACAGTGGAACGTGCTGATTCAGTGATAATGCAACTGAAACAGAGGAACACATTGTCTTTGTTATACAATAATGAAATTTGTTAATACAAGTGGATCACCAGCTGCGCTTTTACCTTTAGACATACCAGGTGTAGCCGCATATGTGCCTATGCTCGGCCTCTTCACCATGAGATCGAGGCTGAGGCGGGGAGGGTTTTCCTGCGCTTGAAACGGCTGGGATACGTGCGAAGAGGGGAATAGTGCAGGAACATCAAGAAGCTCCAGCTCCTGGAAGATATTCCAGGTCTGGCTCGAGTGGCTGACGAATGCCTGCGTAAGTACTACCTCGCAACCCCCATACAGGCACAATGGGCCCGCCAGTGGCCTCAGTGCCGGAACCTTGGCTTGAGTTTGTCCAGGACAAGGCTCGTGTGCACATTTAGTAGTAGTAGTAGTAGTAGTAGTAGTAGTACCAGGTATAGGTTTTCTTTTCACTTAGAAACACAGGTACTTAACCTTCTGGTTTAGACCCAGTCTCACATTGAAGAGGTTTGGAAGCTTCAATCTTTCAAACTTGCTAGCGAAGGGAAGTGATAGGAAAGTGATATTTGATACCAGAATACCACACCACAAAAATCAACAATCACCATACAATTCTAACCAATAGAATCAATAAAGAAGCAGTAATAACTCAATAAGAAAGGAATTTTCTCATAGTTACTTCCTTATCAAATAATTTCATAGCTTTTCGTGTATAGAATGCGACATAGTCTGTGAACATCATTTATTAATAACCCTTTATTAGGTGTTACGCAACTCAATGGGAATTTAATGGCATTTTTCTAGTCCATTTACAGGAAATGCCACTTCAAAGAAATGATTATCCGACGCCGAGTATAGAGATCCCAATAAACAATTAAATTTAATGATATTTATTAAAAAACATAATTAGTAATAGAAATGAAATTCACGTGTACGACGTTCCTTTATAATAGCACTTTTTTACATTCTCTGTGTTATTATTTACAAATGATTATAATTAAATTTTTTATATGTATCGATTTACACTTGTCTACCTCGGAAAACAGTTCATAATAATAGTTATATAAAGAACTTTGTTGAATGTTGCTTTGTACTATTTTTAACATCTCTTGGATAGTAGAGTAAAATTTTGTATACGGCTCTGTACAATAAATTTTCATTTTTTAAGGTGAACAAAAATCTTTTTTGGTACACTTCAAGGACAATTGGAAGTTATATTGTTCCTGTGTTGTCGGATAAAGCCATTTTTTTACGAAAAACATTACAAAATTGGTCCTTCGAGCCGGATTTTACCATTGTGCCAGTACGTTAACAGCTGGAGTATTGAGGTTATACTTGGAAACTATTTTCTACTAATATTTCTCTGTAAAGGAAGTTGTCGTGATACAAAATCGTTACTAAGCTTTGGTTTATATTCCACAATCCCTCAAAAAAATCTTTACGTAGAAGAACCTACTTGAAGTTGCAGTCGTGTCATTGAATAATCATGTAGTTAATCACTAAAGTGTGATTATCTCTAAAACCGTTAAGATTTGGGGATACTAAGATTACTTTTTTTTTGTTGTAATGATGAGGCTTTAATTATTTTCCACAAAAGTAGCGCTAACGTGAGAGGTAAAAAAGTTTTGCGAACATTTATGCCGCATACGTGGCCTATGTGGCGTCCTCTACAAATACATCGATAGGTAGGTATGTATAAAATTATGATTTCTCATATCAGAAAACCCCCAAACTCAAATTTTTGTGCATTGACGTCAAAAAGCGTTAAAGTTATTGTAAAAAACGAAAATTAAAATTTCATGTTTGACACCCTGTATGTCTTAATATGAACATTTTATTGACGCTAGTTGACTTGAATGGCAATATCTTGAACTGTACTGTGCTGTAGGTACTTCTATATGTACAATTACTGTATAGTTTAAATAAAATATATTTGGGAATTCTTCGGAGCTTTTCGAGATATTTTCATAAACATTATACAAATTTTTCAAACACCGATCTTGTAGGGATTTTCAATTAAAATTTGCATTAAGTTCCTAAAGATCCTCCAATGTTGAAATGGGGTAAATGGTGTGACAAAATGTCAACGTCAACTAACAGACCCAAGAACAGGGGTATTTTAGGCTTGCGACGAACCTATTGTTCTGGCGAAAAGTATAAGCAAAACGCGGAAGGGAGACTGTCAGAATAAATTAAGTCCTAGCAAAAATCTGTGCGATGGTTATCTACCAATAAAATTGTAAGGAAAGTGAATATACTTGATGCACAAATGAAAATATCTTCAGATTATCGTTTTTTATTTGCAAAAAAGCCTCGGTAGTAAATTTCAGTTAAAAATGCCATTTTTTTCAATTCCTCCATAAATTTTCATCAGTAAAAATTTATCATTTCCTCTGCGACGGAAAGTCTTGAGGATTTTTACACAATACAATTTGATTCATAGCTTTTGGCATCGACCGGACCAATGATTTTCTTTCTCTTTTATTGAAAAAAATGTGAGCGAAACAAGGCTTTTCTGAACATAAAAATTTCATTACAAATTATTGGATCTTAAATGCTATGAGCAATAAAAAGCAGAGCACGATTTCGGTAGTGTCTCAAGATATTTTCAAACTACACTGCTAAAAATCGGATGTGTTCTCAACGGATATTCTGCCGGTCTTACTTATTTTGGGAATTTTCACGAACATGAGACTACAAAAAGAATACTCGTGTCGTTTTTAGCATGGTGAGGTTAAACAAAAATATCGTTGAAAATATTAAAGGTTATTTTTGTAAATAAATATTCTAGATCCAGTGCTTCTAGGGGGGACTTTTTTCTGACAATATAGAAAAAAAGATGGGCTGACGGGTACTAAACGTAAATGGTGTTTGTAGATTCCATATACATTCTATATTCGTTGAGTTAACCCAAATGGCCTACATTTTTATTCGGTAGACTGTGCAGAAAATGGTTAATATACATGTGGGTGTAGAAAATAGCTATTTACCTAACAAGTGCGAAAAATGAGTTTTTCCGCACGAGTTTGCCGTTCACCGAACGACGCGTAGCGGAGTTCGGTGAAGCAGCCGAGTGCGGAAAAACATTTTTCGCAAGTGTTAGGTACAATAGTTTTTCTACGAGCGTGAGGATTCACTTATTCACGAGCAAAATAATTGCAGAAATGCACTGACAGTTCTCTGACAATACCAGTTTATCATTAATTTGACGTATTGGTTTGGGAAAATCAATTTTCCGCACTAAAATGTGTGTGGAAAATTCAATTTTCCGCACTATAATGTGTGTGGAAAATTCAATTTTCCGCCCGCGCGTAGAAAAAATTATTATCACGTTTTCAAACAAAAATTTATGATTTTCTTCAATATGAAACAGGTTTCGGAAAATTCATTTCATTCCATATGGTGTCTCAGAACAAGAAAAACTTCTCAGGAGTACAATTTGTATGTGAGCAGCTTTTTTAGTTAGCTCCAAATAAAACATAACCAATCTCTTTAAAAATAGAAAATTTCACAATCTCTCGTAGCAACATTATAATCTTATCAAAATATAAATAATTTATTTACAACAGGTGTTATTATTTGTTTTGAAACGACTTCTTCTGACCCTCCAGTGATTAACGGTTAATCTGACGTTCAATTGTTCGTGTCCTCTTCGCCACGGCCTACCTGATATTTTAATATCGATATAATCTTCCTCCACATGGAGGACACTATACTTCTTGTTCGTCGAATTCTTAACATTCTTCGCATATCATCGATGTAATTTTACACCGTTCGCTTATACAAGACTTATTAATTTTGTACGCGAGAGTGTACGAAATCGGCGACTGGTCTTACGACCCGTTTGTACTTAAAAAGTGTTTTTTTATATACTCGAGGTTATCTCACTTATTCGTATTGCGAATTTAATTTTTATAGACCAGTCGTTCACGAATGATAATGTAACGGATACTCGATGGTTAGTGTAAGAAGAAATACTTGAAATAAAGCATTTTTCGTGTATAAAGATCACTAAGGATACTTCATGATCCATAAAGTAAAGTAACTCCAGGTGCACATAATAAAAAAAAATGATGTGCACATTGTGCACGGTATACCAGATAATTATATATAGGTATATATTTTTTTTGAGGTTATGAGTCCAAATCCTAAGTCTGTTTTTCTTTACGAGTCCCAGTGGTGAGCACTGAGAATTCAAAAATGAAAAAATTGAAAACCAAAATAACTCTTTTTTCTAATTGCCCAGCATTAAGTAGAATACATAAAGCTTAAGACTCCATTATTTCAAATTCAAAGCGCGCCATCTTGGTAACAGAGGTATAAATACAATAACGCCTGGGCTCGTCCATACCGACCGATAGTACAGTCAAATAAAGCGCACAAGGCGAACATCAAAATTCCTAAAAATTCAATTTGTCCACGACCACCTGATAATAAGTCAATATTTCACCTCCTAACAAAAGGTATATGGTACCCATATATCTACTAGAGTGAATTATGGTTCATAATACACTGGAGTGTATTATGGTTCACAATCACAACATTTCGTCAGATGGAGGTACAATATGAAACTACACACACAGATTTAGTATATTTTGTTCAGAGGAAATTTGTTTCTGAAATGTATCGTATCAATAAAATATCGAAATTTTTAGTATTGATACTTTCCATAACGATATTTTCTAATATTAAGTTTTCAAAACAAAATATTTATAATGGTACGTTGTAGGTATTGGAAAAGGTGTTTTTTTCTGACAAGAATGACAGTTAAGGTCTACAATTCAAAAATAAGATTTTTGCATGTTTTTTATCATTGCGAACATCTATATTGCTTTATCAAAATAATTATCACACCCCCGAAGCGTATATCTTGGTATTTAAAATGACTTTTTAGCAGAATACACAACATATCGATGGCCAGAAATTCTAGAAACTCTTGGCATGTCACCATTTCATTTCTGTTATTCAGTCACTAGTTATGTCAAATGTCAGTTTTTGTTAATATTCGTTTAATGCTGATACATTTTTGTTAATATGTTATGCTGAAGACTGACATTCACATACACGTGTAGGTGATTTAGGTATTAGATACCTAACTTCTGGCAAAAGTTGGTAAGATCGGGTTTTAATTTTTTTAACATTATTTTCAAATTCTAGCTGACCGAATATCTTGGCTGGAAACTTCCAAATTTTTTCTATTCAATATAATATCATTTGGCAGCATCTAAAACTTCTAGTCCCCAAAGTTTAATTAATTTAAATAACTTATAGTTTGAAGCTCCGTTAGATACGGAAGATAATACATTTCATGCTACTATAACGCCTTACAAAGCGTTTGTGAGATATTTATCAAAAAACAATGGTAATCAACTAAGTAGAAACAACTACTGCTCGGCCTTTATGCACCGACGAACATTGAAATGACTAAAAAGGGCTTGGTATGTCTATACGATATAACCAACCGAATAAATAAAATGAAAAATCACTTAAAATTAAATAGTATCAAACATTTCGTCCGCCGTAGAATAGAATATTAATTTTCAAGTTGAGAATAATTCTAAGGTATTTATTGTAAGAAAAACCTTTCAGCGTGTACTTTTTCAATAGCTATTTGTGTATCAAGAGCAGAAACACCGCAGAAAGTAATATTTTGGAAGTCGAGACAGAAAGTTGCCGCGCGACTCGTCAGCGGAGTGTGTCGAGACTATCAAAACACTTTCTGTTCGAAATAGACACAAGATTTTTTCTACGATCACAACAAAATAAAATTAATTTGATCTTAACAATTTCCAGTCGTGTAACTTTGTACGTAGGCAACACTTATTACATTAATGTTAGATATTTCTCTATTTCTTATCAAATTATTACGGAAAATACTGTTGAATGCTTGAAGATACTAGAAACTCAACCAAAATATTTATTGATTTCACAGCTTATATTAAAATAACCACTAGCTCTCTTTTACCTATAAATAAAATCAGTTGGGCGCCAAAGTTACTTTCTGCTCAAGAGCGCCAATAATGTCAAATTATGACAGCTCGTGGAAAACAACAACAACTTTGCGGTTAGATTTAAATGTGCAAAAGCCCACTTTGGGTAGTGATCGTAGGAAAATATATTTTCCTCCGATTGGCAGCGAATATCAATTTTGCTGACACATATCAATCAGCAAAGTACTACTTTTCCTGCCTAGGCAGCAAAGTGATTATACTCAATTGGAATAAAACATTTGACGTAAACATTTATTAGCAATTATTACATAACACTTTTAACAAGAATTTAAAAACATATGTTTAGTTGTTATTAACATTGATGGTAAAATTACTACACTGTCCATTATATAATAATATTCTAGATTTTCAAAAAAATCTAAATCACAGTTTCCTGTGAAATCTTCGTGCTATTTGGAATAGTTAGAAGTAATTCGACTTACCTTACAAACGCATGAAAAGCACGTCCCTTTCACGATTTCGTCCACGGAAACCTTGGCTCCCTCTGTTAAACAGGTTTTTCGGAAACCCACTGCAACAAAAATAATTAATTAGTTTGATATACAGTGAGAAAAAATCGAATAAATTAGGATCCTTGGGCTACAACCCTTATTTCCCCCCAGGCTCCTGTACTATTTCTGGAATTGATGCAAATTACCGACGCCGGTAGCTCTCTATCCCTTAGCAGAAATTTTGCCGAACCCTCTAGTGTTCCAACTAGTAGTAGCTAGGGTTCTTTATCGAGGCCAATATCCATGGACTCGGGAGCTCAGTTTCATGTATCCTCCGAAAGACGACACATCAATATGTACCATTGAGCAGTATAATTTTTTTTGGTTAGGTTGAGTGTAACCAATCTCCTTGTGGTGTCTCCTAACCGGTGTCAACTACGTTGTTAAATACAACAATTAAGAAACAACCCCCGTAATACCAAAATCCAAAATATAATTATCATCACTCTTATTGATGATATTTTTGTTTGTGATAGGGCTACTAAGTTTCTGGTCATCAGCACAGAAAGGGCAGAAAAAACTGCAAATAAAACTATCTTTGAGGTAACACTCAAGGTAATAGAAATACATTGATGTAAACCAATGACATTTATCCACAAATATATCTTTCTGAGATAATTTATTATGAATCTCCCAAGATTGCATCACATTTTGAAATCCATCTATATCGAAATCAGATACTTCGAGAATGTATGAAGTTACTTATTCCGAATTGAAATTGAAGATCGGAACTTTCAATTGTAATTATACGAGGATAATACAACTACACATAGTTCAGGATAGAGCATCCCAACCCAATTAATATCGAATTTATCCAAAAGTGACTGAATTATGCAAGGTGAATCCTTGATAGATAACAGAAAGTTCTGTTCGCGTCTGAGCAAGCTGAGGTCTATTGTTAGAAGTATACCGTAATTGCCATAACAAACTCTTAACCATAGCAAACCACAATAGGGTGACACTTGTGTAGATCCCAGGTAGCACCAGAGTATTGTAAGCAATGAAACGTCAGACATTCTAGCAAATCTAGCGACTGAAACTGCAATCACTGGTTGTACATCGCAGTGGATACAAACAAAACAATGAACGCACTGGTGCTACACTTCTTGAAGACGCTGACTAACAAAATATCTCAGCATAGGACAGATAAAGAAAATGACAGGTTTAATCACCGAGCACTATACGCTTAGTTAACTCATGTCAGTTGTTGTGCATAGAAGATGCGGAAGCAGTCTCACACATTATCTTCGCATATGGAAGCACTGACTCCTTGGAGATGGAGACTTTCAAGACTAGAGTGCCTAAGGGAAGATTCCTCCAAGAATAACCTTGTGACAAAAACCTAATGAGCAAAAAAGCCTAATTACTAAGGTGCCAAGTAATCGACCCTTTGACTAGTGACTCTAGACGACTGTCGGAACTATCACTTGCAGTCCATTTATCACCAATCTCCACTAGGTGGTGATATAAAATGTGGTTCTCGCAATTGTGCTTTAAGGATACATCTTCTTATGTGAACTTGTTGTAACGAATGACAATTTTTTTTTAAATTTAACGCACGATATCTCAGTTAATCCACCAAGAAAAATATATTCTGCTCTGAGAAACAAATTTATGGTCAAAACTCAATTGAAAATTCACAATTATGGTAAAGAATTTCGCTCCAACACCATTCCATCGTTATGTTATAATGAAATTGCATATTTGGCATCAAAACAAATAGCTGCATATAAAGATAAGATCTGATCGTCCGATTTAAAATAAATCAAGAAATAATATGCCAGTTGAGGCCACGCAAAACGTAAAGAAAGTGGAAATTAATTAAAATTGATGCACTCTCTTTTATTAAGATGGACAGTTGGAATTTTCGTAGTGAAAAAAGGTTACACATAATAAGTCGTTTGTAAGTGGTTAAAACTTCAACAGATGTACCCAAAGGAAACTGGTTGTTGGCTGAATACAAATACATCATACTTAATCATTGGTGATTTTTATTTGATTTTTTTCGGAAGAGTACAGTCAGCGCCGTACTTTTATTTTTAATAGAGGAAATCATATTTTCACACTCCATATTTTAATGTAGTTTATGTTTAAAACAGAATTACCCAAGCAAACTAAAGCAAAATATTGTTTATTGTGAACTATTTTTTCTGTTCTCCGGTAATAATATTTATGATATAAAAATTGCGAAATTCTATTTGCGACATACGATTTACCCAAGTATGACAAGGAAAATATTGGAAAAACTATTTGAAAGAGAGAGGAGAATAATTGTGCGTAGTCAGCTGTTGCCAAATGTAGGTACTTATTTGTAAAAGTTATTTTCGATTTCACAATATTAAATACCAATATTTGTTAAATCGAAAGCAGTGTATAGATTTTATTTAATGTAGATAGTAATTTGTTCAATTTTTTCTTTGAACTATTTTATTTTATTTTTAATTACGTTGATCTCACAAGTTATCAATTCCTTAGAAAGTACCAAACATTTTAAACTGGCAACGCTGTTTTCATAGCAGATAGGTAGCTGGAACTGAGCACACGCCCATCGCTGACTGCACCAATAATTATTTTCCTCTCTCTCAAGTAGCTTTTCTACTATTTTCCTTCTTCTGTAAATCGTATGAATCGAATAGACTTTTCGCGATTATATATGAATGAAGGTAGAAGAGATTGGAGTGACTAAAGGCGCTCCCGACTACAGCTGGAAAATAAAAGTGGACTGGAAACTTTTTGCCTCCAGTATTTTCTGATGCTCGTGGTATCCGAGTATCCAGAAAAAAGTAAAAGGTAGAAGTTCAGGTGAATCTAAAATAGTTTTTGTATCTAGTGCGCGAAATGCTACTTTGGTCGAGATCACCAAAGTATTTCGCGCATGAGATGCAAACAAAATTTTCTCTACAAACCTCAAAATATTGTTCTAAAATAAGTAACATGCTTAGCTTAATATGAAAAATAGTATTGAACTAGCTTAAACTGTTTTTCCAAATCAAGTAATCACTAAATTATTGTTATACATTAATAAATAAATCATTTCTTGGATTTTTGCTTGATTGAGGTACATAAAGGTTGAAATATAAAAATCCCATAAACATATAGTTTACATGTAGTGTGCGAAGTAAGTATTTCGCACACTACTTCGCGCACGGTGTCATGGTAACGAAGGAGAATTGAAAAATATGGTCACTTCGCATATTGTCAATGCGCGAACCTTGTCATTTTTTGACGTTTGTAGAAAAATATATATTTTCATTAATTGACATGGGGAGTTACCCTCGTATGTACAGCTATTAATACACTTCTTGTTGACTAGGTCATGAGATATGTATCTCATACCATACATCTGTAAAGTGAAATTTGCAAAAGGATTTTATTAAAATTTGTAGGTCAAAACGGTGACAAAAAATTTAGGAGCGCTTTACCTTTAGCTTAAACTGCTTTGCGTACACTATTTCGAATCCTCAATTACATTTTTAAGTCTTTTTTTATTAGTACTTACATGGCTATTTCACCACAAGTAAAATAATAAAAAAGTTTATTACATCATTATAGTCTATTTGAAAATAATTGAGAGTCTAAAAAGGTTTTTTTACGAGCGTACATCGAAGTATATAATTTTTTACCGTTATTTGATTGAAATTTTGATCAATAACCAGAAGATAATCAATAAACTTGTGAGTTTATATTATTTTTTCCAACAAGCGTGCGGAAAGATCCACTTTTCCGCAATAAAAAGCGTGCGGAAATTTGTATGGTTGTAGTTTACCAAATGACTAAAAAATTGGGAAATTTTTTAGAATTCTGCTATAATTTTTTTATAAAAAGGACATTTTTTCAATAATTTTTCATGGCCCTGGTAAAAGCCTTATCAAATGGAAGTCAAATAATAATCATTAAGTTGTTGATATGAATTTAATAATAAACGTTTCTTTATGTTAACTTTTAGGTTTTTTCCGGATACTAGTAAAAAAATAGTGTACCTAACACGTGCGTAAAGTGACTTTTCAGCACGCGATTGCTGGCCGAACTCCGAACTCGTTCAGCCATCTGCAATAGCGTGCGGAAAAGCATCAATTTTCGCACTAGTTAGGTAGACTACCATTTCCATTTCCGTTACTGAAACCGCCTTTAACACGGCTTTGACATTTGCAAAACGTCGCTTTAAACACTAGTGTTTGAAGTGCGAAAAGTCACATCTCGTTTATCTTTTATTCCCTGAAGGTCACATCAAATGTATCTTCTGTAATTTATGCTGCAGATTTAACGAGTCCGAAGGACGAGTTAAATGTGCTGCTTCGGTTTTACGAGATATATCTTCGATAATTAATCATATCACGAGCTTATATTTAATGAGAGAATATAATGAATTTATAGTGATGTGAACTGTCAATATGAAAAATTACCCTTAGCAACGAACCAAAATAAGGTGATAATTTCTTTGTTTTTCATCATCGCTGTGATAGACATGTATCTAGGGAGATTCTCAATATTGATTGGTGGAAAACATGTCACGTGACATATGAATTATATTCTCAATATAATATAAAATAACTATGTTTTTCCTTTTCTGCGAGAGTATAGTAAGCACCTTGTGTCAAAAACATCTTTAGTCACTCCTTTCATAAGGAACTCGTTCCGCTTCGCACCATTCGTGCCTCAGAAAACTCGTGATTAAAGAAACGTTTTTGACACTTGGTACCATTTTACGCCCGCTCGAAGAAAAAATGTGAATTAGGTTAGAGACTCAATGGTTATAGTAATTACAAATACTTGTGCTAATGTAAATAGCTACTTGTGTATTAAGAGCGCAAAATGATATATTGTCGATTGAAAGAGAGTGCAGCAATCTCTTGAAATCGACAATGAATTTGCGCTCGAATTACACACAAGATATTTTCTACAATCGAGAGTCCACATATTTCCAAAAGTTTATATAAGTTAAGGAATGAAAATTGAAAGTACAGTTTTCCACTCGAATGAAAGATGTCATTTACTCGTTGACATTGGATAATCTGAGCATTGCCTATTTGATTTATAGTTAATTATTGGGAGAGCGAGCGTTTTTTAATTCAGTCGCTTATAAGCGACAAAGTGACATTCATCGAAAAAGATGACTTTTGCGTTGTCAAATACGAGCGCAAATGCCTACTTTGGATATCGATTATAAAAAAACCAGTATTTAAATTTCAAAATATTGATAGATATTTCCACTGGCACTGCGTCACTGATTTATGAATTCAACTAGCCTTTTTTGGGGAGCATCTCGAATGTAGAAAAAGATATCTATTGTAATTTCAAGAATTGTTTCTCAGGGGATTTATCAGGTTAACACAATATTATTTTGATTTTAGCTGGACACCACTGCTTTTAATACCAGGAAACACACAGAATCAAAACTAGATACTTTGCTTAAAAAAGGCTTCCATTTAAATTTTTGTTGATGTACAAGGTGGGGCATGGCATAGATGGAGAAGAGCAAAATTAGTCTGGTTATGGCTTTATCGAAAGGCCAAAAACATTAAACTAGCAACAATAAGAATAAATAAACATGCCCAGGACCAATACCAAATACGCAAGACCCAGCATACAAAAAGTAATTATTCGCCGATGTTTTTTTTAATTATTTAAAAAGATATAATATAAATATTTTTTTCAGTTCATAATTAATTCTAAATTATTAATAATTTATTACCATGTTGATGTTTGAAAGTATAGAAAAATATCAACAGGTAAATTGAACCAGACTGTACGCAAAACTAAGACCAAGACTAAATAAGCAAGAACAAGACCAAGATGGTACGATTTAAGCAAGATCAATGCCAAATAAACAATACTTTGCTCATTAATATATATATATGGGAAGTGAAATTGACAAACTGTAAATTAGAAATATATCTTGAGATGATCTATAAAAGGTTCAAACGAGATAATTGGATATCTTCTGTATGTTCCTTGTGGTAAATAATTCATTCATTTCTCTCTTATTTTTTGGGAATTGAACCACAATATTTTCCAAAGTTTTTTACATCAACGTTTCGGTATCGTTCCAGCTATCGTTGTCAAGAAGAACTGAATGATAACTAATTTTTTTCTCCCTATTTGACACAAATTGTTGTTGAATTCCCAAAAAATAAGAGAGAAAAGAGATAATTGGAATTTATCAATCAGAAGTAGTAGATGTATTCAGTTTGTCTCAGTAGCGGGAAGATTTGGTAATTTTAGGACCAAAAAGTATTACATTAGTTCAGAAATCTCGTCACCTACTGAGTAACTATCAGGCGAATGGTTATTACTAGATGCAACTTGAGCATCGTTTTCATACTGTGGGTTTCGAGTAGAAGGAAACGGAGTAGCTGTAAAGATTGAGACTGAAACACTCTCTATGGGACCTGGACACTTTTGCACCATTGGTTAAGACAATTAAAGACAGACCGTACCAATGGTATCGACAGGCGTCCTAAGACTCCTGAATGAACACCCCAAAAGACTCTAGCTAGTGAGGCAAATAGAATTTAGATTCAGTGGAATGGAAGGAGTACAAGATTTCCAGACGTCAACACCTGCTAGTCTACTGAATAGATGAGGAAGACTTGTCTAAGCTGTCTAAAATGCTGAATGGAAGAAATTGTCAAATACACACATACACCTGTCAACTTTCACATACAAGACTGATGAAGCAACAAAAACTTTATAATCAAACTACTGTTAGTCGAGCGTTGGCTTAAGAATTTAAAGTTTTCTCTTACTGTATATTAAAAAATAATACATAATATTTTGGAATGGTATCTATCTACTTTGAAAGCTTTTTTTGATTTCATAATAACAACGTCGTAAATCATCGTCAGACGTCCATCTATAATTCTCAACAATAATAAACCAAGTGGAAAGTTTTAATTTTACTACAATTAATACAAAAAACAAATTTTTTCGTATGAAAACGCGTTTTTCAACTCTTGTGTTAATTAAATACTATCGTTGCTATCAATACAGTAATTTGAGTATTTTAATATTATGAGGTTATGTCTACTGCACTGGGTAATAGCTATTTGTATTAGTAGGGGGGAAAGTACTACTTTTCAACGCATTTGGACACTGTTTTGAGGGACGTCCGGACAATTAATTAAGTCATCTTACTACCCTTAAGCGGTAATAATTTATGCCATATAAAGCCAGTGGCGTGGTACCATTATTTTTCAAACTTTAATTGTACCATATTTTTGAAACACCCTGTGAAAAATTCGAAAAGATTAAGTGGAGGAGGTACACATAGATAAAGAAGAATACCAAGAGCAGATGGGCATGGAAAGGAAAGAAAAGGAAAGGAGGAAAAAGAGAAAGATGAAAAGAAACAGAGGGGTGAAGCTTAAAATCAGGGGAGATATTGGAGGAAAAGATAGGAAGGAGTGAGTGAAGAATAGTAACAAAGTACTATCCAATGCGAAGTTCTTCTTCAAACACGTATTATTGAAAATTATTATTTTTGTTTATCAAAATTACAGTAACGTTTAACTTTGTACATACATTTATTTTTATAAACTTTATTTTGTTCAACTGAAAGTCTAAACATCAGAAATATGATTTTGACATTTAACTTCGCTATACATCAACACTTTATCAGTGTAAGACATCAAAGAACATAAACTCGAGAGGAAAAAAACAATTTGTAGAATCGAAGATGAAGTTTGTTTCAAACACTATTAATTAGGATTATTTCTCGTTGCATACACTTATTTCCTATCCGTGTAGCTGTCAGTTGGTATTCTGTCATTATTTCAAGACACTCCCAGATGTGCAGCAATTAGACTAGTAACTGAAACTGAACTACGCCAATACATATAATAATATGAAAACATTCTTCAGAATACAGGAAATTGGGATGGTGAGGATATTGATGAAGAATGGCGAACGTATGGAAAAAGAAATTTTTTTAAATAAAAGGAAAAGTAGTCCATGCCAGATATGATGTATTGTAGATTCAATAGCCTTCATAGTGTGCTTCATCGTTTTTGACGTGTATATCCGGGTTTTGGGTATTGCGTTTATTTTATTTGTTATTTTGACATGCAGCTTACCTTAGATATAAATTATCAGGATCGTATTCAGTGAAACTGTAGAATTGATATGGAATTAATGATTACCAGATTATTTTTCTAACTGAAAATACTTGAGAATTTTCAAAATGATGATATTTTTGGCATTGTTGAAAGCACTGCTAGATCAGTCATATCTACCTGGGCGAAGAGGAAAACCTAGACGTAGTGGACAGACTTACCGAGGCACTCTCACTTGAAGGCGCTCAAATACTACTCTTCGAGTACAAAAAATAAACAGATCCTGGAATAGAGTAGATCAAGTAGATCAAGTAGATCATTATGTCGGAACTGCTTGAAGGTCATTGTTGACTAAATTACCTTCTGAAGAAGATAAGCCTGGTTCAGTCCTTGGACTGTCAGTTCTGTAATTTGAAGACGAAACTGCGGAGCACATACTATGCTCAAGCCAAGCCTTGGGCTACAGTACCTTACAGCCGAACGACTTCAAAAAAGTATCCCCAAATACAACCACAGTCTTGGTCAGAAGCAGAGGCTTGTGGAGTGAATTGTAATCCCTAGGGGTGAGCCACAATAGATCTAACAAAGGTCGCAGTGGACGTAACCGGAAGGCCCCACTCACATAGAACCTAACCTAAACCTAAGGTATGATTTTAAAACCCTTCCAATTCACTTAACAACAGTCTTCAAATTTCAAAATTCGTCCGTATGAATTATTTGAAGTTTAAATTGTGTGTAACTGCAAATCTTCTAACGACACAATTAAATTTTATTTTTAAATTCGAATCAACCTGTATGATCTTAAAAACCACCTACATAGCACACAACTTTGCATACGGTCGATGAAAAACATTTTTTATTGCTCATTAAAAAGGAATCAATGCATATATGCAAAACGGCTATTAAATCCTGGCCTATATATTTTCTTTACGCCTTCCTTGTAGCTGCACACCTGCTACGTTAAGATCACATTCATAGGTATTGTAAGTAAATTTCCATTGTATGAAGTATGACAGTTGTTCGATATGTACTGTTTCGTATAATCTCGTACTAGAGAATGAGGTTATGTTTGAAGCCGTTATTTTGGAACGTAATAGAAACAGCTTTCAGTATTGTTTTGTTTGCAGAACGTGAATCAAGTGTTATTAGGAAGATTTCAATACGTAAACTCAAAATATATGCTCACGACCTCAGTTGCCACAAAAGAACTAACCAAAAAAGGAATTTCTGGCAAAAACATAACAATCTGCACTGATAGTAGACAAGCCCTATTAGCCTTGAAGAGACAACATGTTTTATCGTGGCTAGTACTAGAGTGCTACCAAGATTTAGCTAATATCTCGACAGCTAACAATATTATCATGAGGTGGATTAATGGGCACGACAGGAGTGAAGGTAATCGCATTGCTGATTCTTCCGCCAGGGAAGCGGCTGGACTAAAAATTATAGGACCCAGTGACACCTACGAACTAACGAGATTGCGGTACTAGCTAAATGTTACACCCATGCTCAATCCCTTGAAAGATTGAAAGGAATCAAAGGATGCATTCTTGCTAGGATCACTCTGGCGACCCTGGGAAGCTGGTATCGAAGAAATACTTGGCGATGACCAGGAAAAACGTACTGGCCACTGTCAACTGAGGAAACACCTCCATACTATGAGGCAAGTGGACATACCTCTATGCAGGATGTGTGAACAGGAAGATGAAACTGCCAGGCATGTCTTATGCGAGTGTCCAGAGTAATCGTCGATAAGAGAGTGTGTGTTCGGTGAGTCTTGGTCTACACCTGCCGATATAAGGGAGATGTCTCCTAGTCACCTGTCCACCTTCCTGTGAAGGACAAGATGGACGATAAGGAGGACAGTTCCTCGGGAAGGTGTACAGTAGGTTATATGTGGCCTAAGTAATGTGAGCCTTTTCACCCACCCTCCCCGCTCTACAGACACAAAGTTTATTATTTTCTTAAAATAATGCCTCATAATTACAGCCCAAAATGAGGTGTTAAACACAAAAATATGTTTGCTTGATATTGACAGTGGTGAACAAAATCATAATGGGAAATCAATTATTTTTAATGTTTTCATTCTCGCAAGGATTTTATGTCTATCTGAAAATTAAACGTTTGGATTACTCAAACTGTTCGCCATCTATGCTAATACGTATATAGCCTAAAAAGAAGAAAGCTACATAAACAAGACTCTCATATTTATTATAGGCTTTGACAGTTCCTCAAATTCGAATGGCCCTTTTGTTATTTCATAAAATTCATAATTAGAAAGTAGTGGCTACTTCATCTTTTGGTTGTTAAGGTATCTTAGTGGAAGTTGTAAATATTTAGGACTTCTAAGTTTCCAGTTATCTCCTGGAATATTCGGATTTGGTTATCGGTTTAACATCCCATTGACAAATATCGATTTTAAGATAATTTAGAACAAAATATATCCTGAAGCACTTCCTTGTAAAGTCGCTGTTATCGTTAAGAGCACCAGCACTCCCAACGCTATTGTTACCTGACATTTGTATACATTTATACATAACCAGCGTGTGGGTATGTTTGAACGTATGCTTACTTCCAAAGAATGCTCGATTTGCATGATTATATTTCCAAAGATACATAGAGACATAATATATGTCATTTCAGTTGAAAAAGAAAAAGAACAAGTTCAATGTCTATTTAAACTTGACAAAAGTTGGTAGAATTCCTTATAACCTATTTAGATAGATAAGGATTTTGCTGGAGGATAATTGTAAATCTTTCAAGAGAAATATATATCATGATTTTCGATGAATATAAAAAGGTGATTATAATTTACCGGTTTAACGGAGAACAAAAAGGATGGGAATGGAGAAAAATAGAGTGAAACAAGAAGCCAAAAAGGGGAAGAAGAATGAAATGAAAAGAATGTGAGTCAGGGAGGACAAGACCACATTGGAAGGAAGAGAGGAAAACAAAAAAATATAAGTTTCAGTGATTGAGGTATAGAAAGATGAGAGAGAATACTAAAAGTCAGTGCAAAGAAAGGAAAATCGAGGGAAAAGGAGAAAGATAAGAAGGAACAGAGGGAAACCGTTCAATGCCAGGGGAAATTTTAAGAGAAAAGAGAGGGAGAAAGTGCGTGAAAGATAGTTACAAAGTATTATGTAAGATATAAAGATGGAGGGGGGAGGCTTTATGAAATAGAGACAGTGACGGTTGGTGTATAAAGTGAAAAAGAGAAAAAAAGAGGAAAGGCAAAAAGTGAAATGAAATAAAAGTGAATCAAGTTGAATGGAAGAAATTGGAGGCAAAAGGGATACTAACAAAAAGCTGAAGACAAAGAGCTTTAAATGACGAAAGTAAAATACTAGTTGAAAAAGAAATAGCGGGTAGAAACAAACAGAAAGTTCAGTTAGGTGCTGCGATCTTAATTTAAACCCCCAATCATCGAGCGTCTTAAGTACTTATAATCGTATCATGCATAACTATAACTGGAGAATTAAATAAATTTGCTTAATAATTAAATATTTTGCAGCAAGGTTAATATAATTAGTATTTTATAGTTATGGTGTTCAGATTTACAGACCTTCTGTTCTTTTCTATAGCAAAAGATTAAAAATTGATATTTACATAATATCATATTTCAAATTGCATATCTCAGCGGCCAGATGTCTTATTACAAGGCCGAAATCACACATTAGGCTCCACCCTGTCTGAATCATGACATAAGATCTTTAAAGAGGCGGATTTATGCCTAAAAAAATTTTTTCATCGGTCACCACCAAAAGCGATTAGGAATTATTTGAAATTTTAAGTATAAGCAACGTTTATGCAGATAAACTGTAGTTTATAAGATTTTTGAGATTATGAAGTATCAATCTGAATAGTGAGAATTGTTGAGGTGGGTTCATTGTTATTGAAGTTGGATCCAGTGTTGATTAATTTGCAGCAGAAGTTGAATAGTCAGCCTAGATAAGGTGCAGAAAAAAAACCACCAGGGGCACTTTACTAGAGGTTATTGTGCATAGGGTGGCTGTAAGCCCGGGAGGGAGGAATCAGATAATTCCACCCTATTCATACATTCATACGTTTGGGTTGTGCTCAACAGCGCAGGCGCTTGAACTGAATCTTTGTACCACTACCCCACCTCCATTCCAGAAACTTCGTGTCTTCTATATAGGTCACCAGTTTATCTAGAGGGATCCTTGTAAGTTCTCAAAAAAGCAGAGTATGTGAGTAGGTGTTTCATCATCGAAGAGTTCACATTTTCTGCACATAGTTTCACCAACTTTGCCCATCATGTGCAAATACTTCCTCAGGGTACAGTGTCCAGACACCAGGTCGGTAACTGTCTTCAAATTTCTCTTACCCAGTTTCAACAGCCTGAACGAGAGCTCCTTATCTAACTCATTCAGTAAACTTTTAGTATGGACGTGTTCCTGTGTCAGCCTCAATTTGAGTTGGTGTTTCTTAACTGGCCAGTTCCAGACTTCCCCTCTTATGTAATTCTTTGTGATTCCACACGGTTCCGAACCTGTGAACGCTCCTTTAGAACCTTCTCCTGTTCTGCCATTTCATTTCCTGCAATTCTTTCATGTGCATGTGCATATTAGAGACACTTTGTCGTCTCTTGCTAGCACGTTAAAGGATTATTTACAGTTTTTTACGAATTTAGACCTAGTTGTTGAATTGCTGTCAGTAATTTCACCATCAATTACTATCCATGAAGTGTTCCAATGCCACAACTGAATTCGTCACCGAGTAAGGGATTATAATTTCTAGGAATATTTATTCAAATTTGGGCATTTGGTAGAAAGATGGCAAGATTTATTGAATTTAGTTCACCCCGCCTCTATTCTGGAATAATAATAATTACCTATACTTGTGAAAAAAGACATTTCTCATTATTTTATTACTGGTACAATAATGATCGTGCATTATTTTACTACTCGTAGTAAAAGAGTAAGTTATATTCACGATCTGTGTTGTCGAAAATGATAAAGATATTATTATACGCTTGAAGAAAAAATAAATTACACGGTATGCTTTTGCTTGAAGATTCCAGTACCTGTATACATTTGTAGCGAAATTAAAATAATTCATTTATTGGTTCCTAATTTAAATATGTCGTTGTACTTTAAATATTCTAATATTTTATTATATTATTTATGAGCCGAATCGCCATATATAATGTATCACAAATTCCAATGTAAATAAATCAGTAGCGTATCATACCAAAAAAAAAGGAAGATTCAGGAGTATTTTTCTTGATTTTATGCCAAGTGGAGAAATTATAGAGAAGGGAATTTAGAACCAATGAATTCTTTTACATGATCAGTGTAGATGTCAATTATTTAATTGGGGAGAAAAGGAGTTTTTAAAAATGCACTTATTTATTTAAATATCTTCGAAAAGAGTTTTAGAAAAAATATAGTCACGCTCAAACTATTTAGGGCCGGTTTCGTAATTCGATAGTTGAAGTGCCTTTAGTAAAAGTAGACTTTTAGACGACTTTAATATAATTGCGTTTCATAATGAAAGTAGCACCTTCTTTTAATAAAAGTAGCATTTAGCTAAGTTGGCAGCCCTGAAGTTTGTTTTTCGATACCTTAGACACTATTTAATCTAGTTATCTAACCTAAAATTATTGCTTTGGTGATCAAAAAAGTCAGCATCATCATATATTATCTTTCAAAGTGACACTTTCTCTTTGAATAATTTTTTATTCTTTTCAAATAAATCATTTCGTCATCGGATGATGAACTAGAGCTGGAAGAACTATCAAGCATGTTCATCATTTTTTCGTGAAGTATTCAGCCTGGTTTTCAAAAAATATGGAGAAAACTAGGTTATGTCAGCTTTAAAGCCACTCTATCTTCTGTAAAGTTTGGAAATTCGCACTTTAAGTTAAAGGAAAGTTTAGGCACTACTTTATCTTAAAGTACGATTATGGGACCACTTTTTCAATTTTAAGCCAACTTTAATATTCAAAGGCACTTTAAGTTGATTATGAAACTGGCCCTTAGTCATTTACCACTGTGGAAAATAATTCTACAGAAATAATTGAGCCACTTCTCAGTCATTTTATTATAGAGCGCTTTCAGACGAGACACTTTGTGGCCGGCTACTAGTGTCTGAAAAGAATAGCGCGGCTAAAAACACATTCATATAAATAGAAGCATTCTCACGAGACACATATAAGGAATACGTATCCGACTGAATCGAAGTTCAGACGTGTACAACTAGTGTGTCGTGTCTTGTATCTTGACCCTATTATAGTGGCCGACCAAAAAGTGTCTCGTCTGAAAGCGCTTTTTTTATTATGGTACTAGTGCGAAATATCCTTTTTTCTATCAAGTCTTCATGAGGTTTCACGCAAAAGAATTAAGAAATTAAAATTCGAAATCACTTTTTATTATATTAGTTAAAATTCGGAAGATTAACGTTAGCAGTGTTGTCTTTAAATTAATTGCGCGAGAAATACGACAAGTCACCCGTTTATTAGACTAACCCATATACAGATACATGCAATAAAAAACGGAACATAGGGATTCCAATCTAAATAGTCAACCAACAAAAAATGTCTATAAATTTATTTCAATAAATATCAAGTATTTAGCTGAACAGGTGGATTCAGAACCACTCTAAGAAACCCCGCCTCTTCTCCTTCCAATATTATTTGATAGTTTTGTGGCTACGTGCGTCTGTGCCTGCGATTTAATATTTAATTCAAGTGTCCTTTGACGCTAGTGGTAATCGTCGTTACATATCGAAACAATAAGCTTACGTTTTATGTTGTTCAAAATGACAAATTATAAATTGTTAAATTATCTTCAACAATTAGTGTTTCGATTCCTTTTGGCCAAAACGGCTTCCAAACTAAAAATGAATTCGTAAATAAAACTATACAAGATTCTTTAAAATAAAACAAATGGAAAATAAATTCCGAAAAACAACTTAAAATGCTAAAGCTAATAAATTAATGAATTGAAGGTTCAATTAGTCCTTCTTTTGTTGAGCCAAACAAACATATAATATTGTATCTCTGAGCTAATTCGGTGTAATGTTTGCACAATGCTGGACAATTTTTGCCCCTAATTCTATCAAATTTTAAGCCCAAAATTGTGCCGATAAATTTCATTTTTTTCAAGCCCTAATTTTTCCACAAATTTATTTTGCTAAGTTATGGGCTTGAACAGTACTCTGATACTCTGTCTGATGTTTACTGAATGTCTGGGACCGCCCACAGTTGAGACTACGGAGTGTTGGGAATTGTACGATATGTTGTGGGTGTCCAAATGAACGATTGTAATAATCGTGTGTTTAACCTGTTAAAGCTTAATATTGGTCGACTAGTTCAAAAGCAGTTCTGATACAATGCTTAAAATCCCTATGTTCTGGTTATCATTGCATGTAACTGTATACCTATCTAAGTTAAGAATACTAGAGTCGTTGGCGATATTTGATATCAAACACCACCATTACACCAACACTGACACTATGATCTACACTTGTGTACCCCCAACTCAATCAGGTACTAAAAACTTATATTATTTTTCATATCCTCAACTGATTCTATATACTTATAGGACGCCTATGATCGAGATTGAAATCATTAGTGCCCTACCTAAATTAAAAATAAAGCTTCGCCAAGTCGCACGCACCAAGACTGTGATTTTAATTTTAAAATATATCTGTAGGCCATGAAGTAATGAACAAAAATTAACATATCACATATAGGTATAAAAATTCTAATCGAGTTTCTTTTCTACGATGGAATTTAATGAAAATCAAATTAAAGTCAACACCTGCGAATTTTCAAAATGAAGAAATTACGAATTATATAACGAATCTTGTTATGGAAACATTTTTTACGATAGGTGTAATCCTAGAAGAGAATGTTGCGATTTGAGTTTGGACTGGATTTTTACTAGGTGTTGTTCTGAAAACTTACACTTAGCTCCAATGACACCACAATCTAGATTTTTCTCTTTATTATTACTGAAAAATGGTGGAATATAAAGATACTTAATATATTTAGCAGAATCTGTCTTGGTCTTGGTGCTGGTGCCAAATGAACAAGAGCAAAACAAAGCCAAGACCGAGAATGTAAGACCAAAGTACAAGACTAAGCTGAAGATTATGTTTAAATTTGTTTAAATGGAATATATATGTATATATATATATATATATATATATATGTATAAGAATATTTGTAACTAAGTATTTGAACAAGACCAGGATGGGACCAGCAAGACCGAGACTATTACCAAAACTGTCTTGGTATCGCTCTTGGTTCTAGCTCTTCTCATTACTAAGTGTAGATTTATGCAGACACAATTAACAATTATCAATTAGCATTTAACAATTAATAATTATCAATTAACAATTAGTAAAACTGCCATAGTTTATGCAGACACAATTATAAATTAAGAGAAAATAGTAAGCACGCGCACAAGCCCGAGATTCTGGTTATTTACATTTACAATAACCCTACATTTGGAACAATTTTGAAGATGTATAGTAGATGAGACTTTTTTGCTTTTAATAATGATGCTGACACACAACATAACCACTTTTTTATGACAAAAGTGAGTGTGGATCTATGCAGACACTTTTAGCAATTATCAATTAGCAATGAACAATTAACAATTAGTAAAACTGCCATCGTTTATGCAGACACAATTATAAATTAGGAGAAAATAGTAAGCACGCGCACAAGCCCAAGATTCTGGTTATTTACATTTACAATAACCCTACATTTTCATGTATATTGGAACAATTTTGAAGATGTATATAGTATAATTGAAAAAGATGAGACTTTTTTGCTTTTAATAATGATGCTGACACACAACATAACCCTAAATCAACCACTTTTTTATGAAAAAAGTGAGATAAGTTCCAGGATCTGCGTACTAGTTGCGCACTAGATGAAAATTCGGTACAATTAATTTAAGAAGTTAAAAGTTTGTCAACTTCGCAATTGTTAATTGATAAATGATAATTGTTAATTGTGTGCATAAATAGAGTCATAGTGAAATGAGTAGTTCAACTTATAATTGATAATTGTTAATTGTTAAATGCTAATTGATAATTGTTAATTGTGTCTGCATAAATCCACACTGAGATACATTTCAGGATCTGCACTAGATGAAAATTCGGTACAATTAATTTAAGAAGTTGAAAGTTGGCCAACTTCGCAATTGTTAATTGATAAATGATAATTGTTAATTGTGTGCATAAATAGAGTCATAGTGAAATGAGTAGTTCAACTTATAATTGATAATTGTTAATTGTTAAATGCTAATTGATAATTGTTAATTGTGTCTGCATAAATCCACACTGAGATACATTTCAGGATCTGCACTAGATGAAAATTCGGTACAATTAATTTAAGAAGTTGAAAGTTGGCCAACTTCGCAATTGTTAATTGATAAATGATAATTGTTAATTGTGTGCATAAATGGAGTCATAGTGAAATGAGTAATTCAACTTATAATTGATAATTGTTAAATGCTAATTTATAATTGTTAATTGTGTCTGCATAAATCCACACTAAATATAGGTACTGCTCCTGAACATAAGTTTGATAGCTTGGAATTGTGTATATAAAAATGCTTTGAGAACGTTTATGTGCATATAAAAGTTTCCGAAGTTATAGATAAATAAATATGGAAATAAAAAGTTTTTTGGAATATCTCCCAAAATATCAATATGTAAGAAATGAAAAAAAAAAAGATTCGAGGAGAAAATTTGCAGTTAATAGTATTACAGCAGGACGAAACGAGACGAGATGAGATGAAATGGGTCTCTTGTCTCGTCTCGCTTCTCTCTTGATTCAAACCAAATATACTAAAAACTAAGCAAAATTTTAAATCTTTTAGGAAAATTTTATCATATTTGACGTACCTAAATTGTGTAGGTGAACTATGACAGAACCTAACCTTAATGCGTTCATGTACTGAGACAGTGAAGTGATTCTTCATCGGACGAGCGAAGCGAGGCGAATAACAGGCGAGTCCCATAAAGACACTTGACTGGCGTGAATCATACAAAATTTTATCGCTAACTGCTCAGAATTCAGAATATAAAAAACTGAGGTATATTTAATTGCATTTTATATTGACAAAATAAACAACCAAGAAAAAAAGGTATAGATTAGCTGTTTTCTCGGAACACATCCTGAACGTATTCGGAGGGACTACGCATGCGCAATTAAAATTTGAGTGTTCGTGGAGTGCTTCAGAATGTGTTCAGGATAAAAAATCCCGTGTTCGAGGAAGACTTAGATTCAATTTCGAGCATGCTCGGAACGTGCTCGATGAATCCTAAGATGATAGCTGGGATTTTTTGTTCCGAAAAGAGATTATAACCTCAAAATTTTGGTTGTATGCGGTTGTATGACTTTATAGTGGTTTGATTACTTTTTAATTTGCGTTTGAAACTTTAAAAAACTTTTGGATTATATATATTTATTTACTTTATTATAGACTTTGTTTTTAAGTTTTATTTTATAAACAAATTTGCTAAAAGGTAAGGTTTTTATTCATAATTAGCCTCAAATAAAAGGTTATTCTTCTTTTTTGCACATTTTGTGTTAACTCAACTTCGCGTTCGCGCTACCTTTAAAATTCGGAATGAGTCTGTAGGCACGCTTGCGCATTAAAGAAATCCAGTATGTACTCGGTTTGTGCTCTGGATGTGTTCAGGATTTGTTCCGCGAAAATAGCTAATAAAGAACAAATCTACTTATTATTCGTTATATTTAAATTGAAGGTACATCCTGAAACATGATAAAAGTAAATTTATGAAGTCAAAGAAGTTCTAACAATAATTTGTTATAAATAAATCGCAAGAAAACTATTATCGAGCCGTAATAGGGAGAAGCGTGACACTGACAGATGTTGATTTTCGAGTAATATGTCAAAGTCATAATACTTTACCTGCCGCATTATGTCACTAGATAAAGTAATGGTAGGTAAACTGTTTGTTCACTTCCGGAAATCGATTGATAATTGACGGTTTCACTGAAGGTTGGCGATAAAAAGATTAATTATAAAAATTAACAATAAAAAAGAAAATTAAGTATTTTATTTCAAAAATTCGCTACATTACATAAAAAATCTAATAGATGATATTGATTATTTCTTAATATTGTAAAAAAAACGAAAATTGTTAATGTCAATGTAGGAAATGTTCAAAATGGTCACCGCGAATCTATAGAAATGTCTTCTGAGATTACTCAAAATCTCAGGGGTGGCTGATCTTATCGCAAAGAGATATTTTTTAAATCTCATAAAAAGTAACGTTTTTTGCTCGAGAAAGACCAAAATTTCTCGACTAGAGAGGGTCTTGTCTCTGAGCTTTATTCGAGAAAAAATATCTACCTATCTTGTACCGTCGAGAAAGGGCGAAACGAGACGACGACACTACCAATGAAAAAGTCCTGACTTCCGTCACTTTATCTACTAATTTCGGGTATACTTGGAACTTGTCGAAAGCAAAAAAGTCACATTAAATATTAATAATTGTTAATTAAAAAACATTTAATTTTTCAAATTGGGCAAAATGTTTTCTTTTTTTTTAACTGTAGGCTGAATTTCTTTTTAATAGTTAATTGTTAAAATTATCCGCTTTGGTGTCCTTTCTACATACTTAACAAGATCACGTCATCAAGTTTGGAAAATGTTATTAATAAACTAGTAAACCCAAATAACTGGGAAATTCCAACAAAATGATAACAAGAGAAAACATTTTTGGTATAGTTTCATTATACAATCCCGTTATTCTCAAATATGATCCTTGTGATTATGACGTCCTGTTACAGTTAAAGTTTTCCCTGGACCTGATTCCTTTTTGAATCAAGATCCAGATTTAATTTTTCAAATTCATGTAATCTTTACATATTAGGTATATTTCAGTTTATCAAAGTCAAGGAAACAGTGTATTCTGTGTAAAAATTTTCAATTTTCTCTAAAATTGCAAAGCGCTTTGGTCTGTTGCGCCATTATCAGTGCACCACCTGCAAGTGAGTATTAGTAGTTGTAATTTTATTAGATAGAGAATTGTAAAGAGTTACTTACTAGTCAGGTATCTACAAGAAGCCAAATTGAAAAGTCGACAACACATTGACTACACAATCATAAAACTTTTTTTAAATTAAAATTACATTTAATTGAAAAAATTCCCCCTAATTGGGACATTAACATTTAAATTTTTGTTTATGGAATCCATATAAACTATTTTTATTATATATATGAAAAGTTATTGAAAATGTTTAAAAATCATAGACTCCAGGTATAAATCCATAATTTTCTACAGTATACCTACATATTATAGTGAATTTTATTTATTTATAATACGGTTATCAATTCTCTAACATAAACAATTGATGAAACTTGGTAGCTTATTATAACTTTAACAGACAAATGCAACTAGAAATTGATGAATTTCTTCAATTTTTAATTAATTTCCTAAAATTGTTGGATAGGATGGCATTTTAAGTTAGTAATGAAACAAAAACATATTTTTAATAAAGCCAATACGAAACGAACAAATTATTGAAAGCAAAAATTGAAAAATTTCTATAATAGATGCACAAAATGCTTGCCAACACATGATTCAGGCTTCCGATTTACTTAAGTAGGGTGTGCCATAAAAAAATATAACCTTGATACGCCACACTTTATTGGAACATCCTGTATATTTTAAAACAATTTAAAAATTTAGCCTTTATGAATATGTACAAACTACTAAAGTGATAAACGTTCCAAATAGTGAATTGCTTATGTGTAGATGGTTTTAAGAAGATAATTTTCATTTAAAGTTTGACAGCAATAAAGATTCAAGTATGTATTTTGAACTGACACGATTAAAACTACGTTGTCTTAAAACATATTTAAGGGGGTTGTAAAAGTATATTGACAAAAGCCTTGAAACCAGTAATTCAAGGTAATTTTAATTTATGACGGGTTTTTATTTTTGGGTTTAGAGACATTTTTAAGAGCGGGTCCTTTCATGCTGAGGGCGGTTTAAAACAACCTTAAGACTTCTTTTAAAACCAATTGGTTTTATTCACTGTTTTATTCTACCTTTAGTTTTAAGACATCCTTGTAATAACGCATAAAGCCAACGTAACTCAAGAAACATGTATTTATTACCATAATCGAGAATCAATTATTATGTTTATTACCCCAATAACTTGAATTTCTTGCTTATATTACAAAATGGAAAAAGTTTAAATGGAAATTTGAGCATAATGTTTTGGTTTCATAGAAAAAAAACATAGTTCTGAATACTAATACATGCTTAGCATAAAATTTAGATAAATAACGCTATTTTCCTGTCCTACTGTTAAATATTTCCATCTGAACGAGTAAATCGCTGAGTTTTACAGCCGATCGTAAAAGTTTAGTGTAAGTGATAATTCAAAATGCTTAAAAGCATGAAACGAATGCAATTCTTAAAGACTAGTGATCATTTTTGTTGGTATTTTTGAAGAAAATGTCCGAGAACGCGAGATAAAATTAATAAGCCATCGGAAAGAAGTTTCAAGAAAGAAAAATAAAATAAAAAGAAAGCACTTATCTATTTATCACCTAAAAATGGAAGCAACTTTACAAATAGACCTTTCTAAATTATATTTATCTAACATTTTAGTACTTTGTTCCGGTTTTCTGGGCTTTCAACCAGTGTTTGTTCAAATGTTTTGCCATTACTAAATCCTAATACATTCCACCAAAAATTAAGCGCTATAGTGAATGAAAAACGATGTCTAATCAAAAAAAGTTTACTGCAGCACATTATAAATACAAAGACACATGAATGAGCGTGCGTGAAAATATTTCAACCGTCCAATTTTTGAAAAAATTGAGGTCATTCTATTTTGTTAGAGAGCCATGTGACTCTGCTGTTCCCAGTAGTTGATTGACGATCACACTACTTAACCTTGCATTGATAACAAATATTTGTTGATGCTTCGTCTCCTTTACCCTCCTCCAGTATGTAAATTAAAAATTACGTATCTAATAAACGTAACTTCATATCAATATCAATTTTTTTCTGTAGAAAATGATACTTTACACACGTACCGAAAGTAGCTATTTCGGGATGTTTTGCTTCACTTTCGAAACGATTTTTTTAAAATTAATGTACATAAGTAATATTTATAGTAAGTATCTATCCCTATTATTTTTAATATTTTATTTAACAAACAGATGCAGAAAAAATATTGTGCGTAACGCTACTCGAAAGTGATGATATTTTAGGGGACTCGCCTACGACGCCTAGGTAAAATATCACTTTCGGGACTTGGTACGTAGATAACTATTTGTAAACTAAAATATTTATTAGCAATAGGTTGTGGTGGAATATCCTCGATTTGTGTCCAAAATCTTAACACAAATCAATTTTTTATGTTTGTTTACGAAAGAGATGCTATTATTATATTAAAAGTAAAATTACAGTTTCTTTCTCAAGTCCTTTATATAAATCGTTATGTTTTCGCCAATCCTTTAATTTGAAAAGTTGAGAGCCGAATACACAATGGCAAAAGTCATTTGTTTTTGAGAACAGCTTTACTCAAGGATTTCAACTAACTACCCTAGGATAATAAAAAGAAATTATGTAATTTTGGAAGCTAAATAACCAGTATTGAAAGCTAGTCGCTCTGTACAAATCGAGGTTATGTTTATACATATTGAATAGAATACTGATTTTAAGCTGAATTTTAAATCTTCCTGCAGCAGCTGGAAAAAATTGAGTGTACTTGGAGAGTTAATCGCTATTTTCAGTTACACTCTGTATAAGTCAACTTTTCTCTTTTTAAAACTAAAATTAACATTCCAAGATATTCATTTTCAGTCCATAGAGAACATGAAAGAAACTGAACTTCAAATTGCTTTACAGGAAACGTTACCATCCTAGTGTACTTGCAAAGACACCTTCTATTTTTAGTCTCTGTATAAGTCTTTGTATAACTTAAATCACCATTTCGAGACATCCAGTTTTAGTCGATGAACGAAACTTTTTTATTTTTTTATAAATGAGCCGCCCTTTCTCCTGCACCTCCTGAGCCTCCTGGGCTTATTGTAGATCCTCCTAGTGTTCTGACTACAGCTTATTCAACCAATCCATTCCCTGTACTAGCTCATACAGGTTCTTTGCTGGTTGGTTGTAGAAGTCTTCTGGAGTCATTTGGGGTCTCCCATTATACAGTTTCTGCCTCCTATGCAGAGCTGTTTAGGGGTCCTTTTTGCATCTTCTGTATGTAAGGTCTCCGTTACACAGCGCTATTTTGTTCAGGGGGCTTATTTTCGTTTCAATCGAATTTGATTTGAATGCGACCTTACGTCAAATTTTCGAATAAAATGCAAAAAGTGTATTTTCGTGTAATAGAAATTGGTCCGTATGAGAAATTTTTCGATCGATTTATTTCGACTGGGTTGGAACCAATCGAATTCAAAATCCGTGCACGAATTTGAGTTTTGAGCATGCGCAAAAGCGATTCTCTGACTTTTCCGACTTTCAATTTTGACTTTTACTTTGGTAAGGTTATGATTGTTGTTTGTTGATATTATAATTTTGATATATTATGTTATATATTAATAATGGATGATGCGATAATTAATTTGGCGGCTATAGGAGCACTTGAAGAGGCCGAAAACTTGGCACAATACGGTCGAGTATTAAACGAGCAAATTGACACGTTTGAAAGTCTTGTAGAAAATAAAATCATAAAAATTGATAGATTAAACAAGGCAACAGAATTTAGGGAATTGCTTACTTCTTCCCACAATGTTTGTGCCGTTTTGAATTCTTTAGTAAATTTTCCACTTTTTAGCTCTGGGTGATCTAAGAGGAAGGCAGCAAGATGTTCCTTTTGATTTGCAGTGAAATGTATACAGTCTGTTCGCTGAATCTTTTCCCATGTATGAAATAATTCACATACTACTTTTTGTATTCCGTCTCTTTCCTACTCACAGAATCTTAATCCCCGAAATGGAACCGTTTGTTCCATTACAGCGTAATATAACAAACAGAGATAGCCATATGATGAATGTCGGCGATACGTTTAACGCGAATTAGTACTTTGACGTCGTTGACAGCCAAAGACTTTGTTTACATTTTTATTTTACATTTTTATTCACCTTTTCGCCCCTTGCATATAAATTTATTTCAAAAACAGTTGTTATAACGACTAACTTTTACCTTAGTGTTCAAATTATTGAGGTAAGTAAATATTATTTCTTATTATTTACTTCGCAATGAAAACTAACCTTAAATTGACATTTCAATATGATTCTGGATAGAATTCCATCAAACTAAATTATATGAAACATATTTTGCTTCCACCAATGTAGAAAATATTGACTTTATTTTCTGAAAGACCAGAACTATTTATGAATGATTTTTATTTTTAGAATATGCCTGGAAAGAGGTTGAATTCGCAAGCACAGGAGCTGGTCCTAAATGTGTTGGAGTATTTTGAGTTGGAAAAAAGAAATGGAGGACCTTTGGAACCACTTTCATGTGTTCAAGAGGTAACATAAATACTTAAGTGCATGTTTGTTTAGGAATATACTTATTATTAATAATTTTTTTCATGTTAGAGGGTAGCTGCTGCTTTGAAAATATCTCGCCGGACAGTATATGCTATAAAAACAAGAAAGGAAAATAATCCAATACTTTCAAGCCCAGGCAAAACCAGAACTCGTTCTAAATCTAAGACAACTGATCTACCTGAGGGAGCTAAGATGGCAGTACGGAATACATTATACGATATGTACCAACAAAGTAAATATTATTTATTTATTATTTAATTAAAGTCTTTTGGTAAAATGTAGGTGTAGGTATTTTGTAATGAGTATATTCAAATCATAGTATATTAAAGAAAACTTAAGGAAGGTATTTGTAGATATAGATTTTAGTAGTTTTGCGATTACATTACAAATTCAATTTAAATATTGAATTTATCTTATTTTTTAACAGTCAGGGCTGAAACATTGATGGAATGAGCAATCAAAATATCATTAAAAATATATTATATAGTATTAGTTGAAATTGAATCTACTATAATTTTTGTTTTAGAGAAGCATGTTACTTTGACTACATTAAATTGTGAATTAAGGGACAGAGAAATTGTATCTATTGGCAAAACATCTCTAAGCATTTTGTTGAAATCATTGGGATTCAAATATAACAAAGATGACAATCGAAGAGCTTTAATGGAGCGAACCAGTATTGCAGCCTTGAGAGCCAATTTTCTGCGTAAATATATGGTAAACCTCTCAAGTACTCACCCAAGAGAACTTGTATTTTTGGATGAGACATGGATCTATTCAAAAGGCAATAAAACATATTCTTGGCAAGACAACAGCACTAAAAGTGTACGTAAACCAGATGGTTATGATGGAAAACGTTTCATAATTGTTCATGCTGGTTCTACCAAAGGTTTTGTCTCTGAAGCAAGTCTAGTATTCTGTTCAAAATCTAAAGTAGCTGACTACCATGGAGAAATGAACAATGAAATTTTCATGGAATGGATGAGTACTAAATTAATTCCCAGCCTAGAAGAGCCATCTCTAATTGTTATGGATAATGCTTCATATCATAGTGTCCTTTTAGAAAAGCAACCTTCTACTATATCGACAAAAAATGAGATTGTTACATGGTTGACAACAAACAACATTAAGTTTGATACAAAACTTACAAAACCTGAACTGCTACAAATTGCAAAAATGAATAGAAAAGTAAATGTGTATAAAATTGATGAGTTACTACGAGAACATGGTCATGAAGTGCTGAGACTACCACCATATCATTGTGAATTTAATGCTATTGAATTGATTTGGGCTAATTGCAAGTCATATTACAATAAATATATTGGTAGAGATGGATATTCAGATAGTTCTGTTATAAATATGTGGAAAGAGGCACTGGATCAATGTGATCAACAAATTTGGGAAAAATGTGTTAGACATACTCATGAAATTATAGAAAAGTGGTATGTCCGAGAGCAGAATATAGTTGATTTTAGCATTCAACCTATAACCATCGAAATAAATACTGGTGATAGTTCTGATTCTGACTATGAGGAAGATTAAATAATATATATATATATATACAAAGACAGGAATATTAGGGAAACAGCAAAATTGTAAAAATTTACTCTTTCTTACATCATTTTCCAATCTTTTGGAATATCTTTATTTCCATTTTCAAGGATAGCATTTGAGATTGTATCACAAGTTGTTTTAAATGGTAAATACATCTAACAATAATTTTGATTTCCCCAATATTCCTGTCCTTGTACATTATTATTCGGCAAATATATACTGTAACTATATTCAAATGAGTTTTAAATATATATATTTAAAATATTTATTTTTTATTTTCACATCCTAGAATATTTTTATTTTCCATTGTTGAACCGTATGGGTGGGACGGCCCAATAGTAATGGTTGCCAGCCATAACCCTAAAAGGGCAATCTGATTTGCAAAGTTTCTACCTAGGAAATTGTTATTAATACTAATTCTTGTGCAAGTAACCCCATAAAACTATGGAATTCTAACAGTTTTTCCAAACTAAAGGTTTAGGTAGCACATTGCTAAATGGCTATAAAATATTCACAAAAATCTATCACACCAGCTTCAATAATAAATAACGCGCATCGTAATTTTAGCCACATCCACAAGCAATTGACGGCATCCACAGCATTGAACTACGACCTACGTTTTATTTAATGTATTGATGTATTGCGTGTGTATATTATTGATGACGCATGGGAAAAGATCCAACGAACCAACTGTATTTTGCTAATTATTGAAACTGACACTTCAAAACTTCAAACTTTAAACACAAGGCAGGAATATTGCAGGGTTATTAGAACTCTACAGTTGGTACCGTATAAATTGCGACGTTGTCACGTATGGTCATTCGAATTTCAATTCCGCATACGAATTTTAATTCGATGACGTCTCGAAAATACGTTAGGCCAATATCAATCGAATTGTTTCATTCGAAATCTTTCGAACACGAAATATTTCGACTGAGAACGAAAATACACCCCCTGGGGGGTTATTTTCGTTTCAATCGAATTTGATTCGAATGCGACCTTACGTCAAATTTTCGAATAAAATGCAAAAAGTGTATTTTCGTGTAATAGAAATTGGTCCGTATGCGAAATTTTTCGATCGATTTATTTCGACTGGGTTGGAACCAATCGAATTCAAAATCCGTGCACGAATTTGAGTTTTGAGCATGCGCAAAAGCGATTCTCTGACTTTTCCGACTTTCAATTTTGACTTTTACTTTGGTAAGATTATGATTGTTGTTTGTTGATATTATAATTTTGATATATTATGTTATATATTAATAATGGATGATGCGATAATTAATTTGGCGGCTATAGAAGCACTTGAAGAGGCCGAAAACTTGGCACAACACGGCCAAGTATTAAACGACCCGTTTTGGGGAAAAGTGTGACGTATTACGATTCTTTTATGCATCTGTTCCCATGTGTTTGTCTGGGCGTATTCTTCCAGTGTTTATTGTGTTGTTGTTTTACCCACCCTTTCAACTATGACCCAGTTGAGCATATGGGAATGTCTACAGCTGGTTCGGGTCCATTCATCAGGGTTGACAATCCTGCTCTTGCGCTTTTTCATAGCCAGCGATTCCTTTCTGACCTGGAACCCATACTCCAGAATTACATTGTTTCGAGTCACCAGTCTTCTGAAATGTCTATAGCAATCGTAACCATCCTAGTTTACTTACAAAGCTGCCTGTAATTTTCAGTCACTTTCTACACAAGTCAAGTTTTCTTTATCCAAAATTCAAATTACAATTTCGGGACATCCATTTTCAGTGGATAGAAAACATGAGCGAATGTATCCGAATGTATTTGAAAGGTTATCTTCTATTTCTGATTACACTCTGTACAAGTTTATTGATCATTATAGAACGGAAACATATACAATCCGTAGCATAAAAATTCAAAGAACTTAACAATTCGCTGAGCAAAAGTGGTACTAATAAATAAAAACACATACCACGATAACAACATAAAACCAAAAATGGTATCGCCACAAGTACGCGTAAAGAATAATGTCTTAATGAACTCAATAACAGTTAAAAGAGTACTTTTTGTAAAAAATGTTAAAGATGTAATCTACCTTATAATATCCTGAAATACTAGTTCATGCCAACTTGAGTTTCAAAAGCTCACTACTGATGGGTGGATAAGTACAGTGTAAGCAATGAATTGTCGTCCCTCGGGGCCGACATCTTTCATGGAAACTTGTGATTAAATGGCAGACTCGGTAATTTCAACAAATCTAAAAGTAATGGGCTCGAACTTAACAATTTTGCAAAGAAATGAGTAATTGAGAAAATATCAAAATTAACATGCTTCTCAAACTGTGTGTGGCTGTAAATTAAATTTTAATAGAATGACTAGGACTGGGAAATTCAAACTATTGACGTGTTCTCAATATGATTTAGATGAAACAAGTTCCACCAATAATTGTGAATCTCAGTGGTTGACAGACGAAGCCATGTACAGATTCTGTCACCTAGAAGAGGAAACTGCTGAGTACATCCTATGTCACTGCGATTGCCAGACGAGTGTACCTTTTTTTTAAATTTGCCGCTTACAATTTAAATTTGCCACTTACAAAAGAGTACATGGAATATTTGGCTACTTGAAAAGAGTTGGTCTGTTCGGAATGTAATCAAGTTTCAGAATACCACAATCTGAAAGGATCGCAGTGGCCACCTCATAATAATTTAAGGGGGTCATACACAAACCACATTTTGCTGTCCAGGAGCCACATTAGCCAAGCTGCAGCAAATTAATTGAAAATGCAACTTTTGATTCCGCTAAAATTCAAAAATAAGTATAAAGCCTTATTCTTGGTCCAATTCCAAAAATTTCACTCATTGTGAGTTATTATAATCCATTTAATAACCAAGAGGTGTAATTTGAAAAATCTTACTCACACCACTAAAAGTTACCAGATTTGTTACTTAGGGGGGTGTTCCGAAAAAGTAGTCAACAGTCCTGTTCCAAATCTATTGAATATACCTTGATTGATAAAGAAATCAGCCACCCATAGCCATAAGTCGATTTCTCGTCTGTTTAGTAGATTGTTTAGATTTTTATTGTAGATATAATTTGAATGTATTTGATTTTTGACGGTCCTAAATGACCTTACATTGTTTTAACGGACTAAGCGAAGAGCTGGTACTCAAAGTAGAAGGATTCATGATTGCAGGTATATTCAATACATTTGCTTACTGAAGTTTTTAAAGGAACAGTTTCAACGAAACTGAGTGAAAATAATAAAATAACAAGAGTGGATGTGATGACAAAATTAATTATATTTATCTGTCAGAACTATCAAAAATGGAAATTATCAGCTGATGTCAATACTAGAAAGTGTTGTGTGAAACTGGACGGAATCTGATCAATCAGAGGTCTACAGAATTGCCAACTTGAATTCAAATTACTCCTCCTGGTTTTTAAATGAGGTATAATCAGTTCTAGTCTAAATGGCACTACAACCAAAACCCCATCCTATTAACGAGGACTTTTAGTTTCTGTGGCAAATTAGTGAGAAGTTCGGTTCTACCATCTACATGTCGTTACGAGTCAGAAATTCAAAAGAAATCTTGCCTATTTGAAGAATTAGTTGTAATAATTTTGTACCAAAATACACTTAATTATGTATATACATTGGGACGATACTCACTGATCTATCCCCCGGACTTCTACTAAGTTCCTGAGGGGAAATCTCAGAGAATACTATTGAACTTTGAGCACTGTTTATTCGCTCCTAATGATCGAATCTGGATTTCTTTTTTCAAAATACCCGGTTTTTGTAGACAAACATTTTCAAAATATCAATGAGTCCATAAATCATATTTCTCAAGAAGAATGGAGAGAAAAAAAATTTGTTTCCAGAAAGATTGAAAAAAATGTGGATTGTAAAATTTTGTACGGCCGTCAATTCTCGTCAATGGCCACAGTTGTCGAGAAACATCAAATTTTAATGAAAAAAATACTAATTATTACCTACTTCCGCTGCCATAGCTTTGTTCGTTCGACTTACCTGAAAATAAAAATGAAATTTTGGTTAGGTTAAAAGATAAATTCACAATTTAAAAATTTAAATACCCTAAAAATACATTTTGCTACGCACCGAATCAGTTCAATTTTACCTGTGTGTGTCTTGTTAATAGTACCCTCCGAAAAGGTTGCGGGTTCTCTTTGAAAACAAACATTATAAAAAATTACTATTATTTTACGATGATCTAATTCTAAGAGAAATCCCAGCTAAAGGAGAACCGAAAGTCTATAATTAACCCAAATAATAAAGTCATTAAAGTAGTTAAGAGACAGGGTCGACTTAGGTATAGCAAAGGTATCATAAGTTATGGTGGCATATGTCAATTGTCATTCCAATATATTGATTTATTATTGTTTATGTGTTTATTGAAAATCGTTCAGTATCTAGATCAGAATATCAAGACATATCAAAGGCAAAATAATAATATCATCAGTAATCTGTGATTACTTACGGACCACTCAGTATAGAAGCGCTTTTCAAATCAAAACCTTAGAAAAATCTAGATAATTTATTTATCTTTGTGCCATTTCATACATTTCCTACTCCCAATCAAGAATCAGATAGCACAAACACGTTTTAAAGAAATTTCAAAGACGTTCGTTCACGACGTTCTCGACGTTTCGAAGATGAACGCTAATATCAAAAAAAAATGTTTAAAAAACGTCTATAGGACGTACATTGTTGTAAGACAAGGCATCTTTATATATAAGGTGTCCCGTAAACTAGAGGCATGATAGATCGTTTAGTGTCCTCGTACCACGCCACTGGCTTATTAGAATTTGACATAATTCCTACTGTCGATGTGTTTTGAAGAGACAATAACCTACAAAAAATTTCAAATCTGCAATCTCATCCCCCGAGAATATATTAAATAAAATGTGTAATTGTTCTACACTTTTCAACAGCCTGTATCTCACAAACTAAGAAGGTTAGAGAAAAAAGGGTATTTCAAATATTTCTTAACGATTCATCATGCCTTCAATTTACGGTATTTAGGGGTTACCCTCTATATATCACTTTATATTTACCAACTAATGTGTAGTGTACATCCACTATTATTGAAATTGAAGTTGAACATATTCTATCCACCTTCAAAGAGTTTAGATTAAAAAGTTGTTTTTTTGAAAAATTTTACTTTCCACTCCCGGTTGATCCCGACTACAGAAATTACAGTTTCTCCTGAATTTTCTCCATAATATTAAACATATATCTGAGACTATGGTAAGCAAAGTTCCAAATCATATGCTTCATATGTTAAAGGATGACAGGAATAGGAAGTGTATGACGGTACCGCCATCTACCTTCCAAATGCTCAATAATTTACCAACATATTATATAAAACGTCTGAAAAATATCCCCACAAATGCGTTTTAAACTTGTCGTAAAGAGGGCGTCTCAAAAACGTCTGTATCAGGACATTTGGACCAAACTAAGACATAAACTGGACATCTTTGAGATGTAATGGGATTTCTCGGTTCGTGTCTCCTATATGGGCCATTAGTTAGAGATTTTGTGTAGTTCTAAAAAATGCATTATTCACTATCCTTCTCCCGACTGAGTTCTCACAGAAGAGGAATATGCTAGTAGGTTAGGTTAGGTGATGGGATAGTATCAAAGGATACAGTCTTGCCAGGATTACCCTAGGCGACCCTGGGAAGCTGGCGCCGAAGAAATATTTGGCGATGACCAGGAAACACCTACGTATAACAGTATGATGTACAATGGGTCATGTAACGGCTACTCAGATAAAGAGCTGCTCAGGCGTGAATTCGGATACCAAACTAATAAAAATTCAGGGAGTAGTCTTACCGGTTCGCGGGTAATACTACTTATTTAAATTATTGAAGTTATATTGAAATAAATGAATTTAATAAGTTAACAAAACAATCAATAAATTACGTTAAGAAATTTAAGTAAAGTTAAGGTAAATGGGCGCCACCCTGAATAATATTAGTTTGGTATCCGAATTCACGCCTGAGCAGCTCTTTATCTGAGTAGCCGTTACAAATTGGCGCCCCACGTTGGGCGCCAATTTGTAACGGCTACTCAGATAAAGAGCTGCTCAGGCGTGAATTCGGATACCAAACTAATAAAAATTCAGGGAGTAGTCTTACCGGTTCGCGGGTAATACTACTTATTTAAATTATTGAAGTTATATTGAAATAAATGAATTTAATAAGTTAACAAAACAATCAATAAATTACGTTAAGAAATTTAAGTAAAGTTAAGGTAAATGGGCGCCACCCTGAATAATATTAGTTGACTTGTTTCAACACTCTCTATCAACAAACCTGGAAATGTTGGAAGGGAAGGAATATGAACTACGTTGTTAAATTTACAAGTTGTATAATGACTTAAAAAAAAATATAAATATCACAGTTGAAGAAAAATTATTATTTAGTATTCTTGTTGCAACAATAATTTTTAGTGACGGTACTTTCCTGGTTTCTTCTGCATTGAGATCCGGTGTCTTATGGAGGTCCGGTGTCTTATGGAGGTCCGGTGTCTTATGGAGGTTTATTGCCAGAACATATTAATAGTAGTAGTTGTTGTGGTAGTAGTAGTTGTAGTAGTAGTGATAGTAGAAGTAGTGGTTATATATATAAAGATATATATAACTTAGATACGAAGAAAGTGCATTACTTTAGGTACGAAGAAAGTGCTAGAAAGAACACTTGAATCAGATATATGTTAAATGAACATAGTAAAATGCAGGATATCTGGAGATTGAAATGAAAATGGTGCTGGTTGTTATGTGATGTACAGATTGAAAAATGAATATTTAAAAACGTGGTTCATAAATCAAAAAAAAGCAACATCCTGTATTTTACTATAAAAAAAATAATAAAGGAAAGCAATAAAAATGTATTATTAATGCCGGTAAATATATTGAAAGGTATATCAAGTGTCTTCAACAAGATAAAGAAAAACACAAAAAAAAAATATATAAAAACATTATCGATATATCTGGCACTGGAACGCTAGAGAAAATAATAAGAAAAGCTACTATATATTGAGGAAAGCAAAGTTAAATATGTAACATAATGAATTTAAGCGCAACTACTTACCATTCACATGAATGCACTTAGATAAAAAAAAGTTTTAGGTGAAACTCTCACCAAATAAATTTTAAGTTGTTAATTCAACATTTTGTCACAGAAAAAGACAAAATCTCTGATTGCCTCTGTTTAAATATAAAACATGAAATCATGTGAATGATAATGCACATACGTCGCATATCTGTATCAAACTCCATGGTTTGGAAATGAAAAAGTATTTTAAATTCCGTAAGTGGATTCTTCATTCATTTGTGTTAAAATTGAAAACCAAATAATTTATAGTAAACCGAAGTGACTATTTTCCCTATAGACGGTATCGATTTGACCCGCAAATAAACTTAAAATTTTGTCTTTCATCGACTATAGATAAAGTTAAACTCGATACATTTCTCAGCGCTGGGCATGAGAAAGGACTGGCTACTCGCCACCCATAAGATAATTTAATAAATATTTAAATATGAGGAGAGTGAATAAAATTAACGTTACAGTCACATGTGGCCTAAGTGCTGTGAGCTTACACTCACCCTCCCTACTCTACATATGCTAGTAGGTTACTTATCAGTTTCGATAGCCTGGATGAAAGTTTCTTGTGATCTTTATTTAACTTTTGCAATCAATATGATTCTAGCTATCGATTCCAGACCTGAAACCCTTAGATCCTACTCCAGTTTATGTCCACCAATTCATTATTTGCTATCCTCCCAAAACTTTTCGTGATTTTATGTTGATTTCACGTAAATCTCCTCATCCAGAAATACTTCGAAAGTTTCCTTGTGCTTCAAAATTGTAATCTCTTCGAATTGCAATATTTAAATTATCTAAAGTTCACTTTTCCTATGAATAGAAGCATGGAAACTAACATTTAACGGCTATTAAGACAGTCGTATAGGTACATAATTTTCATACACGCATCTTGAAAGTCATCATTAAATGTTTATTACATAAAATACTGTAATTTTAATTCTATCGCTCGAACTTTTTAACCAGCCTCTATAACGAGCGAAAACGCTTCAAACGATATTTTTAAAAAATTTCATCCACATAGCAATCAGTCACTTTTTATAATAGCACCCAGAATAGATAAAAAGTTGTCGTTATTATTCACACCGACAGCTGTGCGAACCACACAAAAACGACAGAAAAAAATGTTCCAAATTAAATTAAAAATGAGCTAAGAATGCTCATTTTATTTTCAGACGTTCATGTTTCGGAAATATCCAAAAAGTCATCGGGGATTTTATACCTGTCATCGTACATTCACTGCCAAGTGAAGACATCATCCACTACCACCGGGGATCAATTTGTGTCAACTATTAAAAATAACTCGAGACGAGAGACAGAGCCGGCGTGGGATAATTATTTATTTATTATTCATTGGCTGAAATACAGAAAATAAAAATGGCTGTCTTTTAATTAGAGTTCTGTTCTGCATAAAATATATTCGTGAATTCGTTTTATAAAACTTATTTAGAAGTGAAATTATATTTTGGGTGGAATTTTAATGGTATTCGACTGCTTTTAACTACGAACACAAATTGAAATCATATTACGAAAGTTTGTAAAATACTAAATATAATATAATAAATAATTGGGAAATGATGATAAAACGAAAGTTAGTCTACAATTGGACCATTTTTCATTCTATTTCAGTCAAATACAGATAAAAACACGAAATATCGCTGTGAATAGTTGAAAAGCACACAAGAAGAAAAATTAATGCACAAATTTCTCAAATATACTTTGAAACGAAAGTTAGCCTACAATTGGATCATTTTCCATTCTATTTCAGTCAAATACAGACCAAAACGCGAAAGATCGCTGAAAACAGTTGAAAAGCACACAAGAAGATAAATTACTTCACAAATTCCTCGAATATACTTTGAAACGAAAGTTAGCTTACAATTGGACTATTTTCCATTCTATTTCAGTCAAATACAGACCAAAACGCGAAAGATCGTTGAGAACAGTTGAAAAGCGCACAAGAATAAAAATTAATGCACAAATTTTTCGAGCATATTTTGAAACGAAAGTTAGCCTGCAATTGGACCATTTTCCATTCTATTACAGTCAAATACAGAGCAAAACGCGAAAGATCGCCGAGAACAGTTAAAAAGCACACAAGAAGACAAAATAATATACAAAATCACTCAAATATACTTCAAAACCGAAGTTAGCATGTAACTAGACCATTTTCCATTCTACTTCAGTCAAATACCAAATCGCAAGAGATCGTTGGAAACAGTTAAAAAGCACACAAGATGAAAAAATAATGCACTAATTCATTGGAATATATTTTAAAACGAAACTTAGCTTGGATTTGGACCATTTTCAATTCTATTTCAGTCAAAACACATATTTATAGGTATTTTCAATAAACTAGGGTTGAAAAGAACAATAAACCAACAGTTCAATCACACTTTAAGCCGAATATGAATGACTATGACGTGCGGAAAAATGATAGAAATTAAAATCAGTTCCTTCATTGCATCCTGCCAATCCGTTGCAGCCACAGCCGTTTTTTAGTTTCGAACTGTACAAATCACGATTATAAACAAAACGATTAACGTCTTTTTAATATGTGCAATAACTTTTGGTAATAAATATTTATGAACATATTATTACATTTTTTGTCAAATGAAGTAATAAACATAAGTTAATAGCGTCTATCAGCAGGTAGCTAGTGGTGATACTAATACTTTATATGTCGATAAATTACTGAGTTTCTAATTAAGTTTAATCATATCTTAACTGAATTAGGAATAAATTATCAATTAATGTTATAATAATAACTACATATCGCCGACAGATTCAAACAAAGTTATGAAATTGTTGAAAATCTCACTACGTGATCTTTTTATTAAATTAACAATTCTCAAACTTGTTGAAAATTCAGCTTCAACGGCAAAAAGTTCTTTGTAATGTTCAGAATACTATAATATTTTTTTTTTAATTTTTGAATTAACAATGAATACCGCAAAAAAATTATTTAGTGTGACCTGTTTGCTCTTTGACGAAGCGCACGCATATCCTAAATCACTCACGTTGAAATGAAATTATTAATAATGAAGGAGAAGTCATGGAACTTTTTTATTGAAAATTTCCCCTTCAAGAATTTCATTTTTTCGAATTCTCAAATGTTATATACCTATATTATCTAATACTGATAGAGATGGACAAACAGAAGTTTTATAATCTATCGTTCTCCAATTCGCAGGTAGAAAAACAAAAACATGGTTAGGCATACACTCCTAATTTGAGAAATATTAATGTTCACTTTTGTCTTATATTGGTTTTATATGGTTTTAGTTCTTTCTGTGTAGAAGTTGCATGAAAATAAGAGAACGTTGTACTAAACGCCTAAAATTTGGACCATTAAGTCTAAACGAATAACGAAATAGAAAACGAATCACATTCTTTTGGTGCTTGTTGTTTGGAAAACATTATAGAAAAATGTGCACAGATTATTGAAGTGGGAAAATCCACCAAGTATTTACAAAATAATACACAAATAGAAAACAAATCAAGTTTGAAGTGAAGCAAAGGAGAAATCATAAACGATAAAACATACATGGTTATGAAACGATTATTGCATTCCATGGCACAAGAAGGATTGCAGTTCCCTCAAGTACCTATGTTCCACCTACCTCTTCTATAAATGGGACATTAGGGGTTGAGGAAAGTGCATTCATTGTAAGTTTTAAAATTGAGACACTTTTGTTAGCTGTATATTTATTTGGAAAGATGCTGAAGAACATCATTTCATTATTTTTTAATAAATTACATATACAGGATGCTTCTAAATTCATGCGACAACATTCAGGAGGAGATTATTTGTATAAAATTAAAATGGGTCTTCCTATAAAAAGAATGTCCTCAGTCCATCCCTTTCCGAGATATCACCCTTGATAGCTGGTAGCTAAAGTCGAATTTTTTTTCTGTAATTTCAGTAAAGCTTAAAAGTTGGAATACTGTAATTTTCGTGCACCCGAGAAGGACTAATGACGGGTATTTTTCAATATTCCTGTTACATTATACGGGGGTACAATAAGCAACCCTCACATTGTTTCATATAAAAACTTTCTGGAGATGGAATTTTATGAAATAGAATTTAACTTCAAATCCTTGTTTCATTGAAAAAAAATTATACTTAAACTTTTTTCCCAGCTGCAACAGCTGCAGAAAAAAAAATAAACGCCATATTTTATTTTTTTTATAAATTGTGAGCAAACAGTGAAGATGTAAAATGTATTACAATTCATAATAAATGTTGGAAATGCACTAAAATTTCAGAATTTCTGGTTTCTAGCTTTACTGAAATTTTATAAAATAAAATAAAAACTCAATTTTAGTTACCACCTTTCAAGGGTGATATCTCTGAAAGGTGTGAGCTGAGGAAATTTTGTTTACAATCTTTCTTAATTTCTTTCGTAGTTTCGAAAAAAAAAATGAATAATTCAACCAAATTTTATATTTAAGATTTTATCTGATTGCATCCTAAGTATAATGTCATTTGCTTTGACATTAATTGGAATGGATTTTAAGAATAATTATCTCTTATCGAAAACCGAAAACATGTAATATCGTTCTCAGGTATGTTTAAAGACGACGTTATTTATAGTGATTAGCTAATATTACGAGGAGACAACCATTATTTTATAGCTGCGAGATTTTCAACCAAAAAAAATCTCACAAAAAAGTTTATTGTTTTAAAAAAATGGTGAAATATATTATATATATTAAGTCAGTACCAAAATGGTGTGGGAATGCCTAGACAATGAAACAACACTGAACGAAAAAGGTACGTTATATTAATAAAAAAGTACATCAAATCAATGAACATCAACATTAATTTTCAGCCGATGAGCTATATCGTTAATACAATGAACGTTCGTACGTTAACTTTTTTATTCATCAAGTTATGTTTAATGTACATTGAATCAACGAATAAAGAACATGGATCTATGAGTTCCTGTTATTAATATAACGAACCACATACATTAACACAATAAACGAGAAGCATGGATCCATGACCACCGGTCATTAGTTTATGATTGTTGTACGTTGAATCAATGTACAATAAACATTGATACAATGAACGAAAAGCATGGATCCATGACCACCGGCCATTAGTTTATGATTGCTGTACGTTAAATCAATGTACAATAAACATTGATCGATGTTCATCGGTTATTAATATTACGAACATAAAAATAATGTGGTAGTACAATGCAATATTTTTTTTAGTTTTAAGGTGCAACATTGGCTGAAAATTATCTTATATGTCCATTGATTTGATGTAAGAACCAGTATCTGCAAATAAGAATACAAAGAAATAAAACAGTCCCAAAAATAGCTTTTAATTATATAATAAGTACTTATTTTTCCCCCAAGAGGGTTTCATGATAATTTGCTTCTTTAATTCTGTCTTAAAACAAATTTACTACTTTGAGACAGTGAATTAGGTGTAACATGTTATATTGACAAACAATTTTTGTATTTTGAATATATTTCCGCTGTATAAAAAATATAATATACCTAGAGAGTGAAAATGTTAACTACTTTTCGCATTTCCTATTCACTTACTACAAATTCACACATTTTATGAACTTTTGGCTTTCTAGTGGTACATCATGTCTACAAAATGACTTTTCTAGAAAGTTCCAAAACATTTTGCTTTCCAAGGGAAAGTCAAAGTTATATAAGAAAAATAATCTCAAAACATAATAATATGTCTACTGCCTTAAGAATATGGAGAAATTTATATCCAATGTCTTCAAAGTAGACGAAAATATTTGGAATTGTGTTAATGTCTTCACCAGTACACAATATAAAAAGCTGAATAGACATTTTTCAAATCTTCAGGTTAGCAATATGGTCCTCTACTTCTTGTTGAGTCTTCGTACAAAACAAAAATGACTCCTGGGAATCTTTGATTATGTATTTTGTGTGCTTGGATTTCCCCCCCAATAGGTACCTAAATGAATATTTGAAATAAGTTCACTACAAAAAGAAAACTAAAAGAGTACTCACACTTGCAATATGAAGATATTGTCTATTCGTTGAAAAAATAGTAAATAGTCTATCCTCAATAAAATGGCACAATTTTACCCACTAAAAAATTCAAATCACACAAAATTCACAACAGAGCACAACAAGACTGTGGTTAACCCTCTCGAGAAACAAAAAGACTGAAATATTAGGCGCGAAAATGGTCACGTATTTTGTTTTCTATGTACGCCTTTACGTAATATTAATGATTACAATCATGGATCTATGAACGGTTAACATTAACTTTCGCGCGCTATTCTGAATCCATGTAAGCTGTTCGTAATATTAATGTTTTTAGTTATGGATCTATGAACAAGTATCATTGATTTTAGCGCCTTATTAGAAGTTAATGTTCAAGTTCGTAATATTAACGTTTAGCAAACATTGAAACAATGAATACCGTTTATGGTGTTTATATGTATGCTGTTCATAAATCCATAACAAAAAATTATTGTTTTAAAGACGAACAACATCAATTTAATAATTCTCAAACGTTGATTCAATGAACTTTTTCATTGTACAAATGAAAAAAATAATCAATTTTTGATGTTTTTCGTTTATTGCTTAATGTTAGGTAATTCATTGTTTCAGTGTACTAAAACATTAATCCATGATCAGAAATCATTGTAACAATCACCGATTCATAATATTAATGTTCAAAATATTGACGACCGGTGTTCATTAATTTTACGTACAAAATTTCTTTCTGTGAAGAGATGAACTAGCCAAGAGGGGGCCGAAAAACCTTTCTGGGGGGTCAGAACCATTGATCTAACCATTGGAAAGATATAACAGAGCAAAGATTCTTCTGTGTGACTACAACCTGTTGAGATCAAATGAATCATAAGTGAAAGTAAAGCTGTGCTAAGGGTTTTAACAGGGATCCTAACGGGACATTGCCGCTCGAATGGGCACCTGAAAAAGCTGAAAATAATGGAGGAAGAAGAGTGTAGATTTTGTGGGATGGAAGAAGAAACCTCCATCCACATACTTTCCAACTGCACAGCACTCCAGAATCCCAGAGCACAGTATCTGGGAGATTACTGGATAAAAGAGGAACATTTACCTAATTTGAAGCCTGCAGATATCCTAAAATAACTTGAATCCAAAAGTAACATGGACAACTGACAAAATTGACAACAAACATCATTAAAACTATCTAACAACTTGATTGCTGGATTATATTAACTAACTTTTACAACAAATGTTACCCCAAAAACACATACATACTTACATACATACTAAATTTTAAATTGCATCGTTTTTAGTTGAATTTGTTTGGTGTTTTTCTGGAAATTCTGACTAAGGTATTTAGAGGCCTCAGACCACTCATAGATATTTCTGGAATCGACTAGGAAAGTACTGAATTCTGTACAGAGTCGAAAAACTTAAATGATATTAGAAATACATCAAACAAAATTTGTTTTTTCAAGACAATAACAATTACAATAATTTTCCAATAAATTATTTTCTACCAATGATTGAACAAAAGTCTGCGAATAGAGACAGATTATAATACTTTGAATTTGAATCCACATTGCTAATCATACGATCATAATATCTAAATCTATTATCTGTATTTGAATCCAAATTATGAATTCCCCCTTGTAACTCCAAAACATTGTTTACAGTCATCAAAAATCATTATCTTCGGTTGTCCACTAGCTTTTATGTGGCCAACAGCCGTAGCTGAAAGATGCTCCTTATCTCTTTTTTATGCACTTCAATTATTAATTCAAATAGGTCCCTAAATTGCTCTCTGCACCATAATAGTATATTGGTTACATTGAAAGTAGGTCTAACATTCCCCAATCTCCATTTTCTTTGGTTTTCGTGTGGTACTTTCTAATTATGGTTACTTTGTAGTTCAAAATATATCCACTCTGAAAGTTAAAGCGCCACAATGTTGACAGTTTTTATGCTCATAGTATATAAATTTGTTTTTTCACTTGTACAAAACTAACTAGAACTCCAGAGATCAAGATCTCCAAATAATTCACATATATTCAAAAATAACTATTGAAAAAATTGTTCATCAAATAAATGCTGATCACAGAACTGTTCTAAATAATCTAAGGGAACATTTATTTTATCCATGTCATGTCCAATGTGTGCGGTATCTGCTACCCAATTACTATCCGCTCCCTATGCAATAAGTCCAATACTGAGTCCAATACATTTGGAGGGAATTGCAAAAATAATTTCAATTTTGCTACCAATGTTTTGTGTTAAGACGAGGCATTATGGGTTTTCATAATAACCACTCCAGGTCTGATGTGAATCCGCATGGTAGAGTTGTGGATGCTGGAGGAGTGCAACCAGAGAGTAAGTATAGGAATGAATGAATGGTATGATATTCGTTTGATAAAGCTACTGAGTTAGCGGAACACGTCATAATTTTAATTTTAAATATTATGTATATTTTAACAAATTAAAATTGTTTTATTTTATTATTCTGAGGTTAATTGTATTCCCAGGTTTTTTCTTATATCTATATTTTTCATTCCATCCTCTTTTAGTACACTTCTTATTCTTTTTAAATATTCCATCTCTGTCGTCTGTATTTTACTTTTTTGTTGTCCATGTTGTCCTGTCTAGTGTTACCCATGTTTCGCATCCATGTGGAAGTATTCGTCGATATATTGTTTTAAATACTATTAATTTCGTTTCGTTTCAATTTTGTTAATAAATTTGGTATAGTATAATTCCGTTTTCATCTATTATTGTTCCAAGTTACTGAAAATGCTTAGCTTGCTCTATTTTGTCCGTATCTATTCTCACATTCATTTCCTCTTTGTCGTCCTCTTTGTCTAACCACTACTCACAGAGATGGTCGCTGGTTCAAATGTCACTGTTTTCGTGTTTTTTAAATTCTTTTTTGGATGTCTTAACAAAAATAATTATTATAAATTTGTAGGATAATAAAATAAAACGGTAGGTAAGTAAAAAACTAGTATTCTATACTAGGATTCATTTTTGAAGACGCTATTGTATGTTTGGTTGCCTACAAAATGTCAATATACAAGATTTGCGTTGGGTTGCCTGCAGAAAATAGTTGATTAATTATATAGGTACATCATGCATCAATGGGGGTCATTAATGTATGATTTTGTCTAGAACGTTAGTATCTTATGTTAACACACGGTGGAAGGAAAATAATATTTAATAATCTCTTTTTATCAATTATATTTGTATGAAATTTTTATTTGTAGCATATTGGACCAAACGGCATTTCCAATCGATCCAAGAACCATGGGAACCCACTAAAACAAACACAAGGTGTGCTCTGGTCAGGTATATTAACTGAAAATTAAATTGTAACCTCCCAAAGTGGTCAGTAAATCATAGAGGTAAATGGGCGGGATGGTGAATTTTAACATGTCAAGTCGAAGGGGAGCCATCTAAGGGACCACCCGGTACTTAAAGACAATGCCGACAGCTCCCCATTTTTCTCTATATTTATCTATAGGAAAAAAACGGTTAATTTGAACAGTGGTGTAACAAGTGCAATATTGACAGAAAAATTAAAATTGGGAGTAAATATCTCACTTAATTCTACTATAATTAGTATAAATAAGCAGTTTGGCAACGTGGTGAGTAATTTTGTATATTCTGACAGGGTAATAAGTTATAATATATTAAAGTGTCGTGCTGAATTCGGTAGCTACTATTCGGAAATTTATTCCGACCAAATTTGTATAATTCAATAGCTGCAAATCAGGTTTTACGGGAATATAAATAAGTCTCATTAAAATAATTAACCGAAGAAAATGAATTGCAGTTCTCTTTCGAATTCCTCAGCTGATCTCAAACACCTGGTTCCAGATTTATTTTTTTATTTCAATACACGTAGACAAGTTTTATAATCGAAAAGGTTTTTAAAAAAATATGGGTATTATGAAATGTTCAATAAAAGTTTCTGCAGTGCTGGACAAACAATATGTTGAATCGAATTTTTTTATTCAAAATTATGGAAAATATATTGTTTATAAAATACCAAAACTATTAGTCATTGAAACAGCTGTATTAACATGGTGTCCCACTTTTTTGCGACCAAGTGTTAAGTGTGCACATACTTCAAGTGAAGTGACTATGAAGCGTCACTAGATGTTCCTCAATTACTTTGATAATTTTTTACTAAATATAGTAACCAATCAAATTACTTAATTTTAAGTCATGTGTCAAATTTCATCCAATCACCTCTGGATTACAGCGATAATACCCTACATGTCGTGTTTTCAGTTTGGTTGAACGTCAAACTGATTAAAACTAATAAATTGTGTATTTAAAATTATTAAACGTCAGATTGACAATCAATTTTTTGATATCTACAAAGTAAAAAATTATCTTATCGAATACTCCTCGGGCCTTGATAAATACTCAAAATTTTGTCATAGAGAATCCTTCAAGCGAGTTGCACAAGGATAATAGCCCTCGGCCTGCGGCCTTGGGCTATTATCAAGCAACACACTTTCAGCATTCTCTATGACAAAATTATCTCGGTATTATCAAGACCCTAGGGGTATTACTATTGACAATTCAACTCATGTATAAAAAATCGCATATGCCTCAGTGTAATTGTCACTTTGACACCGGCAAAAGTTAGCTTGTTACCATGATAAATAATTTGACATGTTTGTCAACAACTTATTGAATTTCTAAACACTAACAATGAGCCGATTCATTGAATTGTCCTGCCGAATTACACTCGATGTTTGTATTGATATCGGGTAAATTTGTGTTGTTCAACTTCTAAACTGTTTCCTTTAGCAATTAGACTCGAAAAACTGTCAACCTAAAAACGCTCCACCTTCGGTGTCGCGTTTTTAATAGTTGACAGTTGTTCTCGTCTAATTGCTAGGAAACAGTTTCTCATTAAACAATCCAAATTTACCCGATAAAATACAAACCTCTTGTGCAATTATAAGTGAAAATTCCACACATGTGATTTTTAACCAATCAGAACATGTATTTCTGACAGATCACCATAGCAACGGAAGAATTTTGGAGGAAATTTTTCATGGTGGGTACCCAACAGCGAATTATACTGACGTTTATAATGACAGAATATTTCTTTGTCAATCTAATTCTTATTTGTTCACATGATAATTTTGATTCATTTCAACTACAAGTTTAGACGTTTTCTAATTCTTTGGACCATTAAGATCAATGTTTATATTAGAAACGCAATTATTAATACTATGGCAGGTTGATAAGGAGTTGCTTATTCTTAATTTAGAAATTCTTGGATTGTCTTTTAAGTTTTGCAAGTACTTGATGAAGACGAAATTGATGTTGTTAGAAATAAACACATTTTTTGGTGTGGAATTTTCTTACCGAATACTAGTTAATACCACACGAGGTCAAATTGAATCCGGAAATTCGACCTCTAGTGGTATTACTAGTGAAAATTGGATTCCTTCAAAATTAAACTCTTACAGAATAGCCCAATCAATACAGATTTTTTGTTGATATATAGTTCAATAGAAAACTGCTTGCACCATACCTTTGGGGATACACTGTAGATTAACTACAATCCAAAAATTCAGCCATAATTTCCACTTGGGAAATTTGTTTTAAAAATAATTATTAACAAAAAATGCCCTCTTTTCGTTTTTTGCAAATATAATGAAAACTACTGAATAAATCATGTTACTTATACAAGACCGTTTGTAGAGAATGTCAAAACCTACAAAATGGTTTTTGGAAAATTCCGATCCAAGCATTTTTGGCCGCGAAAAGCCGGAAAATCGCTCAAAATTGGACTTTTCTTAAAAAATTGTATCTCCATTAATTTTTTATTTTAAGGACTAATTTAATTTATAATTTAATTGAATTTTTCGTAAAATGGTTGCCAGTTTCTGCACAATCGCGTTATGAACAATTTATACCCTATCTTTAAGAATTTGAGAGGTGGGTGACCCCACAGGCCCATTGTGCATCCTTCTGAGGTTCAGACTTCCTTCAAGCTCGTCATCCAGCCTACTCGTTCAAAGTAGGCGATAATGTCACTGGGTGCCGATTCTCAGGCCAGGGAACCGCTCTCTCCAAGAGAACACATTTTTTGTCTTCGCTTCGCTTGTTTACTTTGTCATTTCAGTGACAAAGACAAAAGATTTCTTCCCTCGGAGAGCGCTGTTCCCTTGCCCGAAAATCGGCACCCTGGAAGTAAGCTCCCTTATGATGGCCTCTGTACTCACTGAATACAGAAAACCTAAGTTGAGAAAGTGTAGAACATTCACAAAGAATGTGTTCGACAGTCTCATCTTCCTGTTCACATCCTCTACAAAGTGAATCGACAGACATCAGATCCAGTCTGTAGAGGTGTTTTCGTAGGTGTCAGTGTCCGGTCAGAATACCCGGGGCTGTCTGAAGGTTCTATCTGTTTATAGTAACGTATTTTTTGGCTACCTTGCTGTCCGGATACTGTAGCAGTTCCTTGGCAAGCCTGCAACCTTCTGTATTGTCCCATCCACCGTTAAGCTTTTCAAGGAAGTGTTCCTTTATTCGGTCAGTCATAGCTGACGCCGACAGACCAATGAAAGTGCCAGGTCCCAAGAGTTTTTGGGAGGCTGCTTTCCTGGCTAGTAAGTTGGCAATGTGGTTACCTTTCGATTTACTGTGGCCCTTGATCCAATTTATACCCTAATCTTGCATAATGCATAAATATTGGCCGAATCGTCCGATTTAAAATTTTGAAAACTGCTTTTAAAAGTAGGAGTCAAAACCTACAATTTTAATATTTTACATTTTTATACAAGTTAGGAGAAAATTGCTGAAAATGCATAGAGCGTTGCGCGAAAATTCTCGGCATTAGATACCTCTCCCAGTACTGTCTGGGACTAAATCGTAAAAGCAAAAAATAGTTATTTACATAACAAGTTCCGAAAGTGATATTTCACGGGATGTGTCAGAATTAAAATATATTAGGGATAGATACTATAAATATCACTTAATTGTCCAAGCTTGCACTGATTTCATGTGAAATAATTATTTCCTCGTTACTTTCGTTGTCTATTCCCATTCCTGGATCGGGAAACTGAAAATACAGTGGAACTATTAACAAATTTAATTTGACAGACGATGTCATTATAAAATTACCGTAATAATGTCATTGCTGAGGTTCTACATAGATATTGAAAATCATTCCGAAAGTAAAATAATCGTCCAAGAAAGTGAAACAAAACATTCCGAAAAGAGCTACTTTCGGTACGATTTGTGTAAAGTTTCATTTTCGACTCAATAAATCATAGCGAAAATTCTATTTTCGGGACGGCTACAGAAAAATCTATAAAACTTCTTTTTTATGAGAAAATTTATTTCAATATAATGGTAGGTGAACGATAAATAACATGCAAGTTGATATTCATTAATAAAAAAACCTTCTGAACCAGACTAAACATACAACTTGTTTAGGTTTATGTTAATTGGCAAACTCTGACTCACAGGTGGTCATCGTGGGTGGACTAAGTTACATTAAACAAAGGTTTATAATATCCATATATTCCAAAGCCACTTAATTTATGTTTCATTTAATAAATATAACGTTACTGTATTTTTGAATTGAAAAAAGTGATTAGTGATTGAAATAGTAATAAATTAAATATTATTAAAACTACTTGAAATGTTAATAGTATATTACATACCGAGAAGGGAAGTGTTTCATTACTGTCGAGAGATTAACTATAATCTCGAGATATTAATGAAAATTTTCCTTCGAGCTTTATTGAACGAGTGAGGGAAATGGAAGAGGGAAGTAGACGTAGGTAATGTGACACTTTCAAACCTTCAATGACATTAGTAATGTCAAAATTACAGGTATGGTTGTAAATAATAGTATATTATTCAACGAGCGGGTAATGATGACTATTACTCATGAGAATGAAGTTTGCGTAATCATTCGAGTGAATATAATAGCCATTACACGAAAGTAGAATACTATACTTTTTCTATTACTGAGTGTTCACCTATCAATTCACACGAACGACATATTTAGAGAATATTTAATTTGATAAACTTAATGCTTTATGTCAAACAATTCCATTTGGAAGCTACAATGAAAATTCATTTATTGCTTACAATATTGATGGTGAAAGTTGAGCAGTTGGATTCGTTTCCACTTTCTGTATCCATTCTAATAAAAAGTCAGCTCTAAATCACCTTCGGTAGGTAGGTATAGGTACTGTCAAAATCAAATTATGACATTTCATGGCGAGTCTGATTCAAACATTACACCGAACATAGTCGTGTGTAATGGCAATCTTTGACGGTGATTGGCCAGATAGTCGTGTGTAATGGATCATTACACACGGGGCGTGGCTTGTTTTGTGTAATGCATCCAGTTACTCAACAAAAATGTCACATAAAAAGGGTCCATTTCTCAACAGTCAGAGAAAAAGTATTATTACAGTTGCATGTAATTTTGTCTTCTTTAAAAAAGGGTGATACTAATATATTTGGCAGAATAATAATTATTCTAACGTTTTGAAAAATATTTTTCAAATTCAGTGACCGTTCAACTAAGAAGCAATCCCTCTACTTTTTGGGCTATAGGCACCGACAGATATTGAATTGCACTTATTATAATTATTATTCTGCGATATCTATTGGTAATGCGCTTTTTCAAAGATAATATTACAGGAAACTGTAATTTATTGTTTCAAGCCTACGTGTCTTGTCAGATTTTTCATTCCATTGGTAATAGTTACTTGGTTGGTAACACAAAAGAAACTAAAGATTTATCAAAGGTAATACCACGAGTGCTTTAAATTTTATCGATTATTTTTTTTAAATCTGACATTTTGGTGGTTTTAACCAATTGTAATACATTATTTTGGCACTAAATCGGTTAGTGTTCATTTTTCAATAAAATTCGAAACACTTTTAGTTGTCAATAATGACAAATTCGAAGTAAGATTTTGACTTTTCGATGTTAACAAGGTATTATCGATGAGGAAGCAGAATTATCCTAGGGTCTTGATAATACCGAGATAATTTTGTCATAGAGAATGCTGAAAGCGTGTTGCTTGATAATAGCCCAAGGCCGCAGGCCGAGGGCTATTATCCTTGAGCAACTCGCTTGAAGGATTCTCTATGACAAAATTTTGAGTATTTATCAAGGCCCGAGGAGTATTCGATAAGATAATTTTTTACTTTGTAGATATCAAAAAATTGATTGTCAATCTGACGTTTAATAATTTTAAATACACAATTTATTAGTTTTAATCAGTTTGACGTTTAACCAAACTGAAAACACGGTATTATCGCTGTAATCCAGAGGTGATTGGATGAAATTTGACACATGACTTAAAATTAAGTAATTTGATTGGTTACTATATTTAGTAAAAAATTATCAATATAATACCGAATGATTGGCTAGAATTATGTATAGCTATAAGGTAAAACCACCAAAATGTCAGATTTTGACAAGTGAGAAAAATAATCAATAGAATCGTACCTTGAAGTAAAACAAGAAAACCAAGAGAAAACCAATCAATAAAATGTAAACTACCCAGACTATATTTATTAGTTTAGTGGATTTGTCGCATTTTCGCTATAAATATGCAAAAACTTGGAATTACGAACCACTCTGCAACGATGGAGAATATTTCAGGATGAAATTGAGATGTTTTGTGGAAGGATTATGAAATTTATGATAAATCCATTTTTTTGGTTATTAGGGTGCAGTACTCTTCTGACCTTGAATACAGAATAGGTTGAATGGTTGGTGATGAATTTTTTCTTCACTTTTGAATTTCCTACCAATTTCCTCTGGAGAAAAACGGTCTTTTCGTGATATCTTGAGAAAGTTAATGGTTTAAGAGTTTCATGCCGAGCTGTATACCAATTTTTCGTTTCTCGACCACCTCACAATTGTGGACAGAGAACAAAAAATATATACATGAATTAAAAGCGATTTAGAATAATGCATATGCAATCATGCTTGAGCCGCAGGTAAATGCGACAATCACATGAATCAAAAAAGGCCTCTACACACGAAATGCATACAATATTTTTTGTACTATCGAGAAATTTATCAAAATGCAGAAGTTTAGGTAATATGCCACTAAAACATTTTCGGAATATTCTATTTTTCCTACACTATTTACGTAGTAATCTTCTGAGAGATTCATCTTTATAATTTATTATAATAATCTAAAATCTGATTTATGGAAAAAACTTAGATTTAATATCCATTTATTATACCTATAATTGTATAAGACTAGATACCCATAACTACATTCATATTGGAATTTTTTCTTTACGACCTAGTGCGTAAAATAAAGTTTTACGTACTCGAAAGTGTCTCGAAAGTGTGTCTGAAATACGTACTTTACACACGGTAGTGGAGGAAAATATTGCTGTACAGTGTGGTTAGGAATTTTTTTTAATAACTATAACAATAACTATACTTAACAATAACTATAACAATTATTAATATTTTTTATAATCGTATGTTATAGGTGATCATTGAATCGTATTTTTCAATTGTTATTGTTTAGATTCTTCAGAATACCTAATGCATAAAGTAGACACCAAGTGTCAAAGTGACATCAGCCTACTCTTTCACTGGTTATAGGAAAATTTTTTTGAGATATCAGATATTTTAAGTTGCTATATAGTCATTGCGAGAAATTACAAAATATTTACTTGAATTTCAGAAAATAAATGAAAACTCAACTTCACTATGCAAATTTTAGGAATGATATCTCGGAAACAGGTGAGTTGATGAATATTTGTCATAGACTCATCATAATTTTATACGCTCAATCATTTTTTTTTTTCGCATGAATCCAGAAACCCTGTATATACATATACAGGGTGAATCACGACTAACGGGACGGAGGTTTATGGCGAAACGATAAAAAATTTGAAATGTTTGTCACCTTGGTAGTTTGTACATCCATAGAGGCTACATTTTAAAATTATTTTGAAATATACAGGATGTCCCAATAAAGTGTGGCGTATCAAAGTTATATTTTTTCTTATGGAACACCCTATATTTAATTGCATTTTCTGATTGCACCCAAAAAATAAAGTACTGCTTCATAATGGTTCCCTATACCTAAATACAGAGGGTTCCGAGTTATGCTGACTTTTTTAAAAATGTGAACATTTCGAAAAAATTTAATAACTCATTGATATAATAAATTTTAGCGAATTTTCTCTCACAGCTCAATAGTCGGACATTCGTTGAATGTATTCCATGATTGAGTACTAAACATCTCTTTACAGGGTGTTCAGAATTATCAGTTGAATTATTAGATCATTAAATGTGTTATAACGGGCTTATTTCAAATGGAACACCCTGTATTTCAATAATCCATCATACTCAAAAAAATGTCCTCTTTCGAATGATATAAGGGTGTCCTATACCTAGGTACTATACTTTTCGCGCAATTTACAATTTTCTTAAAATTGTATGCTAAATCGATTTTAAAACGTCTACAGTTCTATCTTAATTTTATACTTATTATCTTGAATAAGTTATTGTGAAGAAAATCAGTGAAGCTTCTGATAAATATGCACACTTGTAGTTCCTGTGGTACACTAACTCTTTTGTTACCGATAAGTATTTGAGTACATAATAAAACAAAAACTTATAAAGCGAATACATAAATACTACGAAACGAACAACAAATTATTAAAAGCAATAGATGAAAAATTACTATGATAGCCCTAACACGGATGAGTGTAAACGTTTGGGAAGCGATTGTGGGATAATATGTTATCGGCCCGTATGTTTTTGACGGACATCTGGACAGAAGAAGATTTTTGAGTTTTTTGGAAAATATCTTCTAGATCCTTTTCGAAAACCTACCACTTAGCATCAGAAAGAAAATGTGGTTACAATTAGACGTAGCTTCAGATCACTTCTTTTCTCACTCACTTTTCTCGTGCTGTCAGGAATTACCTTAATAGAAAATTAAAACATAAATGGATAGGTAATTGTAATTGGCCAGCTAGGTCACCAGAACTGACCAAGATGGATTTCTTCGAATAGGGTTATAATAAAAATATCCTACAATATGAAATTGATAATTTCGGACGCTTCCGCGTCTATAACACACGGTATGTATGAATAATGTAAGTACATAGTTTGAAGCCAGAATCAAGTGTTGCATTGCATAAGATGACAAGCATTTCGAGCATTCATTATAGTTATTTTCCAATTTTTGCTTTTAATAATTTGTTGTTCGTTTCGTAGTATTTATGTATTTGCTTTATTAATAATGTGTTTTTGTTTTATTATGTACTCAAATACTTATCCGTAAAAAAAGAATTAGTGTACCTCAGGAACAATAAGTGTGCATATTTATTGACAGTTTCACTGTTTCCCTTCACAATAGCTTTGTCAAGATAATTAGTATAAAATTTAGAGAGAATTGCAGATGTTTTAAAAGTCAATTTATCATACAATTCAAGAAAATTGTAAATTGCGCGAAAAGTATAATACCTAGGTATAGGACACCCTTATATCATTCGAAAGAGGACGTTTTTTTAAATATGATAAATTATTGAAATACAGGGTGTTCCATTTGAAATAAGCCCGTTATAACACATTTAATGATCTAATAATTGAACTGATAATTCTGAACACCCTGTAAAGAGATGTTTAGTACTCAATCATGGAATACATTCAACGAATGTCCGACTATTGAGCTGTGAGAGAAAATTCGCTAAAATTTATTATATCAATGAGTTATTAAATTTTTTCGAAATGTTCACATTTTTAAAAAAGTCAGCATAACTCGGAACCCTCTGTATTTAGGTATAGGGAACCATTATGAAGCAGTACTTTATTTTTTGGGTGCAATCAGAAAATGCAATCAAATATAAGGTGTTCCATAAGAAAAAATATAACTTTGATACGCCACACTTTATTGGGACATCCTGTATATTTCAAAATAATTTTAAAATGTAGCCTATATGGATGTACAAACTACTAAGGTGACAAACTTTTCAAATTTTTTACCGTTTCGCCATAAACCTCCGTCCCGTTAGTCGTGATTCACCCTGTATATAGGTATACGCTCTTGGGTGGGCCGTTGAAAAATTCGAGCTAATGGGCATACCAGAAATCTTTTTTATTTTGACGTTGTCAGTTTTATTATACGTTACAGTTCTTTTGTCTGTCCCATTGTTATAGCTGGTATGTCATTAAGATCTTTTTTTTTACTCAATTTTCCATCGCAATTTTTTATTATGACCAAGTTCATTGATAATTTTCTTCGAATATTCGAAGCAATTACTTTAGTTCAAAAAACGCATTTCGTTTAAATTGTGAATTTTGAGCACACGTTCATAATTTGTTAATTTTTTTCGGTCCGTCTACAATCACCGTACCTACATGAACAATGACTTTTATCTCCACCCGTTCAGATGGACTTGTAGCTTGTCAAAATAAATTTTTTGATAGTTCTACGGTATTTTCAATTTTCCGATCCAAAAATGGAAATCGACAACAAAAGTAAGAATTATTTTGACGTTTCAAACGATGCGCTGTCAGTAGCGATTTGAGTTATTCGATGTTTTAAAAAGACGAATTGATTTATTCATTCATCAGGGAGTGAGTTTTGTAATCATCCAAGTGAATATTAGCCATTCTACACAAGTAAAAGACTATACTTTCTCCACGACTGAAAAAAAGAAAGCTTCCAGTGAGAATCGAACCCCAATCGTCCGCGCCAGAGTCAACTATTTCTACCACTAGGCTATAGAGCATGTTTATTTTCAAAAAGGAATACCTAACATACAGTTTTAATCGAAACCCTTATATTTATGAATGATAATTGGGAGCTATAACTAAATATAACTACTGTTGTCCATTTTTTTCTCTAAATAATACGTAAAGTTATGATTCTATCATTATTTTGACGTTCCAAACTACGCGCTGTCAGAATCGATTTGCATTATTTGACGTTTTAAAAGAGACGATTAGATTTATTCATTTTAATTCACTTGTCCACGACCACCTAATAATAAGTCAATATTTTACCTCCTAACAAAAGGTATATGGTACCCATATATCAACTGTCGTGAATTATGGTTCATAATACACTGTAGTGTATTATGGTTCATAATTCACGGCTAGAAATGGGGATACAATATGAAATGAACTATTGAATATGTGTATTTTGTTCAGGAAATTTGTTTCTGAAATATATCGCATCGATAAAATATTATAATTTTTAGTATTGATACTTTTCATGACGATATTTTCTAATATTAAGTATTTTAAAACAATATATTTATAACGGTACGTTGTATTGATACTTTACACAGTATCCCTATCTCTATATATGTCAAATTATATTTTTATGTAGCTGTCAGAACATTTTGAGGTTAGTAATACCAAATCGTTACAATCTTTTATTTAATAAAAGAAATTAATGGTCGTGGACAAAGTATAGTATTTTACCCGCAATCTATGGCCAATATTCACTCGGCTGACTTGCGTCCCTCGCCTGCGGCTCGTGACGCAAACGTTACCCGTCGTGAATATTGGCTATCATAAATTGCTCGTTTAATAATATACTATTAAGCGTGAATTCTGATAATAATAGAATGTGATTGGGTAACGAGAGTGAAATCTTTTTCATAAATATGTAAAAATAATTTGTCCGTTATTATTTAATCGTGGAGAAACATGTACCTATATGTATACACCACGAAGGTGAAGAAATTTATAAGCCTCGCACCTTATTCCGAACCTGGCAAAGCTCCTCGCAAAATAGTTTTGGTGCTCGGTCAATAATAATAGTCTTCATCACCTTGGCGTACAATATACTATACAACTTACTAGTTATCGTCAAACCGCCCTCGTATATAAAGATTAGTCGGCTCGAGAACAACTGTGAATAACGAATCGTGGAAGAGGCGGCAAGCAAAGAATAACGGGAACAACAGAGTTTATAAATTCCGCTTTAACCTTACTCAAAAAAACGAAAACTAACCAAGCACGCGCTTTCTAAAAATAGAACCAACTACCTTGTAAAATAAAATGCTATTAAATGAAAAAAAAGTATTTGTTTATGAATCCAAAGTATCTTTTTATAGCAATTCATATAAGGACGCTTAAGCAATAGGTACCATTGTTATTGATTCGTGATATATACAAATTAATCAAACCATATTTTAATTACATCTTGAAAAGGTTTAAAGTGTTCTTGGTATAAAATAGTACCACCGTTGTATCAATAATCAAGGAAAAAATACTTGTAGCATTTACAAGAGTTCTTTTGAAAAATGAAGTGGATAAATATCGATGCTTTTGACATTGTCACTATAAAGACGTCAACATAATTGTTGGTATATATTGCGCATTTAATAAAAAATGTTCTCTCATTACATAAAATTTTAATTACAGCTGTGATCGTTATTATAAAGAATAGTTATTTGTTCAACTAGGCAGCAAAGTAGCCGAGGCAGTCAATCTACTTTGCTGCCAAGTTGAACATATAATTTTTTCTCCGATTGTTCATGAGGATATTGTATCTACAAATTATTACAATTCCCACAATCTCTTTATTTTAGTTGGTTGCTATGGAAATGTATAATCACAGGCAGCAAAGTAATCACTTTCGTGCCTAGGCAGCAGGAAAAGTAATACTTTGCTGATTGATATCAGTCAGCAAAATTATTATTTGCTGCCAATCGGAGAAAAAAGTATTTATAGTAGTTATTTTTGCTTTTAAGGAACACGTCACACATTCGTTACCATCACTTTTTTGAAAACGCGTTACTGAAAAAAATCTCTCATTATGGGATTAAGTCCAGGGTCAGTGTGGCCAACAAAAAGTTTTTTTTCTGACAAGAATGACAGTTAAGATCTACTATTTAAAACACAAGATTTCTGCACATTTTTAATAATTGTGAATATCTATATTCAAGCCCTATAGCCGTGAACAGACAACGTGTTATGTCGGGGCTAGTACTAGAGTGCCACCAAGATTTAGCTAACACCTCGGTAGATAACAATATTATCCTGAGGTGGATTATAGGGCACGACAGGAGTAAAGGAAATCGCATTGCCAATTCTTTATCCAGGGAAGCCTCTGGACTGAAAATTCTTGGACCCAGTGACACGGCCTAACGACTTCCGAAGGTTACATCCATGCTCATTCCCTTAAGAGATGGGATGGAATCAAAGGATGCAGTCTTGCTCGGATCATCCTGGGCGACCCTGGGAAGCTGGCGCCGAAGAAATATTTGGCGATGACCAGGAAAAACCTACGTATATCAACTCTATATCAGAGCCTGAATGACATTTTACAATGTATAATCAATATTTAAAGAAAGTTTTTTATTTTTGTTTTTTAATATAAGTAAAATGTATTATAAGTGGTGCGTTAATTCTTTGGAGAGGTGTATATTAAGAGTAGCCAGTACCTATATCCTGGTTTTTCCAATGATAATAACAAAGCAGATATTTCTTGTATCATTGCAAGCTTCAAAAGAACAAAATAAGTGTTAAATATGAAACAATTAATAATCAAATCTTTACGTTTGCAGGAATTTATTTCTCAGCTAACATTGTATGGGTTATTCCAGTCTAACTGTGATTTTTTATATCCTTTAGTTGTTCTCACTGATAATTAATTAACAGTCCATTAATAAAATTTTTTTGTTCTCTATATTTTTCGACTGGGTACTCCCACTAACGTGAAATTCAGACAGTAAATGGAAAACAACTCAATAATCAAATCCTATATATTATGGTGCTAGAAAAATGTCAAAAACTAACACGATATACTTTGAGATGAGACAAACCATAACTAGTTTAAACTGGTTCATATTTTTCAGTATTCAAATGAACAAATTCAACTTTGAGATCCAGTATCTTCTTCAATATTATAATGTCTATCTAATGATCTAATAATAAACAGATTTAAATTACCTAATTGTGATTTCGTCGATGACGCCATCATCACCAAGAGTCCGTAGATGAAGAAACCATACAGTACTTGAAAAACCATGATCAGGATCTGTAACAATAGATTTGTTGATTACCATTAACAATATTACTATAATTATTGGGCATAAGCGGGCAGTCAGCGAGGGGTGTGCGCTCAGTGCCCCTCTATATTAACTGCTGTTGCCAAATGTACTTATCTGTAAAACCCAGTTTTTGTCCGCAACAATGTTAAATACAAATAATTGTTAAATCGAAAATAGTGTGAGATTTTATTTATTGCAGATTGAAATTTGCCCAAATTTTTTGTCTTGAACTATTAATTTATTCTTATTTTTCAATAATATTATGAATCTTAATTTTATCCCACTAAATACCAAATTTTCCGTGTTAAGAGTCAAATGAAAAATAAGTTATTTATTCCTTAGAAAGTACCAAACATTCTAAACTGGCAACGCTGCTTTCATATTAGATTGCTAGCTGGAGCTGAACACACGACAAAACTGCTTTTCCAAACTAGTCAACCACCCCGTAAATCCAATGACTATTGAAAGTGGCTTCCGTTACTCATCCGATGGAAAAACAACTAAAAATAACAAACCCTTTATTTTGAATATAAATGTACCCGTACTCCACTGTCGACACCGAACGTTCCTGACATACTTGTTTTCGTTCTTTTGATGTTATCTTGTGTTAAATCGAACAGCAAAAGTAACATTGCGTAATTTCTGATTTAATAAGAAGAGAAAAAAAAGAATTTTACTATTAAATAAAACAGGTAGAGAGAACTGTTAACAACATTAAGATTTGCGAGATTCGTTTTGATTTATATTGAATTGAAAAATTGTTAATTGATTTCGCAATAATCGTGAACGTTTCTCTTTCAGTGTGTCAAGAGAATTGAAGAGAAGTGGTAGAACAGATCATATTTTTTGTTTAAATGGGAAAGAATATGGAAGTCATACGAAGACAGTGACTTTAAAATTATTATTCAAAGAAACTAGACTAAAATTATATAAGTATAATGTAGCAAATTCCTAAAATGCACAACAGTAGTACTGCATAAAATTCTTCGAAATTATTAAAATTATGTACTGATTTTGTGGACGTAAACAAAAAGTTTCTCTTCACTTGCTTTTTTTCCACTAAATCTGAACTCTGCATTCGAAGATGAACAAGTAAAATTTCACAACTTGATTTATATAAAAACTTGTACTGCCAGAGTCGGACTTTGAATAATCGACATACTCAAATAATGAAATCTAACAGTTAATGTTAGTAGTATCAATTATGATTGAAAGTGGAGTTAAGTGAACAAAATATTCATCAAAACGAACAGAAGTAGACATTCCATCAGTATACACAAGGACTTTTTGAGTATAAGCTGTTGTTTGAGGTTCTGTACATCATTTTATCAAATTGAGAGTATTTCAAATTTATGAAATTTTTTTTCCTTACTTGACATTTTATTAACTGTCTGGCTAATGCTCAGGCTATTCTTACGAAAGGATTAATTATATCTTGATGCTGTTCATGAACTGAATCAGGATTATTGTTTCATTCATCGAGAAGGGCAAGGATAATAATTGAAGAAGATATATACAGAAGGAAAAGGGTGAATGGAATGGTTATTTTTCCTTTCTCTTCTGTATAGTTTCTTCGATATTTTCCTTTGTCCTTCTTGAAATATAGTGATGAGCGAGACTGGTCCTGGTCTAGCGGTCTTGGTCTTGCAGAAAATGCAACAACAAGACCAAGACCAAGACTAGCTTCAGGCTGCAAGACCAAGACCAAGAACGAGCAGTGCAAGACTTATGCAAGACCAAGACTTAGAATTGCAAGAAATATGCAAGAATCTTGCGGTCTTGCGTTTTTTAAACATTTTAACCGAAAAATAAAGATGAGCAGATCATTTTAAACCCTCCCCCTCCCCAACATATACTGACCACAACTGCTTGTTTTAATGAAGTATTTTTTTCATATACAGTGTGTTCCCGCTCAACTGGTCAAAAGTGCGCTAAGTACTTAAGGGGTACTTTGACATATAACTCAAAGACTAGTATCTAAATAATAGAGAGATATAGAATTTTTATTTAGTTTTTATTCACTACTATTTAATAAAATTGTTTTCGGCTAGGTTAGGTTAGTACCTGCTTCACCTCAATTCTAAGAACAACATTTAATTGTATTTTCATTACGGGGGCGAAATTACTGGTCGGATTAATTTTATTTAGGGTCAGAGTACCACAGTATTAACGTAGGTAGCGGGGACCAGATTACCTGACCCCACCATTCCTTATAGAATTGACAATATATGCCCGAACGAAAAATTAAACACGACCCTGTCTATTTTATCGTGTTCCGGGTGTGGCGATGCTCTCCGTATGCCTATCAGGCAGAAATAATAAATATTAACATAAAACATAAAAGTTTCGGCAATTTTTTTCTACAGGGAATTCCACTTTAAAAAATTCTAACTATTCGAGCAGTGCGACCTTGCTTACTACATTGGCAAGGTGTTTAATAAACAGCGTAACGTAACATACCTAGAAGATGATTTTAGAAAACAAACAAAAATAAGAACTATTTTTTCACGTAGACAAAACAACTACTTATAGTTTTTTTTTATAAATAAAGGAATTTTTAAGAGGATTTATGTGGCGAAGTAGCTTACGCGTTGATGAATTTTTTTCTTTTTAGACATAAAATTTTTTGTAATTGGAATATTTTAGCCCAGTACATTACCGAACTGAGGAATAATTTCATTATGGTACAGAATAGTCAAGAGCGTACTCAGCGATTGGAAGAGGGGGCAACTGATTTAGCTGAATTTGAAAAGTATCGTGAATTACAGAAAAACCTACGATTCACAGTAGGATTTCTGACTGACCACTGTCAACTAAGGAAACAACTCCATACTATGGGGCTAGTGGACACACCTCTATGCAGGATGTGTGAACAGGGAGATGAAACTGCCAGGCATGTGTAATGCGAGTGTCCGGAGTTATCGTCAATAAGAGAGTGTGTATACGGTGAGTCTTGGCCTACACCTGCCGATATAAAGAAGATGTCTCCTAGTGACCTGTCCATCTTTCTGGAAAGAGCAGGATGGACGGTGACCTAGGAGGACAACTTTCGGGAGAATGTACAAAGGGTCACATCTGGCCTAATAAGTGCTGTAAGCCAACACTCAACCTCCCTACTACTACAGAACACAGATCCGCTAAAAGGCAAATTTAAATTTTCCAAATACGAACATAAAATATTTTTCAACGGTCTACAATGCTTCTAGTTTCTGAGATACAGCGAACATTAATCAAACATTCGGTATATACAAATCTAAGCTAATTATTCATTATTCTTTTAATAAATAATTTAAAAAGTAAATGATTACATAAGGAGCGGCAGAAATATTTATACAAAATATTTTATTATACAATAGCAAGTGATTTAAGGATATTCTAGTAGACAAAATTGATTTTTTAAGAGTTTGACAATCCTTATGAAACCATTGGATTTTTGTATTGTAGCAGATGATTAAAAAAATTTAATAGAATCCTTGTTAATTATTTTCATTTTCAAAAATTTAAACATTTTCCTTCATACGTTGTGATGGCAAAAAAACAACGTCATCTTCAAAGGGCGAAGTTCTCTTAAGACTTTTGGATAAAGGTGAATTGGGCTACACTTTGGCAAATACAGGAATGAATGTGAAATAGCCTCGTATGTTTCTCAACTTTCACTCTTATATTTGCCAAACTGTAGATGTACATCATAAGATTACATCTAGTGTCACGTCTGTATAGTTTAATGCAAATTATTATTATCGGCTGGAAAAAAAGCCTTTCCTCTAATGAATTTTAATGAATATCTGATGTGACAGAAAACTGAAAAGCCGTAATTATAGCACATATCACAATGTCCATTTCTAAGTAGAATAATTATAACGTACTCAGTACATGTTTCAATTAAATGTAATTATAATTTGCGTTTTCTCACCATGTCCATGTCATAATGATAAATTCCATGGGATTTCTCATAGGCGTAACTACTTTACGAACTTGAAATTTCTTTTTTATTATTTTCTTTTTCGAAGGTAATACATCATAATCTAAGTAATGTATTGACTTAGAGGCTCTAATAACTTTATCTAATTAGGAAATGCTGCAAAACCAGTTTCAAATTAAGTAACCATAAATACTAAAAAACGTAAGCATAGGTACTAGTTAGATAAGTTTTTTGATAATAAAATTTTTATAGACTCTGTAATTATTCAGATTCAGATGAAAATAATGAATATGCGAGTGATTTTGTGTGTTTTTGTATGTATATATTGTTAATTCAAAGCTCCTGGATCAGATGGTATAATCCTAGAGCATCTGCAGCAGGGGTAAGCACATTTATTGCCAGTACTTAGTGAACTCTTCAGAGCAACACAGACAAATGATTGGAAAGGAGCCCGAATGGTCTCTATTCCCAAACCGCACAAGGTTCATTCCCCGACAAAGTCATTCATTTCAATTGAAAGGCCACTTCGTACTATAACCATTTACATGCGAGAGGAGAATCCTGTGAAACAGCTTTATGTCAACTGGTGTAGAAAATTGAGGCTTTACCAAGAAATCAAGGTGTGGTGCATTTCTTGATATAGAAGGAGCGTTTGCCCACATCTCCTTTTATTCCATGATAGCTGCTGTTGCAAGGCGTGAAGCAGTCCACACCAGGTTGGTGAATAAAAAATATGCTTCTCAACAGAACTGCAGAAGCAGCATATGGAGACTCCTGGGACAAGAACTTCTAAAGGAGAATTTCTTCAATGAGGTCCTAGTGAGAAGATTATTGAGCCTGATAAGAGCCACTGGTCTCTTCACAAAAACGACACAACCAAGAGTACAAAAAGCCTAAATTTTAATGAGAAGAATTTCATAAGTTGGATGATGTCTTTGCAGAATTACATTTGTGGTACAATATGTGAAAGAAAAAGAGCAGAAATGGCTGCACTTTTGGAGGAAGCTAATGTTTTGCTTCAACAAGAAACGCACTGCTAATGTTAAGTACTTTCCCATCCACTACTACTACCGTAGAAAGAACGTTCGGTGCCCTACGAAGGATGAAAACCTGGATTAGGAGTACAATGGGTGGTGACAGACTCACTGGGTTGAGTGCACATCGAAAATTTTGGAGGAAAATCAGGACGGCATAGTGAAGAGAGTTTTGGATAAATTTAGTTTGAACAAAAAAATAATGTTATTGATATAATAGAAATCTTCAAGTTTTGTTTTCATTTGCCTTTTCTTTTTATCCTAAAATTTTTCATTATGGACGACGAGGGATCCCTTGTTGTAAATCATGGCTACGCCCTTGGTAGCGAGGACTCTAAGTCTCTGACTGATGGTGCCAAGCTAATCGATCAATCAATCAATGTACCGGGTGTCTCAAATTGGTGTATTTTGCAGGGTATCTCGTAAACTAGAAGAGATAGAAAAAAAGCAGTTGAGATGTTATGACTTCTTCTCTTTTTAAAGTATCGATAGCTTGATTCTATCTTTAGTAACTCCCTGCAGTTTTTAGATACAGGGCGATTATTGAAAACTGTGGAAAATTAGGAGGTACTATAACTTTTTTATTAGGAAAAATATCAAAAAGGGCGACGACCCAGCACTGTAGTGGAACGCATCTCGATGCGATAATTACAGTCAAGCTATGTCGGCTTTGGTTAGTACTTGGATGGGTGACCGTCAGGGAAAACCATAGTATAGGCCCCGTACAGCCGGCAGCGTAGTAGCATATCACAGCTCGCAGGCATTATACCAATGAGCACGAGGTATAATGTAGATATGCCGTCTTTCGGAGGAGACGTAAAACCGAGGTCCCGAATCCATGGATGTTGTGCTCGTTAAAGAACGCTACCACTGGTTGGAACACCAGTGGGTTCGCCAAAATTTCCGCTTAGGGGTAGAGTGCTCCCGGCGTCGGTGATTAGCCTAGTCGCAGAAATAGGCCGACGTTAAATATATAAAAAAAAAAAAAATTATGAAAACTTTAGATAGATATAGGTAATATTAAAGAGTTTAGCAGCAGCAGAATTTTTTTGTTAGGGGTCTTAATGACGAAATATAATGCAAACTTATGTTGTTTCTGATTAAACACCCGGTATATTTTGACGTTTTTCGTTTTCTTTTTTAATTCTCATTCACCTGATATGACATATCATATATCTATTCTCAATGGATTGAGCTACAGTGCAAATAAACAATTTATAAATGTTATCAAGTGAGACACCCCCAATAAATTTAACACTCAGTAACGAAATTTAACATTTCATTATGAGGATACTGATGTGTGACAATTTTATTCATCAAAACAACATTAGTTTGCATTATATTTATATTTCCTCCTAACAAAAAAATTCCTGGCACCACTGAACTCTTCAATATCATATCTACCAAACGTTTCTGCAAAGTTTTTCTCATATTTTTCTTAATTAAAAAGTTGTAGTACCTTGAAGTTTACGACAGTTTTCAATAATCACCCTGTATCTCCCAACTGCAGGGAGGAAGATTTAATTAGGCTATCGTTATTTTAACAAAAAAAGAACTCATATCACCCTAACCACTTTTCTTCTAGTTTACGAGATACCCTGCAAAACACACCAATTTGGGACAAACTGTACGTCTTTTATAAATAATGGTACTGCATTATATGTATTTATCTTTTCATGTGTGTATTATTACTTTGTGAGTATTTGTTTTAGAGTGTATTTGGATGTTTCCAAATGTGTTTTCTGTATGATTTTTGACACTGCCTTGCTCTGCATTTTTTGTCCTTCTCTCTATTGTCATGTGTCTTTGTATTTCTTGTTATTTAGCGAAAACTAAACTTACTCTATTCGCAATTGCAAAATAATTATCGGATGAATACAATAAAATTCGATAGTATTACGCCACTGCTAGAAATCGGAACCACAATCACAATTTCAAAACGACAACTTCCTGTTCAATGAAACCTCAAAAAACTAAATAATTCATAAAATCTCCTAAACGACCTCTATTGACGGGGTGACATTTCAAAACATCCAAGATAAGTTAACAATAAAATAGTTTATAAGGTCGTGACTTGTGTTGAATCTAATCTATCGACTTGAGTTTTAATTATTTCAGGTCGAAGAATGTTGGGTACACACATAATTATATTTGTAAAAAAAAGGAGAACTGATACTGTACTATTTATTCGTGTAATTTATCACTTTGAACAGCTGGTGCATGATGCATTCCAGGACGTTTTTCATTTAAATATAGATTATTGATCTGTTATTAATGAGAAACACGGACTGTTTATGATAATCTTAATGGAATAAGTGACATATAGTATGCGAAATCTGCTTCGGAACCTGGGTCTCGAATTACACAAGTACGAAAGGATATATGAAAGAGAGAGGAAGAATAATTGTGCACAATCATCACTTTGTTTCACCTTAGGGGTGTAAGCTTATTCCCGAGAGTTACCGACTGCTCATTGCCCTCCTATTTTAACTAGTTGGTGGTGGTAAATGGTAATTCAGTATGCTCCCAACACGGAAGGAGTGAGGGCGTTAAAGGAATATAAAAATACAATCGTTATTACGTAACCTGTACATCTTAAAATTCATTTTTGTCAACATGATCATTTCAGACCAAGTTGACAATTACTAACTACAATAGGATATTATTTTAGCCATTGTAACTTGAAAATAAAACAGCATTTCTTGAGAGAACCACAATTAATAAACTAAAAATTCCTTCCTTTAATAAATTAAATTGAAAAAATAAAATAAGTAGGTAGGTACCTACACCTATTCTAAATATAAGATATAAACTTCCTGAAAAAATAAAAATAAAAATCCATTCTGAAGGTGAACATAATTTTAATGAATTAAGTGCTCAAATAAACCACCTTGCTGTGCCAGACAATAACCAAATCTGTGATAAAGATTTGATCTCATATCTCTAAGATTATTTGTCAACGAAAATGAAAAAAATATCATTTGTACAAATTAATCTGCGCTTCTGGCAATAACGGTTAAAAATGTTGAAATAGAGGGGCAATGAGCAGTCGGTAACTCTCGGGATTTAAATTCACTCCCCAGCTGGAATTAAATACACGCCTCGATGACCGCGCATAATTATCTTTCTCTCTCTTTCAGCTGTTTTTCTGTCGCTCTTGTGTATACAACGATGGATCGTTAAGGATTCACGCAATCTGTATATTGTGAATAATAAAGCTGGGTTAAATTGAGGAGAGTAAGTGAACGTATCTAGGAAATAAATGCGACTCTTGCGATGCGTGTAGCTCGTTCAGCGCACATAAGTGGGTGCTTACCTTCAAGGTGCGTCCAGACCGATCACGCCGAGCCGTGCAAAACATTTTGAAACGTGGACGGGAAAGTGCGTATAAATGCACACTAATGATCCTCTTTGCGCGTATTCGTTGTAGTTCCGCAGGTTATCGGTACATTTTCGACTCTGAAACAGCCTTGTTGTCCACCAGCGTGTCCACAAAAACATAATTAACATACTACATAACATAACGTATTCGGTTTAACTGAATATTTTGTATTTTTTCTGTGTATTTTGTATGTTTTAATGTGTATTTTGTGTGCTTTTGGGTATATTTGTCATAGTTCTGTGTTTTTGTTTATATTATCTGTGTTTTCGAATATATTTGGCATAGTAATGTGTTTTTTGTAACGGTTTTTATGTGTATTTTTGTATTTTTTGTGATAAATTAATGAAATAATATACAATATTAGGTGAATAATACCTGAGGGTGTAGAGGCCTACCAGGCGCGTCCCCGGGTGGCGGATAGGGGAACGGTCAGGAGTGGAGACATCTATGTCAAAGTTTCTGATTAGTGGCAGCCATAAGTAGGGTGAGAGGAAGTAAAACTCCTCAAAAGCCTTTGCGAAAGCTGTCGCCGCGGACCAACTCTCCCAAGTGAAGGTACCGTGCCGATGTACTGAATGGTCACGGGGAATGTGGCCTCGAACGGTCCCCTGGGGGCACCAGGCGAAACCCCCTTGTATTCAGCCTTACCTTCTCATGCGGGGCTCTGAGGAGGTGGACAAGAATTTCCCTAGCTACTCGTGGGATTTTTATGGATTTACCTAAAAAACCAAGCCAACCAGGCACCACTGAGACGACTAGCGACGACAAGGCTGAAGAAGCCGTAATCGCTAGCACGTCCTCAGAGGTGACTAAAGCGGCGGCCAACGGAAGGCGAGCTTTAAAGCGAACTCGCTGGAAGATGTGGACCGTATGTCGGAAGAGGATCTTCGCGGAGCCAGGCTAGCGGGAGCATCCAGGAAAAGGCTGCAGACTCTGATGAAGGAGGGCCTTGATTACACCGAAGCCAAAAAGGCTGTAATTAAGGAGAACTTTACAAAGTCGCTCCTACCAAAGAAAAATAAAGAAGAGGCAGGCGAGCACCCGTCCAAAGCCAAAGTTGAGGCGAAAAAGCGCCCTTCGGAGGCTACGGAAGAGGTGAAAAAGCGCCCAAGATCGCAAGGGACAACCCCCCCACAGGCAAGACCCGCGACGAAGAGACCCAGAACGGAGGATAAACCGTCCTTCCGGGATGCGGCCTCGTCAGAGAGGGTAGCCATAGTGGAGGAAGGTTATCCTAAGAATCAGATGGAGTCGGATAGGCTCAAAGCTCTCCAGAACTCCATCATGAAGGCATACGAGGAGGTGGCAGATGGCGGACCACAAGTGAGATTCGTCAAATGCACACAGAAGCCCGGGTACCTTCTAGTAACATGCGCGGACGTGGCGAGCGCTGACTGGTTGGAGGGGGTAGTTCCTTCGTTGGTTCCCTGGGACAATGCAAGTCTCAGGACCCTTCGGGGGGACAGCCTACCGAGACCGGCAGCTGCCTGCTACGTTTATGTCCCAGATGAGGATGGCGTGAGACTGGAGGGTAAACGGATCCTAAACAGGCTGAAGGTAAGCAACCGGAAGCTAAAAACATCCCTCTGGACCATTTGGGGAAACACCCCGATGGAAAAGGGGCAAATGTGGACCTTCTCCATGGATGAGGAATCCTTGGAGGAGATCAAAAGGTTGGACATGAGTCCTTACTTTGGAATGGGCCGGATTAATTTCAAGGTCAAGGAGCGAGGACCCAAGTCCAAAGGTGCAGTGGAGAATAAGGCCTCAAAACCAGGAACCTCCACCGGCACAACCACCAAAGCGCCTTCCCCACAGGCGGTAAGACCACAACTGAGGGGAAAAGGACCGGTGCAGAAGAAGGGGAAGAAGAAGGGAGGATCTTCTACAGAGGTTAGACCTGGGAAAGCCGACTCACAAAGTGGCACAAGCCCTCTCAAAAGACCGTCAATGGTCAGAGAGGAGGCTGAAGCCATGGAGCTGGGGGAGCCAACCAAGGTCACAGAGCCCATAGAAGACTCCTCGTCTTCAACCTAGAGGACAGCGTAAGGTTCCTGCAGGCCAACCTTCAACACGCCAAGGCAGCTAGTGCCGTGTTGTGTCGAAGGTGGGAGAAAGAAGGCATAGACGTAGCCCTTCTGCAGGAACCATGGGTACATGGAAGGACCATAGCAGGCCTTAAACCACAAACAGGTACGTTACTCTATCATAAGCCAGCATTAAGGCCAAGAGCATGTATAATACATAGTGAAAGGGTTAATTGTGTACTAATCTCGGGGTTATGCTCTGGGGATTTTGTTATAGGAGTCCTTTCATACCAAACCGAGGGCGGGACGAAGAGAGTAGTCGTCTGTTCTGCCTACTGTCCAGGAGACGAGCCAGCATGCCCTCCACAGGTACTAAAGGCTGCAGTAGACTATTGCCGAGAGAGGGACATGCAGCTTATATTAGGATGCGATGCCAACGCCCACCATACCATCTGGGCCAGCACGGACATCAATAAAAGAGGTGAGTCATTTTATGAATTCATACTTAGGGAAGGGTTATTCATTGCCAATAAAGGTACTGAGCCTACTTTTGTCACGGCAGTTAGGAAAGAGGTATTAGACCTGACCTTGAGTACCAGCAGAATAAGTGATAACATAGTAGCTTGGCGGGTTTCACAGGAACCATCATGTTCCGACCACAGGCATATAGTAAGTATAATAAGCCCGTAAGTATAATAAGAGAGTATAAGAGTATAAGAGTATAATAAGAGTAAGTTCAGAAATCCAAGAGAGACGAACTGGGAAGGATACAATAAATCCCTCAGAGAGTCACTTGAGGAAGGGACAGTCACTATAAAAGGGAGAGAAAGCCTAGAAGTGGCAGTTGACCAGGTTAATGAGGCAATCTTGAATGCCTACCGAGAAAACTGCCCAGAACGAACAAGGCAACGCAAAAGGAACACAGTTTGGTGGAACAACTACCTGGAGGGATTAAGAACCGAGGTGAGAAGGTTATTTAATAGAGCCAAACTCAACCAAAACTGGGACCTATACAGGAGTAAGCTCACTCTATACAATAAGGAGATCCGGAAGGCCAAAAGGGACTCATGGAGAAGATTCTGTGAGGAGGTTCTAGAGACCACAGAATGCTCCCGGATCCACAAAGTTTTGGCCAAGGATTGCTCTAAAGACAAGGTGAGTCTCATCAAGAAAACGGACGGAGACTATGCAGAAACGGCACAGGAAAGTTTGGAGCTGTTGACAAAAGCACACTTTCCTGGAGCCACCATTGATCTAAGTATGCAGGAGGTAGTCAGCAATCCCCAAGAGGCAGGTAGACCCAGTAGGGAAGACTGGCAACTTGCCACTGACATTACAAGACCAGATAAGATAAGGTGGGCCATAGACGAATTCCAACCCTTTAAATCACCAGGGGAGGATGGAATCTATCCGGTACTACTGCAGAAAGGTGAAGAGGCATTAGCGCCACAACTAAGTAAGATCTTCAAGGCTAGCTTAGCTCTAAGGCATACTCCGGTAATATGGAGGAAGGTGAAGGTCATATACCTTCCGAAGGCAGGTAGAATTTCTGACCAAACGCCCCAGTCATTTAGACCAATTAGCCTAACGTCCTTTCTGCTCAAGACTTTGGAAAAGCTAGTGGATAGGTACATAAAGGACAACGCTCTGAAAACTCGCCCTCTAAGCGAGAGTCAGTATGCGTATCAACAGGGTAAGTCAACAGACTTGGCTCTGGACGATTTAAACTGGCTACTGTCCAAGTCGATCGACGACAAGGAAATAGCAGTAGCTACTTTTCTGGATATAGAGGGAGCATTCAATAATGCTTCTCCAATATCTATAACAAGGTGTATGGAAAGAAGGGGGGTCGAACCCATCATCTGCGGGTGGCTTGCAGCTAATCTAGGGAATAGGATAATCACATCCACCCTGGGGGAGGCAACCATCACAGCGGGTGTGGAAAGGGGTTGTCCTCAAGAAGGCGTTTTATCGCCCCTTTTGTGGGCAATCCTAGTAGACACGCTTCTAGTACGGCTATCAGACAAAGGTATTCGGTGCCTGGGGTATGCGGACGATCTTGCCATCGTCATAAGAGGACGGTTTCCGGACACAATATCGGAGCGCACGCAATTGGCGCTTGATATAGTGAGTGGCTGGTGTAGGGAGGAGGAACTAGCAGTGAACCCCTACAAAACTACACTGGTACCGTTTACAAAAAAGAGAAAATTGCAAGGACTACAAAAGCTGCAAATCAACGGAGTGGTGATTCCATTTGCGAATGAAGTTAAATACCTAGGGGTAATATTTGACCAGAAGCTTAATTGGAACTCCCACATTGAAAAAACCGCACATTAAGGCCAGAATCGCTCTTGGAAGATGCAGGCAAATGTGTGGAAAGAATTGGGGATTAAATCCTAACATGACCAAATGATTATATACACAGGTTGTGAGGCCAATGATAACCTATGGATCAGTTGTCTGGTGGCCCAGGACACTGCAGATCGGAGCGCAAAGGCAGCTAAGTGGTATTCAAAGGCAGGCCTGCTTGAGTATCACAGGGGCCATGAAGACGACTCCGACAGCGGCCCTGGAGGTGATACTAAACCTACCACCACTGCATATACTCATTCAAGGAAATGCAAGATCTGTTAGCCACAGATTATCACAGGGACCTTCTCCGATAAGCCAAGAACACGGTAAGGTCTACAAAGAACTATATGATGAAATAAAGGCAGATCCAATACTGGGAATGCCAAAGGATCAGATTGCCCCACAATATAGTTTTAAAAACGAATATACAATCGTCATTCCAGAGAGAAAGGACTGGGAAGCAGGGCCTCCCATAATGGCGAATCTCAACTGGTACACTGACGGCTCTAAAACAGACTCTGGAGTAGGAGCCGGAATATATGGGGTACAGGAGAAGATAGCGATCTCTCTAAGCCTAGGGAAACATGCTACTGTCTTTCAGGCAGAGGTAATAGCGGTGCAATGCTGTGCAGAAGAGTTGATAAGACGGGAGGTGAATAACCAAAGAATCGTCATCTACTCTGACAGCCAAGCAGCACTAAAAGCGATACGCTCATATAAGATAACATCAAATCTGGTGTGGGAATGTCGCAAGGCCCTCAACAGACTAGGTAGTCATAATAAAGTAACCCTAGCCTGGGTACCAGGCCCCCAAGGAATAAAAGGCAATGAAAAGGCCGATGAATTAGCCAAGCAGGGAGCAGCGGAGGTCATGATAGGGCCAGAACCTTCCTGTGGAATTGCCAAATGCCTAAGTAAAGGAAGCATCCACAAATGGATAAACAACCAGGCGTTGAACTGGAGGTATGGAACCCCAGGACAAAGACACGCTAAATTATTCCTTAAAAGCCCTTCGGCCAAACTGTCACACGACCTACTACGCCAAAGTCGAGAAACGACGAGGATAATAGTGGGAATGCTCACAGGGCACTGTAGGCTGAGGAAACATATGCATACAATTGGACTAGCAGAAGACAGCCTATGCAGGTTCTGCCAGGAAGAAGAAGAAACCGCGGAGCACGTACTTTGTGAGTGTGAAGGCCTAGCAAGGTTGCGGTTTCACTTATTCGGAGAAGAAAAACCGAAGGCAGAGAGCTACGCAAAGGAGGCGGTAACCAGGCTATTAAGTCTAATAAAAAGAATAAAGCTGGATATCGAGCTCTAATATAGGGAGGACCACAATAGATCTGCAAAGGTCGCAGTGGGATAGGACAAAGAGCCACTCCAATTTTAATCTAATCTAATCTAATCTAAGTGAATAATATCTAAACATAAGGAATGCTTATAAAATTTGAGGATATCATTATGACTCCAAGATAGTTACTTTGTTAATTTTATTTTTATAGATATTGAAATGAATTGATTTTGTATCGTGGATTTCTTGACCATAAAAAAGAAATATCACAACAATTATCTAGTATAGGGTATACTCAATCAAACATCAAGTATAGTGAAATGACTCCCATTCATAAATATAACATTAGATGATGCATCTGAAAAAAAAGTGAATCCGATGGATTCGAGTTTGGACTCGATTTGTATACAGTTTTTCATATATATGGAAGCAGGTCTAAATAATTATGATTATGGACGACCATCGAAGTATAGATGTGAGAGATTTAAAATATACAGGTTGTTGAGGTTTTCAGATTTTCAGTTTCCAAATACAATTATCATTTATATCAGTTTGGTGTATTTTCATGTGTATTCTAGGTGATTTTTTTCCGTATTTTATCTTTTATGTATTTTGTGTTTTTACATTTTTGTACTTTCATATGATTCTGTATCTTTGATGTATTGTTGGAGTATATTCTTTTTATCGTTGTAGTTTCGTTTGTTTTCGTTTTTTCATGTTCCTATCATTCCTCCATAATGTAATTTGAATGCTTTTTCATGTTTCCATTTGTATTTGGGATGATCTTGTGTTTAATTGGATTAACTTATTGCGTATCATATCCAACGAAAGTTAGGTTTATGTGCAATAAATAGCTCAGCTTTTGTTTCTAATTTTTGGAAAAATCGAAACAGTTGTTTTGCCATCCTGTACGTTATTGTTTTCCTGTGTTTTTTTTCACCGCAGATCACTCCAAACGAGAGAGAGAATTCTGCAATAAATTACTCAGCTATTGTTTCAAATTTAACATCGCATTATGAATATTTTATTTATAAATTCTTGAATCGCAATCTAAAAAAGGCGATCTACAAGTCTTCAGGGACTATTCTGAATGTTAAACAGCCAATTAAAAATATTTGATTTATTATTGTAACATTGTGCGCCAGTGTAAAATATCGAGAGCGAAGAATTTTTATTGTAACGAATTTAATTTAAGAAAAAAAGAAATGAAGTATTAATCAAAGCTTAAGAAAAACAAGCTGTTATAATGTAAATAGCGATAAAAAAGGCTATACAACATTAAGCATTTAATTGTTTAAAACAAATGTGTTAATTGGTTGGAATGAATTATTTCTGTCTGGTTGGAAGAACAATTGAGTAATGAATTTTATGTGTGGTTCGGCAAAGGTACCATTCAATGGTCGCCAAATAGTCCCGACTTAACACCATGTGATAGCTTTTCATGGGGTTTTCAAAGGAAATGTCTATTTTGATTCGAATACAAGTATTAACTCAATCACGCAAAAGAAAAGTTCGCGCGGAAATTCCTGTGTCTAATTGTTGTTTGCCAATTATTGAGAGTTGATATTTAAAAGAATTGAAGGTTAATTTTAATATTCCGAAATTTTTTTTCCGAATAGTGCAAACATATTTATAAGCAGTGACAATTTAATGTACAAACAAAACATTCGCAAATCGTTTTAACGGAACTAAATTATAAAGTCTCGAATATAATAATAACAATAATCGTTGAAAAAAATTATCGTAATCGCTTCGCAGGAAACTGCTATTGAAGATAAACGTTTTCATTGTAGGTACTCTCTTTACTATTTTTTATACATTCGTATGAATACGACCTTGTACGATTTTATCACATTTTCGTACCAGCAGAAAAAAATTACGATAAACTAATTATTCAATTTATTTATATAAAAACTATTTGCGACGAATGAACGAACTTTATTTGTGGTGATAATATATACTGTTTTCATTTGAAAATAACCCACCCTTTTAAAAATTTAGAAATCCCAAAACACGTGAACTCCCATTAATGCACGATTCTTAAATATTAATCAACGATTTTCTGCAGGCAACCTAACGCACATCTTATATATTGACATTTTTTAGGCAACCAAACATACAATAGCATCTTCAGAAAATGAATCTTAGTATAGAATACTTCTAGTTTTTAACTTACCCATAGTTTCATTTTATTATTCCACAAAATTATAATAATTATTAGTGTTAGGACATTCGAAAAAGAATTTGAGAAAAACGAAAACCGTGACATTTCAACTAGCGATCATCTCTGTGACATTTCAATTTCATTTATTTTTGGCAGTACTTCTACCTATGGAACAAATGAATATTTTTAGTTTTCAAATATTTATCAGAAAAACGAACACAATTGATACAGTCGACGGAAAAGCGAGTTTTAAAAGGGCAATTAACAATCTCAAACATTAACGCACTCGCTCAGCTCGTACATTGAATTATCTCTATTGTTTATGGCCCTCATTGATACACTTGTTGATTGAATAGCTATTAATTAATTATTTTTTCTACTAGCGTGCGGAAAGTGAATATTTTCCGCACTAAAAAGCGTGCGGGAAGAGTCACTTTTCCGCACTAGTGCGGAAAGTGAATTTGTAGAGTTTTTGGGGAGTATACTGAAATTTGAATATTTAAAATATGTATTTCTATGGTTGTAGTTTATCAAATGACTGAAAAGTTGAAAATTTTTTTAGAAATCTGCAATAATTTTTTGATAAAAAAAAATTATTTTTTTTTCAAAAATTTTTCATGTTCCTGGTAAAAGCCTTATCAAATGGGTGCCAAATAATAATAATTAAGTTGCTGATATGTATTTAATAATAAATGTTTCTTTATGTTAACTTTTGGGTTTTTTTCCGGATGCTAGTAGAAAAAATAGTGTACCTAACACGTGCGTAAAGTGACTTTTCCGCACGCGATTGCTGGCCGAACTCCGCTAGCGTCGTTCGGCCATCTGCAATAGCGTGCGGAAAAGTATCACTTTCCGCACTAGTTAGAGCGGCCGTACACGGACCACATTTTTGCAGTCAAGACAACCACAAAATTGTGGTCAGGTCAACTGCACCTTGCGGTTGAACCAGCGACATTTTTGTGGTCGACTTGTGGTCATATGAACCGCACGTGTAGTTGAAGCGACTGCAACCACATCACAGGGTGTTGATATATATTCTATATTTTGTGGTATCACCTGCCAGAGTCCATATGGATTTTGAAGAGGAAGCATTACTACTTCTTATGTTGAGAAGGAGAAGAAGACGTAGGAAGGCACGATCGCTTTGGATACATCCACTTTTGGTTGCGCGAAGACAGGAAGGAAAATTTTCTGTAAACTTCTCGCATATGTCAGCCCATGCATTGTTTTTTTCAATTCTGTTGCTGTAGGATTAGCATTTGTAATCCCATATACACGGATAATTTTGGATTTCACCAAAAAATGAATCCGTATCAAAAGTATTCTCCATTGCAAACAACTTGTCGATGCAGTAGTTTAGGTACAAATGACTTCGAACGAGACGGCGCAACGTGGTTCATACGACCACAAAAATGTGGTTCGTGTACGGCGGGGTCAGCAGCAACCACTCGGCGGAAATCGACTGCAGGTCGACTGTAGACGCCCGTTTCGACTGCAGTGAACGCCCGTGTACGTATGGTACAGTATTTCTTATGGGTAGCTTGAGTTCGCCGAAACGCGACTGCAATTCTGTGGTCGGGTCGACCGCAAAATGTGGTCCGTGTACGGAGGCTCTTAGGTAAACTACTATATTTGATAAAACAAAAGTATAACGTTTAATTTACTGTATCTGTTTGACAACTGTCATTGTAACTTGTTTTTTTTTTCAATGAATTAATAGATGAAGTGGAATTTCTTATCGATTATTCCATGTGTTAAAATTAATTTCCTTTGATTTTCTCGGTTTCACTCATATTTTTGTTGTGACAATTCAACTCATGTATAAAAAATCGCATATGCCACAGTGCAATTGTCACTTTGAGAAAGGCAAAAGTTAGCTGAAACTTCAGTTAGCAATTTGACTCGAAGAACTGTCAACCTAAAAACGCTCCACCTTCGGTGTCGCGTTTTTAATAATTGACAGTTTTTCCCGTCTAGTTGCTAGGCAACAGTTTCTCATTAAACAATCCAAATTCACCCGATAAAATACAAGCCTCTCGTGCAAATTATAAGTGACAATTCAACTCATGTATAAATAATCGCATATGCCACAGAGCAATTGTAACTTTGACAGCGGCAAAAATTAGCTGAAACTTAAGGGCGAGTTGTATCAAACACCTAAACTCGGTTTAATGATAACTGATGTTTAGACTGTGTCTGATTGATGTATTTATAATCAACAATTACATCAGTCAACATTAAACCGAGTTTAGACGTTTGATAGGTACAACTCGCCCTTACAGCGATAAATGCACTTGTGGTTTTTTCACTTATGCATTTGTTTATCAATTATCGCAGTGCTGGTTACCATAATAAATAGTTTGACATGAATGTCAACAATTTATTGAATTTCTAAACACTAACAATGAGCCGATTCATTGAATTGTCCTGCCGAATTACACTCGATGTTTGTATTGATATCGGGTAAATTTGTGTTGTTCAACTTCTAAACTGTTTCCTTTAGCAATTTGTCTCGAAAAACTGTCCACCTAGAAACGCTCCATCTTCGGTGTCGCGTTTTTAATAGTTGACAGTTTTTCTCGTCTAATTGCAAGGCATCAGTTTCTCATGAAACAATCCAAATTTACCCGATAAAATACAAACCTCTCGTGCAATATTATAAGTGAAAATTTCCCGGCAATAATTTTAATACAAGCGATAACAATTTCTTGTTTATTTTTGCGTTAGATTTCAATTTTGTTCAAAATTCTAAAGGCTATTGATAATAAACATGTTCTTTCCTATTAGTTTTGGAAACCAGTTCAAGAAAAATTAGAGAAGGAATAAATTTCACTCACTGCTGGTTTATCACAAAAACTACAACACCCTGTATCTCATTGACGACAAAAATTATCACACGTGCTTATAGAATCTTTTTGTTTGGAAATTTAATGACGAACTGCTAACAACAATATCTCAGATTATTTTGGAAACACCCTGTATAATGAAATTACAAAAAATATACATAATTTCCTTTTAATCTTGTTTGTTTTTGTTGTTCGTAATATTCGATTACATTTATCACTTACTTCCGTACACAATTTTTCATTTAAATATATAAAAATAATGAGAATTATTATAGAGTTTTTCCTTCAACCTATGGTCACCGAAATTATCATAAGAATTAAATTTGAACACCATCCAGTACACATATCATAAATATTATCCTTTGCTTGAGAATAATTTTTTTCTGTAGCCGTCCCGAAATTAGAATTTTCGGTATGATTTATTAAATCGAAATCCTAGCTATTTTCGTAATGTTTTGTTTTACTTTCTTGGACGATTTTTCTACTTTCGGAATGATTTTCAATATCTATGTAGGCGACCTTAGCAATGACATTTACAGAAATTTTATTATTACATCGTCTGTCAAATTAAATTTTTTGATAGTTTCACTGTATTTTCAATTTTCCCATCTAGAAATAAAAATGGAAATCGACAACGAAAGTGACAGGGAAACAATTATTCCACATGAAATCAATGCAAGCTTTGACAATTAATATACATAAGTAATATTTAACCCTATTATTTTTCAATATTTTATCTAATAAACGGCTGCAGAAAAAATATTGTACGCAACGCTACCCGAAAATGACTTTACGGGAATCGCATGTTTCCAGAACTCGCCTACAACTCGCCCTGCAAACTGCCTACTTATCCCGTAAAATATCACTTTCGGAACTTGTTACGAAAATAACAATGTTTCAACATTCCATCGAATTTTTCCAGTTTATAGGAATATTACTTGTCACATTTTTGATTAACTGTATGTTTTGATAAATGAGTACCTATGACGTCACATTGACAGTGCAATCCCGTTTGAGGAATAGGTAGTTCTCCTCCACAAACTTGGGGTACAAAAAATGTCATTTAATCTTCAATTTACCGGTTTTGTACACACTGAGATTAGTATCGTTTGTTGTCTACCAGTTTCGGTACTTTTAGTCTTTACTGTAGATATTGATTGTTTGGAAGTTTCTGTATACCCTGTATCAGCAAGAATGTCATCAGGAAGATGTATCTTAACCCTGGTATTTTCAAATGCCTGTCAAGCTACATATCCATCTTTTTCCCGTCAAAATTGCATAAGTCTGTCTTATTCATCTAACGGATTTCATTTGGAAGTTATAATTAAACGCAATAAAAGAAAACAAAAACTGTGAGTATGTCTTTGTTGAATCAGTTCAATAACGGTGTAAACAGTTCTTAGTTTGTATTGTGTGTTTGGGCATGCGCTGTTAAATTGACGTATCATTAAAACTGGATTTCATGAATGACGACATAAGTGATTAAAGGGATTTCTGGAGCTTAGTGTCATCCAGTGAAGAAGATGTACGTATGTACAAACTGAGTGGTGTTCGAACAAATTCATGAACCATAACATAATTGATTCCAAGTTATGGTTCATTCAATAGCCTTTTTCGTGTGCGTCATCGATTGATACGTGAAAAGAAATGAAAAAAAAGGGCAGGTCTGTGATTAATCCAAATCAAAATATCACAATAATGAGCCGTTTATGCGCCCGATTGCACCACCTTGGCTTAACAGGTAAGCCTAGCTTAAAAAATTAAACTCGCTGCACCGTCTTCAAAGCGAAGCTTATATGCACGAAATTTAAAGCCTAGCTTTGTCCATGGCTTATTTTTTAAGCGGTAGATATGCGATTGCGCGTTCATTCTATTCTGTCGTTTTGTGACGTTTCCAATTTGCTTGGACATTTTTAATGGTATAACCTAATTTTTGAGTTGGTTTGGTGTTTTTTTTTTTTTTTTTTTTTTTTCCCCGGAGCCGTCCTTTCGCCGGTACCACCTCAGCCTCCTGGGCTTATTGTGGATACTCCTAGTGTTCTGACTACAACCTATTCAGCCAATCCGTTCCCTGTATTAGCTCATACAGGTTCTTTGCTGGTTGATTGTAGAAGTCTTCTGGAGTCATTTGGGTTCTGCCATACAGTTTCTGCCTTCTGTGGTCCAGCGACTCACAGTTGCATAGTATATGCAGAGCTGTTTCGGTATCCTTTTTGCATCTTCTGCATGTAAGGTCTCCGTTGTACAGCCCTATTTTGTTTAGGTGCTCCTTTGTGGGAAAGTGTCCCGTAAGTAGCCCCGTAATGGTGCGCAGCTTGTTCCTGCTCATTGAGAGCAGTTCTTTCGCTACTTTTTCTGATGGTTCTTTAATGAATTTCTTCCCATGTATTTGCCCAGTCGTATTCTTCCAGTATTTCTTGTGTTGTTCTTTCAACCACCCTTTCAACCATGACCTCGTTAAGCATCTGGGGATGCCCACAGCAGGTTCGGGTCCGTTCATCAGAGTTGACGATCCTACTCTGGTTTGGTGTTAACAAACAACTGAGAATTTAGAAGAAAATCTTGATAAAGAACTAGAAACTTTAGATTTTCTTGAAATTGGTATTCCAAGGTAGGTAGGTATTTATGTTCGAAATGACCCGTTTCACAATTTAATTCCTTGAATTCCTTTTCAATTTCCCTCCATGTTACCGCGTCTGTCTTTTTGTATTCTATAATTCCTTTTTATTTTTTTAACTAAGTTTAGGCAAAGCATTTTCTCTTCTGAAGTGAAATTTGCCGACTTAATTATTTTTTCACCTTCCATGGCAAAAATTATTTAGATTAATCAAATTTTTACAAAATTAGGAAGTTGTCAGATAAACTATTGGAATTGTCAACCAAAATTATGACAATCAAGTGGAAAATATTAATTCATTCAATTAAAGACATACGATATTGTACGTAAGCGTGGCTTTACTAAGCGTAACATGGTGCAATGAGAGATAGGAATTATCATTAAGCTGCACTTTGTTAAGCCTCATATTTAAGCTAAACTGGTGCAATCGGGCATTAAGTATTACAAACGTCAAACCTAATCATTGACTTACCAAAATTTGATAGGGTGATGTTTAGATTAAGCGCAAGCGCGACCTATCAATCGGGAGAAATTTCTTTGTTTAAAATAGGATGTACCTTTGGTATTGGCAATTTGTCTTACATCTTTTTCCACTGTTCCACTGACAGTTCTTATCAGGTCTGTACTTTGTTGTTTCGGTCAATTATTATTTATGAGAAATATTTATTGGAATAATACAAAAATATGCCTAGATACACGGAAAAACATCAGCATTTTGAAAGTTCTCAAGTATTTTCAGTTAGAAAAAGAAGCTGGTAACTATTAATTTCATAGCCTTTTCGAATTTTGCTGAATCCGATCCTGATGATTTTATTTATTAAATTTGAGGTTAGATATATGTCAAAATTGCAAATAAAATAAACGACATACCCAAAACCCAGTTATACGTCACAAACGATGACGCGCACCAAAAAGGTTAGTGAATAAACCATTCCTTTCTGACGGATATAAACAGTGTATATAATAATTCCTAACTGATTCGGGAATAGTCCGTGAACTATACGTTCGACCAAACCTCTAGAAAGTTGTAAGATCGTTTAAAGTTTGCCAAAATGTTTCGCAACTACAAATTTTCAACTATTTTTAATCGCTTTTCTTGAAAATATGATTAAAAAATGTTTGTCTATTTTATATGAATCCCTAATTCCATTAAATCAATTTATATACAGTCGAAAGTGCGGTAACAATGTTTACACAATCATTAAAGCTACTAGACTAAATTAAACACTATTATTGCTGAAATGTGTGAATTTCAGTGTTTGGGTTCCTGAAATTTCACTTGTTAATTTATTGCTATGATTTTTTTGAGATTTTCAGCACTTAACTTTCGATGTTTAATGTTGTTTGGTCGCGCTGTGGTAAACATTGTAAGAGCCGAGTTACCATCTGGTCAAATCTAACAAGATGTTCACCACAGACGGATATTTTTATAGAAGAATTAGATATTGAAAAATGTGAAAGTAAATATAAAAACTAGCCATAAAACAGTATATCTTTATTTTATTATATACCGAATGTCAGATTAAAGAAGTAACTCATAAAGTATAAAAATTCTGTATCTGTAGAGAAGGGAGGGCGAGTCCATCCTGTCCTTCCCAGGAAAGTGGACAGGTTACTAGGAGACATCTCCCTCATATCGGCAGGTGTAGGCCAAGACTGACCGAACAAACACTCTCTTATTGACGATAACTTCGGACACTTCCATAAGACATGACTGACAGTTTCATCGTCCTGTTCACACATTCTGCATAGAGGTGTGCCCACTAGCTCGATAGTATGGAGGTCTTTCCTCAGTTGACAGTGGCCAGTCAGAAATCCTTCTGTTTTTTCGGCGCCAGCTTACCAGGGTTATCCTGGCAAGACTGCATCCTTGGACTACATCCAATCTGTTAAGGGATTGAGCATGGGTGTAACGTTAAGCTAGTTCCGCAATTGTCGAAGTGCAGGTTAGGCTGTAGGTGTCGCTGGGTCTTAAAATTTTTAGTCCAGCTGCTTCCCTGGATAAAGAATCGTCAATGCGATTACCTTTAACCTTGTCGTGTCCTTTAACCCAACTCAGGAAAATATTGTTATCTGTCGAGGCGTTAGCTGAATCTTGTTGGCACTCTAGTACTAGCTCCGATATAACACGTTGTCTGTTCAAGGCTAATAGGCTTGTCAGTGCAGATTGCGATGTATTGAATAATATCAACATTATTTCATTTTCTGTGGTACCTGCAATCTTCAATTTGCTCCGCGTCGTTCGTGTCAACTGCAGTCGCGTACGTGAAAATATCACTTTCCGCACTTGATAGGAAAATAACTATTCTCAATTCCCAGAGGTGTTGACTTTTTCTAAATATCCTGTGGCACTGACAGTTTTCGATTTCCTGTGGTTCCGTAACGTCTAATTTTTCTTAGGGAGTAGTCAGTTCGAAACTAGTCACAGTATCAGAACTGTGGTATAATCTTCACCAATAGTTAACTTTTCTGCGTTATTTTCTTAACCTTTCTGCATTATTAATTATTTCAATTTCCAGCAGTATTCACTTTTTTAAGTTTATCTTAAATCTCTTGCAGTACCAGCTTTTTCCAAGTTCCGGTACCACTTACACTTCTTCAATTTCCTGTCGTATTAACTTTTTTATTTACATAATTATTGACATTTTTTTATTTCCTGCGGTACTGAAATTCCTCAATTTCCTACAAAGCTAATTTTTGAGTTTCCTGACGTTTTTTTCATTTCCTTGTCGTAATCAGATTTTTCAATTTCCTCCGGTACCATCATTTTATAATTTCTTTCTCCGATTTTCAGCGGTATATTCATTAATATCCTCTATTCATGTTGGTACATCCAATAAAATCAAAGTGGATGATAAAATATTACTCAACTGGAATTTCCACAATTTGTTCGTGCACATCCACTGATATTTCCAACCTTTCCACATTTTTTTTTGAGATATAAAACGGGTTACCAATCTATCACGAAGTGTTTATGTTTAAAATATTTCGATTATGAAAAATTAAGTGTTATTTAAATGTTAATGGCAAGATAAAAGAACATCAAAATTAATTATTAATATGCTTATATACATGTTAATTACCGCAAACATTGATTACATTCTTTTTGTATAAATCCAATAATTTTTTAAAAGATGAACAGTTCATGGTTAAATTATATTTGATTGAAATAAGTATTTTACAATATCGGAAATTATAGTTCGTAAAATACCGCAGGTAATGGAAAAATTTGCAATTCAATAAAAAATTCAGGAACGCGGATGATAAAAAAATCAAAAGATAAATACTGCATGTATTTTTTAATTCCATATCGTGAGAAATGTGAAGAAAATGAAGAAGATACTAATCACACAGAAAATTTTAAAAAGTGAATGGTTTGAATGGTCCTTTTCACAAAAAAGGAAATCAGGTTTAAAACCCCCACAAAAGAACTGGCAAAAACATAACAATCTGCACTGAGAGTAGACCAGCCTTATTATTAGACTTGAACAGACAACGCGTTATATCGGGGTAAGTACTAGAGTGCCACCAAGATTTAGCTAACGCCTCGGCAGATATCAAACATTATTATCCTGAGGTGAGTTAAAGGGTACGACAGGAGTGAGGGTTATTGCATTGCCGATTCTTTTCCAGGGAAGCGGCTGGACTGAAAATTTGAGGACCCAGTGTCACCTACGGCCTGAAGACTTCGACAATTGCAGAACTAGCCAAACGTTACACCCATGTTCAATCCCTTAAGAGGTGGGAAGGAATCAAAGGATTCAGTCTGGATAGGATAACCCTTGGCGACCATGGGAAAATGGCGTCGGAGAAATATTTGGGGATGACCGGGAAAAACATACGTTTAACAGTTTAATTTCCGACTGGCCACTGTCAACTAAGGAAACACCTCCATACTATAGGGATAGTGGACACACTTCTGTGCAGAATGTGTAGACAGGAAGATAAAACTGTTAGGCATATCTTATGCGAGTGTCAGGAGTTATCGTCAATAAGAGAGTGTGTGTTCGGTGAGTCTTGGCCTACACCTGCCGATATAAAGGAGATGTCTCCTAGTGTCTCCACCTTCCTGGGAAGGACAGGTTAGGTTAGCCAATACTATAAGACTCAGAAGTGACCAATTTGCTCAGCTCTGAATGGAATGAAATGACCATCGCAGACCGGACAACATTTTATGAGAAAAAAATGTAATTATGGAGATAATCAGTGCGAATTAACCACTAGGTAATCGCCTAGGTCCTCAAGGAAATACATTGGGAGTGATTTTGATAGAGAATGTGTACACTGCTTTGTTGAAGGACTTTCTTCGTTCTTTGAAGAAGATAAAAGTGAAAGAGTAAAAGAAAAGACAAAGCACAGAAATTTACCTTCGGAGTTCCTACAACTGTGTCCTCCTAATCAACTACATTAAGAAAAAAAGAGATAAAGCATTTTTTTATCACTTAATCGCAACTATATGAGTCAATCGATGACAAATAAGTGAAAATATGAATAAATAAAGTAAATAAATAAAAACACAGCGTGAAATAGATTATGTGCGGACATACATCGATTATGATTAATTAAGCATATTGAATAGATTCCCTGGTTTACCTTGAAAATAGCCAACAATTGTAATACCTATACCGTGCCGACACTTTTATAGACTTCGGTAAATGTTGCTGTAATTTGTTAGTTTTTTATTTCTTTATTATTATTATCATTATTTCTTTTGTAGAAGGGAATTATTCTATTTGAAACAAATCGCTAGCTAACAAATAAGTACACACCTTTAAGTACTCAATACATGACTTAACGAAGTAGCAATTGTCCATGTTTTTACGATCTATAGACGAGTTACAAATAGCTCGGAATCAGATACCTAAATGTTTCTCTTGATTAAGTTCACGCCAAAAATGGATTAAAAAAATGTCTATTACCAAAATTTTGTGTGTCAAAGTATCAAGTATTTATATAAGCAATTTCAATCTACACAGCAGTACTGGTTGGCAAATTTTGGCAGCTGAGGAAGCGCGAGGAGGCCATACACTTGAAAACGTTGTAAGCACAGTTACCGGAGGAAGAGTAAGCAACGTACATTCCGCATGCAAATTTTCAAACGAAACTAAACGAATCTTAGGAATTCTGCCCATATTCTGCCAGCAAAGTGAGTTTTTGCAATCCACATAATTCTTCGCTACTGCGCATCGGACTTTGCCAAGCTTCCGACCTCCAATATTAGTTTGCCAGCCTGTAGGTATTGTATAACTGTATATCACAGCTGTCTGAGGAGAATATTGGAAATGGTCGGAGGACGGTGACAGCTCTTTTCAAAATGGGACATCACCCTGACGAAAAAGGGAAACTCTCAAACCGACAATCAACTGGATGGCAGGAATTAACTCAAGTCAAGTTCACAAGATTGTTCACTATGGACACAAGGTGGATGTGTTTGGTCCAATAACCTTAGGTCCATAATAACCTGGTAAGAGGATTAGCATGTACATAAATGCTGAGATAGTTTATCATACAGGTAGTAATATACAGGGTGGCGCACCGAAAACGAAACAGATGCATTTACTGGCAGATGATTCCTTTTTAAAAAAATCCCTCGGACCCGTCGATTTTGTTTTCGAGGGGGACACAAAATTGGCATAAAATCACAGTAACATTTGCAGCCCCCTAAGCGGGGGTGGCACCATCCCTAAAATCTTAAATGGAAAGGGGGGTCGAATGATCCATCATTTAAAAGGTCTTTCAACTCCCTTTACAATGTTTTATTATAAAGGGAGTTGAAAGACCTTTTAAATGATGGATCATTCGACCCCCCTTTCCATTTAAGATTTTAGGGATGGTGCCACCCCCGCTTAGGGGGCTGCAAATGTTACTGTGATTTTATGCCAATTTTGTGTCCCCCTCGAAAACAAAATCGACGGGTCCGAGGGATTTTTTTAAAAAGGAATCATCTGCCAGTAAATGCATCTGTTTCGTTTTCGGTGCGCCACCCTGTATACAGAATACATGACATGAGTCGTTCCAGTTCGAGCATACTTTGATTACGAGCAGGAAGGCAAAGAGATATGCTACTTTGCGGTTGAGGGGCACTTGCACCAGAGGTGTAAAGGCTGATGAAACACTGTAAAAAAGAGAGGGCGGCAACGATACCAATTAGAAAGGTGAGCAGCTTTAAGAATAAATCCTTAATTAAAAAAGTATAAAAGTTTTTGATGTCACACTGGCAACATCTGGGATCTAAGACATATGGAAAAAGATTGGAGAGTATAGGGCTAACCGTCTCTCTCCCTTCATAGTAACATAACATTCAATCTAGAACTAGGAAAACCTGAGATAAGTTTCAGAAGATAAACTTGAAAACAGATTGAGACAAATGCATTTCTGGTAAACGTAGCCCAAGTGGTGTTTCGAATCCTACACTCAACTTAAGCACAAGCTTCAGCGCAAACTTTCCTCGTCAGCCGAGTGGAATGAATACGCGGTTTTACACATACCGAGACGCTTTTCTACGTGCAGCCACAGGTACGATCTTTGCGCGTCTGTTGATAAAATTCTCTACGTTTATTGTTAAATTTCGTTTCCATTTCTGTACTTTTTTCTGCTATTGTAATGTTTTTTGGCACGCTCGGTACAAAAGTGATATTATTAAAATTATATTTGAATATTTTTTATTCCTGTGATCTAATAATACTACAAACTTCAATTATTCGTAGATTTAGCAGGAATGAATCATACATTCAAATGTGCGAAATAAAAATCCTCCGTCAAAATTTAAGAAATGTCGCTTATAGAAATTATTATTATTGCTGGGAGTTCCGTCTCGTATGAACCACGCAGTCATGCAATACTATGGTGGCTTTATTTGGATTTTATCCATTTTTGTTAGCGTTTGTTCAGTAACAAAAAAAAAACGCAGAAAAGGTCGTTTCGACAAAATTTCATAAAAAAGATTCAGAAATACTGTTGTGAGCTACAATTAGGTTGCACCAGTTTTACAATCCCTGAATTTAAAAAATATTTTAACTTGTCCATTATTATTAACCTAGGTTAAGAATAGGAAAAATTAGTACCCACTAATAGAGAAATTCAACTTCTCAGTTGGCTAGAAGAAGCAATAATTGTCAACTCCACAGCTAGTAGTGGAAAAAACTTTTGGCCTTTTAACTATACTAGCGCCATCAATTCTTCAAGTTAAGCAAATTGCTTCTCTTAATTTATAAACAATATGTAGTGTGAAAATGTATAACGACAGTGGGTTCGAAAATCATCACTTTATCCTTAAAAATTTGGAAAAAACTTCTATTTCAATAAATTGCTTGTAAAAAAGCTTATAATAATTTATTGAATACAATAAAAAGAATATTTAGGGTAAAAAGTGGAAACAGAACCAACAAAATTCCATCAAAACACGGTTTTCAGAAATACGGCTACGAAAAATATATTAGAACAGTTTAGCAAACTTGTGATTATGATAAACAGGTTTAAATAAAAATTTAATGAAGTTTTAAGTACGTTCGTATTAAAACTGGTTTTGGATTTGTATATAACATTTTTAACTAATAACAGCTTAATTACTATGTGAAATTTTACAAATAGTAAATGAATAAATTAACCAGCTATCTAAATTTTGTGTTTGGCTATAAAATTTTCCTTCAATTTTTCTAAATATACTGCATGTCCCAAAAGTTACAGTCTTCGTAAATAACTCTGTGAATCCTCCTACAAATTAAAGAATCAATTTATATAATAGTTAGATTCAAACGTTTTATCATTGACAATATTCTTAAACGCACTAGGTAGTTTTTTTCACGATCTAAGAAACTGACTTGACTTGGGCTTGAAACGCAATAAAACTGTAAAACACTATTGTTTGAAATGCGAAAAGTCACATCTCGTTTATTTTTTGTTTCTTAAACGTCACATCAAGTGTATTTTCTGTAATTTATATTCAATATTCCGTGTTTAATCTGTATATCTGTATCATTCGATTTTTCAATGACACTTTGGTCGTTGTCTGTCATTTTTTGAGTATAATTGAAATAATATATATGGTATAATTTATTTTCCTGCGAGCGTAGAAAAAACACCTTGTGTCAAAAACATCTTCAATTACTCGTGTCATGAGGAACTCGTACCACTGCGTCCACTTGTGACGTTTTTTACCCACGCCTTACTCTTTGAGATATTTGCAAAATGGAACCCGATCCCCATTTTCCAGTTCGACCTTTCTTTATCCTCCATTTGGATTTGAAATGGCACTTGTGAACCAGTTTTCATGATTCCAGCTTGTATATTGCGCGGTAAGATTATTTACGTCTTTCAAAATTTAATTGCCTTATAGATAAATGAACAACACAAAAAAATAAATAAATAAACAATTAACTTACATTGCAATCGATTAATAAACGCGAGTGCGTCTTACATACATCGGCTTCCTCTACAGCTTATTTTCCGGGTGATAGTCCAATAATTTTTCACAGTTGATATGTATGAATTGAATGAATTTAGAAAAATATTGAAAATAAAAAAATGAATAAACATTATTACATTTTATAAATTTATTAAAAATAGATATACGTTAATATTATAAACAATAAGTTGTTTTCAACAATAAGCTCTAAACGAAACACAAAATTATTTTGTATTGGAATTAACTTATCAAGTCACATATAGGTACCCTTTAAATTTTCTTTTGATTCACCTGTGTACAAAGTGATTGACAGATGCGATAGAGCTGAGTAGCAGACCGGTTATCATGAAATATATAAATATAAAAATTGTAGATTGCGTTTAGCTTCATATTTCAAAATTATTAACAATGTTCCATAACCACAGACATATAAAAAACAATAGACAGAGTTGTTTACAAAATGTGTATGTGCCAACATTAGTTCTTGCTTGTATGTATCGAAGAAATTCGAGAAATAAGAAGGAATGGGATCCAAATAACATTACCACATTCAAAAAGAATACCATCATTCAATGGTACGCAGCCGACTCAGAAGCAATAGGAGGGACTGGGATAGGAGTGTTCGGGCCAGGAACCAAACACTCTAAAAGCTTGGGAAAAAACTTGAGTATCTTTCAAGCAGAAATTCACGCCATAAGAAAGTGCGCACAACTCAATATTGATAAAGGATACAGAAAACAAAAGATTATCATAATGTCGGATAGTCAAGCAGCCATTAAAGCACTGAGCTTTTGTGTACTCAGTTCCAAAATGGTATGGGAATGCCTAGACAAACTCAATGAACTAATCGAGAACAATATAGTCCTCACCATGACACACTGGAATAGAAGAAAATGAAATAGCAGAAAAATAAGCATAGAACCTTTCAGCCTGAACCTTTTTGCGAAATCAGCCCCACTGAAATATTGGAAGAAATAGGTAAATCCGAGAAAAAGGGAAGATCTGACCATCGGAAATATTTAGTATGGCTTATACAATCAAAGATTCTTCTGATTGACTACAACCTGTTTAGATCAAATGAATGCATGAGTCAAAGTAAAACTGTGCTAGGAGCTTTAACAGAGATCCTAACGGTACGTTGCCACTTGAATGAGCACCTGAAAAAGCTTAAAATGGTGGGGTAAGAAGTATGAAGATATTGTGACATGAAAGAAGAAACCTCCATCCAAATACTTTCCAACTACACAGCACTCCAGAATCCTAAAGCACAGTACCTGGGAGATTACTGGATAGAAGATGAGCATTTACCTAAATTGAAGGCTGCAGATATCCTAAAATTCCTCCAGGAATAGATCTCTTAGGTCTCAGTGAATGTCACCCCAAAAATACATACTACGAATCATTTTAGTCGTTTCCGGAAAAGAGCCGAGTAATCTCCCGTTATTGGCAGGTAGATAAAGATACTGAATTTTTAACAAAACAAATTCTACCATAATAATATCATTTCACTTGTACCAAGTATTAATTTGGTAACCCCAAAATAATGAATCATCATCTTGGAATTATACTTATCAAAATATATTCAAGCCACTATAATAATACTCTTTTTCCTACAACCACTATGCAAAACACGCTTTTCTACACAAATTTTTTTACGCTAAGCAGGCCTTATTTTCTCAATTCTTTTGATAACCGTTGTAAAAGTAATGCAAAAAATACACGCTATGATACTTTTACGCACCGAAATGTCAAAAATAGTTATATATGACCTGTCAACTGTTTTTGACAATTCAACCGAATTGAATTTCTTTTTGGTGTACAATTTTTAAATTTAAACTAAAAGTAAGTAAACTATAGTCAAAGGCACTCTTAACGTGCTGGTTCAAAGGTCACTAACCATATGTATCAAATCAGAAAACACAGAGGTTACCAAAATGTGAGATAAAACTGGTTGACAAGTTTCCACTTCTTCTTTCATTCTCGAAATAATCCATCGAACTAAGTACCATTTTTTGCTTGAGGATACAAAAAAAAACGAAAAACTGCTACTTATTATTCATATTGTCACTTTGAATTGTCAAAGTGACAAAACTGACATATTTAAATAAAAACTCTGCTGGTGAAAGACTTTTTAGAATCGCTGAAAACTAAATACATATCCTTCTTTTTCCCGTCAAAATTGAATAAGTCTGTCTTGTTTATCTTACGGATTTTATTTGGAAGTTATAATTAAACGCAATAAAAGAAAACAAACACTGTGAGTATGTCTTTGTTGAATCGTATGACCCGCACGATAAGACTGCATCTGACTATATCTATTTCATTATTTAGTTTAATTTATTAATTATTAAAACATTAACCTATTAAGCATTATCTTAGGAATCATGAGCCAAGATGAAAATAATTTATCTTTTGAGTTGTCCAGTTCGGACATTGAAAATACTCCTCCAGAATTCATGAAAACGTATCCAAAAAAGATACATCAGGCATGACAATACAAAATTGTTCAAATTTTACAATCAATTATAAATTAAAATGATTTTTCTATTTATTTCCATATTTTAAGTTCTTTCTGTTCAAACTTTAAATAAAATAACCATATAAATTACTGTATTTCTTTCATTAATAAATGTGGTTGTAGAAAAAATATTGTGTACAACTTGCTGCACTTTTCCCACTCTCTAGATTAGCGCTGCGCTCGTGGGAAAAGTGACGCTTTGCGCACTAGTTGTACAAACTACTATTTTCCACTACTAGCTGTGAAGTTGACAATTATTATTTCTTCTAGCCAACTGAGAAGTTGAATTTTTCTAGTAGTGGTTAATCTGTTTTTCTATTGTTCCTAGGTCAATAATGGAATAATTCAAATCCATAAATAGTAGAACAAAAACTTTTGTAACATAATTTTGTATACCCAGGAGATTGTCTCTTAACATATTTGCTGCTTCAAATAACCTACTAATATAAAATTATTTGAATAAAATATTCGCGCTCAACCAAAAATGACTGATGACATAAGAAGTGCGTTTATAATAATATATCGAAAACTGACAAAGTACTTGTCAGTCAGACGACAGGGTAAACACTTATCTGATTTATTTTCAGCTTTCGTCTTAAATTTGGCTGGTAGTGGAAAAAATTGTAAGTATATAAACCATGGTGGTGAAGACATTCGCCTCGCACCTTAGTCCGCTCGCTGCAAAGTCGCTCGCGAAATAATTTTGGTGCTCGGTCAATAAAAATAGTCTCCACCACCTTATTGGTGTATGATATACTATTACTCAAAGCACAAAAATGCATGCGCGAGTTAAATAAAAATACACTGAAAAAAGTAACAGTAACAAATGTTGCAGTAACGGATTTTTTTCAGTGTGCTCGAAGAACAGATTTTTTTGAACATTGGCATTCTTTCAAAAAGGGAAATTTCTTAGATATCTTCTGTATGTTCCTTGTTGTGTTATTTATTTTTTCCGTCATTTTAATTGTTGAGAAATAAAACAACAATATTTTCTAATATTTTCTCTTCAACATTTTCTACCTTTTTTTAAATGTTTTCCTACTTGACAAGTTTTAAAAAAATTAACAAGTAGAAAATCAATTGAATTTTGAAGATTATTGTCAAATTTTTTTCAAGGACCATTCACAGAGGATTATTCCAATAAAAATATAGTGTACTAGGACTGGGATTTAATGAAGTGCACGCTGCAGTAATAGAGCGCTTTTCTGCTTATTTTTATAAGGTATTATTCAACAAAGCTGTCATTGTCACTATCATTAGCAGAAGTAGATATCAGTACATGTTATTGTAAATTGCAATGTATATTAAAAAACGTTCATTTTCCTTAAGAATATCAAAACCAAAGATATATACTAGTTTATAATTTAAACTGAATTTAAAACAGCCCCCTCCAGCCCAGTGTCTTAAATTATGGTAACACACATATTTTTGTTTAAACCTGTATACTATTATATAAGTGAACGCTCGTCTATTATTTAGTAATATTTTAAAATGTAAATTATTTTATTCCTAAAAATACGCTTAAATCCGACATGAAATAAACAAGTGCGAAAATTTCCATAATCGATTATTTAAAAATGAAAGATTGATGAAATTGCATGTTAAACGCAAGAAAATACAAACAAATAAAGAAAGTACACGTACACGTTACACTATTTAATAAAATTGTTAATACTCACAGTATTCAGAACCAGCGTTTGCTTGAATGGAAAATAGTGAAACTTCAAAAAAAAAACTTAATAAAATCTCACACGCGTTTTCTTGTTTTCCCGCATAAATCGCGATCGCCGTGTAAACGCAATAAACTTAACTCGCCGCACTCTACGATAGCTTAGACGGCACTGCACTAGCGGTCTTGTCCTGTGTCGGATATTCAAACGCAGAGTTTCTGTTACACACACTCTCCAGTTGCGTGGAGTGGACCCCCCTTCTACTATACTGTCAAGGATTCAGTTTTCACTGTTATCCTTGCTTCCTTACTGATGCTGTTACGACAGCATCTCTCCCAATTAAAAAATGCCGATTCATTTTCTGCTAGCGGCGAGTTTTATTGAACTATGGAAAGTTGAATTTTTTTAAAATTATTTCAAATGGTATATATTTCCTTATAATCTCCCTAGAGCACGAATTATTTCGGGAAATTTTCTCAAGAGATTCAAAACTGTGGAAAATTTCCGGAAAAGCAATTCATGCTTGCGAGAAATTCGGTAGGAAAACTTTAAGCATATTAAATTCTATCCTTTAATCAACTGATTTGGTGGAAAAAAAAGATCTATTTAGGAACATGAGCAATATTCTTTCTGATACTATTCCATATTTCACCCATGAATTTCCACTTATTAATTAGGTTATTGTCATACTAACATGTCAAATTGCAGGCATCTTGATTGACTAAAATTAACTGGTATAAAATTTTCACTAATAATCATCTTTTTCTATTTCTTCCTGTTGATCCATGACGTCATGGCTGTTTGTCAGTCCTTTGATGACAATTCCACTTTTTATTATTCAACTAATGTGTGGATGCTTTCTCTTCCTCCCTAAGCTAAGAGGGAGGCTCAGGTACCTTGTTAGGTTCCTGTAAACTGGGGGTCCTTTGCAGGGGATTCATACTCTGAGCCTTTCTTTGATGGTATTGAAACTCTTCTTCATCCCAATTGATCTAAACAGGTTATAGTCACCCAGATCTTGATTGTCTAAGCTCTACTAGATCTTCTCAATTGTCCGATCTTTTTAGCTTTGTCTACCTCTTCCAATATTACAGCTGTTACAGTCCCTCTTATTGTTAGTTCTGCTATTTAATTTCCTTCTATTCGAATGGGTCCTGGAATCCTGATTGTGCGAATAGGAAAGATGTCTTGACTCGTCTTCCTATTCGACTTTAAAGCTACTCATCCTAAGATTTCAATAGTTATTTTTGTACCAAGGGTTTAAAAAAATTGAGTTAACTGTATAAACCCTCACTTCGTGGAATCTACTCATCATATGGTTTTAAATGAAACTAACTGTTTCTAAATGACTCCACAATATATTTGAAAAAATGTGTAAATTGCAAGTAAATTATTGACAATTGTTTCGATAAATATATCATCGTCAGAATGACAGAAGTTACTTTTGACAAAAGTAACTTCTGTAAAATCAAAATAATTTTCATATGTGTCAAAGTTAGAAGTCAAAATGGACGAAAATTTTGGAATTCCTGACGAAATTATTGAAAAAGCAAAGAGAGCAACTGAAGCTTTTTACATGGAATACGAATAATTGGAAATTGGATGCAAGCAAATAGTAGAAGATGTTCATGAAAAATTATTTCTCTTTATGCCCGCGCGGGCCATAAAGTGAACATCATGCCCGCGCGGGTATAAAATACGACATTAGATAGATAGTAACTGAGCAATAAAAACACAATAATGAACTAGTATAACATAAATAATATTTGGATATTTTTAATTCAGTGAAACTAGAACCTAGGTACATGACCCCAGTTGATAATATTTGCGTCGACCACAAGGTAGCTAAAGGATATAAAATGTTGACCAGAATTGATAAAGCTGAATCAGTAACAGAACGGAACACATGTACGCGTAAAATTTTGCAATATTATCAGCTATTTTAATGTTCACAAAATATTTTACTTCGTATTATTCACGACTGTGATTAAAACGATCTGATTGTGGATTAGTTTCACTAAGCGCTGTGAAATCGAAGCTCTATCATTTAATAGAATCGTATAGGATGGATGAAAAGCTCAGTATTTTGGAGAATCATGTAGCCTTGAAACTAACTACCTTTATGAGTCTGGTTTTTAGGTTAAATTGATTTGTTTTGTTTTCCGATTTCAAAAACCTCTGCAATTTTATGACATAATATTGATATTTTTAGAAATGAGTAAAAATCGACAATTCAAATATAGAAACGGAAGTGATATACCTACGAAATCACAATTTATTAGAAATTTTGTCAATATAATTCTTATTCATCAAAAATTTATCAATTTGGCGTTATCCTGCACGTTCCAGTCCACCCATCGCATCGATTTTGTTTACAGATATATATACATGGCGTCATACATAAATTTATCACAATTATTCAGGTGTATTATAGCGTAGGTCGTTGACAAACTGATTAAAGATTAAAACATTGACGTCATCCGATATCGAATATTTTATAAACAATCAAAGCTTCGTTTCCATTTATGAAATTCAGAAAAATCTATGGAAACTGCTTTTTTTAACTATAAATTTTCTCAAAACTCTCATTTGAACAACAAAAACCGCTATTTTCCAGGAAAAATCAACGAAATTTGATCTTTAAAATACCTAAATGTATAGATACTGCTATTTCAAGCAATAAACTTCTTAAAAACTGCTATTTCCAACAAAAAAATCAAGAAAACTTCAATGTTTAAGTATAAGTGAATAGATACTTATATTTTCCAACATTAAACTGATAAAAACTCCCATTTTCAAAAGAAATTGACATTTAAAACTATAAAATTCGTAAAAACTTTATCCCAAACAATAAAATCCATTCGAAACTCTATTTCACACACAAAATTTTATGGATAGGTACTGATATTTTCAATAATATAATTCACAAAAACTGCTACTTCAAACAAGATATCACTATTTAGAACAAGAAAATGTATGACTACTGCTATCATGAATCTTGAAAAAACTCTATTTCCAAAACGACTATTGATGGAAATTGATATTTAAAAAAAATATTCGTTAAAACTTTCATTTCAACTAATAAAATCGATTTCAACCGCTGTTTCAAACAGGAAATTTCATTAATACTAATATTTTCAATACAATTCATAAGCTACTCCAAACAGATAATGTCTGAAAAATGCTATTTCAAACAAGAGAAAGTATGACTACTGCTTTTTCAAACAAGAAAATGTATGACTTGTAGTTTTTCAAACAAGAAAGTGTATGACTACTGCTATTTCAAACAAGAGAATGTATGATTAATCTATTTCAAATAAGAAAATGTATGATTGCTGCTATTTCGAACAAGAAAATACATAACTACTGCTATTCCAAACAAGAGAATGTATGACCTATGCTATTTCAAACAAAAAAATGTATGACTACTGCCCTTTCAAACAGGAAAATGTATGACTATTGCTATTTCAAACAAGAAAATGTATGGCTACTGCTATTACAAGCAAGAAAATGTATGATTAATGTTATTTCAAATAGGAAAATGTATGACTGCTGCTATTTCGAACAAGAAAATGTATGACTTATGCTATTTCAAACAAAAAATGTATGTTTACTGCCATTTCAAACAAGAAAATGTATGACTATTGCTATTTCAAACAAGAAAATGTATGGCTATTGTTATTACAAGCAAGAAAATGTATGATTAATGTTATTTCAAATAGGAAAATGTATGACTGCTGCTATTTCGAATAAGAAAATGCATAGCTACTGCTATTTTGAACAAGAAAATGTATGACTATATTGCTATTACAAACAAGAAAATGTATGAACTGCTATTTCAAACAAGAAAATGTATGATTACTACGATTTCAAACAAGAAAGTATATGATTAATGCTATTTCAAACAAGAAAATTTATGAACACTGCTATTTCAAACAAGAAACTGTATGACTACTGCTATTTTAAACAAGAGAATGTATGATCTATGCTATTTCAAACAATAAAATGTATGACTATTACTATTTCAAACAAGAAAATTTATTAATATTATTTATAAGAAGAAATCAGGAATATTAAAACAAGACGGTAGGTAGCTTATTCTCCTTCAATTTTTCCATAGATATTCACAGTAGCAAAAGTTCCTGGTTCTGAACTTTTGATTTTTCGAACTATGACTTCCGTTTATTTTTATCTCGTTAAAAGCACAGCACTACAGGCCCATCTGGCTTTGAGATCTTTCACTCTCTCTTTCTCTTTCCATCTGTTTCCCGCTTCGTATTCCCAGTTCCTCACTCCCACTGTTCTCAGGTCTCTCCCAACCTCCTTAAACCATTTTCTCCTTAGTCTTCTCCTTCTCTTTTTACCACCTCCTCCACCTTTTAGCACTCGTTTCACCAATCTTCTATTCTACCTATGTCTTCTATGTCCCAATCAACTCGCTCTCTGGGGTGCTTATATACTTCTGATAGTTCTGTTTGTGCTTCTTCTGTACATTTAATCTTTTCTAATCCCACCATAAATATTTCTGAGCATTTAACGTTCCCATATTAGTTTATTCTTTTTTTTTTAAACGAGCTCGAATATACTGCTAGTGCAATTTATATTGTTATTTGTGCAAGTTGGTTGGTGAGATGTTAAAATTAAAAACCTGATTTTATGGGCTAAAGCACATTTTTGCTAATTAAAATTTCAGTCAAGTTTCCTATTGTTTATTGCATTGAAAAATAATATTAAATCATAATTTAGAGAAAAGATGTTATATAATCCTTACTAGCTTCCAATCTGTGCAACTTTATTTATCTATGCAAAAATCATGAATGCCGCATAAGCTATATCGATGATAAAGAAAAATCAAGTGGGCGTTAATATCAATTCATCCATTTTCCTATAATACCCACTAATGCAAACGACGTATTTGGTTTGTTGGAAATGTGCGCATTTCTCCAGTCGTGGGCAAACTAAACAAGCTTCCATAATTTCATAAATTAAACTTGGATAATACCTACTAGGGTCGTAATCGACATTAGAGTGGGTGGTTAATCCAACAATCGGTTATAATCCTCTTAAATCACAATATTGGAGTTAAATTTATAGGAAAAAATCATTGAGGTTTTTTTATTGGAAAGAATACTTTGGAAAAGATATTATTTTCAAGCAATAACCAGCTATTCCGTTTTGATAAATTATTATTACAGTTTCCTGTAATATTGTCGTATTTAATAGCGTGTTATCAAGAGAATAATTATAATTATTCTAACGTTTTATAAGTTTCGGAAAATATTTTTCAAAAAGAGTAACCGTTCAACTGAGAAGCAACAAGTTATAGGCTCCGACAAGAATCGCACTTCCAAATCAAACGGGGTTGGGATATTTACAAGATAATTAAACATTAACCATTCTGGTTTGCAATTAGAAGGGGAAACTTGTAGACCGGTTTCGTCTAATATTAGATAATGGTACGAGGTATTTGTTCTCCGTCCGAGAGCTCTAAGAGCTTAATCTCGGACTGAAGAAGACACCAAAATCACAATCAATATACATGTATTCCAGTAACGAAAGTGTACAGGTTGTGACAATAGCGACATCCTCTCCTCCAATCACCAACCAAATGAATCGCTTGTTTTCCTGGACGCACATACACTGCGCCTCACCAGGTATAAAAGTACCTGAAGAAATGAAAAATTTTTAAGGTGCTGCCCAAACCTTCTATTATCGAAATAGTTATTTATGCAACAAGTGCAAAAAGTGAGTGTTTTTTGTACGCGACGTGAAATTGTCCAATGAGGTCTTTAGGCCAAGTTGGACAACACGTCGAGTACAAAAAACACGTTTTGCACGAGTTGCATAAAATATTTTTCCTACATTCATGCAAAAACTGGAAAATTAGAATATAATATGTTGGGAACTCAAACCGTTCTTCTTTTTTTGTATCTTTATGGCCTCCACCTTGTCAGTACTCAATCATAGCTGGTTTTCGCCTTGATCATTTAAATTTTAAATAATTAAAGATTTTTGCAATAATTGTAACTCTTTGAGACTAAGTAGTAAGATATATATTATATTGTTGTATTAGAGCAGGATCAGGCACTTGCTCTGGATTTTTATTTTATCTTAATGTTAATCATCACAAAACTGACACAAGAATGACAGATGGGTGCAAAAAAGAACCAATTTTTCCATTAAATGTGTCTCACAAAAGTGTTCTTTTTTGCATGAATGTATTATGGGCACCCCAAATGAGGAATATTCCCAAGATAATTTCGTTTCTAGTTGATATCCCGGCGGGTCTTAAGCCCCCGAATAAATTGGGAGTGGGGGCAAAATCACTGACGCGGAGGACTGGATACTCCCCTTAACCTGGGCATATCAAAAAAATTTCTGAAAAAAATCTTCTTACTGACTTCTTATTCCAGCTTATTTTTGACACTTATATCGTATATTTTCCAGGTTGACCACCCTTCTTTTTCTAGAGACTGGTAAGATTTTTTCGAATTAAATGTTTTTCGTTTTATTTCAATAGCTTAAATAATGAAAAAGTAGCTTTCCCAGGATTCCTGTACCTATCTCCGAAGCCCTGGAGTGCGTTTTTTTTTTCATCGGTCTCAATACACGTTAAAATGTATTTGGAGGGTCCCATCACGCTGCTGCTATTGCTTAGAAGGAAGCTTTTGTACGCGGTTGTACGTTGGAGGGGGTGAAAATCGTTGTCTAGTTATTGTTTAAAAAAAATTACCTGCAAGAACATTCTTTCACCAGTAATAGAATTACCTGATACATAATTCGACCAAGACTAACAGAGTCATCGTATTGGCATTTTCTTAATTTCTGCAAAATTGTAACCGACCTTAACAGAGTAGCATTGTCAAATGAATGAAGGTACAATAAAAGCCTTTAATTCAAAGAATAAATACCGAGATTTCAAGTCCTTCCACAAAAGGATTAGAAGGGATTGTTAAGAAATCCAAACACAATAATCAATCCGGAAGTATTTGAATAAATAAATTTAGTAAGGGAGAATGATTAGGGCATTAAGTAGATTACCTGAATATTTTGTTTTTATTGAGCTCAAGAGCTTCCTTCTAAGAGATTGAATTTTAGGTATTTATTTTCTACAGGTATAATTACAAATTCAGATTCGAAGGTATGTTTTTGTGATAACGTGATAATTTTTGAGTAATTAGACTCCACTTATCAAAAAACTGGTGTAACCAAACTGTCACAGGATTAAGATTTAGGTCGAATTATTTTTTTAGTATTCATTAACAGTGTTAGATGCACAAAAGCATCTCAGTATTTTTCCGTAATAACTTCTTTATATTTTTGATTGTCACATTTTTTCGATAAAAATATATTAAATTAATTAATAAGGTACTATTTCCTTCAGATCCAGATAAAAAAAATTATATGTGTAGAAAACTAATAAACAATAAATATTCTCGATATTAATTAAAACATTCAAAGATCGAAGGTCGCCCCATCAAGGCTCACACATTGAATTTATGGGGTAACAATTAATTATATAAGATATATTATGTCATTTTTTATTTATTAAGGAACATTATGAATAAATGAAGTAGATTATTTTTTAAATTAAATTTTATTATTTTTATTTATGTTGAATGTAGTAAATTTAACGGGAGAGTCGGCTTTTATTCTTTAAGAAAGTGATTGGGATGGTAAGAAGGCATAATCCATAGACTATTTGGAAGTTATCGATGACAGATGAGTACAGTTAATTTATTTTCTCATCTGTCAGAAGAGCACTGACAATAGAACCCTTATACCATTACATTCAAATATATTTAGAAGTGATAAATTTGTCGTGACAGTGCAGTTCTACATATAAGAATCTAATCAAAACTCTATTCCATATCTGACGAATCTTCAACTACAACATTAATTATTATAGATTCAACGGTTCCATCCATGATATTGTTTAGTTGCCACATCTTCTATTTTTCTTCATGTGTACGAATAACAGCTTTTTTCCGGTTCTCTTCAGATACTTTTGACAAATTGTTTTGCAGTAATTGTTGTAGCTCTTGACAGTCATCTAACTGAAAGTCCATTAACCTTAAGGGACGCTTTTAGTTACAGCACAGAAAAAAATATCGTACGTGATATTAATGGACGTGATGCAGTTCCTCGCATCTACCTGCGTTAATCCCTTTTCGAACGGAGGGTAGGATTAAGACAGGTCTGCAGTTCCTCACACTATTGTTTGTAGGGTAGCACAATAATGCACCTGTTTATAATAATTTGTCTTCAGTTTCAATTTCCTAACCTAACCTAACCTAACCTAACCTAACCTAACCTAACCTAACCTAACCTAACGAAAATCATTGATTTAATGTTGTGTTTCTGTTTTTTATTTTACTTATATTTGTTCATATTTAATATTTACTAGCGGTATTTCTTCTGCTGCGGTGTGTTTCTGTTTGTTTATTCCATATGTATTTGTTCTGTTTGTTTCTTTTTTATTTTGTATTTTATTGTTATTATTTGACAAAAATATAATTTCATATTGAAACATTTACTAGCAATATGTAAATATTACCTAATCAAAATCCCTCGCACTGTAATTGTGGACCTTGCTACCTGATACCTAATCCCTTACCCTTCGTATGCTGCGAGGAACTGAACACAAATTTTGTACCTACCTGTTAATGTGCGAGGAACTAGACGACTCCGATATTAATGTCCCACGATCATCAACTGTAAAATCATTACGATAATTCCCTTTTCATAGTATTTATGTAATGAAATGATTATGATAATGCTTAAAAACATTAGACAATATTTTTTTGGAGTATCACAATGTATGCTTGGTCATTAAACTAATGCAAGAATTTAATTATTTTTGTGCCAAATACATAAAGATGATGATATTTTACATCAATACGAGGATAATTTACATTAAACCAATCACCTAGAGGACATAAGTTAATCATTGCATAATGAGACAAAATAATGTCAGTGCCTATAGATCAATACTTTAAAATTTATAAGTTGATAATAAAAAATCATTACAATAATGCCTATAGACATCAATTAATGTACCTCTACCATTAATATAATGCCCAAACTTATTAAATAATACAAAAAATTATAGCTTGATGATTAAATACGTTGAGCTAATGCCCAAAAACATTAATATTACGTCTTGTTGTCTCCCACCACCTAAACATTTGCTCGATTCCCGCTAAATTCACGTGAAAAGAACCACATCGCCTCCTAGTCCTAGTCCTCGCGTCATAATAATATGCATTATAATATTTAGTCCTAGTTAATTTGTTAATATATTCCGTCAATCACAAAAGTGCGGTAATAATATAGCCATAAATACAAGTGAAAAAACAAAAAAGTGCAATTCCAAATTTTTCTAGGAAACGTATCCTGTATACCTATAGACAAGTAAGTTAGAAAATTATTATTGTCTCTCGAATAAGCCGTACCTACTATAAATAGTAAACTATAAGCAAATGATTATATCTTAGTTCTAGGAGAAGACGCTGAGGAAAAAAATAGATCACTTAAATTTTTCAATTTAAGTTCCGAAGAATTTGACTACTGGGTACTGAAAAGCCTGCAGCAAACGCAGATTGGAAGAAATTATAAATCTTTAGAATATACTACCTACAGCCATTTTAGAAAAATTTTTTTATATAATTAACATTCAGGATTTAAATTGGTGAGACAAATGTTAATTTTTTTGAACTTATTTTCACTTGTAGTTCATTCTTCATTATAATTCCAGATAAACATGGATTTCTCTAGTGCCTTTGAAAATTCCGATGGCTTGGTGATTGGCTGTGAACAAAGCTGTGGAAAAATATCCAATGAAAATTTGAGGATAAATAAATTATGGGTTTATTACAAAAACTAAGCCAAGACGTGAATGAAAGTAAGTGTTATATATATAACCAACTTTGATAATACTAATTTTAATTCTATATTTTCAGCTTTCTGCAAAACTAATATCCGTCCAACCAGATGACAGTTGGTAGCTTATACTATAAATATGGAATGATTATATGGATGATATACCTAATTGATTTTATATGCAGATGGACGCCATGCAGCAGTGTTGTGAGCATTGCATGGATATGTTATTCCTACAGGCAAAACATTGAAAAAATATATAACAGGAAAACGCCAAACAACTAAAGTATACTCTACAAGAATTGGTGAAGACGTAACAAGTATCAAAGAAATATATACCTACCTCTTCATTTCATTGAATTAATAAATTATGTAGCTTTTTAGATAGTAAGTAAAGTTTATATTTTAATTTTAAATAAACATATGTGAGGATTCTAAATTACCAAAGGATTTTATTTTTCCAAAGTAGATGTTTATTTTGATCAATTCCGTATTGATACTTTTTTCCATTATGATAATGCTTACAGATTATCAATTAATACACATTAGGTGATTAGTTAATGTTTTTCAATAATCGATTGATTCCTATTTTATTAATCAATTGATGTTCACTAGGCATAGAATTGATGTACTAGGACATTAAACCATGTCAAAGTCATTAATATCAATATTTTTACATCAAACGTTGCTGATTGAAATCAATGTTCGCTAAGCATTAATATTACGTCCTCGTACATTGAGTAATATTTTAAAAGCATTGTGGTAATGATTTCGAGCATCGGAGCAAAATTGATGTAAAAAATCATTGTGTTTATGTTTTTTTTTATTAATATAACGTACGTTTTTCGTTGTGTGAGTAAGTACTGCTTTAAAGAGGCATTGGTGGAAACGTAAAAAGCTAATCAAAATTCCTACTATTTCCGACTTCTATGTGGACGAAGTCGCAGGCAAAAGCAAGACAGAAATAAAACAAAGTGAACTGAGTAAGTAAACTGGCAAACACATAAGCTCCTATCTAAACGTGTGGGTGTTTGGGTTTGGACCAACGGTATACAAATTTTCATAAACTTTCATCAAGAGAAGAGAAGAGAAGAGAAGAGAAGAGAAGAGAAGAGAAGAGAAGAGAAGAGAAGAGAAGAGAAGAGAAGAGAAGAGAAGAGAAGAGAAGAGAAGAGAAGAGAAGAGAAGAGAAGAGAAGAGAAGAGAAGAGAAGAGAAGAGAAGAGAAGAGAAGAGAAGAGAAGAGAAGAGAAGAGAAGAGAAGAGAAGAGAAGAGAAGAGAAGAGAAGAGAAGAGAAGAGAAGAGAAGAGAAGAGAAGAGAAGAGAAGAGAAGAGAAGAGAAGAGAAGAGAAGAGAAGAGAAGAGAAGAGAAGAGAAGAGAAGAGAAGAGAAGAGAAGAGAAGAGAAGAGAAGAGAAGAGAAGAGAAGAGAAGAGAAGAGAAGAGAAGAGAAGAGAAGAGAAGAGAAGAGAAGAGAAGAGAAGAGAAGAGAAGAGAAGAGAAGAGAAGAGAAGAGAAGAGAAGAGAAGAGAAGAGAAGAGAAGAGAAGAGAAGAGAAGAGAAGAGAAGAGAAGAGAAGAGAAGAGAAGAGAAGAGAAGAGAAGAGAAGAGAAGAGAAGAGAAGAGAAGAGAAGAGAAGAGAAGAGAAGAGAAGAGAAGAGAAGAGAAGAGAAGAGAACAATACCCAAAATGTAATGTATGTACTACCCAACCAATCAAAAAGGAAAAACTCCTATGGTGCAAATACGTTTTATGAAACTATCATACATATTTCCAGCCTTGTTATTAGTAATTAATAAGAAAATTGTTGTCAGACTGTTTGCGCGTATGAATTTTAAACTTCTCGAGTTACTGAAGTTTGCTACAAAGTTGTATACCGGATTGGCTGTTCAAGAAACATTATTCCGCTAAATTGAAGATAAGGAAACCGAGGCACGTTTCCGAGATTGATACACTTTGTTTGCTTGTAACTCAAGAATGTAATTGTTTATTTTATAAATCAGCATACTGCCATTCCAGCAACTGATCGTATATTCACTTGTTAGGACTTGTATACAATTTATATTTTTATTTTATAACCAGCGTCGGGCAAATACATTTTTTATAACATAAATATTTCTTTTATTATAAAAAACGACTGATTACGAATGTTTTTAGATTTTCTCATTGGATCATCACGGCCTTCCATTTCTCACTTCCAATGGATAGTTTTCAACCATTTTTAACTGTCCCAACAGTTTTTGACAATTTTCCAACCGTTTCTGACAATTTACCAACCACTTTTGAAAAGTTCCCAACAGTTTTTGTAAGGTCCCCGAAAATTCTCAGCAAATCTCCAAGGGTAAATCTGTTGCTATTTTTTAATATTTCACAATGGTTTTCAATCAATTTTCCGTTTCGATTCTCATTTTTCAACGATTTTGAAAGTTTTCCGCTATTTCCAACAATTTTTGGTAATTTTTAAACAGTTTTTCGCAATTTCCAACCGTTTTTCATCATTTTTATCCAGTAATCACTTGGATACCCAAGTGATATAATTTTTCCACTACTATCCAAATTGAGGACAAAAAATGACATTTCATATTTCAATGATAAAATAATTCTAACCAAAGGATCTTATATGCCTTATATTACATTTGTGTGTATATTAGAAATATATTTGCAAAACATTGGAATTTAACAGTAGTCCATCAAATAAACATGTTTGTTTAAAGAATTCAAATCTATGGAAAAGGCTAATGAGTAAAAGGAGGCAAACTTATCACTTCTATGAAAATAATCAGCTTCTTTCAAATTCCCAGAACACACATGCATATATCTCGTCACTCTTTTCCTATTTTTAATCTCATTTCCCGGTAAACAGTATGTTTATCTATCAAATTATTTTTCCCAGCTTCACTTTTCATCGACAAAGTGATGGAATCAGTTTTGAATTCAAACCAACATCCAGAGACAAAGCAATACGTAAAATTTTATACATACTCTCATAAAACGGTCTAATCAAATAGATAAAAAACATTATATTGTACAGAATCTTTCGATTTTTTATTGCCAGGTGTAATACCAATATCAATTCAGTCACTGATGCCCAATTGCACCGTAAGTGCAGGTGATATTGTTAACCATTTTTTATTATCTACTTTATTCACAGTTTCCTGCAAGTAAATTGTAATTTTAGCGTGTTATCAATACAAAAAGGTATGATATATTATAACGCCTCCGCCTCTTGGAGTCTTTGGAAATCAACCATCATCGACCGTTCACTAAGGACATTGAATTACCCTTCAAAGTGAAACAGGGCTAATAAGCTAGTAACTCTCTCGTTCTGGTAAATATTTAGTTATGAATGAGGTTTTCAACTAAGTTTTAGCTCAAAAAATTGGTTCTGGTCACCGAAATATAGATTTATATCCCCCTCCCAGATCCCCCGATTATTATACATTAGGTGCCATGAATACTATCGATCTCAAGTTATTTCTAATCAGTATCGATAACTCAATTAAAAGGTTCAAGTGTTAGTGGGTATTTATTTATTCTGAACATGTGTGAGGAAAGTACGTGTGGTCGTTTACTGATTTTCATATAAGGATTGGAAATATTTTGTTGGATTCCGTTCGTTTAATAACGAAGTGATAACATAAGAAAAGTAAAATGACGGTCTGATAATAAGTCGCGATTGTCATTATGAATAATTGAGAAGTCTATATTTGATCGATTCAGGGTCGTTTGTTGATACTGGTTTTTATAAGCGCGGGTCACACTAGCCGCGAGTTGAAGAAGCTGCTAATGCCCGCCATCGATCAGCTTATTAAACTGTTGTGTGATTAAGAGGTTCGCCGGAGAATATTTTTAGCAGCTGGTAAAGTGCTATCCGTTGCTTACTGCTGGAGGCAGCCCATAATGTGACTATATTGCTGCTCACTGGAAGCCCCAGTTGCTAATCAACAAGAGCTGTCAACCAGCCTAGTGTGACCTGCGCTGTAGTCTTAGAGATGGCAGCCACGTAGGAAGCTGTTGGTTTGTATCTGTTTTTTTTTAATCTAATTTACTGATATTCTTTTCATTTCCACGCTCGTAGAGAAAATATTGTTCCTAATATATGCGAAGGCATGAAAAAAAAGTTTTTACTACTTCCTGTGAAGAAGACAATTATTGTTTATTCTAGTCAACTTAAAAGTTGAATTTTTCTATTAGTGGTTAATAATTTTCCATCATTAACCTAGGTCAATAATGGACAAATTCGAATATTTTGAGAATCCAGAGATAGTATTTCAACAAAAACTTGTGCAATATAATTCTGTATACCCAGGGGATTGTCTTCAACATATTTGCTGCTTCAAAATACCTATCAAGATCAAATTATTTAAATTTCAATGCCATTAGTTCAAAATTGGCGTTCAACTAAAAATGACTAATGACATAAGACAGTGTACTTATCAGTCAGACGACGAGGTAAACGCTTCTTGTGTTGCGTTGTTATTTTAGCATTAAAATAGTGTATAATGTCAATAATTTTCAATTTTTATCTTAAATTTGGCTAGTAGTGGAAAAAATTAATATACATCACGATGGTAAAGACTCTGGGCGAAGTTCCAGAGACAACGCATAAACCTCAACTTTTTTCCGTCAATAAAAAAGTTATTAAACCGCGAATTATTATAGTAGCATGAATAAAACATCGCGGTGAATAATATTAGTTATTAAGCGAAATACTTTTGTACCTACTTATCCAATCAAGTATCTGTACACGTACCTTTTATAATAAACTGTACACTTATAGAATGTATTATATTACCAATAAAATTGGTTGAAACTATATATTATTATGCATCAAGGTAATTAAAATTCTAGTAACCTTCACAAGTCATTTACAGACCGATTCCAAACAACTAGACCATGATAGTGTTGAAATTATTTCAATTATCGTTATTTTACCCTGTTTTGAAGACTACTACATGCACAATCTTTGTCGCACTTCAGCTTGCTTATAGCACTGCTAATTTGCACGTATTCCTAATTTTTCCTACAAAAAGTATGCTAAACACGCTTTTTTACACAAATATTTATACGCAAAGCGGGCCTTTTTCTGATAACCGTTGGAAAAGTAATGCGAAAAGTACACTCTATGGCACTTTTTCGCAACGAAATGTCAAACAAAGCTACGTATGACCTGTCAAATTTTTTTGACAATTCAACCTAATAGCCAATTCGAACCAAAAGAAACTAAACTATTAATTTCAATTTATTAATGATAAAAATATTAACATATCTAGCATTATTTTAGAAATAATGATCCAAGATCAAAATAATAATAATACAAATTGTTCAAACTTTATAATTAATTATACATTCAACTGATTTTTCTATTTATTTTTTTCTTTTGTATGTTATTCTTTCTGTTCAAAATTTAAATAAAATAACTATATAAATTACTGTATTTTTTTCATTGATAAATGTGGTTGTAGAAAAAATAGTGAGTACAACTTGTACGCGGATCACTTTTCCCACTCTCTAGATTTGTGGCACTCGCACATTTGTATAAACTACTATTTTCGACTAGCGCTCATTTTAGTGAGATAAGAGTAAAAGTATCTCTTCGCACTAATTAGGTAAACTACTATTTCACCTGGCAGTAACAAAGTACCACCAAAATGATGTATCTTTCTTATGATTTAATTTTTTATTTTGTCCTAGGAAAAACTGATTTCGTAGTGCTTGATACAATTAATGCAAATTATTTTTTAATTTTTAGTACACAAAACATTGAAATTTTAAATTGAAATAAATGCCAAATTGATACCTATGATATGAAAATTGTATCGAATATATATTAAAACTCTTTGGAACTAAATATGTAAAAATATACAGGGAGTATCATTTTGAAAAATCAAAAAATCATTTTCGGTTGAACTGGAAGTTGTCCATTCTAAATTTTGATGTAACATAATTGCGAATTTTGTCAAGTACAACCAACCCGAATTCAAAAGTTATATGAGTGTCCCTAGTGGCTGAGCCAACCGGCATAATGTTATTGAAATATGTTTCTTCGTTTAATTTTTATGGCTTTTTAAATTTTCAACTCTCTTAAAAATCCCCATGAAGTACACCAATGAGTTTGATGTTTTGAAAAATAAAGTACATTGATCTAAATAAATATTTGTGGAAGATTTTTTTTTCATTAGCCTCTTCTTTTCTCATGAATTTTACTTGAAAGTCCCCTTAATATCCCACTTGATAAAAAGTAAATGAATAAAACCCTAATAAAACACTAAACAGATTGTAAAATTCTCAGATGAAATAATAATAGACACACCATCAAACTAGACATAAATAATTAAAACGAGAAAAAATTTTAGTGGATGCGTACACAAGGCTCACGAAGAACAAACTGCTGTAAATTCATATGTCCAAGCCTTTAAAAAGTAACTGACTGACAAGAGCGAGGTACTGACATGAAAAATCAATTAATTTCATCAAGCACTATGAAATAAGTTTTTCCTAGGACAAACTAGTTTATCCCCGGAATAAATTAGTTTCTCCTAGCGGTATTGCGTTCACAACACAACACCTCACACACACATCTCTATCAAACCCGTCCCTCCCAGGATGTACTCCTCTAGGAGCAATGCATCCCGGGAAGAACATTCCTCCACCCCTCATCTCTTCCGATGAGGCCTCAGTCCGATCTGCTGGTCTAGTCCATCTTCTTTTCTTGGTTTATGGAAAAGTTCTGGCGTTCTTCTAGTTCCCTTGAGGTAGTGATATTCACTTTTCTCTCGTTGGTCTTCTTAATTTCTGTCGCTCGCGGGGTGTAAAGTACAAATCCTTAGCCGACGTACTGCGACTAAAGATGACCTTAGAGAGAGGATCCACTTGCTAAAGCTGGCCTTACTAGCTTTCCTGCCGGTCGTTTTATGGACAGGCAGGATCTCTAGGTAAGTGTTCTCCTTCTACTAACTTGTTGGTGTTGTTGTCTTGTCCTTACTGCTCTCCATATTCTAGCTGTTTTCTTGGTCGTGCGTGTTTTGTGTAGTCGTCTCTGGTGTAGTCCGTGAGTTGTCTCAGTTGAGTGTTTGGGTGTGTCCTCAGCTCTACAAATCTTCTCCTGGCTCTGGCTGTCATGACCTCAAGGATTTTCTTTTGGTCCAGTTCACGATAAAGCTGATCGTTCCTGATGTAGTAAGGTGCGTCTGTAGCTTGTCTCAGGCAGATGTTTTGCTGAGCTTGTACCTTCTTCCGGCGGATGGCGCTGTGTGACCCCAGGCTGTGGAGGCGTACATCAGGATGGGTAAGATGATCATGTTGATCAGCTTCATCTTGGTTTTGATCTCCTGGCTGGATTTCCATCCTATGAGGGCTGTTAGTCTTCCTCTCGCCTGTTTTTCCTTGTTGACTGCGTGTTCGACGTGTTGTCTGAAGGTCAATCCTTGGTCCAAGATGACTCCTAGGTACTTCACATTGTTGTTCCATCGTACTTCTTGTCCTGCAACTCGAGTGAAAGAGTTATACTTATACACCACAGCCCTCACAAACTGTCTGTTTTCGCTACATAGATTATGAACGTACCTAATTCTTATGTCATCAGTCATTTTTGGTTGAGCGCGAATTTTAAACTAATGGCATTTAAATTCAAATAATTTCAAGGTAATTTCAAGCAGCAAATATGTCGCATGAGTTTTTGTTGGACTACTATCTCTGGAATCTGGATCATCAAAATATTTGAATTAGTCCATTATTCACCTAGGTTAATAGTATAAAAAATGACTACTAACCACTAATAGAGAAATTCAACTTCACACTTAGTAATGGAAGGAATAATGTTATTGACTTGCTTAAATTAAATTTTTCAAAGTTGTTTCTAGTGTAATTTGAATTAAATATGTCCAACTGAAATTATATAAAAATTGAAGATACAAGTTTTGAGTAGGTTGAATAAAAATTTCAAGGACTGTGTCAATTAAGTCAATTGTTAGTTTGTTACTTACGCAGGCCACTGAATAAGGATTTACACAAACTAAAATGAGATAAAAAACTGCTCGATATTGAGTGGTCGCGTTTTAACCAATTATACCTGAAGAATTTCAGGTATTTACTACGTTATTGTAAATGTAGGTGGTCGTGTTCATACTTTCTATCAACAGAATTTTGCTGAAATGACTCGAAATAGTTTTCTCCCGCTGTTTAACTACCTGTTGATGGCGCCACGTCTTTATAATTACATCCACCGACAATTGTACCCATCTATGTCACTCTCATAATAAGTGATAATAATTGTTGAGTTTTTTTGTCCCTTCTTTCATTGCAGATATAAATCATGTCTATATTAGAATGAGGAATTTACGAATATACTTTCCCTTTTTATATGATGTGGATTGACATTTCCGGTATTTTTAGTGTAAATCTAGTTTCACGCATTTACTTTTGGGCCCTGTAAACTCTGAGCGTTTTTGCCAAATTTTGTGAAAAATCAATTGTAGGTACCTACTCATCTAGGGTAAAAGGAGAGGGAAAATTTTCATTCCCCACAGGAACGGGTTGTATGTAGTTGTTGCCGTTTATTGACATATTGACATAAGAAAAAGAAAAGTTAACAAGTTAACTTTCAAAACACTCACGACTGAATAATCATACTGAACCCTCTATGGACAATGCTATAAGTAAACTAAGAGTGGTCCGACCATATTTCTATTGACGATACTAATTTTGATTTCTATTATTATCTATACTGCCAAAGCTTCTGTTCCATCTTTATCTTTATTGTTTTAGCTATTTATGCCATCAGTTACAGAATGCCTAATTTTGTGTAACGCGTAAGAAAAACTCACAAGTTACACAAAATTTCATTTCGTAACGTATTGCATACAAGATTTTTTCTAATTTTGAAGAAAGTAATAAAAATATAAAATTTAATATAAATGATAAAAATTTGGAAAACAAATTTAGTTTGTTGCTGTTACTTCATGTTAGTTGTCAGTTTGACATTTTGTAAAAAAGTCTAAACGGAAGGTTTTTAGCAAGATTGATATATTTTCAGTTTTATTTAAAAAAAAATGAGTGAATAATGCAATAATTGTGCTATTGATATTTATAATAATTAATTAATTTATAATTTGTTTTTAACTTGTATTATAACAGTTCAATAAATAGAATAATTCTTTTTGTCACTAATTTTAAAATACATTTTTCGTCACCAGTTACAAAAAGAAAGACGTTCCATAATGTCAATCAGTTTTAAAAAGTGTCACTTTATATGTCAAAATTAGAAAATAGTATTTTTTCTACTCCCGTTTTATAATATACTTATTAAAAGACTAAAATCTGTATCATAATGAAATTCATTATGATACAGATTTTCATTATGATACAGATTTTTAAACCAATAGGAATGCGACATTCGCACAATATTTAATATAGCCATGGATACCTGGTTGACATTTCTGAAATTAATTATATTAGGTCTGTGGCCCTGCAATAAAAGTGTAGCACTGAGCTATACGAATTTATTTATTTTAATTATGTTTTAATGCTTCTTGCAGTATACAAATGCAATATACATATATATTCCCAAATTTAGTAATTTTACACGTATTTTTTCACAGATAGACCTGAATTTTTCAAAATTATATAGCTCAGTGCTACACTTTTATTGCAGGCGAACAGCCCTATTAAGTGACACTTGATTTGATAGCTGTCAAATAATTTTGATTTTCAAAAGTAACAATATTTAAAATTAATTAAACTAATAATTATTGATTGAATAATTTTTATTAATCGGAGTAGAAGAATAATTGTATGAAACTTTCATGTAATGGCCATTAATACACTCGCATATTATATACGAAACTCGCCTGCGGCTCGTTTCGTATCCTACAATATGCTCGTGTCTTAATGGCTATCATTACATGTTCGTTGCATAAAATACTATTATGCAACGATCATGTAATGATAGCCATTAAGACACGAGCATGCTGTGCGGCTCGTTTCGTATATAATATGCGAGTGTATTAATGGCCATTACATGAAAGTTGCATACAATATTTTTTTTCTACTCCGATTAATAAGAAAATATAGTTACTTTTGAAAATCAAAATTATTTGACAACTGTTAAATTAAGTGTCACTCAATAGGTCTGCTCGCCTGCAATAAAAGTGTAGCACTGAGCTATATATAATTTTGAAAAATTCAGGTCTATCTGTGAAAAAATGCGTGTAAAATTGCTAAATTCTGCGACTATCTATGTAGGTATATTGCATTTATATACTGCAAGAAACAATAATAATTAAAATGAATAAAATCGTATCGCTCAGTTTTACACTTTTATTGCAGGGAACAGAACTAATATAATTAATTTCAGAAATGTCAACCAGGTATCCATGGCCATATTAAATATTGTGCGAATGTCGCATTCCTATTGGCTTAAAAATCTGTATCATAATGATAATGATTTTAGTCTTTTAATAAGTATATTATAAAACAGGAGTAGAAAAAATAATTTATGCAATATGTAAATATCGAAAGATTCAAAATCTGACAATTCTTCATCAATATTTATTTCCAATGATAATATTTAAATAAATAATAATATCTATGCCTGATTGATTTAATACTGACTTTTAAAATTTTTATTATTTATATTTTCAACACAGGTAAGATTTTACGCATCCAGATACTGGATACTGTTGGGATTCCTCATCCCAGGATAATCTTTTGGCAAGTAGCCTGTAAAAAAATGCTTATAATAAATAAATTTTAAGGACCCCCGCAGACTGGCAGACTTTTTATCGGCCGATAGCTTGGTCGGCTTCTTAATCAGTATGGAGAGGAATGCATATGCGCACACTACAGCGATTCAGTATCGGCCGATAATGCATTCCTCTCCATACTGATTAAGAACTCGACCAAACTATCGGCCGATAAAAAGTCTGTAGTCTGCGGGGGCCCTAATAATAAATAATTAGTAGCGAATACGTGTCTAATAAACCGTCCTTCATGTCTTTTTAATTTGGATTAGTACAGGGTTATTCATTATAAATGTCCCAGTCCTTAACATGTTTATTCTGTATCTGTAGAGTAGGGAGAGAGAGTGTAGGCTCACAGCCCTTAGGTCACATGTGACCCATTGTACATCCTCCCGGGGAGTTGTTCTCCTAGGTCATCGTCCATCCTGTCCTTCTCAGGAAGGTGGACAGGTCACTTGGAGATATCTCCTTTATGTCGTCAGGTATAGGCCAAGACTCACCGAACACACACTCTTATTGACGATAACTCCGGACACTCGCATAAAACATACCTAACAGTTTCATCTTCCCGTTCACACATCCTGCATAGATGTGTGTCCACTTACCCCTTAGTATGGAGGTGTTTCCTTAGTTGACAGTGGCCAGTCTGGAATCCTACTGTAACATGGCTATTATTGTATGACCGAAAAAATTGTTGAAATAAAAGTTCTGTAGTTATAAACTTATTTTATCATAACCTCAACAAAAGTACAGGGGCGTGCGTAGTTTAGGGGACACAAAAAAATTATTCGTTTTTTTAAATTAGACACCCTGTATAATAAAGAATTTTTGAAAAGATGCTTTTCTTCTAATTTCAAAAATATACCATATCATAACCCCTTTCTTACAACGTTCTTGAGATATTGAATAAAAGTTTTGGTCAACATTTAATTGAAATTACAAATAAGATGATAGATAACAAATAGATCAAAGATAACTCTCCATATTCAATCACAAAAAACTAAGACTAAGAAACGTTTTTGACACTCGATACTTAATATACTATTTCTTTCACTCGATATGATATATATTTGCCCCCTCCATCCTCCTTGTTGACTTTTTCTAGCTCACAATTCATGCAAATTGTATTCAGTACTTCCCATCACCTAAAATTGTGTCGTTTTTTTTCGAGCTTATATCCAGATGAGATCCAACCATATCCCAGTTCATTCTTTTCACATACGCAAACAAAAATTACAATCTTTTTTAGTGATATGACCTTCCTTACTTAAGGTCAGCGAGTTTTGAACTTTTCCCGATAGTTCATTGGCCGTTGAAATAAAAAATTAATAAAAACAAATAGAATCGAACTGGAAGCAATAGATCTCATGGTATCGGAATAAATCAGGAATGGAAGCGATTAATACCGGGAAAAAAACCTCAATCGTTTAAGATCCGCACTCAAACTATTCTTAAGAAACAATTCAGCTCGATTTACAGTCACCGACAAGGTTAATTTTATTGACAGTCAATGCAAAATTGTTAATTAATTACTTATAAATTAATTTGAAAATGTACCAAGTGGATTTAAAAAGTATAGGGCAGGACTGGTAATATTTCTTCAAGAAAAGCAATGTATGTATGTATTTTTGGGGTAAAATTCACTGAGACTTAAAAGATCTTTTGTGCTCCCTCACTTCTATTTAATTCCTGAGGAGTATCTCAGTAACTAGTACCTCCTTTAATCCTATTTACTGGAGGAGTTTTAGGATATCTGCAGCCTTAAATTTAGGTAAATGTTCATCTTCTACCCAGTTATCTCCCAGGTACAGTGCCTTGGGATTCTGGAGTGCTGCGCAGTTGGAAAGTATGTGAATGGAGGTTTTCTCTTCCGTGCCACACGTACACTTCTTCCTCCACTATATTAAGCTGTCCATTCAGGCGGCAATGTCCCGTTTTGATCCCTATTAAAACTCTTAGCACAGTTTTACTTTGACTTATACATTCATGATCTCAATAGGGTGTAGCCACTCAGAAGATTCTTTGATTTTATAAACCCTACTAGATCTTTCCAATGGTCAGATCTTCTCTTTCCCTCGGCTTTACGTATTTCTTCCAATATTACATTGGGGCTAATTCCGCAAAAGGGCTCAGGCCCCCAGAAAATTATCTCAGTCCCCCTTTTTGCTAGTTCATCTGCTATTTCATTTCCTTCTATTCCAGTGTGTCCTGGAATCCATAGTAAGATTACAATATGGTTCTCGCCTAGTTCATTGAGTTTGTCCAGGTATTCTCACACCATTTTTTAACTGATTACATGAGAGCTCAGTGCTTTAATGGCTGCTTGACTATCTATCATTATGATAATCTTTTGTCCTCTGTATCCTTTATCAATATTGAACTGGGACCACTTTCTTATGGCGTGGATTTTCGCTTGAAAGATACTTGGGGTTTTCCCAAGCTTTGATAGTGTTTAGTTCCTGGCCCGAACACTCCTATCCCAGCTCCTCCTATGCTTTTGAGCCGTTTGAGAAATACATGAAAAGCAATACACAAAGTATTTCCAGATTCATGGAAGAAAAATAAGGAATAAAATTATGATCGGTCTTCCTTATGACAAAATTGCCTCAACCCATCTACTATAATAATGTATTCCATAAAGATGGAATGCTTTGTAATTTCCGTGAACTCTCGCAATGACTAACCAACGGTATTTTTTCTGTCACATTTCTTCTTTCTTTTGGTGTAGGGAAATTTTTTGAAATTTCAAGTCGCCTCAACCGATGTTTTCCATTATACTGTATATTTTGCTAATTGTTTTGCTTTTTCATTCTTTCCATTTCCATTCTTTTGTATTTTTTGCTATTTGTTTTGCTTCCATGATTGCTTTCTTCAATATTATGGCTAACTTGTTATCCTTGGATGGTTCTAGTTTATCTCTGTCTCTTTCAACAATCACCTTTGCTTCCCATGCATTTTTAACTAGTCTAGTATCCTCCATTCGTTGTAGATGTCCCCACCAGTTCAGCTTGCTTGATTCTATAACGTTATCCAATGTAACAGTATCGCTAGTTTCTCTTGAAAATAGGCATCAATGAATTTCTAGTGATTGTTTCTGTGTGTTGTCAATCCTTGTTCTACACAGCTTCAATATTTCTAGTCGAGAGATTCTTCTTAAATTAACAGTTTTCACCTACTTACTCCAAAGAAGAGTTTGCAGTGTGGTTCATCTTAACAGCTCTGAGCTAGTTGTCCATTCAATAACTGTTTCATTAAACCTACGCTTCCATGGTAATCGTTAAGATACACGTGACTGTTTCAAACTTAAGTTTCAACAAGTCTGGATATTTCTATTTAAAATATGGTGAATGCGCTCGGTAAGATTTTTATTGATGTGAAGCATTGATAATACAAGACACGTTATTATTCAAAAATGATTATTTGGCGAGCTGAAACATTGATATTTTTCCAAACTATGCTTACTAGAAAATGTTCAAATAATTGATAAGCTCATCCATAAAAAAATTGTGAAATGTATGCTCAGCTGTGTTTTTGTTTTTTCATAGTTAGTTTTTTGTTACATTTTGAGTCGTAGATGAAACCAATAATAGTATATTATTAAATGAGCAATTTATGATAGCCAAGCCCTATTAGCCTTGAACAGACAACGTGTTATATCGAGGCTAGTACTAGAGTGCCACCAAGATTTAGGTAACGCCTCGGCAGATAACAATATTATCCTGAGGTGGGTTAAAGGGCACGACAGAAGTAAAGGAAATCGCATTGACGATTCTTTAGCCAGGGAAGCCGCTGGACTAAAAATTCTTGGACCCAGTGACACCTACGGCCTAACGACTTCGACAATTGCGGAACTAACCAAACGGTACACCCATGCTCAATCCCTTGAGAGATGGGAGGGAATCAAAGGATGCAGTTTTGCCAGGATCACCCTGGGCGACCCTGGGAAGATAGCGCCGAAGAAATACTTGGCGATGACTAGGAAAAACCTACGTATAACAGTGGGATTTCTGACTGGCCACTGTCAACTAAGGGAGCACCTCCATACTATGGGGCTAGTGGACACACCACTATGCAGGATGTGTGAACAAGAAGATGAGACTGTCAGGCATGTCCTGCGAGTGTCCGGAGTTATCGTCAATAAGAGAGTGCGTGTTCGGTGAGTCTTGGCCTACACCTGCCAATATAAAGGAGATGTCTCCTGGTGACTTGTTCACCTTCCTGAGAAGGACAGGATGGACGATGACCTAGGAGAACAACTCCTCGGGAGGAAGTACAATGGGTCATATGTGGCCTAAGTGCTGTGAGCCTACACTCACCCTCCCTACTCTACAGATACAGACAGATTATGATAGCCAATATTCACGATGGGCGACGTTTGCGTAACGAGCCGCAGGTGAGGGGCGCAAGTCACCCGAGTGAATATTGGCCATAAATTGCGAATAAAATACTATACTTTGTCCACGACCCTTAATTTCTTTTATTATATAAAAGTTAGTAACGATTTGCTTTACTAACCTCAAAATGTTGTGACAGCTACATAAAATAATTTGACATATATAGATATGGGCGATACTGTGTATAGTATCAATACAACGTACCGTTACAAGTATATTGTCTTAAAATACTCAATATTAGAAAATATCGTTATGAAAAGGATCAATAATAAAAATTACAATATTTTATCGATACGATATATTTCAGAAACAAATTTCCTGAACAAAATACACAGATTGAATAGTTTATTTTATATTGTACCCCCATCTCTAGTCGTGAATTATGAACCATGTACCAATAAGTAATTTTTATAAGAATATTTTTTGAAATGTATGGTGCAAGCTGCTAAATTTTTAATTTATTGTTAAATTTAATTTTTTTTTGTTAAAAATTGATAGATTATGTGAGTGAAAAATGGATACACTATTCTTGTTGTCTATTTGTGTACTTTCCTTATTTGACTTTCCAAAAACCATATACAGCGTGAAATTTTTTATACAGGGTGTTTTCGAATGACACTTACAACGTTTGCATGTAGATACCTCTCGTAAAATTGGACAAACTGATATAAGGATTGAGGGGTCCAGCTCATTTAATTTTTGTAAATACGTCTACAGCCTAATTTTTTAATAATAAAATGAAAGAAATATTTTTCTTAATAACCTTCAAACTACTAATGGTTAAAATATGTGTCAGAAACTAATTTGTGAAACAGCAATGCATTTTAACATTGTGAGAAGACTCTCAAAAATATTTGTCCAAGCTTGTGCCTTTATTATTGAAAATGATGTTGCAATTTTCATGAAAACATTCAATATCTTGAAAACTACAAATGTTTTGATATGTAAAGGTCATGTGTTTTTCACGTGAATACAAAATTAATTGAAGATAGCAACAAATGCCAGTGACGTGTAAAATGGGAGGAGAAAAGTGACATATTTTTCCAAATGTACACTGGATCAAGAATTGACAAATGTTTTTTCATGAAAATATGCCTCTTTACATTTAAAAACAACCTGCCAAATATCAAATCAATTTAGTCATCCATTTCAAAGTTATCAAAGACCGGACCTGATTGATTAGGAGATAGTATAGTCTTACCAAAATAACGGAAAAATCAAAATTACCGTACAAAGGTCATAATAAAAAAAAATTCAGTTAGAACTCCACGTTATATTATGAATATATAGGAGTATACCTCATTTATTATTATGGTAGACGGCTTTAAAGCAATAGGAGGAACTGGGATAGGAGTGTTTAAGCCAGCCCTCAGCATTTTTTCAGAAAGAATCATCATTAATTTTATGATTAATTTTTAATAACAAAGCCACACAGCTGTTTGAACTGGGCAGGCGCATTGACGTTAGTATAGGCAGCCTGTATACTTTAGGAAACTTTCCTCTTAGAAGTCTCCATTCAAAGTAGGCGTTCGTACAGTTTCTTATGACTCATCCTGTATATTTGGCTATGGATAAAAACTTGATTAAGAGAACTACAGACCTTCCTGTGAAAATCCTCAAAAACTCTGTTAAATTTAGACTGTCTGTCTGCTTCCATTGGATTTTATCTATTACGGTCCTGATAGAACGCCTAGAGAATACATGTGTGAGTACTAGAAAGGTACCTCCTTTAACAAAAACCTTTATTCCGATATACCAACGCCTGTTTCGTTTGAATATATTCGTTCGCAAAAGCTGTTCCCATCCCATGAAACTACTGCCAGCATATATTCACTTCTAATGGTTGTTACTAAAAATGGTACCTTATTGTGGGAAAGAATTGTCCGGTATTAATTGTACAGACCACACTAAAAGTAATGACTGTGTTTCTTCCCATCCGACATTATGTATGCTTTTATTACGAGTGTTGGTGAGAAAATTGTGGAAAAATAAATAAATAAATGGTACTGGCAGAGACGGAGGGTCGTCTATGTCTTATTTTTTTACAAGAATATGTAGGGATGCTTTAACGTAGGATCACATTAATGAGCAAAGGTACTTTGCTATGCAGACCGACAAATAAAACTTTCTAAGGGTCGAGTTGTCTCATTTCAAGGACTGGTGGATAGTAAAACATAATCTATTTTTATATGTAAAGTAGGGAGGAAAAGTGTAGGCTCACAGCACTTAGGCCACATGTGACCCATTGTACATCCTCCCGAGGAGTTGTCCTCCTAGGTCATCGTCCATACTGTCCTTCGCAGGAAGGTGGACAGGTCACCAGGAGACATATCAACAGGTGTAGGCACAGACTCACCGAACTCACACTCTCTTATTGACGATAACTCCGGACACTCGTATTAGACATGCCTTACAGTTTGTTCCTGTTCACACATCCTGCATAGAGGTGTGTTCACTATCCCCATAGTATGGAGTTGTTTCCTTAGTTGACAGTGGTCAGACAAAAATCCTACTGTTGAACGTTGGTTTCCCTGGTTATCGCCAAATATTTCTTCGAAGCCAGCTTACCAAGGCCGCCCAGGATGATCCACGATACTTTTCAAATTCAATTAAATCAGTTGCCCACCCTTCTGCATCCTTTAATGATTCCATCCCATCTCTTAAGATATTTATCTTTAAAAAATAACAAACTTTATTAAGTATCGATTTGTTATCCTCCAATGGTCCTTGACCTCGCAATTAATCATTATTTTGTGGAATGTGATATTTTCCAAACATTAAAATCTTATTTTGTTTCTCCATGATTCATCTATATCAAGTCACACACACGATAGATCATACTTTGGTCCATCCAAAATATTAAACATGAAATAGGCATCAGAAGAATGTCACAATTTTCCAGGCGGATGATGGCGACTCACCATTGTGTGGAAGAAATCAAAAGGCAGAAGAGAACATATCGTTCGATTGCCCTCTTTACAGACAGCCAAGCAACGCTCAACTCCGCAGAGGTCAATTCTAAGCTAGTATGGGAATGCATGCGGGCCCTAAACACACTGAGTGAGCGTAGCAATGTTACGGTAACCTGATGGGTACCGGGGCACGAGGGTCCAAACAAGGAGCTGCAAAAACCACAACAAAACTGAAAACAAAGAAGTGGGTTGCCCAAAAATCTCTGCAATTTTGGAGAAATTCAACAGGACAGAGGCAAGCGAAACAGTTCATATTAGAACACTCGCCAAAATTTACAGCAGATCTGATGGCTAAAGATAGGAAAACTGTCAAAGTTGTAGTGGGTCTGTTAACGGGGCATTGTTACAATAGGCATTTAAAGCTGATGGGATTGACGAACGAAGATATTTGCAGGTTTTGTCACCTAGAAGAAGAAACTGCAGAACACAGTCTATGTCAGTGCGATAGCCTGGCAAATGTGCGGTATTTTGCATTAGGCGAAGAAAAGCCAACAAGAGTAACTTCTGTCATTCTAACGAGAATGAGTCAATACCTAAATAAATAATAATAACTTCTATAATTAACATATAAATGTCATTCATTATCACAAAAAATATTTCTTTAACCACAATAATTTTTATAAAAAATATACAACACTGTGGGAGGTCTTGAGAAAGAATTTTTTCTCCGATTGGCAGCAAATATGATATCAATCAGCAATGTATTACTTTCCCTGCCTGTGATTATACATTTCCATAGCAGCCAACTAAAATAAAGAGATTGTGGGAATTGTCATAATTTGCAAATACAATATCCTCGTGAACAATCGGAGAAAAAATTATATGTTCAACTTGGCAGCAAAGTAGATTGACTGCCTAGTTAAACAAATAACTATTTCGCTTCTCTGTATAATAAAATTTTACAAATACATAGATTAGCAAGGTGAGGGGTATAATCGATGTTGAATAATAGCACAAAATTATTGAACTAACATATAAATAAATCATACACTTTCTCACGTAACGCACATTCTCTTGCGTAATTTGGTCGATACCGTACGTCAATGCATTCCGATATATAATTTTTGAATATTTTTTTAAAATTTTGTTTAATATAAAAAAAATTGCTTGACTAAGGAAACAGTGTTTCGATTTTTTCACTGTCCATATTATTCAAGAAAATTCTGATTCTTAATCACCATGTTCAGACATTCAGTAACCGTTAGACAGAGTATCAGAGTACTGTTCAAGCCCATAACTTTTCAAAATAAATTTGTAGAGAAATAGGGGTTTTTAAAACAATGAAATTTATCTGAACCACTTTGAACTGGCCCAAAATTTTATAGAATTAAGGGGTAAAATTGTCCAGCATTGTGCAAACATTACACGGAATTAGCTCAGAGATACAAGATTATCTTTGTTCAATAGATTCGGGATAGGAAATCTCAACCAGGCTATTTAAACTGGGTAAGCGTCATTTGAAGACAGTTACTGACCCTATGAACTCTGCAACCTGAAGAAACATCTGTAAAAATGGAAAAGTCGGTGAACTTATGTGGAAAAAATGTGAACTCTATGATGGAACTCCTACCCATATACTATGTTTCTGTGAAATTTCACAAGGATTCAGGCAAAATACTTGGAAGAAATAATACAACCTGAAAATACCTCCATTCAAACAAGTGGCTTATGTAGAAGGAATGGAAGTAGATAACATTGGAAGTACAAATATTCAGCTCAAGTGCCTGGTTAGGTTAGGTTGTTGCACACAATCCAAAAACTGAGGAAGCCAACAAAATAAATAAATTGATTAAGTGTCGATTGATCGGAGATATAATACTTAGATACGACATTAACCGACATTTCCTGATCAACTTAATATTAATTTCAATTCGCGTGACAAACGAAAACCTCAAAATTAGTCGGCTTGTTCTATTTATATAAACATAATCTTTTTATGAATCGCAACTGAACAGAAGCAGAGTTGAATCATTCAACTTTCATGGGATATACTTGTGATTCATTCAAGCCAACGAATAAACTGACTAGTTCAGACAACTGCGACACTTCCTAGTTTTAGGTTATCTCATGTGTCGCATCTGGACTAGTAAAATCGATTTTTTTTTCCAATACCTAGAAATTATAACCACAAACAAATGACACAGCCGAGTAGTGATCAAAACAATTTATTAATCAGAATTGCCACACGCGACAAACACGTGCACTACACCACATTTTTTAACGATTAAAACTATACGGGGGCAGTAAGTAAAATATATGCGAGATAAAATTTGTGGTCAATATCCAAAGTAGGTTTTTAAACGTACAAATATAACTGGAATATTGAAGTTTTTCACGATTTGTCAAATATAGGCACTAAACCAGCAATAGAATGTTCTAGAACTGGAAATGGGATTTTTCATACGAGAATGGCTGATGAAGAAAAACTAATAAGCTCCATTCCCCGCAGGAGCTGTATGGCTTTTACATGCCTTGTTGAAAATTATACAGGGTGGTTCTTGTACCATATGAAAAAACTTACTTTTTGGATGTGAAATTCATTTTAGACCACTCAGTATAAATAGAACTCATCAGTTTTTCGTCTTTTTACTTTAAAATTTGGAAAAGTGTTTCTTTTAAATAAACAGTGTGTCCCAATTCGAATGTCTCTAGGTCATACATATCAGAAATCGTTTAAAGATACAGAAAAATTAATGCAGATACAAAAAGAACCTACCAAAAAAGTTTGTGTGTCTGGCGTTAGAGGTCAGAAAAATTCTGTGTATATTTGATATTTTGGTCTATCTACTCAAAAAATAGGTAGGGGAGAATGGGATCTTTTCCAAGGTGCGACCTCTGCCGTGTCTTCTTTTAACAAGAATATTTACATACAAAATAATATGATTGCTTTTAATCACCATCAAAAGATACCTTCCAAATCTTACAAAATGGGTTATACGACAGATGTTTGCCTCAGCCAGACCCTGTAAACTGTTAAATTCCTCAAGTTTAAAATCAGATAATTTCGATCTCACACTGTATAAAGATACAAACATTACCGATTTGTAATTTAAAATCATGTAACTGGAATCAATAATTCCAGTCTTATTTCTGTCAGATTATTCAGTTACGTACATTTTTCAAAAATAAAAATAAATATATTGCGCAAACTTTTGCGATTTCATGTTTAAGCGAAACACAAATAAATAACATACAGGGTGATGGTTTTGTGAAGGTAAATATTTCACTCAAAAAATCCTGAACCTGAAGCATGTGGATTTTGAATCAAATAAATTATGCTATGACCCATCTAACTGCGATCTTCTCAAATTCTTTATCAAGTATAATGAGCATTTAAATCAAATTACGGTTACTTTGATTGCAATTGCAATTTGAATAAATTTTTCTCATACTACAATTCTCAGCATGTCTGGATAGTTCCTTTTCTGCCACCAGATAGAGTATCGCTTATATTGAATTCCCAATCGCTTGGCGTAATATTCAATAACGTTGACCAGAACTCAAATTTGTCTGTAACGGGAAACTAATTTTGACATTCTGTATCCCAGAATAAATTGTTTTGATTTAAATCTCCTTATTGTAGGAATTTCTATCTAAAATATTCACACCCTGTATATAAATTTGTGTAACATATAATTCTGTTTAAACTTCCTGCTATGTACATTTTACGACCCATTCAATATACAATCAATGACTAATGCTCGTAATCCGAATGTATAGAGCGAGATGGAGAAAGAAAAAAATAAAAAAAATAACAAAAATCCATAAATAATAGTTCATGTGACAATTTATGATTGTTTCCAACAGTATAGTATTAACTACGATTGTGGTCTATTTCAAAGAAAACACATGAATAATCAATTATTATACGATATATATAACTGTGTGGTTCAGTGGCGGGTGTGGAGGGAAAAAATGTAAACAAAGATGGGAAAGAATACAAGGAAATAAAAAAAATACAATGAGTGTTGGTTTTATTCCAGCAAATTTTACCAATTATTGCAAATTATCAGGCATTAAAAAAAGGTTTTGTTCTTCTTGAACCATCTAAAAATAACATCACACGTTAGGTTTGGTTGTTTTTTAGTTTTCCTTATTAGGGTTGGTGAGGAAGAATTGGTCAATAGACCTATCATCTAATCTTTTGTTAATCATTTTTTTCTGAGCAAGTACTAGTATTATTATTAGTATCAGTATTGCTGAGTATTGATGTCTCTTGACCAGACTTTAACTGTCTCTTATTCATTCGAGAGTTCTTTGTTTACCCTGCTTGTATTTTAGGACAGTGACACCTATGGTCTAACAACTTCAACAATTGCGGAACTAGCCCCAAATGTTACACTCAATCTCAATCCTTTAAGAGATGGGATGGAATCAAATGATACAGTCTAGCCAGGATCACCCTGAGCGACACTGGAAAGCTGCCGCCGAAAAAATATTTGAAGATGATCAGTTAAAATCTACGTTTGACAGTAGGATTTCTGACTGGCCACTGTCATGCATGGCTTACCAATCGAATTTGTTTTTTATTGCATTTATCTTCTATTTTCATAGATTTTCTATTTTCAAGCAAATCTGCTTTTTAATTTCTGTCCAATATGCTTCGAGAGCTTCTTGGACTGAAACTGAAATGTGTCTAGTTTTTTGGAATGAACACGAATAACTCATATCAATGTTCAAGACTAGTTCATTCGAGTGGTTGCTCATGTGACCCTCTTATGAATTCTTTTGTGATGTCACAAAACGATTCAGAGTTTTGTAGTTCCCTATAGAACCTTCTTTAGCTGACTGGTTCGCCATTCTAATACCTGCAGTCCTCTTATGTACCGGCATTCTTATTAGAGACACTTTTTCTTCTCCTGCCAGCCTGTTAGGAGATTCTTTGCAGTTTCTAGTTAGTTCAGGCCTAACTGATAGCTTTAAGCAAGAAAACACAAAATCTAAGATCTCCGTTAAACAGCTATTTCAAGGTGGTAGACTTTTACTGGATCGTGACCCGTTAGATAACCTGTAATAATAAGCTCTTACTATGTAACTGCTTTGGAGTGTTTCTCAATTGTAGTATATGCTGGATTTGTACAAATTTTTGTATTTGTCTTCGGTCTCCTTCCTTCCTCCTTCATTTATACATATATCTTCTCTTACTGTTCTGTGCCTTGCTTTGCTCATTATTGTGTTCTTGCGTATCCTCTTTGTGCACTTTACCAAAGATGTATCTGTTATTATGGGTTTAACAACTACACTGTTTATACAGGCTAAAATCCGAACTTTTGGGAAAACGGTTTACCCATCTGCAGCTAGTGTAGGTATATTCAGTTTCCGAGGAAAAAGCGATAGTGTGTGTTTTTTGGGAATGTTCACATATAGTCAGCTTCTTATTTAAAAATTGAAGACTAACTTGATACAAGAAGAACAAAACTCCTCTCTTATCCACTGAGTTTGATTGATGTTTGATGTAGATGTTATATTCCTTAAAAATATGAACAGTTACACCCATGGTGCCATATAAGTCATCATGAATTATTTGTCTAATCTTTACTTAATGGCGGAATGTGATTGTGTTCTTTTGCCATGAAGACTTGTCACACAAGGTAAAGAAGTAGGATGGATTTTATAGTAGATGTATATATTTATAGGCAATTTATTTGATTTAATTGTAATAAGTACAAGAAAGAATTATTAATTAAAAGAAAACGCTACTAACTGTTTTTCTTGGTATACGTATGAATATATGCGAATTTTTTGGGTGATTGGAAAACTTTTAAATCTTCTCTCCAGAAAATAGAGAAGTAGAGGACGATATTAACAAAAGCAGTACAGATAAATACGAATTATTATAAATGGTGATTAGATCACTATAGAATGGATAAGCATCGGGGCCTGACAAAATTTAGAGGAAATGATGAAAAACATGGACTAATAAGGAAGAGGTAAGCTGCTGCGTATTCAGTGCGTCCTTAAAGTAACGCATTATTTATCGAATTAACGGTACCTAATATCCAGAAATTCTGAAACAAGTTGATTATAATACATTATTTTTCCTAATATCATACAGGGTTCAACGTTCGACTGTTTTTTTAAATGGAGCACACCCATTTTTTCAATTTTTGATGTTCCCCTGATAAGCCTCAAACGTCGCCCGATGGCGAGCATTGATCTTTTATAAATTGTTAAATCAAAGCAATAATAAATGATTTTGAACTGTCGTTTCAAATGGTTTACAAAATTCCACACATAAGAGGGAAAGTCGGAAACTGAGTAGTTGAAAAACACCAACTCCAATGGAGGCTGACTGAAGGACACCTCCATACTAAGAGTCTACCGAAAAAGTTAGACAAGGAACTCTCGTCCAGGGTGTTGAGAGAGTGTAAGAGAAATTTGAAGACGTTACGGACCTGGTGAAAGGAAAGTATTTGTACAGGATGGGCAAAGCTAGTGAACCTATGTGCAAAGAATGTGAACTCTACGATGAAACACCTACTCACATACTCTGCTTCTGCGAGAACTTACAAAGACTCAGACGGAAGCAATTTGGAGTGGAAATAATACAACCATCACAACTACTGAAGAACCCTCTAGATAAATTGGTGGCCTATATAGAAGACACGAAGCTTCTGGAATGGAACTAGGTAGATAACATGGGTAATGCTACAAAGATTTAGTTCAAGTGCCTGGGCTGTTGAGCCCAACCCAAACCTATGAATTGATTATACAGGGTGTCTCAAAATTGAGGCTCGTCCTTTCAGAATATGAATCGGGGGGCTAAAACGAATTGAAACGTAAGAATAAAAAAATTGCGTTATGTCCATGGTTACAGAGTTATTTACAAAAAACAAAGATCTAACATTTAATGTTTACACTTTATCAAAAACGAAGTCAGCTAAAAGCAAATGAGTAGAAAGGTGAGAACATTACTAATTCGAACATTCCCCGAATGTTGGATTGGAAGATTTGGACCCGTACTATGGCCTCCTAGATCTCCAGATCTAAATCCATTAGATTTTTTCTTCTGGGGATTCTTGGAAGAAAATATTTACTTTGAACCTTTTGAGAGTGCGAAGGATGTAGTAGCTCGTATTCACGCTGCTGTGACATTTATAGACGAAAACATGCTACAGAGGGTTCGTGATTCAATGATGAATCGTGCAAATATTTGCATTGAAGTAGGAAGCGATTTGTTTCAACACCTTTTATAAATTAATTCCTTGTTTTGTAACAAATATTCGTTTTTAATAAAGTTTAAACATTGAATGTTAGATCTTTGTTTTTTGTCAATAACTCTGTAACCATGGACATAATGCAATTTTTTTATTCCTACGTTTTAATTCGTTTCAGTCCCCCGATTCATAATCTGAAAGGACGGGCGTCAATTTTGAGACACCCTGTATTTATAGAGCTCGTTCAGCAAATAATTTTAATAACGACTAGCTGAAATCCTGAATATCTCTCTATATACTGGATACCTTTTTCCGGATACAGACCCAACACAAATGTATATTGGTGCTTTTAGTGAGTGTGGATATGTTTATATGTTTTGGCAATAAATGACCCAGTGAGAGTATACAAAAGAACTGAAAAAGTTGTATAGACCACATATTTAAGGAATGTAAATATTTGATTGACAAAACTGTGACATAGTTCACATATGACTATGAATTTGTAAATATTTTAACAATTGCAATTGATACCAAAGTTGAGTGAAAAAGCAAAAACAGGAAAAGATCAAAATAGATTACACCGTCAATAAAAAAAAAATCCGCAAATAAAGAAAACTTCATGTACCTATGAAAAAATCCTGATAAAAATCAGTTATAAATAAATTGCAAATGTTAAATTATAATAAAACTATAGAGAAATATTACAGTTTCCTGTAATATTGTCGTATTGTTTATAGCGCAGAACAGCTCCTTAGTTTGGTCACTGTCTTTGAAAAATATTTTTCAAAATTCATAACGCGTTGGAATAATTATTATTCTGTGATATATAATTAAACTTTATTATTATTATTTTCATTCCTCCATACCTGGCTGTCTGCGTGTTCCTGGTTGTGGAGAGACCATCTGCTTCGCGAACAGCTAGAGCTCGAACTTGCATATTCCTTGGAGGTTAAGGAATCCACCACACTTTGTTAGACAATTCTTGTTCTAAATGTGTTAAGGAATCCTACTGACTGCACCAATGTTATATTCACTCAACCACGTTGTGGGCTTTCAAAGAAGGATTTTCAAATAAGTAATATAGTAAAAATAGAATCTAGGTAATTCATGATAGGATTGTAACTAGCTGGATTGCATTAGGATTAGACCAATATAATGACAAATCACGGCGCCTCTGGCAAGAATAATGCTGTAAATCTGTTTTACAATACAATGGACCGCATGAATAACTCACCGACGCAGTTTGTTCTTCTTTTGATTCAGTTGCAGAATTGGCATGCTGCCGGCACTTCAAAACTTTCCTTACTATAGTAATGTTTCAATTAATTATTTTTTGAAGCTATTTTAGACGCCTTGTTTCATAAGTAACTAATAAGGTCATGTCTTTTAACCAGCTTCTTATTGTTCAACTGCCTTCAACTGAAAGTGATGGAATTGAAATGTCAATGATGATTGGTGTTGGTGATAGGATGCGGAACAAGAGGTAGGCATATTATTTTATGAATGGCACCCAGATAAAAAAAAACATTGGACATAAATAGGTAGATGAAAGAAAATTGGTCTTTCTTTATAAATTCTCATTCATCATATTTTTATCTACAGGTTGTTTTATGAACTATTGGTTAAATATTTTGATCTAATAAATAGATTTCTGAAACCTAAAAACCAGTCAGATCCAAGTTCTTTTCTTAATCCGGTTGAATGAATTCTATTGAAATAAACAATGTGCTCGCCTTCATCATTCTCTTTTCTTCGGATTTGCAGCACGCTTAGACATATAGAAATTATCCGCCAAATTTTTGAAAGCCTTCCAAACAATATTTATCTCAACTTTGCCAGTGTATGTCTGATTTTTACACAAATACAATGAAAACTAATATTTAATAAAATCCAACGAATAATAACCCGCGCGGACATAAAGAGGTCACTTAGATTTGTAAGTTTTAACTGGGCGCCCTATTTTCAGTTTAATCCACCGAGCTTGGAAGAATAACGATCGAAAAGAGAACAAAAATATATTAACAATGAAGTGCGTGTATTAATTTTTGAATAGAATTCCATTGTCACCAGGGGTTATTGAAAATGTAGTCATGTTTCCATAGGTGTTTTCAATTATTTACTTTTGGCTGCTAGTAGCAGCTCGTAGTGACTTAATTTCGTTCGCTTATTACCGGGCGTGACGCCTTGTCTTACCTTCCCCTTGCCCCTCGAGCACATACTGGAAAGTATGAGCTTCAAGCCACGGACATTAAATGTTTGACGTTTGTTCGGTTTAACGTTTATTAAAAGGTTAAGATTGTGCTGATCAATAACATCATAATCGAAAACTGTTCTTCTAAAAACACAGGAAATTCATGAATAATATCAGATGATAATTCTGATGATGACATGACATAACAAGTGGTTTTGAGGATCCTAAAAATCGTGTTCGTATTGCTTAAAAGTCGTGGTGACTGAGGCGTCACGCACCAATGCTTGAAGCCCAAATAAACGAAAGCAACACATATTTGAGGAATTGATTATTCTAACGCTTCACAAGACTTTCCATTTCTTGTATTGAGAGCTGTAAGATGTAAATAGATGGTGAAACAAATAGTTTAATGTTGGTCGACAATGGAACAAGGTTTTAAGATTGGCGTAAAAAAAATGATGCTAAAATATATCGCAGGTTCTTGCCTAATTAACCAATTAAATTTGGTAGTAAACTAAGCCAGTTCGCAGGACTTTGTTACTCTATGGATATAAGAAAAAGAAAGGAAGGAAAACTAAAGAAAAAAAGAGAGCAGTTTTAGGGCGCCGCTAATTTTCTTTCCTAAAAGAAAATAAGAAACAAAATCAAATTTTATGGCTAGCTAACTTTAATCTGTTAAGAAAAATAAAAAAAGAAGTTAACGTTTGTGTATAGCAAATAAAACTAGTAAAGATAAAAAATGTAAATAATTGCTTGGAATTTACAAAAAAAAATAAAGGTTAGTGAATTATGAAAAAATACTTCCAGGGACAATTGGACTATCAGAGGACTATCAGGAACTTTTAGACTAACAGGAACTGTAACTTAGCATGTGATTGTTGTCTCCCAAGAAATTTCAGACTATTAGGAACTTCTAGACTAACAGGAACTGTAAGTCTCCCAGAAATTTTGCTACAAAAACATACCGGTATATGAAAAAATCTGTTCAGCTCAATAAAAACAATTTAATAATTATTGAACTGAAGGATTCATCCTGGACAAATATCTGAATTATATAGAAAAAAAGGAACAATTTTATATGACTAAATATATCAAATAATAAGTAACCTTGGCTAGATAGGAGAGAAAAGGTATACCCATGTGGCTTCCAAAATGGGTAGCCATTTTGTGAAAAAAAGAGAATTAGCGAAATACAGTGTAATACAGTGTGCAGCTATTGGTTCTTATTTAAAATTGATGTTAAAATTTTATATGGATTACTGCAAAGTTGAAGTATTGACTACAGACGATGAGAGAAATCCTGCCGGATCCTTCCTCATTCTTATTTATAGACAGTTCAAAATTTTTAATTTCGCGGTAAAATACATTAAGAATATTGATTTTTGGTCTACTAGTTTATTCCACCACGAATCACAAAAGAGAAATAATTTCTTAATTATTTGAATGAAATATTTAAAAAAAATATTTATATACCATTCCACCAAAAATAAAAATTCTGAAGAAATTCTTCAATAAAAATGAAAGTGTGAACGCAAAGTTCACGTTTCAATGGTCTCTAAAATGACAAAGCATTTGAGTATTGAGTATCAAAATCTTCAGGCTAAAAAAATAATGAATCTATTCCTTGTATTTGGACCATCCTGTATATTATGTTTATATTTGTTTCGTGTGTACCGTTGTAAACCCGGAAAATCCCCCTTAACCCAAATACCCGCCAGCATCTCCGCTGACACTATTACGCGAAATTCAATCCATTCAATAATATTAACCAAAATCGATACATATCCACGACCTACCGCAAAACACAATCGAATAGCTTGGTCTAGAAAATAAAGAAAAAATACCAATAGTGTCCACAAACAATGCATTGTTTCTGCGGCAATCCGATCGATTTGATTGATGCACACTTTACTCGGAGCTGAACAATCAAACAAAACAAAGTAATAACGAATATTTATGGGACTTTTCTCACTGGTACATAATTTTCTGTTGTAAACATGACAAAATTATCACAGTTGTTATGGTCGCGCTGGTTTTTAATATTAGACAAATTTCGGGATATTCTAAAGAAAGTTCTGTGAGACTTTCTTTAGAATTCTATTTCTATTCTATAATTCTAAAGAAAGTCTCACAGACTAGTAGTTTCATTCGCTCTATCCCACTGAAATGAATGTGACTCTGCCAAAAATGAGAGAAACAGAATAAATGGTATCATTAAATTATTATTGCCAGAAAAGTCTAGAATAGTATATTATGCAATAAGCACAACTTTTTTTTCCATCACACAGTGCTCATAAAAAATAATAACAGGTTTGGAAAGGTCGTTGAAAAATAAGTTCAAATTTTATGTCAGAAGTCTAAGCTCTTCTTGCTCTCTAGGTATTTAGTGTTTGTTTGACAAAACTTATTGTAGGTTCTGTACTGGGAGACACTATAGAATTCTACCGATCGCTTTCTACAGTATTATTACTATTATTATTCCAGTCGACTCACTCAGTATACCATCTGTATACTGTCGACAAGTATTTTCTGACTCAATGAAATCAAATATATTGAAGTTTTTAAGAAGATATAGTCGACAAAAGACGAGTGAATAGAGTCCAAAGTAGAATTCTATAGTGTGCAGAGTGTCCGATATTAGACACACGTGCGGCACTCTCTCTTGCAAGAGAGTCTGCCTTCTCGCTTCATTCCATGCCAGAATGGCCAGGGATCCAGACCAGCAATACTTAATTGAGTTCTTCTATTGAGGAGAGTCTTTTTTGGCAGTCTAAAACCAATTTCGACGTTACAAGGTGAGAGCTAAGTGCTTTCAAAATTGCTTGGATGTTCGAGAAAATTTTGTATGAGATGGGCTTGTTCCAATCTCTCCACACATAATAAAATGGCGTGAATTCCTGTACTAGGTCTGCGCTCGTACATACCTGCAGCACTGCACCAGGGCCAGAGGGACTGCAAGGTTATACAATGTACCCAATTTGAAGATAGTGGTTTTTTTAATATGCTTGAAAATCTGTTTCAACAGCATTATCTTTGAAGGGTGCCAGTCCATAAGGAAGAAACTTCTGATTAAGGCTATATGAATATGAACATAAAATCACATCTAATATTTGTACTATTCGTTTGGCAGTAGAGTTTCTGGACACTCTGTACATTCTTGATTGCGTAAAATACGTAGAAAATGGAGTTTTCATTGTCCCTCTCTTGCTAATTATTTATCTTCTATTCTTTTAATCCAGTGTGTCCTGGAACTGACAGTAGATTGAGATTGCTCAATATGTGTTCCATAAAATCGCATTAAAATCGTATAAATAAATCTAAATTAACAAAAATCCGATAATATTGTATGTAACAACTCAGGCGGTCTAAACTGTAATTGGTTAAATATTGCCAGTTAAACAGACGATTAAACTTAAATAGACGCAATAACGGTTTGTATATTTGGATTTGTCTAATTGCTAATTGCCATAATAACGTCAAACCCGGTTCTCTTTTAACCAGCAATCGTCGTTAATAAATAAACGCCCCGTAAATGTGTATCTGTGAATCTGTTTGTTTTTTACGTAAATACGTATGTTTAATTTTGTTTAAACTGGAACAATTGCGTGGAATGATTCGTCTTTGCATATTAACGTATATTGAGTGGCGTCAGCAAAAGATACTTAAAAATGTCTGGTGTTAAAAAATGTAGATACGTCATTGGGTTTTCATGATACGACATGAGCATGCGTAGCAGCCGTATGTCGCAAAAGCGGTATCTTTTTTTTTCTGTTTAAATATTAAAAGAAAAACAGAAAGGTCCTCTCAAATCGCCGTAGTAAAAGCAAATAGGTGCAGTTATGTTCAAAATACATCGTGTTTACTGCAATGAAGCCTTAATTATCATGAACATCATAAATTATTTTGAACTGACCATATTTTAAGACCATAATATCTATAAATAGGTACAACGTAAGTGATGTTAGATTCGGGTCCGGTCACTTGAGCGAACGTTGTAGAAATCCTCTCAGGTATATTCATTCCCACTAAAAGGGTACTGGTCACTTGAGCGAAAACGAGGGATTAAAATTTAATCGTAAAACAAGGATGCCGCCTTTCTCACAAATACGTACATCAAACTACTACTTACTTATCCAAATTTAATACGTAAAACAAGGATGCCGCCTTTCTCACAAATACGTACATCAAACTACTACTTATCCATGCAAATATAATACGGAAAACAAGGATGCACCCTTTCTCACAAATACTTACATGAAATTAGTACTAATTTTTTCAAATTTTAATACTGAAAACAGGGATGCAGTCTTCGCTTGACTGACCCAACATCGAATAGAGAAGCCATGTTGATTTCTGAGAATTTTCGCTCAACTGTCCAGCGTCCGTTAGATTATATTAGAATTGGAGTGGCTCTTTGTCCTCCCTATATTTAAAGCTCGATATCTAGCTTTATTATTTTCATTATACTTATAAGCCAGGATATAGCTTCCCTTGCTTCCCTCTCTGTCCTCGTTTCTCTTCTTCGAGTATGTGAAACCGCACCCTTGCTAGGCCACGCACGCATTTAGCAATTTCACAGGAAGGTTTTAGCCCTATAGCGCTGCTTCCTGCTTGGCTAATTCATCGGCCTTTTTATTACCTTTTCTTCCTTAGTAACTTGTACGCAAACTTGGGTCACTCTATTACCACTACCTAATCTGTTAAGTGCTTTGCGACACTTCCACACCAGATTTGACGTTATCCGATATGAACGTATCGCCTTGGGTGCTGCTTGCTTGGCTGTCTGGGAAGATGACAATTCTTTGGCTACCCACCTCTTATCATTATCAACTCTTTTGCACAGCATTGCACCGCCATTACCTTTGCCTGAAAGACTGTAGAATGTTTTCCTTGGCTTAAAGAGATCTTGATCTTCTCTTGTACTCCATAAGTGGCGTTATAGTTTTGGTTTTATTAAATTTCCAGAGGTAACTTATCTTTACACATGGTCCGAAGTGAGAATATGGGGCTTAACGTGTAAATCTTTTAGTTTTGAATGGATATTTAAATTAATTTTGCTGAAAACATTTTTATGTTTTCAGATTTTCTTGCAAGAAGTACTCGAAGCATACAAAACAACAACATACATCTTCATCTCTCTCCTTTTTTCTAGCCTTTCGTAATTATTCGATGTTACTGAAAAAACTGATTTTCTGCTTAAACACTTTCGATTTTATTCAGTCAAGAAAAACGTATCCGGTTGCGTGTATATATTTCAGATACAGTATACAGGGTGTCAATTTTAAAACTTGTACCTCCTGAACGAAAAGAGATATAAAGTATACAATGTGTACATAAAGTGACCTAACTTGCTAATATTTCCATTTCCGTTAGGTTTACAAAACAAAAGGTTAAATAAAAGTTTTTTCAAATATCCCAGACTATCTGCATAAGTCGATTAGAAGTGAACAGGGTGCACCGTTGCTCCAGAATAACTTATTAACATATTTTTTTAAATAGTACACCTTGTATATATTTGCAGTCTTTGATAATCTATTGAATTACAAATAAAACCGTCAAGACTGCATAGTTCTACCATCAATAATTCTAGAGTTACATTGGTTTGAATCTGAAGTTATAAAACAAACAAAGTTATTCTGGAGCAACGGTGCACCCTGTTTACTTCTAATCTAACATTTTTTTTGTAAACCTAACGGAAATCGAAGTTACGTTACTTTCTGTACACACTGTATCTGAAAACTATTTCTAGGATGAAGATAGAACTGAAATAACATGAGAGAGAACGCACCTCCAACAATACCCTATGTCCCACCTACCCCACCTAAAAACATTTGCTACTTGTGATAATATGTCGTTTAAAAAAAAAGATATAAGTGTCGAACTACAAAAATGTCAATCAATTTATGGAGCTACAAAACTTTCCTTACGTTCTAGTCCTGTCATTGCAATAGGATATATTCTAATAATAATAATAATAATAATAATATATTTATTGCTTTTAATTGATACAAATCAATATAGCAAGAATTCCGGTACAATGTCATAATACATGCAGCGAAGTTTCAATAAAAAATAACAGCATAAAGAAGAAGAGAAAATACAAACACCTATAGCTATGCGTTTATGGGCGAATTTTGAGTACACCAATGAAATAATATCAAAGAAGCGGTATTGAATAAGGCAATAAAATTATCAAAATTCTGCAGATTTCTTATAATTTGCACTCTAAATTCTCCAAATATTCCATTTTGAGTTCGTTCATCGACTACTCTTGCGGCATTCCTTCTTATATTTTCCACTGAGCACGTCTCTTTAACATTTGCGACTAAATCATAGATATACACGACAAACAATTAACTTATCACAAATAGCAATAACAAGTATCAAATAAACCAATAATTTGAGTACTACAGAGAGAAAATGCAACACAGAATAACAATAGCTATTTGTGTATCAAGAGCAGTAAGTAGTACTTTGGAACTCGAGACCGTTGACAGTCGGGACTACCAAAGGATTTTCTGCTCGAAATACACAAAATATTTTTTCTAGGATCACACCAAAATAAAATAAATTTGAACTTAGCAGTTTCCAGATTGCAGTTTCGTGTACGTATGTACGTAGGCAACACTTATTACATTAATGTTAGATATTTTTTAGATTTCCCTATTTCTCATTAAATTATTACGGAAAATACTGTTGGATGCTTCAAAATCAACTAGAATATTTATTTATTCCACAGTTCATATTGAAATGTCTACTGGCTCTCTTTTATCTATGAATAAAATTATGCGTGCGCCAAAGTTACTTTCTATTTAAGACTGTCAATAATGCCGAATTATGACAGATCACGGAAAACATCAACTTTAAGTGTGCAAAAGCCCACTTTGAGTAGTGATCGCAGGAAATAGTAGTTTTTATTCGATTGGCAGCAAATATTAATTTTGCTGACTGATATTCCTGAAATAATAAGAGGCAATGCGCTGTGTGCGCTCTCGCCAAAAAAGCTAAAATGTACTAAAAGACCCTGTAGAATGTGTTTTTTTTTGTTGATTGAAACTTGATAGGTATTTACTCAATACATAAATTTGTATGAACAGAAATAGAAATTATTTTAAGATTTGCTTTAAATTTGAAAAATAAGTGATTTTTCCTTCAAACACATTTTTCTCCCTTATCAGTTGAGATAATACGTTCAAAATTTCAGGGTTTATATGAACCATTACAGTGAATAGTCGATGCATATTATTTTTTGGGAAAAAAATGTCTGTGCTGTGAAATTTGAAATAAATTTTGTTAATATTTTATCAGTGCAGTAATAAATATGCATCGTCTTCGAAGCTACACACTAGTAATATACTGTCAAAATTTGAAATCATTATGTTTATTAATTAATGAGAAAAATGTGATTGAAGCTGCGTAAGAATTTGAATTTTAATGCTACGGTCTGAAGCGACATCTTACGGAGTACATATATATTTTGCACAGAGTGTACTGACTGACTCTCGCCTTGTTTAACGCTTGGATTTTAATCAGAGGCTGTCCTCCTCCAAATTTCGAAGCTTTCCAATCTTACGCGGGTAAACCAGAGCGCATTGACTCTTAATAGGTTAATGTTTTAATAATTAATAAATTAAAATAAATAATGAAATAGATAGTTTACTTACTTTTAGTTTAAATTTGAAAATTGTACATTTCGGTGCGGAAAAGTGCTATAGCGTGTACTTTTCGTATTACTTTTACAACGGTTATCAAAAGAATTGAGAAAAGGCCTGCTTTGAATATAAAAATTTGTGTAGAAATGCGTGTTTTGCATAGCGGTTGTAGGAAAAATGTGTTGCTTAAAAACTGCAAAGCAAACAATTTTATTTTAATACAGTCAACAGAACATAAAATAGAATAGACTTATCTACGAATCACAATTAGCGGGTTGCAGTTTAAATTTTCTGTTGGTGTGGTAAGTAGTGCATAAGAAGTTAATGTGGATGCGTTATTTGTCATGTCATTTTAATTTTCTCTCTCTACCCTAGAAACAGTTTTGATATCTCCTTTTCTTCACGAGATACAATCCAGTTTGAAAACTGACACCCTGTATGTAATAAATATATGTAGATAGGACAATGACATCCACGCGTAGACTTTACTTTCGATAAAACATCCAATGTGAGTGTGAGCGTACCTTTGCCACACCTTGAGTTATATGACAGTTGAGGTGTACACCTGCATAGGAGCCATCTAGATGTGCCGTGTGCAATTCATAACTATCCATCCATACCTACATGAATATACGATGGATGCTTCAAAATACACATATATATATAATATATAATCATATACCCATATACCCTAAGGTGTCGGGTTTGCATTTAATTCTCGTATATAAATTTTTTCCATTCTTTCCTGTTTCTTGCCAATGTTCTCGCCTCTTCCCATGATTTACCTCTCTCTCTTAGTATATTACCCACTATTGTATTCCATGTTTGTTTTGGTCTTTCTTTTTTTCTTTTTATTTGTATTTTTGCCTCATATGTCCTTTTAACTTGTCTATTGTTATTCATTCTCTGAATATGTCCCCACCAGCTGAGTCTTTGTTCTATAAATTTTAGTACGGGTTTACACCTAATTCCTCTCTTATTTTTGTGTTTCTAATTTTGTCCATTCTTGTTGTTCCAAATGTTCTTCGCAAGTATTTCATTTCTGTTGCCTGTATTTTGCTTTTTTGTTTACTTGTAAGAGTCCAAGATTCGCATCCATACGTTAAAACTGGTCGATATATTGTATTATACACTTTTACTTTTGTCTCTTTGGTAATTTCTTTTTTGTTTAGAAATTTTTGGTTCATGGCATAGTATAGCTTAATTGTTTTCTCTATTCTTTCATTTATCTCTGCATCTTGTTTTCCTGTTTCGTCAAAAGTTATTCCTAAGTATTTGAATTCTTTTATTTGTTCTATTTGTACATTATCTATAAATACACACATTTAGGATAGTAATTCAAGAATTAAAAGATGGGGTGTGGCAGCACAACCAACATTTTGGTTGTAAAATAGTATATTCTTCAACGAGTGCAGAATGATGGCTATTATTCACGCGGGTGCAGTTTCGAGCGAGCGCAGCAAATGAGTTTTGGAATCATCCAAGTGAATATTAGCCATTCTACACAAGTAAAAGACTATACTTTCTCCACGACTAAAAAAAGAAAGCTTCCAGAGAGGATCGAACCCCAATCGTTCGCGCCAGAGTCAACTATTTATTATTATTATTATTATATTTAGACAAGGGCAGAGGGACAAATCCCTATTATGACCAAAAACAGATAATTACACAAGAAACTTAGGTACTAGTAGGTAAAGAAACAGAAAATAAGTATAATATACACAATATACCAAATAAATTATAAGTGCTCTAGCAGCGCACGATCAAGTCTGTTTTTGAACGAGTTAGTCGATGGTGCAGAAACTGTGGATACATCAAGATTATTCCAGCTGTCGAATACCCTGTTGGGTAAGAAGTTCTGTCTTGATCTGACGGTAAAGTTTTCTTTTTTGAGTTTAAAAAGGTGTCCTCTAAGGCGGTCATCTGGATTTAAGGTGAACATCATATCAAGATCACCAAAATTAAATTTTAATATTTTAAAAGTGGTAATGAGGTCTCCGCGGTGTCTGCGAAGTTCAAAGGAAGTTAGGTTGGCCATGGAGAGTCTTTCCTCGTAGGAAGGTCTTCGCTGTCCCAGGGACAGTCGAGTGGCTCTTCTTTGAACATTTTCCAAAAGATTTCTATCGCGAACTAGGTCTGGGTACCACGTTGGACCGGCGTACTCGAGAATTGGTCGGACATAGATAGTATACAGTTTGCAAAACGACTGGAACGAAACACTCGAAAAGCACTTACGAATGAGATAGAGTCTGGTGTTCGCGCGCTTACAAACTGAAGTTATATGATCAGACCAAGTTAGGTTGCTATTTACGATAATTCCGAGGTCGTTATAGGAAAACACCGAATTTAATGGTCGACTGTCTACGAAGTACGGTAGTAGTGGGTTGTTTTTACCAATTCGGAGCACTACACATTTTTCCGTGTTCAATGGAAGTAGCCACTGGGAACACCATCTGGAGATGGAGTTTAAGTCCAGCTGGAGGGTTTGTTGGTGGGTGATTGGATTCGTATATATCTTTGTGTCATCAGCGTACAAAGATATTTTATTAGTTACGTGATAAGGAAGATCGCTGGTGTATACCGTAAAAAGCAGAGGACCAAGAACAGAACCCTGTGGCACTCCACTTTCCACCAATCTATCCCTTGAGAAGTCTTCGCCAACTCTTACTTTAAAATATCTATCCGTTAGAAAGTCGTCAATCCAGCTAAGTAAAGAGCCGCGAATGCCGAAGTGTTCCAGCTTGTGTAGAAGTCTGCGCCTGGGAACGCGATCAAAGGCCTTGGAAAAGTCCAGATAGACAATATCTACTGGCTGCCGATCGTTAAGAGATGACGTCCAGTCATTAACACAGTGTAGCAGGTTGGTTAGGGTGGAACGGCCGGGGTTAGGGTGGAACGGCCGGCTATAGAGCATGTTTATTTTCAAAAAGGGATGCGTAACATACAGTTTTAATCGAAACCCTTACATTTATAAATGATAATTGGGAGTTATAACTGAATATAACTACTGTTGTCCATTTTTTCTCTAAATAATACGTAAAATTATGATTCTATCATTATTTTGACGTTTCAAACGACGCGATATCAGAATCGATTGGCATTATTTGGTATTTGACGTTTTAAAAGAGACGATTTGATTTATTCATTTTTCTACTCCCGTTTTATAATATACTTATTAAAAGACTAAAATCTGTATCATAATGAAATTCATTATGATACAGATTTTCATTATGATACAGATTTTTAAACCAATAGGAATGCGACATTCGCACAATATTTAATATAGCCATGGATACCTGGTTGACATTTCTGAAATTAATTATATTGGGTCTGTGGCCATGCAATAAAAGTGTAGCACTGAGCTATACGAATTTATTCATTTTAATTATGTTTTAATGCTTTTTGCAGTATACAAATGCAATATACATAGATATTCCCAAATTTAGTAATTTTACACGTATTTTTTCACAGATAGACCTGAATTTTTCAAAATTATATAGCTCAGTGCTACACTTTTATTGCAGGCGAACAGACCTATGAAGTGACACTTAATTTGATAGCTGTCAAATAATTTTAATTTTCAAAAGTAACAATTAAACTAAATAATTATTGATTTAATAATTTTTATTAATCGGAGTAGAAAAATTATTGTATGAAACTTTCATGTAATGGCCATTAATACACTCGCATATTATATACGAAACTCGCCTGCGGCTCGTTTCGTATCCTACAATATGCTCGTGTCTTAATGGCTATCATTACATGTTCGTTGCATAAAATACTATTTAATTCAGTTACTCGTGAATTCTGATAATAATAGAATGTGATTGGCTAACGAGAGTGAATTCTTTTTCATTATTCACTGGTGTGAAGGATATAATATATCATTATGTAGCTAAATATGTAAAAATAATGTGTGCGTTATTATTTAGCCGTGGAGAAATGTATTTATGTACGTACCACAAAATTTTGTTCTTTACAGCTTCACCGAAGAACTTTGGTAGACCATTACAAAGGACTTGGTGAGTCTCCTAAAGAAATGAAGTTTAATAATTATATAGTTACTCGAGGATCTCATTATTTACTTTCTGATTTTGCAAATTCCAAAAATGGTGGCAAAGAGATTCTATTATTGAACAATCTTCAAATTGCGATTTATTGAAATGATTATCGCCTAACCGTATGCAGACATAGGGAGTACATTTTAATTCATAACAAGGCGTGGATATATTTGCAAGTTTTCATTTTCCATAGGCGTACGGTTAATTTATCAAAAAAGTTTATTTATTTGTGATTTCAGTTCTATTAAAACTTGAAGTAGGTATTAATAATTGGAGCTGGCTGCTGAAGATTGCTTCTTTGTTTCGATTGAATTATTAAAATGATTTCATTATTTCAGTAAGACTTTTTGTGTTAAACAAGCTGACGGAACCATGGGTTTTAGTCGCTGATGCTACATCAGACGAGATGACATTGGAATAACTGAAACAAAATATAAATTTCAAGATATAACTCTTATCTTTTTCTTTGCTACTTCCACATAGAGCATACGTATATAAGTTGACAGCATGATAACCTCAAACTTCAACTTAATTTACAATATTTTTTCAGTGCATTGGTTTAGTGATAAACCAAGGAAATGGCTTACCTCTTAATCTTAATGTATTAAATTTTGAACCATGGAAGTACGACACATTTTTGTTGGTGATGTTGGAAATAATGACAGATCCTACAAGGTTTCTTCAGTACCTATTTTAAACGGCTTATCCAAATAACAATTCACAGGGCTTAACATTCAAGGTCGCTGCGGATTCTCTCGTGTCTTCCGTTCACTTAAAAGCAACAACTACTTCCCTAGCTACCTATATAATACGAAGTGCATTGAATTACAATTAAAAGTTGAATGGGTGGTATGCCTACAGCGTGTCCACGGATAGGGTACCCTACAGGTGAAAAATTTTCAAATATCAGTTTCAGTGGAAAATGTCATTCTTGATAAAAAGCTTTGCTTGTTCCGAAAACCTATAAAATAAAATTAAAATAATCGCTTTATCTTCTACAACAAAAACAAATGAAATATACTATTTCTTTTGTAGTAACCAAAAAAAAAAGAAAAAAGTATGTGGGTAAATGTGAAGGATTGTTATGGTATAGGTACCAGAACTTTTTGTCATTTTTAAATAACAAATACCTACTTTACTGCAGTCCTCCCCATACTGCATAAAGCCAACATTGACCTATAAACCAATAATCGAAATCAAATCAATTAGTATTGATCGTACAAGACATAAATTACATCCATAATTGACAAGTATAATAAATGATAATATGATCTAGATAGAACAGCATTTTTCTTCGGACCTATTGTGGGCGATCGACAATGTCATGTTAATGTTTCTATTTTCAAAATGTGTTGATTTATCTATACATATTTTCCATGTCTCAATACATATGTACGAGTACTTATCAATTTTGTTTCGATGATGTTAAAGTACTAGTAATTGCAGTCGATATAATCAAACAAAATATATGTCTAGTTATATTAATTTTACATGCATACACTCACCGGCAAAAAATTCGCCCACCTAAAATTTTGTTCGTTGTCCAAAAACTTCCGTAATTCTCCATCGATTTCAATTGTTTCTACGCCAAATTGTAGATAAATTCTTGGATATTGAGACCAAGTCCAGAAAAGTTTTCCAAAAGTGTTAGTGTCTTATTTATACAGGGTGAAAAATAACCATGTATCTGTATTCCTATTTTTTAACACCCTGTGGAACAGTTCGGGAGGTTTATAAAGTTTATGCTTAGTTCACTACAAAGGCCATCCTTTCCACCATTTTTCGGTTTTTTTTAAATATGTATACATGGTGGCCTAAATTATTTCCAATTCTATATTACCAGCTTCAGGTAAAATTTACCCAATTTTGTATCCCTTCAAAGTAATATTTTACATATTATATTGAAAAAACCTGATTAGAGATGTCTTAACTTTCTTCTAATATTTTATATTTAAGTCAAATTATGGAGAATATGGTTTAAAAAATAAATATAAATATCCTTTCATCAGTCTCAATGAATTCATTCTATATGGATTGTCAAAGAATATTTTATTTTGCACACCGTGTACAAACATAATTTTTGTTGGCTATATATTAATAATTGATCAGGCCATAGACCTAATGAAAGAAGAATATAACCTATTTTGTTGTCTAGATTATTTAAAAAAAAGATTGTGAACGGGAATAGCACATCCAAGTCTTTCAACTTTATAACCTGCTAATCGCAGTGTGAAAGGCTGATAAACCTTAGTCGGGCTTATCTTTTCAACTTCTCTCAATATGTACAGCTCTCCTGAAAATGAGTAGAGCACCACATGGTATATCCACCCTGATAATATTTAAACGTGACGCTAATGGCCATACGGAACCAAAATATGGTATGACGCTGTTCAATTCAAAGTGAACTAAACTGTGCTTCTAGTGATCCTAAGATAGAACCAGAGATAATATGGATAGAACCGCCAGGTTTCAGCAATTAGTTAGAATAAACTAAGCAATCGCGACCAATAAGCAACTACTGACTCCTCCGAGGAAAAGGATAACTATTCGGGTTATCTATAAATCTTTCTGCTTAGTGGAACTGAAGTATAAATTTTAATAACCTTATTTTCCCCATAGGTGCAAAATACTATAAATATAATGTACCATAAAAATATATTCAATTTTCCTTTGTTAGTGAAAATTCAATATCTTGAAAAGATTGATAGATATTTTTTAAATCCAGAGATGACACATTGGTAAATACAGTTAAAGTCAAGATTTTTATTATTATCAAAACTGCCAAAGCTTCTGATCCATGTTTATCTTTATTGTTTAATAATTTATGCAGCATCTAAATATCGACATATGTTGAAAAAAATAAAAAATCTGTCAATTCTTCATTCATATTTATTTCCTTTTATAATAGTTGAATAAATAATAATATCTAATTAAATTATTAATTTCATAGTCTTTTAGAATTTTGCTGAAAGCGACCCTGCTGATTTTATTTGTCTAATTGAAGGTTAGATATATGTCAAAATGTCAAAATAGCAAAAAAAATGAATGACATACCGAAAACCCGGATATACGTCACAAACGATGACGCACACCAAAAAGGCTATTGAATGTACCATACCCACGTAAATAAAGTAAACATTGAATATTATAGTGACCAAATAAGTACTGATACAATTTTATCAATAACATTTTTATTAGTAACAAAATTTAAAACAGTATTTTTTTCCAATTTCTTGTTTCATTTTAAATAATTTCAACGATTTGATACTTGCACCAATTCTACCAACACAATGTAACAAAAAAAATAAACAATAAAAATTGGTCGACGAACAAAGAGTGCATTCATCTGAGCATTCTTTCACAGACTTACACAGTAATAACACTTATCTTGAACAATACCGCATTAAAGTGTCACATAACGCATATATCTTAATTTCTTATGGGCTTTTATCCTTTTGCTCTAGAGATTTTTTGCCTTCTCACTGTTGCATAAAATCTCAAACGGAGCAATGCTCCTATATTTTAAGGAAAAAAACAGCGACTAGATTCCATAAATAGTACAAGAGAAGTTTATAAAAATTAACAATTTAGCAGAGTTCACTGTTCCCTTTAATAGTTGATAGTAATTCTTGTATAATAGAGGAATTCAGTCTAAGGTCAGTGTGGCCAACAAAAAGTGGTTATTTCATAAAATGTCTCGAAGTAGATAGTGATTTTTCTGTGAGAATGGCTATATGTTTTCAACCATACGGTATAGGATAGCAAAACTCCATATTTTCTGCAGGATGGAAGCGTGATCTATTTAGTTTCTTACAACAACTAGTCCAAAATCATTAGTTTGGAATTTAGAGAGAATTGCAGATGTTTTAAAATCGATTTGGCATACAATTTAAGAAATTTGTAGATTGCACGAAAAGTATAACACCTAGGTATGGACACCCTTACACCATTCGAAAGATTACATTTTATTGAATATGGTGAATTATGAAAATATAGAGTATTCCATTTAAAATATGCTCGATAATTAAACATTAAATGATCTAATAATGAAACTGAAAAATCTCAACACCCTGTAAAGAGATATTCAGTAATCAATCGTGAAATACATCCAACGGATGTCCAGCTATTCAGATGTAAGAGAAAATTTGCTAGAATTCCTTATATCAATGAGTTATTAATTTTTTTCGAAATGTTCACATTTTTTAAAAAGTCAGCATTACTCGGAACCCTCTGTATTTAGGTATAGGGAACCATTATGGAACAGTATTTTATTTTGAAGGGGCAATCAGAAATGCGATGAAATATGGGGTGTTCCATAAGAAAAAATATAACTTTGAAACGCCACACTTTATTGGATGTATATATCAAAACATTTTCAAATATAGTTCAAGCTGGAGTAAAATTTGTGGTATACAAAAATTTTTCAAAAAATGTATATTTCCTTCGATATTTGTCCGGTCCCGGACTTTTGCCGAACTCTATATATTGCTTTATTAAAATAATGAAAACTCCCCAAAGCTTATATCTTGAAATTAGAAATGACATTTTACCTGAATAATCAACATATTGTTGGCCAATAATTCTAGGAACTCTTGTCTTGTCGTGTCACCATTTCATCTCTGTTATCTGTCACTAGTCATGTCAAATATCAGTTATATTTATTTTCGTTGATATCCGTTTAATTTTGTATATCCATTTTCGATTAAATTGTTGTAGTATTTTTAGTTATCTCTATTCTTCAATAAAGCAATATAGATGTTCGCAATAATAAAAAAAATGCAAAAATCTTATGTTTTGAATGGTAGACTTCAACTGTCATTCTTGTCAGGAAAAACCACTTTTTGTTGGCCACACTGACCTTAAACTGAACTCTATTGCCAGGCAACAGTTTCTCAATAAACACCCTAAATTTACCTGGGCTACGTTCGAGAAGCTGGTTGTTGGTATGAAAATTATTCCAAGGAGTGGGGGTAAAAACTCAATTCGGTGTGCTAAGCTCGCTCTAGGTTTTCGAACGGTTGTTTGGTTGTTGACAAATCAAATTGGAAATTCAGTCATTCAAATCATCAAATATTTCTCTGAATATTTTCTTGGATTTTGAATTGATTTAAGAAATGGACGAGCAGCGAAAATGTTTAAAAAGAAAATGCATTTTGGCTGCAGCTAGGGTTACCTCCAAAAGATTTGCAGAGAATATAATTATGAATGATGATAATTTTGACTAAAGCTTTTATAGTGAAGATAAGACAATGAGACTCCAATGTTGGAATTGATAAAAAAGAGGGTGTCATAGGTTTGTCCAAAATTAACCAATTGCCATTGGAATCCTGCTTATTTTCTATTTGATAATTTAAAATTAATAATTGACATCTAAAAGTTCATATCGGCAGAATAAATTCAAAAGCTTAAGATGTCATATATGTGACTTATTTGTCAGCTTAAATTTCACCCTAGTCGGGACTAGAGTGTTTGGTGCGCGCACCAGTATGTGGCAACCATCTTTTCGAACTATTACTGTGCGTACTATTTTTGTATACACTCTGACTTTTCGAACTGCTACTGTGTGATTTTTATACGACACACCAAGTTTTCGAACGCACCCCTGATAAAATAAAAACCTCTTGTGTTATTATTAGTGAAAGTAATATTGCGCACCTGTGTATAAGTAACTGAATATCCTTGTGGAATTTGAAGTTTTAATGAAACACAAACGGTGATCGGGATTCGTGTAAAAAGTCGCTGAGATTTATGTAATAACAAAGAAAGAAAAAATCGGAATGCTCGTTTTGTAGCTTCCAAGTAGGGACTTTCTATCCACCGTACTCCGTTGAGTGGTTGTTGTCTTCTGATGCTTGTACTTGCGCTTGTGTGTATACGTATCGCGAACTTTTGTAATTTGATCTCAATTTATCGTTAATTAGATAGTGAGTTTAATGAGGACAGAGACGGATTTCATACAAAAAAAAAATTATTCCAAAGTATTTTTTAATAAAAAAGTGACAAAAAAATTTTAGTCGAAGTCCAAATGACAAAATTTCACATAATTTCCGGGTTACTACATATTTTGTTAGTTTTATCACAATGTCACAAAAGGGAGTTTCTTTATGAACAATTTAAGTATTCAGAAATTTATAAAACGAAATATAAATCAGAATTAAAAATATTATTCATCAAAGAACCTAGTCCGGACCTTAATTCCCAATGGTAGTGCTGATTATCCGCTTTTAGGAATGTTCTTTAACCTGATCAGGCTCTAAAAAAGCCTGCTACAGATATTTAATTCGTTGACGGACAAATACTCTGCAATTGCAGTTAATGTGTTCACTTTGCTTACACTCACAGAGATGGTATATGAATCTGAGTGAGATCACAGAAAGAAATTTTGTACGTAAAATTAATGAACACCGGTCGTCAATATTTTGAACATTAATATTATGAATCGGTGATTGTTACAATGATTTCTGATCATGGATTAATGTTTCAGTACACTGAAACAATGAATTACCTAACATTAAGCAATAAACGAAAAACATCAAAAATTGATTATTTTTTTCATTGGTACAATGAAAAAGTTCATTTAATCAACGTTTGAGAATTATTAAATTGATGTTGCTCGTCTTTAAAACAATAAATTTATGTTATGGATTTTTTTTTTTTTTATTTCAAGAAACATTTATTTACCCCGCATCAACTTCTATGAGTTATTAGCGGGGGAGACAATACAATTTTATAGTAATTTACAGTTTTATAATTTCAATGTATAAGAATAAAAAGTATACATAATTATAGCAGTTTTTCTAAATTTTTGATTTTAGTTTAATGTCTTTCAAATAGCCAAGAACTTCATTTTCATTTGATGAAAGTATACTTTTCAGGTTGGAACTTAATTTGTGAGTTTGTCTTGCTGTGTCATACATTGGACATTCCAGTAAGATGTGTTTCACTGTGATCACTGTGTGACAATTTTGACAGGTGGGTGCGGGTTCTTTTTTCATGAGGTGTTGGTGTGTATGTTATGGATTTACGAACAGAATACATATAAACACCATAAACGGTATTCATTGTTTCAATGTTTGCTAAACGTTAATATTACGAACTTGAACATAAACTTCTAATAAGGCGCTAAAATCAATGATACTTGTTCATAGATCCATAACTAAAAACATTAATATTACGAACAGCTTACATGGACTCAGAATAGCGCGCGAAAGTTAATGTAAACCGTTCATAGATCCATGATTGTAATCATTAATATTACGTAAAGGCGTACATGGAAAACAAAATACGTGACCATTTTCGCGCCTAATATTTCAGTCTTTTTAGTTCTCGAGAGGGTTAACCACAGTCTTGTTGTGCTCCGTTGTGAATTTTGTGTGATTTGAGTTTTTTAGTTGGTAAAATTGTGCCATTTTATTGAGGATAGACTATTTACTATTTTTTCAACGAATAGACAATATCTTCATATTGCAATTGTGAGTACTCTTTTAGTTTTTTTTTGTAGTGAATCAAATATTCATTTAGGTACATATTGGGGGGAAATCCACTCACACAAAATACACAATCAAAGATTCCCAGGAGTCATTTTTGTTTTGTACGAAGACTCAACAAGAAGTAGAGGACCATATTGCTAACCTGAAGATGTGAAAAATGTCTATTCAGCTTTTTATATTGTGTACTGGTGAAGACATTAACACAATTCCAAATATTTTCGTCTACTTTGAAGACATTGGATATAAATTTCTCCATATTCTTAAGGCAGTAGACATATTATTATGTTTTGAGATTATTTTTCTTATATAACTTTGACTTTCCTTTGGAAAGCAAAATGTTTTGGAACTTTCTAGAAAAGTCATTTTGTAGACATGATGTACCACTAGAAAGCCAAAAGTTCATAAAATGTGTGAATTTGTAATAAGTGAATAGAAAATGCGAAAAGTAGTTAACATTTTCACTCTCTAGGTAGGTATATTATATTTTTTATACAGCGGAAATATATTGAAAATACAAAAATTGTTTGTCAATATAACATGTTACACCTAGTAGTAACTTTTGTTTAAAGACAGAATTAAAGAAGCAAATTATCATGAAACCCTCTTGGGAGAAAAATAAGTACTTATTATATAATTAAAAGCTATTTTTGGGACTGTTTTACTTCTTTGTATTCTTATTTGCAGATACTGGTTCTTACATCAAATCAATGGACATATAAGATAATTTTCAGCCAATGTTGCACCTTAAAACTAAAAAAAAATATTGCATTGTACTACCACATTATTTTTATGTTCGTAATATTAATAACCGGTGAACATCGATCAATGTTTATTGTGCATTGATTTAACGTACAGCAATCATAAACTAATGGCCGGTGGTCATGGATCCATGCTTTTCGTTTATTGTATCAATGTTTATTGTACATTGATTTAACGTACAACAATCATAAACTAATGACCGGTGGTCATGGATCCATGCTTCTCGTTTATTGTGTTAATGTATGTGGTTCGTTATATTAATAACAGGAAGTCATAGATCCATGTTCTTTATTCATTGATTCAATGTACATTAAACATAACTTGATGAATAAAAAAGTTAACGTACGAACGTTCATTCTATTAACGATATAGCTCATCGGCTGAAAATTAATGTTGATGTTCATTGATTTGATGTACTTTTTTATTAATATAACGTACCTTTTTCGTTCAGTGATGTATCTGATTAGTATTCCTATAATAATATAAATATGTATTTCAATTTCTGCTCATGGTAGAGGGCGTTAGCTTAAACCGCGAACCAGTACAGCCAATCGTAAAACTCGATCTCATGCAGTTTTATCATCGGTTGCTAGTTCCTTTGACAGTTCACGGTTCACGTGTGATGTAAGTGAGGCTGGAAAGGAGAAATGCAGCATTTTTTTGGATAAGATATCCTAAATTTGTTCATGTTTTTACTGTACTATTTTGGATCTTTCTGTTTCATCTATTAATGTTATCTCCCAAGTACCCCGACTGAAATTGTGTAGCTGAAGATTGGTAGAAATAAGTGTCCCCGATAATTATTCTCTGGGTTATCTTCATATTATTGTTCACCTTTTCACTTCTAGATCTCTTAAATTGAACTTCTCACAAGTAGGGTATATAAATTCAAGTTAACAATATAATTATTTCCCACTTTTTTAATCTGAATAGTATTGGTTAGGTACTGGTAAAACTCTAGTTTATCTAAATGGTATTTTCAAATTCAAATCGAGTCTTTCCAACAACGAAAATCTTGCCTATTTTCAATTTTTATTAATTTTGATATTTATATGTCTTACTTTGAGTTTTTGTCATAAGTAATGTTTACTATTCGATACTTCCATTTATAAAAATTGAGGTTCTTGTTTATATTGTTTTAAATGGGTACAGGAGATGCAGGGTGCGACGGTGCGGTGGAAAAACTAACTACTTTTGACAACAGACTTTGTCAAATTTCCCGTATAAGTTAGGGGAGACCGGGGCATAATGAGCACCTTAAGCAAGTTGTTTAATAAAGCCTCATCCGTTTACAGTGGGAAAACGGTATTTTACAAATATATTAACTAGGTAACAAGCTACAAAAAGCAGTATCATTATTCTTCAAAATAAATGTGTAAAGTACCATTTGACAGTTTCTAATATTTTTGTCCAATGCCCATTTTGCCCCATAAGCTGGGGCAAAATGGACACTTGAAAGGGGCATAATGAGCATAAAGTTTGAAATGAATTACAGAAGAACTGAATTAAAAAAATGCATCTAACGTTTATTCATTTTGGATTACATTTTATAGCACAGATTCAACATTTAAACTCAACTCCAAATTGATCTGCAGCAGTTTTACACCCACTATTCGATTCTGTAACTGCTTTAATGGCATTTTCCATAGAATTTTTCTCCTAAGATTGCCTATTACTCTTTTTTTTGTATGTACGTACCATATCTTCTTTTTCTGTAAGAAAAAAACAGTCGTTTAGTTTAAAATATATTTTTAAGTAGCATGGGCAGGTGCTCATTCTACCCCACCCGTTATGCCCCTGGCGCCATTTTGTAAATAACATGAATATATCAAGAGTAATCAAAGCTTATTAATTCATCTGAACACTATTGAAATAACTAATATACATACCTTTTTGTAACTGGATAGGTCAGAAATCTCCAGATAATCAATTACCAGGTCTATTCCTGCATTCAAATATTCCGATTATTTTAATTTTCAGTACGCAAGTACTAAAATAAGTATAAAAAGTACACCCTTTCACGGTCAGACTCATACTAAAATATTTCGAACTTCGGCGCATCTAAGCAATTGTTTCACAGAAATGGTGACCTTCGGAGGTACAGTAGCGTCAAAATAATAGCAGTGCCCGTTATACCCCGGTAGCCCGTTATGCCCCGGTCTCCCCTAGTTCTCCTTATCCAATCTCCATGGTTTAATTATTTATTTTATGGGTAATAATATTTTTTGAGGAGTTATCGAATAATCGTAGAGGTTTTTTGTTGCAGCTTTAGGGGAAATTTGTTTTGAGATTTGGTAACACCAAATTGAAGTGATATAACGTCTAGCGTGAGCTCAAAATCCTGTTTATCAAACATCAAAGTCCATCTGCTGCATCTTAATGGATTTTGCGGTTACAATCCTTAGTATTTTAAGATGCAGGATTCCAAAGATTTACTTTAAGTCAGCCAAGTAATGCAGGAACAATGAAAAAATGCATAAAATACAGTTTGTTTTATCAAAAAATTCATGATATTCTGTTCTTTTGGGTTTGTCTCAAAGTATATCGCTTTTGCCGGCAATCATAAAATTAATGAGCCAATTACAATTAATCATATGGCCAATAGCTGCTGTAGAAGATATCGCCAGTGGCGGACTGAACACTGTCAACACTACCACTATACCCACACTATCTTAAGCCCGTTTCGATAATCAAGTTTTCCACTCCAACTAACTTAAGTTAAGTTTACCTTCGGTCTCTGGAGAATACTACTTGGTTATAGAGATATTGTTAAGCGTCAGTTAGTGTATGTATGTATTTTTTGGGGTGACATTCACTGAGACCTGAAAGATCTATTGTACTCCCTTACTTCTACTTAGTTCCTGAGGAGAGTCTCAGAAACTAGTAGCTCCTTCAGTCCTATTTCCCGAAAGAATTTCAGAATATCTGAAGGCTTCAAGTAAATGTTCCTCTTCTTTCCAGTAATTTCCCAGGTGCTGTGCTTTAGGATTCTGGAGTGCTGTGCAGCTGGAAAGTAAGTGGATAGAGGATTCTTCTTCCATGCCACAGTATCTACATTCTTCTTCCTCCACTATTTTGAGCTTTTCCAACTGCCCATTCAGGCGACAATGTCCCGTTAGGATACCTGTTAAAACTCAGCTTTACTTTGACTCATGCATTCATTTGACCTCAACAGGTTGTAGTCACCCATCTTTGATTTTTTACGCCTACTATACTTTCCAATGGTAAGATCTTCTCTTTCTCTCGGCTTTACCTATTTCTTCCAATATTACATTGATTCCGCATATGGGTTCAGGCCCCCAGAAAGGTATTTCAGTCCGCCTTTTTACGAGTTAATCTGCTATTTCATTCCTTTTATTTCAGTGTGTCCTGGAATCCATAGTAAGGTGAGTATATTGTTCTCGCCTAGTTCATTGAGTTTGTCTAGGCATTCCTACACCATTTTGGAACTGATTACACAAGAGCTCAGTACTTTAAGAGCTGTCAGCTAGTGTAAGCAGTATTAAATATCGCTAACGGTTCCCAATACACTTTGGAGATATTGGAATGCTTAGAATTTTTTTCCGCCATGAGCAGGGCAAATGATTCCTTGGTATACCACTTAATAAAAATAATAATCCAACCTAACCTCATTCACCAAAGTAAGATAGTGACAAATATTGGTTAAGCGGTGTAGGTTACACCCCTACAAAAAAATTGTTTGACCCATTTGAAAAATATTTTCAAAACATCAGATATTTTTGAACAGATTTTTAACATTTAAAATTTTTCCCGTATTTGTTTACACTAAACCTGAAAAATATTTCCACTGCGAGTACTTTACTGTAAAATCCGGTTTCTTGATGCATTCTTTAGCGGTACCGGTGTTCGCATCCAGAGTGTGATATGGTACCGATAGTATTTTATTCGCATCTACAACAATTCCAATAAGATAAATCTTATTGTATACGCCTGGCATTCAACGTTTGATTTTTTTTTCGAATCGGAAGCTGACGGCATTTTTCTACATAACGATTCAGCTAAGACTGTAATTACTAATACGCTATAAAACGACGATGCCTAAGAATCGGTTTTAAAATGTCTCGGTAATTACCTGAATGCTATTCCGTCGGTTGCAAGAAATACTGAAGAAATACTAGCAGCATCAGTAGACGAGAAATTTATATTTTCCTCTTATTGCACAGCTGTTCTTCATATGATTGGTTATGAAGTTCCTACAACGCCATTTATCGGTCACAATCAAAACTAATATTATTGTACCGATAAAGTGTTCAATTTATACAAACGTCAAGCCCTCCATAAATGTTGTTAAGCATTTTGACGATTTTTTGACATAATCCTCTCCTTCATGGCTCATCCTTATCTCCCCATCACTAATCTCACGTGGGGCATCTCAAAATTTCTATTTTAACTGTAAATGAGTTGGATTTACTTCAAAAACACATTCCCCCTCATAATTTCCATTCAAGACTTTCCTGTGTAATTCTTGTTTAATATTTTTGTTGAAATACAGTACTCGATATAAGTAGATGTTAATATTTTGTTGATATTTGACATTGTGACGATTGAATTTATTTGTTCCTGTTTGTATATTTTCATTGCTGCACGTAGCTAGTAGAGACAAACTTCTGGTAGGGAAAACATCCCGTAAGCCGGTGGGGAATATTTTCCGTCGGCTGTAGATTTTTAAACCGATTGATTATATTTTCTACTGGGTGGAGTCATCTTCCAGCTATGGGGGACAATCTTCCATCTTCAAGGGATGAGGTTCTTTAATAACTCAAATTTAAAAAAAAAATTGGTTCCTAATTTCTTCAAATTCTCCTCTCTTTCACAAGCTGGTTATTTTTTTCAAAGTTTCCCATTTTTTTTGTCCTCCATTCTTTTTACGGGCTCACTATTCTTCGAAAGACATAGGTAAGCTATGACGTCCTTCATTCATCTTGATATTGTGTCCCCCTCTCGCTTACAAAACGAGAAGTCATCCCGATGGGGAGCGTGCGCCTAAGTGTTATGCGTTTGTTGAAGGGTATGGGCTCAGTCCCTCCTCATTATCCTCATTATCCTCATTATCTATCCACATTTTAATTATTGTATGTCTCTATTGATGTCCTGTTCTAATGAAAATATTCATAAACTACAAGTCCTTCAAAATAAGGCAATGCGCATCTTACTCCACACAAACAGATATGCACCAATTAATGTAATGTTGAAATCATTAAATTTTCTAAATGTATCACAGCTAATACGGGAGTCAAATTTGTTACTAATTTATAAAATCGTAAATAATCAGGCTCCATCATATTTTGATACATATTTGAATAAAAGATCTTCGAATATGAGTTACAACTTAAGGACTAAAGATAATTACCAAATTGAAAGATTTAACTCTGCAATAATGGAGAAAACATTATTTATAGAAGGCTTAAGATTATACAATGGCCTACCACTGAGTGTCAAGACATCTACTACTGTAAAACAATTCAGGTCAAGATTAAGGCAAATTCATTTTGTGAATTGATGCTTGTATCTTTTTAAATTTTTGTAATTTGAAATCTGTTTGTTATGTTATAGCTTATTATTAGCTAAATAAAGTGTATTCTATTCTATTATTCTACATATCATCCTTTCCTCCTCTTTCACTAACTGGCCATTTTTCAAAATATATAGGTTGGCTATGTCGTTCCCCATATTTCCAAATATTGTCCTGCCTTCCTTGCACAAGTTCATTCTTCTTTCAACAAACATTGATAATTTTTTCTATCCCACCTGTTAAGTACGCTAATCAAAGTACCTCATTATTCTAAATATTATCCTTTCCTTCTTTTTCACTTTTTTTTCAAAATATATAGGTGAGCTATGTCTCTCCTCATTCATATGGAAATTGTCCTGCCTTTTTTTCACAAATCCGTTTTTGCTATAGCAAGCATTGGTAATCCTTTCTATTTTACCTGTTAAGTACGCTTACATGTACCAGCTTGCTTGCCATTGACTTCCGTCATGGAAGCAGCTATTACCACACTGTGGCAAAGTACTTTCTCCTAGGTTGTCGGTGAGCCTCGCTTACAAAACGAGCAGTCATCCCGATGAGTCGAGTGGGCCTAAGTGTTGTGCGTTTGTTGAAGGGTATGGACTCAAAGTTCCTCCTCATTATTCTAAATATTATCTTCTCCTCCTCTTCCACTAACTGGCGTTTTTTTCAAAATATATAGGTGAACTATGTCGCTCCTCATTCCTTCAAAAATTGTCCTGCCTTTTTTTCACAAGTCCGTTCTTGCTTAAGCAAACATTGGTTGGTAATCCTCTCTACTTTACCTGGTTAGTACGCTTACATGTAATAGCTTGCTTGCTATTTACTTCCTTTATGGAAGCAACTATCACCATACTGTAGCGAAGTACTTGCTCTTAGGTTGTTGGTAAGCCTCGCTTACAAAACGAACTGTCCTCTCGATGGGGCGAGTGCGCCTAAGTGTTTGTTGTAGGGTATGGGATCAAAGTACCTGATTATTCTGAGTATTATCCTTTCCTCCTCTTCCACTAACTAGCTTTTTTTTAAATATATAGGTGAGCTATGTCTCTCCTCATTCCTTCAACAATTGTCCTGCCTTTTTTTGACAAGCCCGTTCTTGCATCAGCAAACATTCGTAATGCTTTCTATTTTACCTGTTAAGTACCAGCTTGTACCAGCTTGATTGCTATTGACTTCCTCCACGGAAGCACCTATCACAACACTGTGGCAAAGTACTTGCCTCTAGGTTGTCGGTAAGCCTCGCTTACAAAACGAGTGCGCCTAAGTGTTGTGCGTTTGTTGAAGAGTATGGGTTCAAAGTTCCCCATTATTCTAAATATTATCCTCCCCTCCTCTTTCACTAACTGGCGTTTTTTTCAAAATATATAGGTGAACTATGTCGCTCCTCATTCCTTCAAAAATTGTCCTGCCTTTTTTCCACAAGTCCGTTCTTGCTTTAGCAAACATTGGTTGGTAATCCTCTCTACTTTACCTGGTTAGTATGCTTACATGTACTATCTTGCTTGCTATGGGTTCAATATCCCTCCTCATTATTCCAAATATTATCCTTCTTTCCTCTTTCACTAACTGGCTATTTTTTCAAAATATATAGGTGAGCTTTGTCGATCCCCATTTTTCTAAATATTGTCCTGCCTTTTTTTCACAAGCCCGTTCTCGCTCCAGCAAACATTGGTAATCTTTTCTATCTTACCTTGTTAAGTACGCTTACATGTACCAGCTTGATTGCTATTGACTTCCCCCACGGAAGCACCTATCACAACACTGTGGCAAAGTACTTGCTCCTAGGTTGTCGGTAAGCCTCGCTTACAAAACGAGCTGTCATCCCGATGGGGCGAGTGCGCCTAAGTGTTGTGCGTTTGTTGAAGGGTATGGGTTCAAAGTTCCTCCTCATCATTCTAAATATTATCCTCACCCCCTCTTCCACTAACTGGCTTTTTTTTCAAAATATATAGGTGAACTATGTCTCTCCCCATTCCTTTAAAAATTGTCCTGCCTTTTTTTCACAAGTCCGTTTTTGCTTTAGCAAACATTGGTAATCCTTTCTATTTCACCTGATCAGTACACTTACATGTACTAGATTGCTTGCTATTGACTTCCTTCATGGAATCAACTATTACCACACTGTGGCAAAGTACTTGCTCCTAGGTTGTCGGTAAGCCTCGCTCACAAAACGAGCTGTCATCCCGATGGGGCGAGTGCGCCTAAGTGTTTGTTGTAGGGTATGGGATCAAAGTACCTGATTATTCTGAGTATTATCCTTCCCTCCTCTTCCACTAACTAGCTTTTTTTTAAATATATAGGTGAGCCATGTCGCTCCTCATTCCTTCAAAAATTGTCCTGCCTTTTTTTCACAAGTCCGTTTTTGCTTTAGCAAATATTGGTAATCCTTTCTATTTCACCTGGTCAGTACACTTACATGTACTAGATTGCTTGCTATTGACTTCCTTCATGGAATCAACTATTACCACACTGTGGCAAAGTACTTGCTCCTAGGTTGTCGGTAAGCCTCGCTTACAAAACGAGCTGTCATCCCGATGGGGCGAGTGTGCCTAAGTGTTGTGCGTTTGTTGAAGGGTATGGGCTCAAAGTCCCTCCTTATTATTCTAAATATTATCTTCTCCTCCTCTTTCACTAACTGGCGTTTTTTTTCAAAATATATAGGTGAACTATGTCGCTCCTCATTCCTTCAAAAATTGTCCTGCCTTTTTTCCACAAGTCCGTTCTTGCTTTAGCAAACATTGGTTGGTAATCCTCTCTACTTTACCTGGTTAGTATGCTTACATGTACTATCTTGCTTGCTATGGGTTCAATGTCCCTCCTCATTATTCTAAATATTCTCCTTCTCTCCTCTTCCACTAACTATTTTTTCAAAATATATAGGTGAGCTTTGTCGATCCCCATTTTTCTAAATATTGTCCTGCCTTTTTTCACAAGCCCGTTCTCGCTCCAGCAAACATTGGTAATCTTTTCTATCTTACCTTGTTAAGTACGCTTACATGTACCAGCTTGATTGCTATTGACTTCCCCCACGGAAGCACCTATCACAACACTGTGGCAAAGTACTTGCTCCTAGGTTGTCGGTAAGCCTCGCTTACAAAACGAGCTGTCATCCCGATGGGGCGAGTGCGCCTAAGTGTTGTGCCTTTGTTGAAGGGTATGGGCTCAAAGTTCCTCCTCATCATTCTAAATATTATCCTCACCCCCTCTTTCACTAACTGGCTTTTTTTCAAAATACCTATATAGGTGAACTATGTCTCTCTCCATTCCTTTAAAAATTGTCCTGCCTTTATTTCACAAGTCCGTTTTTGCTTTAGCAAACATTGGTAATCCTTTCTATTTCACCTGTTCAGTACACTTACATGTACTAGATTGCTTGCTATTGACTTCCTTCATGGAATCAACTATTACCACACTGTGGCAAAGTACTTGCTCCTAGGTTGTCGGTAAGCCTCGCTTACAAAACGAGCAGTCATCCCGATGGGGCGAGTGTGTCTAGGTGTTGTGCTTTTGTTGAAGGGTATGGGTTCAAAGTTCCTCCTTATTATTCTGAATATCATCCTCCCCTCCTTTTTCACTAACTGGCTATTTCCTCAAAATATATCGGTGAGCTATGTCGCTCCCAATTTTTCTAAATATTGTCCTGCCTTTTTTCCACAAGCATATTCTTGCTTCAGCAAACATTGGTAATCTTTTCTATCCCACCTATCAACTACGCTAACATGTACTAGATTGCTTGCTATTGACTTCCTTCATGGAAGCAACTATAACCACACTGTGGCAAAGTACTTGCTCCTAGGTTGTCGGTAAGCCTCGCTTACAAAACGACCAGTCATCCCGATGGGGCGAGTGCGCCTCAGTGTTCTCCGTTTGTTGAGATGTATGGGTTAAATGACATAGGTAAGCTATGTCCCTCTCCATTATTCTGATTATTATCCTCCCATTCTATAAAAAGGTGGCTATTTTCACAAAAGACATAGGTTAGCTATGTCGCTCCTTATTTTTCCAAATATTGTCTTTCTCCAATAAGTTGGTTTACCCTTCAACAGACATTGGTGAGCTTTTTATTTAACCTGTTTAGTACGCCACACGTATACAAACTTTGTTACATACGATTGACTATTTCCTGCATGGATAGAATCATTTTGAAAAGTAACAATATTCAATTCTTCAAAAGGATATCCGCAGGCTTTGGTAAGTGAACCTCTTTTATTATTCAATGGCCTCCTATGTTTTGTGCCCTGGGATTCGGTATTGCTATGTAATATGCAAGTATGTGGATGGGGGTTTTTTCTTCCGCTCCACAAAATCTTCATTTTCCTTTCTTTACCATTTTGAACTTTTTAAGTTGCTTATTCAAGCGTCAAATCTTTTGGTACTGTTTAAATGTCACTAGTGCAATAATTTGTTTTCACCTGGTTGGAGTTTCTCAGGAGTGTCTAAGCCACACAAGATCTTTCTACTTCTTCTCCTTTTGGCCGGTGCCTCATTCTCCCAATATCACATCGCAAAAAGGATCTGGCATCCGCCCCCCTTCTGCTTTCTTTGCAAGTTCATATGCTATCCTATTTCCTTTTATTTTGGTGCTTCCTGGAACCCTCAGAAGTAACGATGCTGTTCTTGCCTAGTTAATTGGGTTATTCTAGTCATTCACAAAAAATTTTAAAAAAGATCAGTGCTTTAATGGCTGCTTGACTATCTGGCATAATCATCAGCCTTTTCCATTAACATTGTACTGGATATACATTTCTTTAGTGGGAATCTCCCTAAAAAAGAAACTTCTTATTTTTACCATATCGAAATGTTTGGTTCCTGGCCCGTACACTACCATCCCAGTCCGTTCTATTGCTTTCGAAATCTTTGATGCATTCCACTGAATAACATTCTTTCCAAGTCTCTTCATCAGCATAATCACTGGAAGGATATCAAAAATTTTCAACCATTTTTTATGTTTTCAAAATTTTATCTCATGAAAACTATGAATTACAGATATGGTGGGGTTCAAAAACGATCTGAGTAGGTTGAGTAGCACCATATCAAATCAAAATTTTTATATTTTTTCCCAGATATTTTTCTATTCCCATAATTATGTACTGACTTCCCAAAAAGTCGGCCAAGAATGAATACAATGCACCGTCTTTGCTTAAAAACATCTATTGGAAGTTTTCCAAAACGATTCATGGCAACGACATACTAACTAAATGGATCTCAAATAAATCATATTGTGTTTTCTTAGTTGGTCTTCTGTATTAATGATATCAATTTAAGAAAGAGCGATGTTATTTTCAAATAGAATATTATAAAATATAACTTGGAATATAATTGGAAATATGTATATATTTATGTATGGAGGAGACATTCACTGAGACCTAAAATTCTATTGGACACCCTCACTCTACTTAGTTCCTGAGGAAAGTCTAAGAGACTAGTAGTTCCTGTCCCATTTCCTAAAGGAATTTTCGGGTATTTTAAGACTATTAGATCAGTTCCATCCACTTTGACTTATGTATTCATTCAATCACACTAGGTTGTAGTCCGGGCCCATCAATGTTGAACTGGACACACTTTTTCATGGCGTTAAGTTCCACTTGAAAGATACTTGGGACTTTTCCCACGCTTTTAGAGAGCCTCGTTCCTGCACTACGTTCCTGGCTTACTCATCTCTTAGTTCCTTCTATTGCTTTTAAGCCATCTGTATATTATTGATTGGCATTCTGAAATTTAATAACTGTCATCCCTTCCGCTTTAAATTTGTTCCCAATTTTAAATCTTCTTTGTTTGATTCTTATTTATTCTATACAGTGTGTCTCGAAATAAACACTTTATTATATTTTCTTACAGACTCATAATTATTAAGCCTGTAAATCAACCAATTGGCAGGTTTCTTGACCTTCAATTTCAAATTATCTCAATATACAGTATCATCAGATAAATTGACTAGGTTAGGTTAGGTTCCATGTATTCTCAACCTCACCCCTCTACATATGGTGGTGGAAAGTGTTGCAGAAAGAACAAGATACAGACTTAGTAGAGCAGGAATCATTGAGAAAAAGGAAAAACCACATCACTTCTAAGAAATCAGACAGCCTGGGACATGCCACAAGACGGTATAATGAAAAAGTACAATTTTTCGAACAAATTAAGCAACAAGAAAGATTAGGTTCCAAATACCATTATCAGACTTGGAAAAAATGGCATTTAATGGTACACAGATGGCTCAAAATCAATAGGAGGAACTGAGATAGGAGTGTTGAAGCCAGGAACAAAACACTCTGAAAGCTTGGGAAAAACCACAAGTCTCTTTCAAGCGGAAATATACGCCATAAGAAAGTGCCTTAAGTTCAATACTGATGAAGGATACAGAACAAAAGCAAAAGCCATTGAAGCACTGAGCTCTTGTGTAATAAGTTCCAAAATGGTGTGGGAATGCCTAGTCAAACTAAATGAACTAGACGAGAACAATATACATTATTTTTTTAATTTCTTGGGAAATTAAACCACAATATTTTTGAATTCTTTATTTCAACGTTTCGGTAGCGTTCCAGCTACCGTTTTCAAGAAAAAATAAGTAAAAATTGATTTTTATTCCTAACTGACACAACGGAAAAAATTTGACAACTAGACAATCAAAAATATTTTGAAGTTTAAGACTGCAAAATTTTGTTATCAAATTTTTATTAAGGTCCATTCATAGTAGATCATATCCCCGGTAAAATGTCAAATGAAATATTTCATTTTATGACATTCCAACGATATGATAGTCTACTAGAAATGGAATCCAGTGAAGTGCACGTTCTAGTATTTCAGCCGAATGTAGTCAAATTTGGTTACCAATGTTAGAAAGAGAAATTTCCAATAATCAATTACCTGCTTTATCAGGATAGCATCATAAGTTTTTATCCAGGTTTTCTTATGATTTATAATTTGAATAGTTGTTAATCGATACACAATTCAATACATAAAATCACAAAACTGAGTATACATACATATTTTGAAAACTTAAATATTCATAAACAAAAAAAGTATCAAGAAACGCGTTTTATTAACAACATTTCCAATATAAGCGAAAAAACGCGCTATCCCAATTTAAAAACCGTTCCTGGAACGTGCACTTCACTGGATTCCATTTCTAGTAGACTATCATATCGTTGGAATGTCATAAAATGAAATATTTCATTTGACATTTTACCGGGGATATGATCTACTATGAATGGACCTTAATAAAAATTTGATAACAAAATTTTGCAGTCTTAAACTTCAAAATATTTTTGATTGTCTAGTTGTCAAATTTTTTCCGTTGTGTCAGCTAGGAATAAAAATCAATTTTTACTTATTTTTTCTTGAAAACGGTAGCTGGAACGCTACCGAAACGTTGAAATAAAGAATTCAAAAATATTGTGGTTTAATTTCCCAAGAAATTAAAAAAATAATGAATAATATACCACAAGGAACATACAGAAGATATTGAGAACAATATAGTCACCTTACTATGGATTCCAGGACACACTGGAATAGAAAGAAATGAAATAGCAGATGAATTAGCAAAAAGGGGGACTGGAATACCTTTCTGGGGGCCTAGATGTAATATTGGAAGAAAAAGAAAAGATCTGATCATTGAAAAGATCTAGTAGGGCTTAGACAATCAAATATTCTTCTGGGTAAATACAACCTGTCGAGATCAAATGAATGCATAAGTCAAAGAGTTTTAACAGGTATTCTAACGGGACATTGTCGCCTGAATAGGCACCTAAAAAAGTTCAAAATAATGGAGGAAAAGAATGCAGATAATGTGGCATGGGAGAAGAAGCCTCCATCCACATACTTTCCAGCTGCACAGCACTACTAGTTTCTGAGACTCCTCTCAGAATCTAAGTGGAAGTAAGGGTGCAGGATAGATCTTTTGGGTCTCAGTGAACGTCACCCCAAATTCCTAAACAAATATAATAGGTTCTATGTATCTATGCCGCGAAGACAATATAACTTCAATAATGTATATGTCACCTACATATGAACTAAAAAAATGTATATCCCGTTTCTACCTAGTTTAATATGAAATAATAAAAATTAAAGATTTGCAGTTTCACAGTATAATATAAAATGTCACATCGAGAGACTTTACATAATATCAGAAATAGAAAGTAAAGTAAATATATGAATATAAAGAGCTGGAAACGTTATTCAAAAGACCGATTTAAAATTTAACATGCTTTTAATTTACAACGGAAAGGTACGTGTGTAAATCAAAAGCCAGAAGTGTTGGTAATAAATGACAGCATGACAGCCGTGTAATTTATTTATATATTTACTGCAACAATTACGCATTCACTTATACAAATTAATTTAAATACACATTCATTGTAATCACAGTCGGTCACAAAAAAAATACATATATGGTATTGTTTCTCACGATCATTGGTAGCGATTGTTCCGTATTTTATTTGTTTTTATGAAACTACCTGCTATTTTTAGTGCTTACAGTGGCTGAGTCACAAAACAAGACATGTCCATAGTATTCACATTTTGACTTCCACCGCAAAAATAATTCCTAATATCTTCGTTCCATTTTGGACAATATGAAAATTACTTAATCCCAGTTTCCTGTAACAATTGTCATATTAAAGTAAAGCGTGTCCTTCTTTTTCCCCAATCATACCCTCTACCACGCCACTTATCTCCATCAATTCCTCCTCGCCCCCAACATTATCTCCGCCATATTTTTCCAATACACAGCCTCCTAGTTTATTTTCCAGCTTCTTCAGAACATCCTCGTTCTTCTAGCATCTAGACACACGTTCCACTTCACATCTCTTGCACACTCCAGTCTCTTTTTTCCCAATCATGTGAAGGTATCCCACTCTCTACCCATGTCCTGTGAGCACCTGTGTCAAGTAGTTCAACTTCCCGAATTTCCGGTCCACCCAATGTTTCATGCTCCTAATTGCACCTTTTAGCGCGCCCTCGTACCCATACCTGTACTTACTCTCTGGTCGCACCCCTTCAGCGTTTGTGTGTCTGTCTCTAGCCATCAAGGCCCACTGAATAGGATCTTGTCAGCTCCATTGCTGCCAGTCCATCCACTGTCCTGTACCCCTGCACCACCCTCAGGAGTGGCCTAACCCTCGCATTCATATTACTTTTATCTTGGGACATCTATATTCTTACAAGGTATTCATCACCTCTTCTTCTCCTAACAAACTAAAGGAGTGTATTTGTATTCATTTTCAAATCAATTGATTTCGAATCACTACATTTGTAACGATGCTGAAAATTGGAGCTAGAGATAGCAGCCAGACGCAATGGTCGTTATATTTTCAATTAGGATGCTACATTTAACAATTATTTTTCACACAAAAATACTCTCTTTCTTACACACGTGATAAAAATTATTTTTACTTTTCTTGAGTAGTCTAATAACCAAAACAAACTTTCACATAACAGTGAAGAAAACGTCGACATTAGCTGCCGAAAAGACTAGAACATCTTTTTGATTACTAGACTACTCAAAAGAACTCTGAGAGTTCATCCATACCTCAAATGTAGTTAGAATCCAAATAAAGGGTTCAATGAAACTCAAAGTCAAACCATAATGTATTGTTGTTTGACTTTGAGTTTTATTGAACCCTTTATACTCAAAAGAAGTTTAATCAAATTTCTGTGATGTGTATAGAACCTATAACATTTTTTGTAGAATTGAATATTTTGTTTTTTCTTAACAGTGTAGATGACAATAAAACTGTGTAGATGGTAGCACTATACACTTTCAGCTCTTCCCAGCGCAATGTATATCTCATTCGGTCTCCAATGCTAATCATTTTCGAGTAGCTACCAATCGAGCGATAAACAGTTACCCTGTGTCTTTCGTGTTAGATGGTACGAACGGAGCTGCTTTGTGCAGTGTCTAGTCACCAGGGACTCGATTCTCGACATCAAGTGAAAAGTTTCACATGTGAAATTATTCCACTACTTATTTTCACATGCTTGTTTGAAACGGTATTCTCGGTGATAGATTTTCCAATGGATATGACCTTGATACGTATGTCTAATATTAAATAGGTATTGACCAATCCTGTTTTATCATTTTGGATTTGTTGTATTGAGATCCCTGGTCTATTGACATAAAAATAAACAAAATAAATTAACTGAAACGTCTGAAACTAAAGAATTAAGAATAGTTAGGAATTATGGCGGATAAGGTTTCAGCGGCCCCAAAATGGCTCTTCGAGCACTAGCTCTTTTGACAATATAAATAATTTTATAAACTGATTAGCACTAAGGTTTATGAAAGAATCTCCTGCTATGTCCGTCCACCTTAACCAAAAATCTCTAGGTGGATTATTTTCTAGCATTTCCACCTCTTCCAAAACTTCCAAATGATGCAGTAGAATAGCTTTCTCCATTAGAAGTTTTAAAACAAAACACCAAACACAAGATGTGCAGTAATTCCATTGGAAATTACATTCACATTGGCATTTACCATGTGAAAATATTCGTAGACTTTTTGTGTGAAAATATTCACGTGGTTCTGTGGAGAATACCGAATGTACTATTTCTATGTGAAAATTATTTTCACCCATGTGAATAAAAGTCGAGAATCGAGCCCCAGGTTGGTAACTGTCTTCAAATATCAAGTTTCAGTTGCCCGGCTGTGGGTTCCTTGTCTACCTTATTAAGTGAACTCTTTGTATGGAGGTGTACTTGTGTTTTAGTTGGTATTCCTTATCTAGTTTCTTATTTCCCCTTTTATATAATCCATTGTGATTCCACAAAACGGTTACTGACCTATGAAGTCTCTTTTTGAACCTTCTTAAGTATATTAGAGACACTGTTGTCTTTTGTCAGCATGCCAAGAGATTCCTTACAGTTTGTCAACAGATTGAAACTGGTTGTTAGATTACTGATAACTATCCAATTATTATTACAGTATATTCATTAAGAGGATAATGCAGCGAATGTAAGTATTTTTATTAAAATAATTGCCGAGGAATACGAATTTTATGAAATCATAATAATACTAATATATTTAACGGTGATCACTTGAGTTTTTTGCATTTTTTTTCGAAAATTACTTCAATAGAGACTGGAAACTTTCAAAAAATAAAAAACGGCATCTTAATATATATATTTTTTTTCATTGTTTTATCGATACCTTTTTCTTATAGACCAGAGTCGATAATTTTTGAAACCAAAAAAAATAACAGTAGGATAATACTCATTAGAAAAGGAGGAAAATGTGATAAAATTGAAAAGAAAAATAAATTACTGGCGTCCGAGGACTGGGGTGAGTTTTTAAGGGTAAAAAATGGTTTATCTCGATTTCCGGCAAAACTACAAATCATATGGAAAAAAGATAAATGGCAAAGTTGTGAGTAAAAAAAAGTTCTACAACTTTTGTATTCACAATTCTTACACATAACCTCAAAATTTATGTGAAAAATTCAAATAACCAAGTTTTTGATTTTTCATTTTAATCTTTTTTAAAAAAATATTTTTTTCACGAAATTTTGTGAACACCCACTGTACTTTATTTGATATGAAATATTACTTTTCCCACCTTATTTTGACTTAATATCAAAAAAACACCCAAATTTTCAATTGAAAATTCTCGCGTCAGAATATAAGCTTTTTTCAAAAAGTCGGTGAGATTTTTGTTCGTTGAAATCTCTACTTTCTGATAGTTTGTATGAAAATATACATAACTATATAGTAAATGTTCTCAGAAAATGCAAAAAAATGATTTTCTTGTACCATTTTTTCTAAAAAATGTAATTGCTGCAATTTTTTCACTTATAATTGCACAAGAGGTTTGTATTTTATCGGGTAAATTTGGATTGTTTAATGAGAAACTGTTTCCTAGCAATTAGACGAGAACAACTGTCGTTTTTAGGTTGACAGTTTTTCGAGTCTAATTGCTAAAGGAAACAGTTTAGAAGTTGAACAACACAAATTTACCCGATATCAATACAAACATCGAGTGTAATTCGGCAAGACAATTCAATGAATCGGCTCATTGTTAGTGTTTAGAAATTCAATAAGTTGTTGACAAACATGTCAAATTATTTATCATGGTAACAAATGCATAAGTGAAAAAACCACAAGTGCATTTATCAACAGTAAAAACACAAGAGCTTTTTTTTTATCAAAGGTAATACCACGAGTGCTTCAAATTTTATCGATAATTTTTTCTTTTCCACGAAAACTTGTTTATTTGGCAAAAATATGAAAACAAACCGATTTGATAAAATCACGACTCCGTTAGGAGGAGTGATTTTATCTAAATTCGGTTTGTTTGAATGTTTTTGCCTCAAATAAACAAGTTTGAGTGATGAAAATAAAAAATTATGTGATAAAATTTGAAGAGCGAGTTGTATTTGGGAAGATTATTTTTTTCAACAATTTAAAAGGATTTTTGAAAGCGCTTTTAGTTGTCAATAATGACAAATTCAAAGTAAAATTTTGACGTTCCGATGTAAACAAGGTTTTATCGATGAGGAAGCATAATTATCAGTATAATACCGAATGATTGGCTAGAATAATGTATTGCTATTGGTTAAAACCACCAAAATGTCAGATTTTGACAAGTGAAAAAAATAATCGGATAAATTTCTCTTTGCAACGAAACAGTTTTGCCAATCACTAATTTTACGAGAAAAACTTACATGATAAAATCGCGACACCGAAGGTGGAGCGATTTTATCTAATGTCAGTTTTTCGAGCGAATTTAGTGATTGACAAAATTTTGAGTTGAAGAGAAATTTATGTGATAAAAGAAAAGCTCGAGTGTTTTTTGGCAAGATAAATTAACGACAGAATAATTATATCGATGAACAACAACAATAATTTCGACTCATTGTCATTGTGTGAAAGTGACGTCCGCTTACTAGAAATTGAGGAAGAGAGGTTTTTATCGCGATAAAAAAGGATGCACCTTTTTCATCGATGCCAAAGTGACAATAATATTTCTAGGTATATGACATTTTACCATTGGAGATAATTTATCGCTGAAAAAGTTAAAGCTAACTTTTGCCGGTGTCAAAGTGACAATTACACTGAGGCATATGCGATTTTTTATACATGAGTTGAATTGTCAGTTAAAAAGTTTATTCATTGAATCCGAATCACATTCGTGTCATATAAAATCTTATCAAATGTATATATACATGTAAATCGTACTATATATTCAAATTATATACCTACCTACTTCATTCTAATTACGTTATTCATTCTAATATTCTTAAACACGTTTATCTTGAATTCTAATCACTTATCCATCAGTTTTTGTTTCTTTGGTGGCATTTCTTCATCGTTAGATTCGACAAACCTTACAGTCGACAGAAGCAAACATGAGCCCCGGAAAATATGCGAACTAAAAGAATTTCATCGCAACGAACCAATCAGGTGCTAATGTTAACGAACGAACATTAGTAATTTGTTAAAATAATACAACTACAGCGACATGGACACGCCCACCAGGGCTCATGTTTGCTTCTGTCGACTGTACCAGCTCTAGTTGATCTTCGTAATCTTTAAGACCATCACCTTCTTCGTCTCCAATGTTATTTCCAGTCTGCATTGATTCTTCATTCACAATTTCATCTGTATCATTTACATCCTCGTATGCAGCAATCACATTTTTTCGATGAAATAGTACATGAAGATTAAAAAAATTTTAATTCGAGTTATTTTTCTGACATTTTCTATAGTAATGCATATTTTTTCACACTATCAGAAAATAGAGATTTCAATAAACAAAAATCCCACCAGCTTTTTGGAAAAAGCTGATATTTTGACACGAGAATTTTCGATTGAAAATAAGGTGAAAAAAGAAATATTTCAAATCAAATGGGTAAATCACAGTGTATTTGCAACATAATAAGGTAGGTGTTCATAAAATTTCGTAAAAAAAATATTAAATTTTGAGGTTATGACGTGTTAAAATTGTGAATACAAAAGTTGTAGATCATTTTATTACTCACAGCTTTGCCATTCGACCTTTTTCCATAGGACTTGTAGTTTTGCCGAAAATCGAGATAAACCATTATTTACCCTTAAAAACTCACCCCCTCCCACTTCCCGAGCTTTGATCGCCCGTAATTTATTTCTATTTTCAATTTTATTTTATTTCCCCCCTTTTCTAATGGGTTTTATCATACTACCATTGTTTTTTCACTTTTTACCATTTTTGAAGGTTTCGGTACTCAAACATCCTGTATATAATATAAAACTTTTTGTATACATTTCTCACCACCTTTATAATAACCCTGAATTATACTATTATAGTTGAGATAAATTATTGAGTGTTATTTAGATTAACTTGCGGCTATCCATTTATTTTCTGTATAACTACTCTTTATGTGTGTGTGGGAAAAATTCAACTAAATAACAGCAATTTACTATTAATGTCAAAGTAAACCAAGTTGTCAATAATTTACGATTACACAGACTAGTTTTCCTGGTTTTGTTTTTGTTGCGTTAAATCAAGACAACATTAGGTGAGAGGTGTCAAGAAGATTAAGAAGTAACTACAGTGGTTAACATGGAAGGATGCATGGATTTCAAAGTATCACTTAGATAAGATTTGATGAGGTAGCTAATCGTTTTATTCCACTTCGACTTTTCAAATCTATTGTTGCCTTTGAATCTAGATTAAATTCTCCAGCCCTAACCAACATCCATTTGAGAGTTAAGAAGGCTTCCACCAACTGCAGTGCGCATGATCATATCCTAAATAAATTACTGAAATTTTGAGTGTTGCATACATTCGATTTTCAATGTTTAGTGTCCTAAATGACTATGCTTCCATCTTGGGAAAATAAAAGACCACTCAAATACGGATATTTTGATACCAACTTATTCGTCTTGAATAATAGAACATTTGAAATCCTTACAATTTATAATGTTTGCAGCCAAATCAATATAAGTACCACTCGGCTGAATAAACATAATAATTTACGATCCAAGCTGTTGTATATGACTACTGTTATTATCAGAAATGATACTCCATACGAAGCAGAAATCAATGTGATAAGTGGCTAACTCATCGAGTTCTCCTAGTACAGGCTGGCAAATTAATCTTGGCAGTAGTTGAAAGTTCTGCAACGTCAGATGCGCTGTAGCAAAGAAGCATGGAGATGGAGATCGAACTCCATGTATTCTAATTTCTGCACCAGGTAGAGGACGCCAGCTTGAAACAGAACCTTCACAGCCAATCATAAGACTTTTGCTCATTATGTTTTATTGGCTGCTAGCTCCTTTGACAGTTCGCGTTTCATGTCTAAGGTAAGTGAGGTTAGGAAATAAAACCAAAACATTTTTTGGATAAGGGATCCTTTCATATTTTTCTGTATAAAAGAACATACTAGTTCTTTTTTCAGACTAGTTTTACAACTCACTCCTTATCACTGCCTTTTTTTTGATCTCTTATAACGTACTTGTATATAGATCAGAATAATAATATCAGCAAAAGTAAAGTATTTTGTGTAGATTTGTTCTTTTTATATAATTCTCACAAGTATGGCATATAATTTCAATTCAAGATATCAATTATCTCCTACTTTATTCATCTGAATATTTTTGATTACTGAAAAAACGTTTTAAATACTTAATCCGCACTACCAACCACTATTGCAATAGCTTTCAAAACGAAACACTCCCTATTTTTAATAATTTTTATATTTCTATTTCTCTTTGAATTTTTGTCATTGGTAAGGTTTATTATTGGACTACAATATTATCACCTATAAAAAGTAAGGTTATTGTACTGAGAAATGGGTTCTCGAGGTACAATGCGCAACGCTGCGGTCAAATAACAAACTACTTAGATAGGCGATTTCTTGGACATATTTTGTCAATTCTCCCGTATGAGTTAGTTCTCCTTATCTATACAAAGAAGTATGCGGATTTCGCTGGCAGAATTCGTTTCCTTTAAAAATTTTCATACGGAATGTACGTCGCCCACTCTTCCCGGTAACTGCGCTTACAATGTTGTCAAGTTGTATGGATTTCTCGCACATCATCAACTGCCAAAATTAATTTGCTAACCTGTACATACTTATGTGTGAAGTAGACATACAAGCATATTTTGTAAATAGATAAGTTCTTACTTTGGATGTTGAAAAGAGGATGGAAAAAAATTATCATACAGCTAATTTTAATAAAATTGACATAGTATTTGCAACAATAAAAAAATAGAAATGTATTTTAAGTTCAGCTGGACCGATTATTGCACATTTCGAAGAGGAATTATGCGTCATTTTTGATGGTTGCTGGGTACTGTTGATATATGAATTGAGAAAAATGGTCACTTTTGTTAATTTTGGAAATGTCTTGTGTTCTTTCACTGTGAAGTTTTTGTACTGGGTGCTGTAACCTTTTGCTTCAACCTAAAATAAACAAAAACTTACAGAAGTTGATTGATTGGTTGGTTAGTTCGACACCACCAGTCACAAGTTTCAAGACATAGGCACCTTAGTCTTCAGGTTTTTTGTGCTCTTGGCTGTACCTTTCATGTGAAGAAGATCTACAGTCTTTTTACTAGATCCTTTTTGTAGAAATCTTCTAGTACTCTAGTCTTCTAGTCCTAGGAGTTTATATCTCCAATAAACTTTTACAAATGGCCGCCTGACTTCTACTATTATAAACTTACTTTCAGGATATAATTGCCTGGCAACAGTAGCCTCCAGAACTCTCCAGTTTTTGGGTTACTTTGAAAAAAAATCTGATATTCTGCACCATTTAAGAGTTCAATTTTTTCCCTGCCAAGTATTCTCAACCCTGCTTCAACTGGTTGTCTTGTAGTATAGTCAAGAACTCTACCGGTTACTCCTCTATTTGCTTGCATACAGTACAGCAGAAGAGACTGAAACAAATATTTTTAATTTGAAAATTGTTAGGGGAAGTGAATGTAGGCACGTTTTTCTTCATTTACGATTGTTTCGGTATTGGAGAAAATATCATATATATAAATAATTCGAAAAATTACGCTAAGAAAAATGTCGCGTAATACTTTTTCCACATTTTGCTAAGAAAGTCGTCTCAAAAAGAATGCCTTGCCGAGTTGCTTTCGCACATCAATCTCTTGTTATCATGAAGAGCTTAAATGTGGATTCAAAGAACTTGTATGTATCTATTTTTGGGGTGACATTCACTGATTCCTAAAAGATCTATTGTGCCCCCTTATTTCTACTCAGTTCTGAGGAGAGTCTCTGAAACTAGTAGCTCCTTTAGTCCTATTTCCCGGAGTAATTTCAGGATATCTGCAGGCTTCAACTTAGGTAAATGTTCCTCTTCTATACAGTAATCTCCCAGGTACTGTGCTCTAGGACTCTGGAGTCCTGTGCAGTTGGAAAGTATGTGAATGGAGGTTTCTTCTTCCATGGCACAAAAACTACATTCTTTTTCCTCTACTATTTTGATCTTTTTCAGAAAAGTATTTCAGTTCCTCTCTTTGCTAGTTCATCTGCTGCTGAAAATCGGTTATAAGTTTTTCAAAAACTTACCATTTTGTTTTCTTCCCATAATTTTGGGAGTATCACAGCTGGAGGGAATTTGCAACAAGATAATTCCAAAGTTATTTCCATACAGCCATGAAAATTGTAGTTATAATCACTCATTCCACCTAAAAAAAAAATTATATAAGACCAGGTGAAAATGAATCCAGTATATGTGTGTGTATGTTTTTTTTATGGGTGTAGAGTAAAAATCTCAATAGACTGTAGCGGGCATTGTTGATAAGCTTGTCTAATCTATCTCAGCCCCAATTTCCTCATGTATTCTCTGTGGGATACAACTTTTGCTTGTGGTTTTTTTAGAGTCGCATCTGAAGTCCCCTTCTCAGCCTTATTTCCAGCGTTACTACGATAGGGGGTGTTCTAACGTATTCCTTTTCGAGTGCCGTTTCTTGGCCCATCAGTCTTTCAGAGTCTTCAGACTCTTCTTATTTATTTCTCCTCCTCTTCTTCGGTTCCAGCGGCTATTCTCTTGAAGGTAACTACTTGTTCCCAATTCTCTTGTAACGAGAGCATGGTCATGACTCAGGGACAGCTCCGGCAGGTCTACGTCCGCTTCCAGTTCCCTTCTTTCGAATATTGTGCTCTCTGCGTGTTACCTTCTTCCCCAGTTCTTCCACAGCTGGCAGCTGCTGTTGGATGCATGTTCTCTCCTATCAAGGTATTTTCCGAAACGCTCATGGTCACTGAGTGTGTGTGTCAGGCGGTAGTTCATCTCGACGTGCTCCCTGACGACCCATTCTTCGACCTTCCGTATAAATACGTCTTGAATTCTTCTCAACAGCCTGTATCACGCTACTTCTCAAATGCGAGTTTCATCCCCTTCAACAACTTTCTGTGCCGTTGTTATGGTAGCTATAGTGCTATAGCTATAGGTATAGTGCTAAATCTTGCTTCTAGCTAGGGTTAAAAGTGTCACTAGAGGATGAGCCTCTGCCGAACCGTTCGGGAAAACTAATTATTGGAAACTACTCACGCGAGTTCTATAAAAAGTGGCCAAAATTGAGGAAGAGTTAGTTTTTTCTACCTTGAATTCGGTACCAAGCAGCTCCATTTGTAACTCCACCATCAAATACTTCTTCATCACCTGGACATTGTTCACCCTTATGCATTTCGGGATGATTGTTCGAATATGTCCTCGCTAAGTACTCAAAAACATCTTTATCAGGAGTATCAAAAGCTACATTCTCATTATCTAGAATAAAAGCGTTGATTACGGAGAGACATTTGAATTTGTAAATGACAATTATTTTACTCACATGGATTAAAATCGTAAGGATAATTTGCAACCAGAGCTCCTTCGTGTAAGGCTGCAGACAAAATAAATTTCGTTCTTTTCATCCAATCGATAATAGCTTTTGTTTCCTTTGCTATTTTTACAGGAGAATTTCCAGAAAAATAATCGGGAAAATTACGATTTAAATCTATATCTTCTGACGGAATGTTCCTACCAGTAACTCCATTACACATGTCATCAGATTCATTGAATCCTTCGGGATTTATTGTAGGAACAATGTGAATTTTTATGTTTTTCAGTAACCAAGTTACGTTTGTGTCGTTATCATACTGGTCTATAAGATACTGGAATTAAAAGCCAAAATTAATATTCAAAAATTACCTAATTTGATGGACGTAATCAAACTTTCACCAATGCTGGATGAAACAGTCTTAAGAGTCCACGTAGATGCCATTTACGTAGGCCAGACTCCTTTTTAACCAAAGATTCACTATTTGATACAATTATGTTCACAATATCCAGTAATGTACCACGTTGGAAACATTGGTAGAAAGGTAACCTGGTGTACAGTCGGCTCCAAGGCAGAGCTATGTGTCGATGCCAGAGTTATATGGGATCAAAGCATATTCCAAAATTCCTTTCTTACCACTGAGCTTAGCGAATTAAAAGGCAGAAAAGAACATACCGTTCGATCGCCATCTTCACAGAGAGCCAAGCTGCACTGAAGACACTCGATTCCAGGTTAGTTTCAAGCTAGTATGGGATTGCGTACGATTCTTAAACGCACTCGTAGACAGTTGCAATGGTAGCCTGGGTAAAAAGGGCAGCGAAAGGCAGAGGAGATGGCCAGGTAAAGCTTTTCGCTGGACCACAAGAAAGCGGTTGGCAAATGGCACATAAATCTTTAGAAAGAAGCCATGTTTCATCAGGACAGAAACAGGTAAAACAGTTAGCTAGAGACCAGTATTTACAAAAGACCTAATACTAAAGGATAGGAAAACTGTCCACATACTGCCAATGCAACTGCCTTATGAATGTAAAGTTTCTTGTACTAAGCGATGAGCATGTGCAGTCGCCGTTAAGAAGCTGCATGGAATGTTCAGTTTTGAAACTGACTAGCTCCTTGTCAAGAGTCGGGCTGGAGAATGTAATTCAGATTCAAAGGATCACAAAAAACCTGAGGAAGTCTAACCATTTTCTCTCATTCTATGAAGTGGCGCTAGTGCAAATCAATTGAAGTTAGTTCTGCGAAATCATTCTCTTGCCAATTTTGCTGAAGGTATTCTTATACTAGGTTTGTTATTTTAAATAACACCATTGGTTTTAGGTAAAATGTTATAACAGCTATAAGACTTTGACAAGCACTAAAAGAAAAGCAACAGACTCACAGATCGTTCTAACCGCTTGCTTGACCTTGCTTTTGAAGGTTTTATCATTAATATTTCCTTTATTGTTACTTCTAACTATCACATAATGGTTCCACTTATTCTTTATTCTCCTCACTCCTATCTCCGGTGTACAAATCCCAAACCAAAACAATATTTTGGTGGTCGAATGGGATCTTTATACATTTTAGTTGCGATAAAACGTTGACCAGTACTAGAGGATACATTCGTAGGAATCAACAACTCCTTCTTATTCATAGATTTATGAATATTTCACCAGGTCTGCTACTTCTTATTTACTACTCACTTCTTACTCACTGCTTACTTACTACAATATGTTTTCAGTCAAATAGACATCCTGGTGCACCCTACCAAGCTTGCTTTGGCCTCACACAAATAAATATATTTCTTATAATACTGATGATAAATAAAATTGAGTTTACCTCGATGAAATGCAAAAGTACTTCTCTTCCACCTGCTTCATTGCCATGGATATTTCCCAGTAACTTCACATTGGGAATTCCGTATTTACTAGAATCGGCTGCAGTTAAACTTAAAACCAAAAGGGGAAAAGGGTTTTCTGGAAAAAAATGTATTTCAAAATAATAATAAATAATAGAATAAACACTATGAAACGGCAATAGTACAAAAAATATTGTTATACTTTGTTCGCATACACAATATTTTAATACATTCTTGTGAACTGATTTTGCTAATTCAATAGCCGTTGGGGCCCATACCCGGGAAGTAGGTGTTGCTTCTTAGTTGAACGTCCATTGAAAAATATATTTTAAAATTTATAAAGCGTTTGAGTGATGATTACTCTGCAATATCTATTGATTTTACTGCTTTAAAATGTGTATTGTTTAACGAGCATGAGAGCTAACTTACTATGGATACCAGGACACACTGGAATAGAAGGAAATGAAGTAGCAGATGAACTAGCAAAGGGAGGACTGAAATACCTTTCTGGGGGCCTGACTCCTTTTGCGGAATCAGCCCTAATGTAATTTTGGAAGGAATAGATAAAACCATTGGAAAGATCTAGTAGGGCTTATACAATCAAAGATTCTTCTGGGTGACTACAACCTGTTGAGATCAAATGAATGCAAATGAAAGTCAAAGTTGAAACTGCACTAATAGTTTCAACAGGGATCCTAACGAGACATTGTCGCCTGAATGGGCACCTGAAAAAGCTCAAAATAGTGGAGGAAGAAGAATGTAGATACTGTGGCATCTACATACATGTGGCATCTACATACTTCCTACGTGCACAGCACTTCAGAACCCTAGAGCACAGTGCCTGGGAGATTACTGTGAAAAAGAGGAGCATTTACCTAAGTTGAAGCCTGCAGGTATCCTAAAATTCTTCCGGGAAATAGGACTAAAGGAGCTACTAGTTTCTGAGACACTTCTCAGAAACTAATTAGAAGTAAGGGGATACAATAGATCTTTCAGGTCTCAGTGAATATCACCCCAAAAATACATACATACAACGAGAATAAAATGATAGTTATCTCACACGAATTATACACCATACTTTTTCTACGCTCTTATTGAAAATAATTCAATAACAGTTATGAGTATTAACGAAAAAGGTTATTAGTTTTAGAAAATTCCAAAATTTTTGGGTTGACAACTTGAACCGAAGTCTAGGTACCATTTAATTATACCTATCTGTCAATTTGGTGTTTGACATTACATGTTCTCGGAAGAGGAAATTGAATTATTGTATCGAAATAAGTCCTATGCGAGATCTATTATATTTTATAGTACATAATTTGATATACAAAATGATCCAACACAAGTTTTCTTTAATAAATTGTGGCACTTAAAATGATTTATTTTTCAAATTTGCCTACCTAGCGTAAGTTTTTTCCCACCAAAAATCGCACAAGATGGCTAAATAAGTTTCCACTTCAATAAATTGTAATTTAAACAATGCACTGTACACACAAATAAAGTTCCATCTCTGTGTTGTATTTCCACTCATAGAAATGCTGCATTAGTAATCTTTTAATTTTTGAAAAAGAGTACCACTTAATGTACTACTTGCATAAATTTCTATTATAAAACTTAAGTTTTTTCCATTTATATTTCTCCCAAATTTGTTCAGGAGTAAACATCAAAAAATCAACTACTTTACCATGTCTAGAAGAGTTCCCAATAGTATATAGTTCTGTTGATAATTTCTTCTCCCCATCACTTTCGAATTTTCTCAAAACACTCTCCAATTCATCGTTTGAATGATACTTAAATTCAATACCACAAGAAATCTTGCCGAACAAAAAAACTACAACACAAAATATTCTCGCTTTTCTCAAACCACTACACTCCATATTTATAGAATATCCCACCTTAAACTGAATTCCAGGTAAACACTTTTAAACAGAATTGGTATGTTATATCAACAGCTGTGGCTGGAAAACTGAATTGTTTATAAAAACCACATACTCTTCTACATGATAATATATTTGATATGTAGCATTTTAAAATTAATAGTTATCTTTACATTACCCGATAGACAACGCAGAACCGGACTATGAAATAAATAAAGCATTATAAATGAGATAAATTTTATCCGTGGTTTTGCTCGCAATAGTGTATCATTAAAAACCATCGAAAACTGAATAATTTGATGCCGTGAACCCAAACAAAACTATTTTTTTCACTCCTATGGGTTAAATATTTTTTTATAAATTAAATAGATTTAATTATGTGGTTAACAGGCGTATTTCATAATGCAACCTCATCAGATCTATTCTTGTCCTCTGAAAATCTCATATAATTTCTTGCCGGTGGCTTTTCATCAGCAAGAACAAGAAACTGCCCATTTTCATGCAGTCGCACTGGTATAGAATGTGCTCTACAGTTTACTCTTCCTTCGCTTCGTCTGTCAATTCCATTGGCTGTGCGTGCCGGTTAAGCCTACAGCGCCCTGTTAATATACCAACTACGGCCTTCTAGAGTTTCTGGGCCACCCACTGGAAGAAGAAACATCCACATACTTTACAGCTGCACAGCACTCCAGAATAATAGAGCACAATACCTGGTAGACTACTGGATAGAAAAGGAACACTTGTGGATATATTTATTGTCGACTTTGCGAGGTCTCAGAGGGATTTAGGTCACATTAATGGCATTGATGGCCCTTGTCTATCCTTTTATTCTCCAATTCGTTGCCATACGACCCAGGCCACTACAACCTTGCAATGGTCTTCAAGTGCATTTGGAGCACCTATACAATCCCATACTAGCTTAAAATTGACCTCTGTGGAATCAAATGCCTTCAGTGGATCTTGGCTGTCGGTGAAGGTTACCTTTTAATTTCTCCAAGGCAGTAGTGAATCGATCCTACTTCCGCTTGCCGATTCTTTAGCCAGTGAAACAGCTGGACTAAAAATTTTAGAACCTAGTGACACTAACGGCCTAACGACAGCCAAACGTTACACCCATGCACAATAACTTAAGAGATGGGATGGAATCAAAGGATGCGGTCTTGCTGAGATCACCCTGGGTGACCCTGGGAAGTTAACGCCGGAGAAATATTTGGCGATGACCAGGAAAAACCTACGTTTAACAGTAGGATTTCTGACTGGCCACTGTCAACTAAGGAAATGCCTCCATACTATGGGGCTAGTGGACACACCTCTATGCAGGATGTGTGAACAGGAAGATGAAACTGCCAGGCATGTCTTATGCGAGTGTATCGTCAATAAGAGAGTGTGTTCGGTGAGTCTTGGACGACACCTGCCTATATAAAGGAGATGTCTCTTAATGACCTGTTCACCTTCCTGGGAAGGACAGGATGGGCGATAACCTAGGAGGACAACTCCTCGGGAGGATGTACAATGGGTCACATGTGGCCTAAGTGCTGTGAGCCTACACTCACCCTCCCTACTGTACAGAAATAAATAAAATAAGCGAGTAGATAACAAGAATGTATTTAAAATAATTCTGTACATTAAAAATTCAGTTTGAATGAAAAATTGAGTGTTAATACATGTAAAATATTGTACCCACTTTAAAAATTATGATTATTTATTAAATATATATAATTGTTATTATATACAATTAAAGCTACTTATATTATAACATATAAACGTGAAAAAGTTCTTCGAGATCAAATTTATTCTTTTATTCAATTTATCTGATAATTGACAGTGAAGTTGAAGTTAAGTGCAATTCTGAAATTAGGTACATTTAAAAAGAGAAAAATAATTTTGATCCCAAGCTATAGAGAGCAGGCAGACAATCTAATTAAGGGTGAGGTATAAAAAATTATTCGTTTACAGTTTAAATATACTTATTTTAAAAAAATTATGGAATTTTAGAAATTTTTTTAACCCGTTTTGTAAACTCCAAATGTTTAAATGACTCAAGCTTATAAATAATTTTAAAGTAAAAAACTATTGCACACTATTCATGTCTTGAGATTTTAGGTGTGTCCTAAAAGTTAATCTAACATTAAAAAAAGTTTTTTTTTATTTATGTAAAAGTTTTTGGTTACACTGTATACTTAATGAAGAAAGAACTGTGCAAAAATTCCACATTCAAAAAATTTCATGTACTTAAATTCTGATACAGAAAAGGTGTATAAGTAGACTATTGCATAGAGATTAGAGATAGAAAATCGATACAATAATTATACCTGTTTTACTGCATTTTTTGTAAAGTTATGCATGTAAATAAACATATCACAGACTAAAATTTACAACTACTTGAAATCCACATAATTCTTACTTACTACTAAAAAATATATAAAAATCTACAATTTAAGCACATTTCAATAAAATAGTTATTTATGAACCAAGATCGCAATTAAGGTGTTTGCGGCCCGCCGCGTGGAAATTTAACCACGCAAAGGGCCGCAAACACCATTTGCGCCTGTGGTACATACAAGATTTTATGTAAGATCGCGAGTAATTATGTAATTCAGATATTATTTGAAAAAAAAATTAGAATAAATTAAAGATGCACCTGCTTTCAAAGTCAAACAAGCAACAAAACTGGTGGTTGTTTGTAAAAATTTGACAGACCCGTAAAATCAAAATAGTAGACAGCTATGCATAAATTACCATTGGAAACTACGGCCTTAGCAACCAAACAAACAATAAATTATTTCTGTAATATATTGTGGTGTGTGAAAATGGATTCATCCAGCGAAAATGCAAGATTCCTACCAGAAAAGATTATGGAGTCAGTAGCAGAGGCCACATCAGAATTATTACCAACAAAGTCGAAAAACAAGTACATGCAAGAATTTCATTTTATAGCGGGCCGAAAAGTATCAAATTGCGCCCGCAAATTAGGGCGCAAATAGGTACTTTGTGGCCCGATCGTACATAAACTATATTATATATTTATATCATCCTATTTTCTCATTCTCAAAATACTGAAATAACTAGATTTTGTGTGAAATTCATATTTCCAGACAACTATTCATCCGTCCATGTTCGTCCATGTTCTCTTAGAGTGTCCACTCTGGGCTGTACTACGCAAGCGAATCTTCGGAGTCCTTGTTATGGCCCCTGGAGACACAAGCAGGCATCCATTGAAAAAGGTTGTGGCCTTTATTGAAGGGCTCGGCTTCATGGATGTCTAGGTAGCAGGAATGGCACAATGAATGCCCCATGGGTAGGTTTTCTTGAAAATCATACTATCCCGTGCTTCAGTCGTACTATAGGGTCTATCCCGTGGGATTTGTCGAATCCCACGGTCGGAATCGACTAATTCATTGTTCAAGAATAGACGTCCTGGTATATTCGTAACTCTTACATTCACAGAGATCTTTGAATACCAACCGTCGAAGAAGAGATTAAAATGATAGCCGGCAAGCATGAAGCCAGGATCCATCAATCGGCATCTGAATGCAGAAGTTGTTCAGCTGTTGGACGACCTCCATTATGTCCGAAGATTGAAAAGAACCAAGCCAAGATCTTGTGTAGTGTGTTTTGGGTCAATCAGAGTAAAGTGCCCGAGTGTGTACACTACAGAATAAAAAAAACTGGGAGACATCATTGGATTGACTGAGTACCTAGTTTTAAAAATCTTTAGATACAAATTAATGCTTAGGTTTCTTAGACTAGTTTTAATTACAGGAATATATTCCAATAATCCATGAAATAGTACTAAGGGAACGACTTGTCTTAGGAACGGGGTAGAAGAAAGGTAGTCCAATAAATGGAATGGTTTCAATGCATGTCCCATCAATATATACACTATTACTACTTTAAATAGTACAATGTCCATCTGCGGAAGATTTCAATAAAAAATAAGCTTCGCAATATTAGCTAAGAGAACAAAACCCACTAAATCTTTTGGGCCGACAGATTTCCCCGTACCCGTACTATTTATTCCTATAGTAACCAAACTTTCTAGAATAGTATTAGACATTTCAGTTTTTTCAGTAGTTGAAGTTGTTGTTGATTCAGTTGCTTCAGTTGTTGTCGTAGTAGCTTTTTCAGTGGTTGTTGTAGTTGTTGGTACTGATGAATTTAAAAGATAAATATTCAGTTTTGTTAGCTCAGGGTAGCCGTTTCCATAGTCTTCGACTGTGAAATTTTGAACTTGTTTATAGTACCCCTCAGCTTGTACCTGAAACAACATACAACCTAAAGTACCTTGAAAACGTGTGAGGAAATCAGTAAAGAAATAGGCCAAGGAGCTGTGCCCTATGGTACTTCATATAGATTTATTTTTTTTCCTACAGGATGTTTCATTGGGAGAGAGAAATAATTCAACAGTCAACGAGCCTGTTTTGAGACTACCCTAATCTTTGTAACAAACAGAATGTTTCATGAATGCTGCTCATAACCAAAGATTACAGAATAAAAATATAAGATATTTCACTTGTTCAAATTTATGGATCAAGAATTGATGCCGCTGGTAAAACATTTATAAATTTTTTAATAAATGTATCCTGAAGCTGCTTTTGTTTTTACCTTGTGATTCCAAAAAATACACGGTGTCTAATTTAAAGATAAAAGCTTTAGTGGCCCTATTATTCTGGTGGCTAATGAGTGTATTTTATTGAATTTGTGATAAATAACCGCTAGATTATCAAGAAGTATCACAAAATTGATAAGATGCTGGATAAAAACTGTGAATTGATTCGTTTTCAAATTAATATCACGAACATTTTTCGAAATAATTAACATTTCAAAATAAACCTTCCTGATAAAGAGTGCTATTAATTTAAATATATATTTCTCAAAATACCCTTGTATAGCCTAAAACAAAATATGCTTTTCGCACTTCTCTGGTACCTACCGGTCTAATTATTGTCAACAAAGGCGATTCGTAAACATGATTTATGAGAGCGGCGTCCCTTTCGGACAGCAACTTGAATCAAGTCGCCCTGGAGTGAAACATCTTATATTTTTATTCTGTAATCTTTGTCATAACAAACAAATCACTCCGTATATCTTCTTGACATTTGGTACACATGCTTTTGAATCACAGCTCATTTGAACTGTTTATAAATAACATTGAAACACCAGAAAAAATTTAGAAAAGATAAATAATTAATATTGAAGTACCTACCTCTACTTGATATTCGCCAGGCAGTAAAATGCGCCAATATTCTCCAGTTGACTTAAAGTTTCCAAATTCCATATCTCTACCAGTTATTTTCATCGCTGCTTGTACAGGTTGTCCTGAAATCACGTCTAGAACTTGTCCAGTAACTCCTCTATTTGCCTGCATAATGTATTGTAGCAGAGACTGTAGATATGAAAAATATGAAAAAATTCAAATATTCTGTGGTACAATATAAACTTGGATCATTCAATTCGATAATTGTAAGTTGGGCGTTACCGGTCAGGCGTGCCGCATAGTGGAAACGCGGATTTAGACTGTTCGTTCTTTTTAATACTGCAATGCGATGGACGGCAATAATTTGCACAATTTATTAATCGTAAAATACAAATAAAAACACGTGTGAATTTAGAAAGTTCACTGGAAATCAGACCGAAATTGATCACCTTCGAATATTCAAGAGGCCACCCACAGAGTTACTTAATAATTGTTTTTATTTTGTAGTATTTTAAAGGGAAATACTCAAAGAAATACGTTTCCGCGGAAAAGAAGAATAACGAACGAGCATAGAAAACTGTGAAAAAACAATAAAGTGTATTTTATAATATGGGTATCGGTACATGAGAGGATTACAGGTACTGAAATGGCAGACTGGTTAGTGGTTGGCTAAATAAGATTCTAAAGGAGAGTTCATTAATACCGTGTTTTGAATTTTAAACGAATCCTAAATCAGTTTTTATATATACATATAATCATAAAATATTTTTATTACTTTTATAAAATACCGTACGCCATTGGTATGACAGATAACGGACATGTTTCCTCGCCCCTTACCCATGCCGCGTAGCTTCAGATTGGTTTAACAAACTGTACAAATACGAATAAGCCGTTGATTAACTGCAGTATTGAGTTAATTCCGTTTGCTTTATCAACTTTTTTTGTTTACCTACATTTTTGTTATCCTGCCATATACTCGAAAGTTCATCATTGCTAGGATATTTGCAACAGGAAATCTCCAGTCTGACTTCCATACAACCGCCGAATATGTAATTATAATCGGTCATATCAGCTGTAAGAAAAAAAATTTATATTCAAATGAACTTTGATAAATCCGTTCCTTAAAAAAACATTGTACGACAAAAAATGAAATGAAAGATTTTTGTAGCATTTGTCTTAAAATAGTGTTTTTGAATCACTGCACAGGTATATTGATATACCAGGTGTCCCAGAAAAGTCTCTGGCATATTTTTACTTGTAATATGTTACAGAAAGTTACGGTTGTAAAAAATAATGTAGAAAAACTAAATCGATGAAAAAAAAAATAATGGCAATAATAAAGACACAAATAAATGAATCTCTTTTAAAATTTCATCGTATGACCATGATATACAAAAAAAATTGATCCAATATGAGAATTTTTATCAAACGTCTGGGCACATAATACAGGTACATATTTCTTGAAATAAATTAATCTCTTATAAAAATATCTTTCTACGTAAATTTTTGAAAATAAAATATCCCTTTTTGAAAGTTGTATCGTATGCCCATGACATACGACAGACAAGTTGAATTCTCATCAAAAATTATACTACGTTAATTAAATTTATAAGCGTCAAGTTTGACAATTCAACCAATTCAACCTCGATACGTTTCCATAGTAACCCAAGTAATTTTATTAGGAATTTCAAAGCACCATTTATTTGGGAATAAAATTATCGCGTTTTTTTTTTTTAAATCAATCAATATCTGTCGAATTTTAAACGATTTGCGGAAAAATAGTATGTTTACCTCGTAGGAAAAGCCACATTCCTGGACTCTGTGTTGCTAAGTCTCGGCTTGCGCCTCGACTTAGCAATCTTCACAGTCGTCCAGGAATGTTAAGCTTTTCCTACCCGGTAAACAATGTACTATTGGTTAACAGGAAATGAGAAAAAATATTTGAATTGTTTTGTAAATTTCAATAAAATATTCCGTTTAATAGTTAATACTATCTTCAACCGTAAAATATAGTGAGACACCCAGTATATAAAGAATCTGCAATCACGTAGAGTTTGTTTAACCATCCTTTACCGTTACGTCATAATCTCTGACATATTCTGCCGTTTAACGTGTGTCTTATATCAGTTGAAACTTATTTTACACTTAACCTCAAAATTATAATCAATGACATATTGTTGAAGGTTCAATGTTGAATGTCACAGCCCGTACCGACGTTGCCAGCTTTCTGCTTTTTCCAGTTTCGGTAGAAGGGCGGTACATTTGAAAATCTTCATACTCTCATGGAGAAGAAGAACGAGAGGAAGCTTTTATATAAACATTCAAAGTCTTTGCAGTATACTTTAAATGAAGCAGAGTTTGGAAAGAAATTATCAAATGTTTCAATGTGCCTACAGAATGAAACTTTGGCAGAATTTAAAGTCTACTTTATAGAAAACTATGTTTCTATTGAACAGCATTGGGCATATGCTAATAGGAATCAATGTGGCATAAATTCAAATATGCATCTAGAAAATATCCATAGAAATTTGAAGTATTTATACTTTGATGAAAAAAAATTAAGCGAATGGATAAAATCATTCACATGCTAATTGTTGTTATACACGAAAAATTTGTGGAACGCTCAATTAAACTTACAAAAGGAAAAATAACCAAACATATGATGAAGATTCATCATATGTTTGGTCATGTTATCGAGCTGCCACAGTATCGCAAAATTTAAAAATTCTTCACAATTCAGAAAATGAGACTTGTTGTGAATACAGAAAATAATTTACCAACACATTGAAATTGCTGAGGAGATGCTAAATATGGACATAAAGTAAATGTTCTGGCAAATTTGAGCCATTAGAATCTACCATTAAAAGCTGCCAATAAAAAAATGGACAAAGTAGTTTTTTTTCAATAAAAAAAAGGAAAAAAATATTTGTACTATCTTCAAAAACCAAATGAAGCCGAAAAACATTTATTAGAGAGTTTATTACTTAATCGCATGTACTAATACTTTTTTTTGTCGACATTAGTTAAGAAGTACGTTAATGACGTAAAAATTCCGTCTCATCCATTTCATGAATGAGAGATCAAGATGGACAATGTATGACGTAACGGCAAAGGATGGCTGAACAAACTAACATCTCCATATCACTTTTTACCGAAAAAATGTGAAACATCAGTGGTTCACCCATCAAGGATGACAATAAATTTGAGTTATTTTGTTATTTTTTGTAATAAACAATATTAATGGCAATAAACTTCAAATATTACAGGGGTAGTGATAAATAATGGAATGATTTTATCTACTAAAAATGCAAGAATATTATTAGAAAGTTAGGTTATGTTTCAGCGCTCATTTGCAGCAATGCGTTCATATGGAACTCAGCCTCTAACTGCCAGCAATATGTTTTGTGCTTAGTTCCAGCCATTAAGCACGGCTGAAAGAACCCATAAATTTCCCTCCAAATATGTCAGGTACGAATTTAATGGAGAATTTAATAACTTACCATCATGATTATGCCATGATGCTCCATTTATAATTCCCCCGTCGAAATGAAGATGAGATTGTGGACAGTTCTCACCTTGATGCATTACTGGATGATTGTTAGCATATGTTTTGGCCAAAAACTGAAACACATCGTCATCTGGAGTTGGATTTTGAATACGCGTTTCGTCTGGAACATCAAATAAACATGTTATTTTGCGGCACAAAACCACTACTTTATCTCAGACCGTTCAACTGAAATGCAGCAACTACTTCCCGGGCTATATGCCCCGACGGATATTGAATTACACTTCATTCCAATATATTTATTTTCCACTTATGCTAAAATGATCCATTTAAGACCAGAATACAGCAGGTAGTCGTTAATCCGATAACAATTGCCTAGTATCGTAATCGTTAAGCCGCGTTTACACGAGGCCAGTAGGCCGGCAGGCTGCCTGAACTACCTTATTGCCAATAAAATCGACCCAAATCCCAGCAGGGAGATATATTAACCTTAAATATTGCTAAACCAGGGCTGGACTAGTATGTATCTAATGTATGTATTCGTACAATTTTGAAATAACATATCGAAAATAAGTGGTTTTGTATTAAACGGGATTTACAACGACGTTACGGCAAAGTACCATCATATGAAGACGTCTTCATGAAGTACGTTTGGCGAGAAACATATCCAACAACACAAGATATTTTTCAAAGCTTCATATCGACTCCATGATATTATTTTATCCGAGATAAAGGCTTAGAGTAAGCTTTTTTGTCACACAAATTTGTGCTTCTTTGCTGACCGAGCACCAAAATTATAAGGTGCGAGGCTTATAAATGTCTTGTCACCACCAATCACTATCACATACAATGTTTTTCAATACTAGCCAAATATTTAAGTTGAAAATTAAAAATAACTCAGAGAAGCGGTTACCTCGTCGTCTGACTGACAAGTATACTGTCAGTTTTCGATATATTATTATGAACGTACTCGTTATGTCATCAGTCATTTTTGGTTGAGCGCGAATTTTAAACTATATGGCATGTTTATTCCAATAATTTTATATTGATAGGTAATTTCAGGCAACAAATACGTTAAAGACAATCTCCTGGGTATACACAATAATGTTGCACAAGTTTTTGTTGAACTACTATCCCTAGACTCTCAAAATACAGGGTGATATTATAGGAAAGATATTCGATAATTCATGTAGTAGTACATTTTTAATAAGTAGCAGAACTAAAAAATAATATCAGGAACATTATTGGAAACATTCCGCATTAATGTTAGAAAATTCATTTGAAAATTTAAAATTTCGCTTGCAGCTATGCATAAACGAAGAGGGTGGCAATTATTGTAACTTTTTTGTTCTTCGTTCTCTATATGTGTTGAATAATGTTATTATGTTTTCTTAATAATAAACTGTTTGCTAGATTTGCTGGCAATTATTTACGAGATGATTAAAAATGTATACTACATGAAACCGACTTAAATTATTTTGTTATGCGTCAAACGGTCGCAGCATTAGTTGATTTTAGGCATCAAAATACGTTCATATAAAACTACTAATTAAAAATGTACTACTACATGAAACCTCGAATATCTTTGTTGTTAATGAAACAAAATATAGAAAACTATACATTTTTGGGAAGAAGAATGATTGTTCTTTCGAATGAGATAAAAAATTATAGAGCGTTCCATTTGAAATAATACATATTTTCCCCTTTGAATTTGACCAGCATTAGTAAAACAACCTGTCTTGATGAGATGAAATGCAAGCCAAGCATAAAAAATCTCTTTGATAAACGAGTAAAACTAGTTAAAATCCCATCTCTTTGGAGCAATTAATAAGGTTTACTTAGGTCACTCTTATTTGGGACACCCTGCATTTGAATTTGCTAATTTCTGTCCTAGATTAATAATAAAAAAAATTATTAACCAATATTAGAGAAATTCAACTTCTCAGTTGGCTAGAAGAAGCAATCATTGTCAACTTCACAGCTAGTAGTGGAAAAAAGCCTGCAAAGTTACAACACACTATTATAAATTTCAATCGAGACGATAGTAATGGGTTAAATAGTTAGTTGTAAATAATATACAGTTAGTTGACATGAAAAACTAAATTATTACTCACTTTTGTTACAATAAGGATATATAGCAACCAAAAAACTCCCAAAGAAACTTCCGGATAAAACGAACTTGACGTCATCCATCCATTTCATAACAGCCGAAGTTTCAGCGGTATAATTTAAAACTTCATTTCTATGAAAGTAATCGGGAAAATTACTAGTTATAACGATATCATTGTCAGTAACACCAATACCAAGACAGTCAGCACATCCGGTACAATAAAACTTGTTAGCTACAGCGAACCCATCAGGATTTAAGCTCGGTAAAAAATGTATCTTTGTGTTATTGAGAATCCATGTAACTTGGTCGTCCTTTCCATAATTTTCTATCAAATACTAAAAATAAAATGGTTTAATTATATTAGTTTACTGTGCTCTTGTATGATACGTATTTGAATTTATGTTGGAAAATTTTCATTCTAAGGTTTAGGTATAGGAAAGTAAACATGAATTTCCTCTATTTTTTACCCCTGAATGCATTAAAATAGAAAAAACGAGTGGTTCTATTTAAAAAAATTAAGAAATTTGATATTTATGAAGTTAAACACCTTTTATACAAACCCTGTATAAAATGAAAATTTTTTCCAACATAGATTCAAATACCTATGTCTGATCTTGCTTAAAGCTACCGAACAGAAATCATTTTCATATCTTTAAGGGTAAAATAATTTATAAGAGTTTGCAACGGTCAAATTAAAAAAAAAAAATTAATAACTTAAAAAGTATGCAGTTTTCAGACAAAAGTATGCTAACATTTCACGGAGATTTGAAAATGTGTTAAAATACTGGGTGTTCCATTTAAAATAACAAAGTTACAGTCGGCTTCCAGTAGAACCGGGTATCTTTGAAAATATTTAAAAACATCCTATCCGTTAACCAAAACGTAGAAATTTCCATGCTTTTACTATAATATGTATACAGATAGTTTTAACTCGTCGTAGGATACTCTGTATAGTCACCTTACTGCGGATTCCAGGACACACTGAATAGAAGAAAATGATGATAGCAGATGAACTATGAATTACCTTTGGGAACCTGAACCCTTTTGCGGAATCATCTCCAATGTAATATTGGAAGAAATAGGTAAAGCCGGAAAAAATAGATCTGATCATTGGGAAGATCTAGTAGGATTTGGACAATCAAAGATTCTCCTCAGTGACTACAATCTATTAAGGTTAAATGAATGCATAAAACAACGTAAAACCACACTAAAAGTTTTAACTGGAATCCTAACGGGATATTGTCGCATGAACGGGCACCTAGAAACCTCCATCCACAAACAAAAAACAGAAACCTAGAGCACAACACCTGAGAGATTACTGGATATAAGAGGGACATTTATCTAAGTTGACGCTTGCAGATATCCCCAAATTTCTCCAGGAAATAGCACTAACGAAGCCACTTGTCTCTGAGACTCGTCAGAAACAGTAGAAGTAAGGGGGCAAAATAGATCTTCCAGGTCTTAGAGGATACCACCCCAAAATTCATACAATTTACCAAATAAATAGAAAATGCCAAGGCGAAGTTTTAGAGGGGGAAGTTTCTTTTTAATTTTTATCAAGAATACACTCATTTGTTTGGGTTGTGCATAGCAATCCAGACACTATTTCAGAAGCTTCATATTCTGTATATAGGCTACTAGCTTAACTAGAAAGTGCTTCTTCCTGCGACCGTAAAAAGTTTCACATGAGCAGAGTTTGTGAGCAGATGTTTCATCACTTTGTTTACATTTCCTATACATAGATTCACTGGCTTTTCCAATTTTGTATAGATGTTTTTCAGGGTACAGTGTCCAGCGACCAGCGCAGTAATTGTGTTTTAATGTTTCAATAACCTGGTTGAGATTTGGGGCATTCCCCAGCTAACTGGTCTGTCAAATCATTCCACCACATCTCCCAGCACCCATACTAAAGACACTCTGGCCATCCTATTGAGGGATTCATTCTAGTTTCTTATCAGTTTAGACTTAGTGGTTGGGCTGCTGGAAGCTTTAAGAAGAGTCTTGATGTCAGTAAATATTTTGTCCAGTGTCTCTCCTCTTCATGTTTCCATCAATACATTTTGAATGGATATATTTAATCGATCTATGAATATATTCTCTGAAGTCATCCTGACTACCACCTGGCTACCTTTCGATTGGTGATTGTTTTCCTTATCACATTTGTGTAAAGCCAGTGTACCAGCTCTTCTGCATTAATAAGTGTAATGGACCTGGTAGCAATTTTTTCAGCATACTTTCTGCTATCACTTCTGAAATGCTTTAGAGTAAAATAGTTAAATTGTCCACTTGGAAAACGTTGGTATGTGTTAAATGGCTATTTAGCCTATTCCAGTGCAGTGCGACCCATCTAAATAAATTGTGGCCATCTGCTCTGTTTATTGATTAGCTTTATGTGTCTTTTAGGCTTCTACTGCCTGGTTTCCTATGCCCATCTTCGTCCTGGTGAGATACTAGAGATTTTTCTGTGTTGCTCACTTCCTCGTTGAAATGTTTATAGTCGATTTTTCGACGCCACAAAAAGATTCTGTTTCTATGAATTGCATTGATGCTCATTGCCTGACCATTTCATACACGTCGCCCTTATGACATTTGTGTCTTGCCGTAGGGTAGGTACAAGTGTAATGGTCATTTTTTTATAGCTGCTTAAGGATTGGTCTGCACTCTGCAGCACCGAGCAGTTTTAAGCTCAAATAGAGTGTCTGTAGAATGCTGTTTGGAAAAGTATCATTAAAACAAAACTAAGAGGCTAATAGAACCCAAGCTTAGTCTCTAGTATTCTAGTATAACTATGTCCACTCGTTAATACATCTTAGACTTAGAGCTGTCTGCGTACTTTTTCTATCCAATAAGATCTTTCCATTACCTATTGTCTAGGCAGATAAAGAGTCTATTTGGAATAACCTGAAATCATTAGTTGACCTGGTTTGACAGTTTTCAAGTTCTCTCCTTACTTTTAAATTCAGTTATTTGATAATTTGATGTTCATAGATACCTCAATGAAATGTAGAATAAGTTCTCGACCAGCTGGCTCAGTTCCATGAACATTTCCAATGAGTTTCACGTTTGGTATGCCCACAGAGTCCTCTTCAGCTGCTGTTAACTTGAATACCCATAGAGGTGATGGTTGTATATCTATTTAAATTAAATAATTAATACATCAAATCAGGTTTAGGGCAATCAGAAGAAGGCAGTGAAAAATTTATCAAATTGCGATTAAGGTTTATCTTTAAAATCGTAAGTGAGCATATTGGAGTAACAATTCAACAACAAATTAGGTTAGTTTTTATTTAGAAGTAGTACAAATTTATTTTTCAATGTCATCTTATCGAATTTAAGTTAATTTCCTATTCCTACGTAACGTTTTGTTGATAATTCTAAGAAAACTGGGTCTAATACCTACGTCTAGATTAATGTTACTTAATAAATTGGCTATTTTAAAAAAAAAAATTTGCATGATTTGGGAGTTCAATGATTCCAAAATTGTATATTGATAGAAATGTCTCCTTTCTCACAAACAAAAACAATAAGAATTTTCTCAACATTCATGCAAAAAACAACACTTTTGTGAAACGAATTTAATGGAAAAAGTGGTTCTATTTTGCACTAGTCATCTGTCAAACTTCTGTCAGTTTTGTGATGATATATTTTAAAAAATAGTCAAAGCGGAAACCAGCTATGATTAAGTACTGACAAGGTGGAGGCCATAAAAATACAAAAAAAGAAGAACGGGTTGAGTTTGAGTTCCTAACATATTATATTTCAATTTTCCAATTTTTGCAAGGATGTACAAAAAATATTGTATGCCACTCGTGCAAAACGTGTTTTTTGCACTTGTTGCATAAAGAACTATACAAGTTTTTTAAGGAAATATTAAAAATGAATATTAACCATTACATGCGATCAAAATACTATATTTTGTCCAACACTCTCAATTCCCTGTTGATTAATGAATTTTTTTCTCTTTCCTTCAATTTTGAAAGGGATTAAAGACATTCATTGAATTTTTCCACTTTTCTGGCAATAAATATGAGTTATTATGATTCTCTTATTTTTGATAAGGTAACATTCATTTCAATTTCTGGTTCGCTTTCCATATTATAATTTCTGGAAATTTTAATATAGGTCCTATTTACCAGTGTCATGTGATCTGTTTATTATCTACACTCATTACGTCATTATACTTGAAGTAGCACACGTGAAATGTAAATATTATCAAATAGTGTCGGTCAAAAACAATGAAAAGTATTATCCAATCGTTTACGTAATAGAAAAGTTACATTGAAAATACTGTTACGCGAGTGCCCCAGTGAAATTCCCGCATGAGACGACTATGACTCCTCTACTCCCTAGTCGAGAATTATCGAGGCTACCTACCTGCACTCCCCTGTCACTAGTCGAGAACAATCCAGAGACTACCTACCCCTCGCCCTCCCACTTGTTCTAGTCTATCCAGCGTCTTCGATAGAACGAGAGCTTTCTAGAATCATACCCAACGGGCGATATAAATAGACGGCATCGCTGCACACATCAGCACACATGAGTTAGTCAATCAATATCAGTTGTCATATAGACATACAGATGGACAATTAGTGTTTATACTGGAAAGCAATCGCGCATCGATAAAGAGTTTATCAAGTGACTTTCATATAAATTATAGTGTGTTTAGTGTATGATATAAATTATTGATTGAGGACAGTACATATAAATCTGTAAATATAAATTGAGTAATTGTAAATATAAATTAAAATAATCGTTACAATACCGTACAGTATAGTGCTATATTTCACCACCGGCGTTGTTTCCTACCAATAAATGTAAACTTTGGGGGTCGGGAACGTATTGTTACTTTTTAAAATCACCCTGTATATACGGAATTTAAAATGTTTATCATAGAATTTTTAAATAAAACACAAAAACACTCGTGCCATTTTCGTAAACAAGATTTAATCTAAGCTTTATTCGATAGCTGATACATTATCAATGTTAGGCTAAAAAATTGTTCAAATATAACAGCAATCTCTTTAATTGGTTCAGCGATAATAGAAATCGTTTCACCAAATGGTGAATAAAGCCAATTTATCCAGCACATAATGACCCAAATAAATTGTAGATTTTATGTAATGGTCTTGAAGGACATAAGCAGGAAAAGTCCAAAGCATCTGCGGCTGAGTGCAATCAACTGGATAATACCAAAAGTACGAAGAACCTGGTGCTTTCCTAACCCCATATTACTATAGAACTTCTTATCAGCTTCAACCACGCTGGAAGAAATTCTTACGTACCTGAGTATTACTTTTTGATGCAGTATTTTGCTAAAGGAAAAACTCAAAAAACTGATAGTTGACTAGTTAGCTTCGAAACACTACCAGCTCATACTACTTGCTCAGCTTTATCAATTCCATGGCGATATTTCCTCTATTTCGTCTGTCTCCAAGAACGCTACCATATTATTGGTCCAGGAGTGACAGTTGGTCTTTTACTGAGTATATCAGTGATGTCCAACATTTCTTTGTGTTTGCAAAAGATTTGCCCAGTCTTAAAATTTAATATGATATGACTCACCTCCCCATCCTATTATTGGTCCAAATATGACAAAGGATCTTTCCCTAAATTTACTAATGATGTTTAACAACACTTTTTTCGTGTTTTCGAAAGATCAAATTAGGATAAAAGGTCAATTTAATAACTTATCGACCCTATTATTAGTCCAAATGAAACAATGGCCATTTTTCTAAGATTACTAATCATGTCTAACAGTTCCACCGTATTTCCGAAAGATCTACTTAGGTTAAAAATTTAAATTTAGTACTTATCGGCCCTATTATTTGTCGAAATTAAACAATGGGTCTTTCTTTAAGCGTACCAATGATGTCCAGCACTTCCTCCGTATTTCCGAAAGATCTACCTATGCTAAAATAATAACCAGTGGACCCCATTATTGGTCCAAATGGAACATTGGGTCTATATAACCATGTGAACAAATAATATCAAACTCTTCTTCCGTATTTCCGAAAGAGCTACTTGAGTTAAAAATTTAAATTTAGTACTTATCGGCCCTATTATTGGTCGAAATTAAACAATGGGTCTTTCTTTAAGCGTACCAATGATGTCCAGCACTTCCTCCGTATTTCCGAAAGATCTACCTATGCTAAAGTAATAACCAGTGGACCCCATTATTGGTCCAAATGAAGCAATGGGTCTATAACCATGTGAACAAATAATATCCAGCTCTTCTTCCGTATTTCCGAAAGAGCTACCTAACCTAAGATTTCAATTTAACAAACCTATCGACCCTATTATTTGTCCAAATGTCTTAGCATTTCCAAAATATGTCATATGTCCTATCATAAAGGTGTCTTCCTGTTACTTTATCGAGAATAAATATTATTTTTTGATATACAATAAAATAAGAATATTAAACAAATTCAGTGCTAGTATTTGAACTTGCAGCTAGTGGAAGTTATATATTTATTTGAATCTGTATCTAGGTACCTTAGTTTACACAAAAAATATATTTTTGCTTCTTTAAAATTGGTACTAATTAATTAAAATATGTTAGCTTACTTTTTTTAGGTCTTCCTGATGAATTTCCAATGGTGTATAAGCTTTTTTTCAAGTGACTACTTCCTCTAACAGTAAAATGTCTTAAAATCCTTTCCAGCTCTTCGTTATCATGGTAAACGAAGTCCAGTTCGTTGGAACGCACAAAAATACAAACAATAATCAAAATTAATACATTAAATAGCAATAGTTTCATTATAAAATTAAATTGTTCGATTATGTTCGGTTAATCTTTTTAGGTTTGAAAAAGTGTACTAAATGCCGATAACTGAATTTCTATAGAAGTATTTTTAAAAGATTAGGCGCTCTTATAAATACGCACCTGCGTATTGGATATATACGGTTTTCACGGTCGCCTCGAAAGCGTTGGGGAAATATTTATTCCATTGTTATTATTCGCAAATAGTATTTATTGTTTTTTAAATCTTGTCTATCATGGTTCTTTTATAAAGTTTTCCTTATAAGGGTATAACTATTTTCATAGGTGAGACAAACTAGTTCAAATAACAGGCTTAAGGGTATATAATTAAGACATGGAAAAAAATCAGCACCTGGAATGTTGCATGGGTGAGGGACGAGGGTTTAAAAGTTCAAGGTGTTGGTGTTGACCTACATGTAAAAAAATCCTTCCTAACAGACGTTTCAAATCTGACTTGAATCAGTGGAAAAATTTAAAGACTCTTGTTATACTAAATTATGTTTATATTATTTCAAAGTGAGCCGATCCTAGCTGTACTGCAATGCTAGGCCAACCCGCGACGGAGGTGGAGCAAGCCCCTAACCCTCCATCAATTTCCAAAAATCAGTTTAATATACTGGCCCCGCATGCGGGGCGTATCAGATATTAAGCTGATAAGAACAGATACTACACTTTGATCTTAGCCAGAGGCCGAGAAGCGATAACTTTACACTTAAATTTCGCACTATACATCAACCGCAGTCAAGTATACATTGGTTTGTAATGCGACTAAATCGTGTACTGCCATCTAGCATTGATGTGTAGAACCGAACAGCTGCGAAACTTTAGTACAAGCAGCACTTAATTTTTTCTACGTCCTATCTTTAAAGTGGGCACAGAGAGTATAAAGATAGTAGGTAAAATCAAAAACTATATTGAAGAAAATGTATAGATATAGAATATATAGATCATAATAAAAGAAGGCATACAAAAAGATTCCTAAGTAAGTATTGTAAAATAATATAAATAGGCAGCGGTAATACAGCTCTTCAGCGAAAGAGGGCGCTGTATTTTATATGTAACTTTATACCGATTCCCATGTAAGAACGGAAATAAAATACCGGTCCAAAGTAATTCAAATCATACTTACCTGGCGTAGGGGTTACCTTGATCAACAAGGCGGTTCCCCCAGGATGAGGCCTTTCCATTGCACACTGATCGGGCTGACTCCTGCGATTATCCCTAATGCGGATAACTCGGGCGCGTATTTTTGGTAGTCGGGACTGCGTGTGATGAATAAAACAAACAAAATATTTATTTTAAAACACATATAACACGGTACAATTTGGTGTTTTGATACGATGACACTGACACAAGTTCCTTGTATAAACATTTATAAACTAAAGATTATACTAAGAGTTCATTATTGACTATAACATCGACTGTAACGTTGTTATTTTGAATGGAGCACCCTGTATGTTAATACATTTTTGAAGTTTACGAGTAATTTTAGTATACTTATGCTTTTTACTTATAAATTTTTTTTCTCCGATTGGCTGCAAATATTAATTTTGCTGACTGATATCAATCAGCAAAGTGGTTACTTTCCTGCCTAGGCAGCAAAGTGATTACTTTCCTGCCTAGGCAGCAAAGTGATTACTTTGCTGCCTGTGATTATACATTTCCATAGCAACCAACCAAAATAAAGAGATTGTGGGAATTGTAATAATTTGCAAATACAATATTCTCCTATATCATTATGAACAATCGGAGAAAAAATTATACGTTCAACTTGGCAGCAAAGTAGTAGATTGACTGCCTTAGCTGGATTCCTAGCCTCGCTACGCTCGGCTATGAATTCAGCCTCAGCAGTCAATCTACTACTTTGCTGCCTAGTTAAACAAATACATAAACTATTGTAAGAAATTTGACCGTTGTATACCCTTATAAATAATTTTTTTACGAGAACACCCTTAAAGACATGAATAAGATTTCTGTTCGGATACTTTTAGCAAGGTCAGACGTATTTGAATTTGTGTTGAAAAATGTTTCATTTCATACAGGGTGTATATAAAAAGTGTTCAAAGTTTAACTTTATAAATATCAAATTTCCTTATTTTGTAAACAGAACCACTCGTTTTTTTTTCAATTTTAATGCATTCTGATTTTATTTTTTGAATTAAAATTCTTTATTTTCAAACTCTTCATTCGCAAAACTCAGTACGCTAATCAAAATACAAAAAATTATCAAAATTAAGACATTAAATAGCAATAATTTCATTATAAAATTAGATTGTTCGATTATGTTCGGTTAATCTTTTTAGGTTTGGAAAAGTGTACTATAAGCCGATAACTGAATTTCATATAGAAGTATTTTTAATAGATTAGGCGCTCTTATAAATACGCACCTGCGTATTGGATACGGTTTTCACGGTCGCCTCGAAAGCGTTGTGAAAATATTTATTTCATTGTTATTATTCCTATTCGCAAATACTATTTATTGTTTTTTAAATCCAGTCCATCATGATTCTTCTATAAAGTGTTCCTTATATTCTGATAGGTCAGGCTGTCAGACAGATTAGTTCAAATAACAGGATAAAGGGTATAAAATTGAGACAGAGAAAAAAATTAGCATCTGGAGTGCTGCATGGGTGAGGGTTTAAAAGATCAAGATGTTGACCTATATTCAAAAAATCCTTCATTACAGCCATGCCTCATGAGTCATGAGCCAAGACAATACAAATCTTAAGTAATTGAAAGAATTTGAAAAGTTTTATCCCTAAATATGTTTGTATTATTTAAAAGTGGGCCGATCCTAGCTGTACTGCAATGCTAGGCCAACCCGCGACGGAGGTGGAGCAAGCCCCTAACCCTCCATCAATTTCCAAAAATCAGTTTAATATACTGGCCCCGCATGCGGGGCGTATCAGATATTAAGCTGATAAGAACAGATACTACACTTTGATCTTAGCCAGAGGCCGAGAAGCGATAACTTTACATTTAAATTTCGCACTATACATCAACCATAGTCAAATATACATTGGTTTGTAATGCGACTACATCGTGTACTGCCATCTAGCGTTGATGTGTAGAACCGCACAGCTGCGAAACATTAGTAAAAGCAACACTTAATTTTTTCTACGTCCTATCTTTAAAGTGGGCACAGAGAGTATAAAGATAGTAGGTAAAATCAAAAACTATATTGAAGAAAATGTATAGATATAGATATAGATCATAATAAAAGAAGGCATATAAAAAGATTCCTAAGTAAGTATTGTAAAATAATATAAATAGGCAGCGGTAATACAGCTCTTCGGCGGAAGAGGGCGCTGACTTTTATTTGTAACTTTATACCGATTCCCATGTAAGAACCGAAATAAAATACCGGTCCAAAGTAATTCAAATCATACTTACCTGGCGTAGGGGTTACCTTGATCAACAAGGCGGTTCCCCCAGGATGAGGCCTTTCCATTGCACACTGATTGGGCTGACTCCTGCGATTATCCCTAATGCGGATAACTCGGGCGCGTAATTTTTGGTAGTCGGGACTGCGTACGCGCTGTCCCGGTGATAAATAAAACAAACATAACATATATTTTTTAACGTAGTTAACACTAACACGGTACATTTTGTTGTTTTGATACGATGACACTGATTGTAACTTTATACCGATTCCCATGTAAGAACGGAAATGAAATACCGGTCCAAAGTAATTCAAATCATACTTACCTGGCGTAGGGGTTACCTTGATCAACAAGGCGGTTCCCCCAGGATGAGGCCTTTCCATTGCACACTGATTGGGCTGACTCCTGCGATTATCCCTAATGCGGATATCTCGGGCGCGTAATTTTTGGTAGTCGGGAATGCGTACGCGCTGTTCCGGTGATAAATAAAACAAACGAAATATTTATTTTAAAACACATATAACACGGTACAATTTGGTGTTTTGATACGATGACACTGACACAAGTTCCTTGTATAAACATTTATAAACTAAAGATTATACTAAGAGTTCATTATTGACTATAACATCGACTGTAACGTTGTCATTTTAAATGGAGCACCCTGTATGTTAATACATTTTTGAAGTTTACGAGTAATTTTAGTATACTTATGTCTAAAAATGTGACTTTTCCGCACTCGATTGCTGGCCGAACTCCGCTAGCGTCGTTCGGCCATCTGCAATAGCGTGCGGAAAAGTATCAATTTCCGCACGTGTTAGGTACACTATTTTTTCTACTAGCATTCGGAAAAAACTCAAAAGTCAACATAAAGAAACATTTATTATTAAATACATATCAACAACTCAATTATTATTATTTGACATCAATTTGATAAGGCTTTTACCAGGGCTATGAGAAATTATTGAAAAACATTTATTTTTTCTATAAAAAAATTATGGCAGAATTCTAATGAATTTCTTAATTTTTCAGTAATTTGGTAAACTACAAACCATACAAATACATATTTTAAATATTCAAATGTCAGTATACTCCCCAAAAACACTACAAATTTACTTTCCGCACTAGTGCGGAAAAGTGACTCTTTCCGCACGCTTTTTAGTACGGAAAAGTGGATCTTTCCGCACGCTAGTAGAAAAAAAAATTAATAACTCAAAAAGTATGCATTTTTGGAAAAAAATTTCAGGCATAAATATACTAAAATCTTTAGTAGATTTCAAAAATGTAACATACGGGGTGCTCCATTTAAAATAACAAAGTTACAGTCGATGTTATACTAGTTAATAATGAACTTTTAGTATAATCGTTGAGTGATGGTATAATTTAGTTTGTCCACGACCACCTAATAATAAGTCAATATTTTACCTCATAACAAAAGGTATATGGTACCCATATATCAACTGTCGTGAATTATGGTTCATAATAAACTATAGAGTATTATGGTTCATAATACACGGCTAGAGATGTGGGTACAATATGAAATGAACTATTGAATATGTGTATTTCGTTTAGGAAATTGGTTTCTGAAATATATCGTATTGATAAAATAATATTGTAATTTTTAGTATTGATACTTTTCATAACGATATTTTCTAATATTAAGGGCGAGTTGTATCAAACACCTAAACTCGGTTTAATGATAACTGATGTTTAGACTGTGTCTGATTGATGTATTTATAATCAACAATTGTTATATATAATATATTGTTATATATAATATATTGTTTTAAAATACTTAGGGCGAGTTGTATCTAACGCCTAAACTCGGTTTTATGTTGACTGATGTTTAGACTGATGAAATTGTTGATTATAAATACATCAATCAGACACAGTCTAAACATCAGTTATCATTAAACCGAGTTTAGGTGTTTGATACAACTCGCCCTTAATATTAGAAAATATCGTTATGAAAAGTATCAATACTAAAAATTACAATATTATTTTATCAATACGATATATTTCAGAAACCAATTTCCTAAACGAAATACACATATTCAATAGTTCATTTCATATTGTACCCACATCTCTAGCCGTGAATTATGAACCATAATACACTATAGTGTATTATGAACCATAATTCACGACAGTTGATATATGGGTACCATATACCTTTTGTTATGAGGTAAAATATTGACTTATTATTAGGTGGTCGTGGACAAACTAAATTATACCATCACTCAACGATTATACTAAAAGTTCATTATTAACTAGTATAACATCGACTGTAACTTTGTTATTTTAAATGGAGCACCCCGTATGTTACATTTTTGAAATCTACTAAAAATTTTAGTATATTTATGCCTGAAATTTTTTTCCAAAAATGCATACTTTTTGAGTTATTAATTTTTTTTTCTACTAGCGTGCGGAAAGATCCACTTTTCCGTACAAAAAAGCGTGCGGAAAGAGTCACTTTTCCGCACTAGTGCGGAAAGTAAGTTTGTAGTATTTTTGGGGAGTATACTGACATTTGAATATTTAAAATATGTATTTGTATGGTTTGTAGTTTACCAAATTACTGAAAAATTAAGAAATTCATTAGAATTCTGCCATAATTTTTTTATAGAAAAAATAAATGTTTTTCAATAATTTCTCATAGCCCTGGTAAAAGCCTTATCAAATTGATGTCAAATAATAATAATTGAGTTGTTGATATGTATTTAATAATAAATGTTTCTTTATGTTGACTTTTGAGTTTTTTCCGGATGCTAGTAGAAAAAATAGTGTACCTAACACGTGCGGAAATTGATACTTTTCCGCACGCTATTGCAGATGGCCGAACGACGCTAGCGGAGTTCGGCCAGCAATCGAGTGCGGAAAAGTCACATTTTTAGACATAAGTATACTAAAATTACTCGTAAACTTCAAAAATGTATTAACATACAGGGTGCTCCATTTAAAATGACAACGTTACAGTCGATGTTATAGTCAATAATGAACTCTTAGTATAATCTTTAGTTTATAAATGTTTATACAAGGAACTTGTGTCAGTGTCATCGTATCAAAACACCAAATTGTACCGTGTTATATGTGTTTTAAAATAAATATTTCGTTTGTTTTATTTATCACCGGGACAGCGCGTACGCATTCCCGACTACCAAAAATTACGCGCCCGAGATATCCGCATTAGGGATAATCGCAGGAGTCAGCCCAATCAGTGTGCAATGGAAAGGCCTCATCCTGGGGGAACCGCCTTGTTGATCAAGGTAACCCCTACGCCAGGTAAGTATGATTTGAATTACTTTGGACCGGTATTTCATTTCCGTTCTTACATGGGAATCGGTATAAAGTTACAATCAGTGTCATCGTATCAAAACAACAAAATGTACCGTGTTAGTGTTAACTACGTTAAAAAATATATGTTATGTTTGTTTTATTTATCACCGGGACAGCGCGTACGCAGTCCCGACTACCAAAAATTACGCGCCCGAGTTATCCTCATTAGGGATAATCGCAGGAGTCAGCCCAATCAGTGTGCAATGGAAAGGCCTCATCCTGGGGGAACCGCCTTGTTGATCAAGGTAACCCCTACGCCAGGTAAGTATGATTTGAATTACTTTGGACCGGTATTTCATTTCCGTTCTTACATGGGAATCGGTATAAAGTTACAAATAAAAGTCAGCGCCCTCTTCCGCCGAAGAGCTGTATTACCGCTGCCTATTTATATTATTTTACAATACTTACTTAGGAATCTTTTTATATGCCTTCTTTTATTATGATCTATAACTATATCTATACATTTTCTTCAATATAGTTTTTGATTTTACCTACTATCTTTATACTCTCTGTGCCCACTTTAAAGATAGGACGTAGAAAAAATTAAGTGTTGCTTTTACTAATGTTTCGCAGCTGTGCGGTTCTACACATCAACGCTAGATGGCAGTACACGATGTAGTCGCATTACAAACCAATGTATATTTGACTATGGTTGATGTATAGTGCGAAATTTAAGTGTAAAGTTATCGCTTCTCGGCCTCTGGCTAAGATCAAAGTGTAGTATCTGTTCTTATCAGCTTAATATCTGATACGCCCCGCATGCGGGGCCAGTATATTAAACTGATTTTTGGAAATTGATGGAGGGTTAGGGGCTTGCTCCACCTCCGTCGCGGGTTGGCCTAGCATTGCAGTACAGCTAGGATCGGCCCACTTTTAAATAATACAAACATATTTAGGGATAAAACTTTTCAAATTCTTTCAATTACTTAAGATTTGTATTGTCTTGGCTCATGACTCATGAGGCATGGCTGTAATGAATGAAGGATATCTTTGAATATAGGTCAACATCTTGATCTCTTAAACCCTCACCCATGCAGGACTCCAGATGCTAATTTTTTTCTCTGTCTCAATTTTATACCCTTTATCCTGTTATTTGAACTAATCTGCCTGACAGCCTGACCTATCAGAATATAAGGAACACTTTATAGAAGAATCATGATGGACTGGATTTAAAAAACAATAAATAGTATTTGCGAATAGGAATAATAACAATGAAATAAATATTTTCACAACGCTTCCGAGGCGACCGTGAAAACCGTATTCAATACGCTGGTGCGTATTTATAAGAGCGCCTAATCTATTAAAAATACTTCTATATGAAATTCAGTTATCGGCTTATAGTACACTTTTCCAAACCTAAAAAGATTAACCGAACATAATCGAACAATTTAATTTTATAATGAAATTATTGCTATTTAATGTCTTAATTTTGATAATTTTTTGTATTTTGATTAGCGTACTGAGTTTTGCGAATGAAGAGTTTGAAAATAAAGAATTTTAATTCAAAAAATAAAATCAGAATGCATTAAAATTGAAAAAAAAACGAGTGGTTCTGTTTACAAAATAAGGAAATTTGATATTTATAAAGTTAAACTTTGAACACTTTTTATATACACTCTGTATGAAATGAAACATTTTTCAACACAAATTCAAATACGTCTGACCTTGCTAAAAGTATCCGAACAGAAATCTTATTCATGTCTTTAAGGGTGTTCTCGTAAAAAAATTATTTATAAGGGTATACAACGGTCAAATTTCTTACAATAGTTATGTATTTGTTTAACTAGGCAGCAAAGTAGTAGATTGACTGCTGAGGCTGAAATGCTGAATTCATAGCCAAGCGTAGCGAGGCTAGGAATCCAGCTAAGGCAGTCAATCTACTACTTTGCTGCCAAGTTGAACGTATAATTTTTTCTCCGATTGTTCATAATGATATAGGAGAATATTGTATATTTGCAAATTATTACAATTCCCACAATCTCTTTATTTTGGTTGGTTGCTGCCTAGGCAGGAAAGTAACCACTTTGCTGATTGATATCAGTCAGCAAAATAAATATTTCTGCCAATCGGAGAAAAAAAATGTATAAGTAAAAAGTATGCATTTTTCGAAAAAATGCACGTGCGTAAAGTGACTTTTCCGCACTCGATTGCTGGCCGAACTCCGCTAGCGTCGTTCGGCCATCTGCAATAGCGTGCGGAAAAGTATCAATTTCCGCACTAGTTAGGTAAACTACTATTGTATAAAATTTGACCGTTGCAGACCCTTATAAATTATTTTTTTACGAAGACACCCTTAAATACATGAAAATGATTTCTGTTCGGTTACTTTTAGCAAGGTCAGATGTATTTAAATTAATGTTGAAAAATGTTTCATTTCATACAGGGTGTATAAAAAAAGTGTTCAAAGTTTAATTTCCTAAATATTTAATTTCTTTTTTCTACAACAAAACAACACTTTTGTGAACCACATTTAATGCAAAAAGTGGTACTTTATTGCACTAGTGCAATAAAATATTTCATTGCACTCATCTGTCATTCTTGTGTCAGTTTTGTGATGATTGACAAACATAAACATTTAAATTAAATAAAAATCCATAGCGAGTATCTGATCCTGCTTTAATACAACAATAATATATGTATATCTTACTACTTAGTCTCAACGAGCTACAATTTTTGCAAAAATCTTTAATTATTTAAAATTTAAATGGTCAAGGCGAAAACCAGCTATGATTAAGAGTATACTGACAAGGTGGAGGCCATAAAGATACAAAAAAAGAAGAACGGGTTGAGTTTGATTAGGTAAGGTTAGGTTCTTAACATATTTATATTCTAATTTTCCAGTTTTTGCATGAATTTAGAAAAAATATTGTATGCAACTCTTGCAAAACGTGTTTTTTGCACTTTTTCTATAAATAACTATATTTTTTTAAATAGGTTTTTTTATTTTAATGCATTCTGATTTTATTTTTTGAATTGAAATTCTTTATTTTTCAAACTCTTCATTCGCAAAACTCAGTACGCTAATCAAAATACAAAAATTTAAATTAAATTAATAAAATTGGGCGGAAATAGTGTTGTGTAAGAACGTCTAATCAAAATTCACCAGATAAAAAATATTTTTGCGGTGGTCACGCCGTGTTTAACCTGATTAGAAAATGTGGTTTTTTAATAACAAATGACAAAGTACAAAATAGTCTACATTAACTGGAATTTTCAGTCATTTCAATTATTTGTTTGCTGTAAATTATAATATTAATTGACATTAAAACTGTAATTCTATAAGCGCTCTGTGGTGTATTTATTTTTTTTTGATAATATTTTCTGCATAATATCAGATCTCCTGTGAATGCAACAAATACAGGTTGTTCCACTATAAAGTAACACATTTTGGCTTATTACTCGAAAATGGAAAAAGAATTTTTTATTGACATATAGTTGTCAAAATGTAGATTTTTTCCCGAAAGCCCCGAAAAAAATAACCATTTACAAAACGAAATTATCAGTTTATTTTAAATACAACACCCTATATTTTTTAATACCATCTGCAAGTGCCTTTCTTCCCCTTTCCAAAAATGTATGTATTATCGGCATATACTCAAGTTTTTAGGTAAAGATTTAATTTTTTATGAAACTATGTCAATAACTTCCGATCGTAAATTAACATTATCATATAAAATTATTCTAAATTTATTTTGAAAGCTAAGTATTGGTTATAGTTAAATAGTTATATAAAAGTAAAATAAACTGTCAGTGGAATAGTAAGACCAAGTAAGACACGTTGCCAATACGAAAGATACGTCTGCATCCTACTTTAAATAATGTAATTTCTCCCATTGATAGTTGGCGCTTGCGCGTAATCTAAACATCAATAACTAATCAAATTTTTCAAGTCAAACATTAGAGTTAACGTTTGTAATACATTTAAACGGTTCATTATTGCGATATTTTAATTGGGATTAATCACAGACCTACCTTTTTCCCATTTCTTGCAACGTAATGTGTTGGAAGGACATTAGGGACATAAAGCAGTTCTAAAAATCACCACTTATCCGTATACGTATCGCAATGCGCATGTGCAGAAGCGGTACGTAGGTTTCGTTACATTACGTAAAACGTATCAATCCGTCACACGTATCTAACGTACGTATTGCTTTATGTTCTTTATGTTCCGAGTTAGCGTTTTTCAACGACCAAACAACAAAAGTGATGTATGAAATAGATATCCAGGATATAACTGATAGTACAAAAATTTATCAAAATCAATTAATTTTTGTTCCGGACTTATATTTAAATCAGTTAAAAATGCTAATTCCATCCATTTTCCTGAAGGTTATCCGTGGTCAGGCTAACATGGCGCGGGATGCCGTCACTTGGAAACGCTACACCATCGCTACACGCACTTTGGCCCATCTTTGACCTTTCTGAGTTGTCACTGACAATATTATGACAGTATAATTAAATGGATTACGTCAATGAAACGTTAATGCTATCTTTAAAACAAGATTTACAGACATTGAATGCATCAATCGAGAATATAAATACAGATAGTGATCTGCAGTCTTGGTTATTTCCTACAAAAAACTACAAGTTTGTTAACGACTTTATCAAGGAAAATAACGATTTGGGGTTAAACAATGTTAGACTAGTATTAGAATTAATTATAGATAGGTAAGTCTGTTTTTATCATTATTCTAATTATCAAAACAACAAAATAAAGTTTCATAATATTCTAAAATTCATTTACAAACACTGCATCAACTAGGACAATCTTTTAAACTGTAAACTTCGTTTCCTGCTGCGTATGCCAATGCCTAAAATATTAGGTGACCATACAATCAAATTGTTGTTGGACGAAACCAGCTTCTAAGACTTATTTTTTGAAGCTTCTGAAGTTCTTATATTGAAACAAGCAATCAAATTTTAAAAAGCGAATGAATAAGACGACAAGCCATAGATTTATTTGATATCAGAAAAATAATTATCTCCAGTGATAGTGGAAATCTAGTTCCAAAAATATTTTTTCTTTTGAGAAAAATGGAACCACTCCCAAGACTAGAAACATCGGGTATACAATTAATACTAAGCTGGACACCAACAAATTTTGATCTTATAGACTCTACCCATTTCTACGAACCTTTCATATCCCAACAAGTAGTTATAAATCTGGTTATAAATCCCGCTTAACATTTCACAATTCTTTTTGCAATTGACTTCAGCAACACTTCGGGTACAGCTTGCAACTATTTAAAATCGTTCAATATTTTAAAATCATTGCAAATTTTGAAGATGGGCAACCAAAAAAAGTTAGGTTCATTCATGAGGTTTGGGTATTGTGTCATGTGATAAACTAACTTTGTATTCAAATTATCGATATACAGTGTTACCCATTTTTAATGGAAACACCCTCCTAAAATTGGAAGTTGTGAACAGATGTCAAGTACTAAAAGGTCTTGGGACAAAATTTAAAATGTTTATTCCAATTTTCAGGGCATACTACAATATTTTTTTCTTAGTCGAATATCGAGATTTTTTATTATCGATTTTCTCATTGAAAAAATCACTACGCCACTGGTACAGAGTGCTAAGCAGGTGTGACCAAAATTTCATGAAAAAATATTCATTAATAACAAAGTTATGACAACTCAAGAATTCGAAAATTCACACAGCTATAAAACAGTCAAAAAACACCCTATATCAAACGATATAGCAATGAGAATATTTTTTTTATGATTTCAAGATTTCAAAAAAACAAAAAACGTAAATTTTTTTATTGGAAATTGGAATACACATTTCAAATTTTGTCCCAAGGTAGACCTTTTAGTACTTGACATTTCAAAAAAAAGATTATTAAAATCTGTTTACAACTACAGTCAACTTTTGATTTGTTGGCAACAAAAAAATTATCAATTTTTCCCATAGAATTGCATGACAGCTACAATACAAATCGAGTAAGATTGATTTGGGACAAGAGCATAAAATGGCAAGAGACCTGTCAAATCGCTACTGCGCATGCTTTCTATACAGAATATTGCATACTGAGAGAAAAATTGTGAACTATAAAGTGCACTTAAGTGAACCAATACATTATCTAGTTTTGTTGAAATTTAGTTCCTAAGTTTGCAGTGTATTGATACATAACAACATCTAAGAGTCATGTTTACTGAATCATATCACAGACCGAAAAGAAACTTTCTGTTCACAACCCCCAGAAACAAACTAAAAGCCTGTTACTTTCCTAATTACCCTCCTATTTATAATTTTGATAAATATTTTTTAGGTTGTATATTGGCTTAAGACTAATCGTATCGACAATTGAAGAAACTATTAAAACTGATGGTAATGAAGCGAATGATTTTGTCTTCAAACCTCCGCAAATGACTATTGCTTGTTGTTTTGAAAATTTGAGGAAAGTAGTAGACATTGCGTTATTTCGAATGGTAATAAACATTTTTCAATTATTTCACGATATTTGTGCTTCAGCATAAAGGAGAAAACTTTAAAACCATCGCGACCTTTTCAGATCTGAATCAAGATTAGTTTAATTTCACTTAAATGATTAAACACCATTTGTTTGCGATCACCTAGCATATAAGCAACAGCTCTTACAATCACATCATGTCCTAGGTCCTAGGTCACCTAGGCGAACGCATGTGCAGAGTTGCGTGCAGTGCAGTAGATGCGGTGCGATGCCTGCGGTGCGAGCGTTGCGGGTTACGTTAAGTATAGAACATAAAACAACCAGTATGAAATAAATCGGTCCGGTGGAAACAAGTGGGACGTTAAATTCGCCTTTTAGTTAGATCGAAGCAATTCATGCATTGTTTTCAATTTAAGAGATGTTTTATTTCCACCGCAGTTTTCTTCCGATTTCCGCAATAGGCATGATGACAGTCACTAAGAATCACTAAAATATTGATTTGATATAATTATTTAAGATACAGAGATTCTACAGAAATCACTTATTTTTCATTTTCATATGTGATTACATTTATTTTAGTGAAAATATAAGCACAAAATTTAACCATCCGCCATCTTATCTCAAACACCAATCAGAAGAGAGTGACGTCATATTTTCGCAAATATCTATGATCCGACCCGTACCAAATCCGAACATTTTTTTTGTCGTCTTTATATTATCTATGGTTTTGTATTTCCTTTGTTGCTGTTGGCTTTGCTTGGTTTATGTGATATTTTCTCGTTATAAACTATTGAGTATTTCTGTTTTTTATTACCACAAAAAACCGTTTTTGAAATTATTTTTATGTATCAAAATAAAGTTTTAGCCTGCAAGCTGTCAAGTGTTTAAAGTTTGACTTTGACGATTTTACTACATGACACAGATTATAGATAACCTATCGACAGTTGACACTGTTACGAATTGATGATGTCATAGACAGACGCCATTACTATTCTAGCGTTTTGGCGCATAATTTAAATGTGTTTTTAAAAGTTGAATTTTTCCTTTAAAAACATTTTTTCTTACAGAAATAACATTTATTGCAGATAAAGTATATACGTGAAAACATCGTGGAGCAGTTTTTCAAAATCAGTCATCATGCCTATTGAAGCATTGATTTGTGTAGCCCAATGCAAAAAATTTTGTGGAATCAAAAAATCGACCTGTTTTTATAGATCATATTTTTATATTTGTTGACGACACTGTACGTATTTTCATTTGCCACCTAGTTTAAATACGCACGGACCGCAATACGTGCGACGCGCACCGCCCGTATCCGCGTTCACCTAGAACATGACGTTATAAACTATCGATAAAGATTAAACATTTTGAGGTTAAAATTCCACCTCATGAGAACTTCCAGAAGGACGAAGGAAGAATTTGATTTTTATTAAATTATGAAATAAAACAATTTAATTATATTCAATCTACATTATATTTAAACTTGAAATTGGTGAGGCGTTCCGCTAACACAGTTGCTTTATCAAACGAATGGAAGCTTTACTTATTTAAATAATATATACAGATTTCGAAAAACCTTATGGAAGTATGCCAAAAAAAAACAAAAAAACAGCTGAAAGAGAGAGAAAGAATAATTATGCGCGGTAATTAAGGCATGTACCGGGTGGCCAACTAAGAACGGCCGTCGGCCATATCTCAGGAGTAGATTATAGCACAGGCTCGCGGAAAAAAATTTTACGACAAAGGTGGCCTCGAGAAAAGCCTGGAAATGATTTTCAGAATTGTAGGTCCACCGCTGGAGTTGACAGTTAAAATTTTGAAATGAGAATTTTTTCAAAACTCACCCCATTAATGAGCATATTGAACATTATAACCGGATTCCTCGACAAATTCTGCATACTTTTGATATGACAAGTTCAAGTCTATCTCTTCAAATAAGGAGTGGGGGAGAGTGGGAATCTTGTTACGAAAAAACACCTGTAATTTCGGTTCTGCTTGACCGATTTTAATAAACTTGATATTGTTCAAAAGAGCTTTTGTTTATCAATCGGAAATTTGTGAATATGAAGCAATTTAATTGATACCATGAATGCTAGAGGGCGCTGTTTTATATTTTTCAAATAATGTGTTTTCTTGTAACAATTTTGAATGGGAGCATACAAATTGAAGTGGGTCATTGAAAAGTAGACTAAATCTGTAATAAAACACCGCAAACCGCAAGGCGATATCTCTTTTCTATCTTGAGATATCGTAAGAAACAGGTAAATGGCAAGAATTGTTTTTCCAACATCTAGAAGGCTGGTTCGCGTTAGAAATTATTAAATTTAGCCTGAATGAAAAGACCTTACATCGGTCTACAGTCTACAGTAATTTTAAAGTGATTTAAACTGTTATCATGGTTGCCACTACCACTAGATCACCTGATTGTAATGCTACTAATAATAAGTACGAATTTTGAAATAATGTGATAAATCGAAAAATTTAAAATTTTTACAAATAGCTAGGTACGCAATTAGTGCCGCCCTAGATGTTCGAAATGTCCATCATTTTCAATGCATGGAATCAATCGCTGACGGGTAGAGAAACCAGCAATCGTGCATTTTTTCAATGAGACTGTTAATGGAAGATATTTAGATTTTTCAAGCAAAGAATTGTCACTTTTATTAGAGGACATATCTTTGGCCATTCGTCGTGACATGATTTTGCAACATGATGGATGACGAGCACATTATTCTATAGGAATTCGGAATTTCTTAGATTAATTATACTCTAGAAGGTGGATAGGACATGGAAGTTCATTTATTTGGCCACCGAAGTCTCCAGACCTTACTTGTATAGATTTTAATTTTTGGGGGCGAGTGAAAAATCTTGTTTATGCCGATAGACCCGTAACAAGAGCTGATATGATTGGAAAGATACAACAGGCAATACGAAGTATTTTGAGGGCAGAAATTGAAGCTGCTGTTTTCTCCATGCTTTATCGATTGATTTCATGCATTGAAAATGATAGACGAATTTTCGAACATCTAATTGCGTACCTAGCTATTTGTTGAAATTTTAAATTTTTCGATTTATCACATTATTTCAAAATTCGTACTTATTATTAGTAGCATTACAATCAGGTGATCTAGTGGTAGTGGCAACCATGATAACAGTTTAAATTACTTTAAAATTACTGTAGACTGTAGACCAATGTAAGGTCTTTTCATTCAGGCTAAATTTAATAATTTCTGTTAACGCGAACCAGCCTTCTAGATGTTGGAAAAACAATTCTTGCCATTTACCTGTTTCTTACGATATCTCAAGATAGGAAAGAGATATCGCCTTGCGGTTTGCGGTGTTTTATTACAAATTTAGTCTACTTTTCAATGATTCACTTCAATTTGTATGCTCCCATTTAAAATTGTTACGAGAAAACACATTATTTGAAAAATATAAAACAGCGCCCTCTACCATTCATGTTATCAATTATATTGCTTCATATTCACAAATTTCCGATTGATGTACAAAAGCCCTTTTGAAAAATATCAAGTTTATCTAAATCGGTCAAGCAGAACCGAAATTACAGGTGTTTTTTCGTAACAAGGTTCCCACTCTCCCCCACTCCTTATTTGAAGAGATAGACTTGAACTTGTAATATCAAAAGTGTGCAGAATTTGTCGAGGAATCTGATTATAATGTTTAATATGCTCATTAATGGGGTGAATCTTGAAAAAATTCCTATTTCAAAATTTTAACTGTCAAATACGCCCTCTAGCGGTAGACCTACAATTCTGAAAATAATTTCCAGGCTTTTCTCGAGGCCACCTTTGTCATAAAATTTTTTCCCCCGAGCCTGTGCTATAATCCACTCCTGAGATATGGCCGACGGCCGTTCTTTGTTGGCCACCCGGTACTTTGTTTCACCATATTGGTGTATACTTATTTGCCGAGATTGGCCGAATGCTCATTGCCCTCCTATTTTAACCGCTGTTGTCAGAAGCGCAGATTAATTTGTACAAATGATAACACTTTCATCCGGCAACATTGTCTGAAAATTTCGCCAGCCTCGGGAAATAAGTATACACCCCTAGATGAAACAAAGTGATTACCGCGCACAATTATTCTTTCTCTTTCTTCCATATATCCTTGTCGTACTTGTGTAATCCGAGACGAGAGTTCCATAAGGATTTTCGTAATCTCTACATTATATTCACAATATTCGACAAAGTACTTACACCACGTGCCAAAACACCTTTCAGAACCAAATCAAAGTTCTGTAAAGGTATATATTTAAACCTAACCTAACAAATTTCAAGTTACGTTATACTAATTTTTAGGCTGAAATGAGATCAGAAATTAACCCGGAAAGGGCAAATACGCTAAAAGTACCGCTAGTAAAAAATAGGAATAGGAAAAATAGTAAAACTCAAACGGATGTTGTTTCTATGGCGTCTTGCGATAGTTGTGCTTCAGCTATTATGTCCATGAAGTTTTTATTGAATATATTCGATGTTGCCAAAGATGATATTTACCAAGTGAGGTAAATACAGTTAATGTTTAAGAATGGATTTTTGAATACCTTTACTAGGGTAGAGAGTTCTCTGTAGGTACTTCTTGAGTCTATCGTGGGTTCTAGCGAATGTCCTCCAATGGTCTGATTTGCCTGTTTCTGTCCTGGTGAGACTAACCACTATTTTGAGATTACTGAACCATGTTTGTTGTCGATTTTGTCGGTCCAATAAATGACATTTTTCTTAAAGGAGCCGTATCTTCGCCGGAACCACCTCTACCTCCTGGGCTTATTATGAATCCTCCTAGTGTTCTGACTACAGCCTATTCAGCCAATCCGTTTCCTGTATCAGCTCACACAGGTTGGTTGTAGAAGTCTTCTGGAGTCATTTGGGGTCTACCATACAATTTCTGCATCCTGTTGTCCAGCATCTCACAGCTGCATAATATATGCAGAGCTGTTTCGGTGTCCTTTTTGCATCTTCTGCATGTAAGGTCTCCATTATACAGCCCTAATTTGTTCAGGTTCTTCTTTGTGAAAAATTGTCCCGTAGGTAGCCCCGTTATGGTGCATAGTTTGTTTCTGCTCATTGAGAGCAGTTCTTTTGCTACTTTTTCTGATGATTCTTTCATGAATTTCTTCACATGTGTTTGCCTGGACGTATTCTTCCAGTGTTTATTGTGTTATGAATGACATTAGGTTAGGTTAGGTTTGTGGTTAGTGGGTCAATAAGGCCCTCCACTGCGACTCACAAGAATCTATTGTGGCTCACACCTATTCAAATTTCATCAAATAGATTCAGCTTCTTAACAAAGCCGATTATTTTATTTGGTGAATGATATTTCAGGTCCGAGGGCGAGAGAGAGACCCTGCCAAACATCAGATACCTGATTCTAGCCGCGGCGGGGCAGGCACAAATTATATGCTCTGCTGTTTCATCATCTTCTAAACAAAGACGGCAAGTCGGATCTTCCGACAGTCCAAGTTTAGCATATGATGATTCAGATGACAGTGGCCTGTTAAAAGGCCTGTTAGACAACGTAGGTCATGCCTGCTATGGTCCAACGTTTGTTTGGAGACATACTTCGAAGGATGTATAAAAGCCTTTGAATTAACCAATCCTGCTAAATTATGCCAGAAGTCTAAAGCTCTTCCTGCTGTCCAGGTATTTAGTGTTTGTTTGGCAAAACTTATTGCGATGCGAATTGTAGGTTCTGGTCCGATAGAAACACGTATGGCACCCTCCCTTGCAAGAAAGTCTGCCTTCTCGTTTACTTCCATGCCAGAATGGCCAGGGATCCAGACCAGCAATACTTTATTGAGTTCTCCTATTGAGGAGAGTCTTATGAAATGAATGACATTAGTCTGACCATTTTTATCTGCCTTTTCATTGTTGTTATGACTCTCGTGCCATAGTACTCAGTGGTCTTTGAGAGCGTGCAAGATACCCACATAATCTTATACTATCTCTGGGGAGGAAACTGAGAGATGATTTATTTCCTGACTTTAAATTTCTTCAACGCAGTGGTAAATCTTCGAAACTTTCGCTTTTAAAGGTAAAGTGAGGTACTGTGATGCTCATTGGAAATGCTATACTTTGTTCCAGCACAACTGGATCCTGTGTCCGTATATAGATCAGATTGTACATCTTCCTTCCAGTTTTCCTTACACAGTTATTCGGAACCAAATATTGAAGTCATATCTTGTCTCCATTGAGTCAATGGGTTGCCCTATTATTTCCTCCAGCTTCAGGTCCTTGATAAACTTTTGATAGTCATCACCACTTTGTGTTTGGCGTGTGTTGTCTTTTCAATAGTCGGTGCGTTGTAAATCTGAGTTTAAATGAAAGAGGTAGTAATGAGTAATGTCATGACTGATCTTTCTAGGTTTTTCGGAAGGTTTTTACCAAAATTCAGAAAAGGTTTGGGTTAGGTTGAATTTGGTTAGCGTAGGTGAAGTTTGGATGGAATTAGATATTTTAATTGAAGAGTGAGGGATTCATAAATATACTTGTGATTGAGTTTAAAATAATTTTCATATATTCTTACTCGTCAGTATCTTGCATTACTGTCGATATTGAATGTTATCTTGTTTTATTTCCAGAAGGGTTAAATCCAGTCTGCACGACCTGACTCAGTTCGGTTGTATGCTACATACAACTGCATCTATTGAAAACAGTTTGAAGCAGTTGATAGAAAAACTTATGAAATCTGACGATGAAAATAAAGAATTGGCTGAAAAAGTGAAAATATTGACCAATCAACTACAAAATAAGAACGGAGCGAACATGCTTTTGGAACAAGAAAATATTGCATTGAATGATACTTTGAAAAAAAGTTAGTTTCTACTTTTTGTTTTTTTTTTCACTAGCAGGTTAGGAAATGAAGCTCGAAAATGGCATATAACCTCCAATTTTTCTGTCCATTGTGGTTTTGCAAAATAAATTTGGGATTAGGGCTGTGTAAATAAAAAATTCCCTTAGTTTGAAAATGGGGAAAGTTTAAAGGGATCGAATAATGTGGTGGTTTACTTACAGTAAAATTTTATTTATAAAAAAAACTACAATTCGGTACTCTATAATTTTTCATATCTCCAGTATTTTTGGAGCTATTTTGGAGGAAAGGGTGAAGAATAGGAAATTGCTAGAAATAATTTTTTCCTTAAACGTTTTTTTTTATGTGATTTTAGCCGGGGTTCAGCTAGCCATTTTGAAAAATAAAATAACTGACCTTGAAATAAATAAATTGAAAGCCGAACAAAAAATACAAAGCCTTTCAACACTCAATGAAGGCTTAAACAGTACGCTTAGCATTTATAGAGAAGTCAACACTCGTTTAAAAGATGAAAAAATATTATTGGAGAAAAATTGTAACAAAACAACAGAAATTATCAAACAATGTATCGAAGAAATTCCAAAATTGGATAAAAAGCTATCGTTTATTGAAAAGCAGGAAGAGTATTTATTAGCAGAATTTAATAATATAAGTATATGTTTGGAAAATTTAACTACGAAATTAAAAAATATATCCACACTACATAATGGGATGGAAAACAAATTGAAAATGATAACTAGTGACATCGGAGATAATACTAAATATATAACGGAAGAAATTAAAGCTTTCCAGGTAATTTAAAACAAAAAAATTGAAGGTACAGGCCTTCACTAATTGGAACTATTTATTTTTAGTTAAGAGTTCAAGAAAAATTCATTCAAATAGGACTGAATACCGTTTCAAATACTAATACAAAAATACAAATTATAGGAAATCCAATTGAAGATTTCTCTCGTCAAATAGAAGAGAACAATGAAAAAATAAAAGCTTTACAATGTGAAAACAAAAAATTAGAAACGCTTTTGTTAAAATTCAAAAGTATTAAAAAATAAAAGGCTTCAACAGCAGTTATTTTTATGTGTGTACGGCCCTGACTTTGTGTTTTAATCATTGCTTAATTTAGACAACTTGCATACAAGCTAGTATTTAGTGTTGTCTAAAAAGTAATTACAATAAGCGTAAAACGGAAATCCCAAATTTATCTACATATATTATACATTGTTTATATTAACGAAACTTGATTAGAATACGACATGTCGACGTACTATATATAAATAGGTTCATTATCAATTACCGCAGAACGTAAATTCAATTGGTGTTCGCTTCGACCGCTTCTTTAACAATAACTACACAATAAATCGAACAATATGTTAACTGTAACCTCATTGTTTTTAACTTTTTTATTATTCAACTTTGGCGATAGTTTGGTATGTCCAGACTGCGACAAAACGTTGTGTAAAGAAGTTTCTTGTGGATTGGGACAAGAGTCAAGACCTTCACCTACAACATGTGGTTGTTGTAATACTTGTTTTACAATATTAAGTAAGTGTACCTATTATTCTTAGTGATTCAATTAAACATTTTATGGGCTCGTAGTAGGAATTCTTTTTGTAAAACTAAATTTTCGATTTATGTGGAAATCGGCTACAGATTTTTTTGTCTAAAAGTAAATGGAGAAACAAGTGCATTTAGCATAAAATTTACTCAAATTGTAATCCTCGTCCTTCATTATCATTTCCAATAAGATGTTTTGGTTATGTTTTTAAGTGGATATCAACTGAATCACCCTTTTTAATGGGACACAAAAATGTATTTGTGTATTTTTTGACAAAATCTCATAATTTTTACACCTATTTTAGCTAATATATTCACCTTGTCACTTATTGATATGCATTTTATTAGGAAAATAAATACGTACCTACCGGGCTAGTAAATAAAAACGAATGCCGGCTATATCGTATCTTAGGAACGGATTGTAGTATAGTCATGATGGTGGTAGTATTAGTAGGTGGTACACAGCAATGGGAAAAAAATAATAATTAAATTGATTTTTTTTTTCACTTGTCAAAATCTGACATTTTGGTGGTTTTAACCAATAGCAATACATTATTCTAGCCAATCATTCGGTATTAAACCGATAATTATGCTTCATCCATGCTTCATCATCGATAAAACCTTGTTTACATCGAAACGTCAAAAGTTTACTTTGAATTTGTCATTATTGACAACTAAAAGCGCTTTCAAAAATCCTTTTAAATTGTTGAAAAAAATAATCTTCCCAAATACAACTCGCTCTTCAAATTTTATCACATAATTTTTTATTTTCATCACTCAAACTTGTTTATTTGAGGCAAAAACATTCAAACAAACCGAATTTAGATAAAATCACTCCTCCTAACGGAGTCGTGATTTTATCAAATCGGTTTGTTTTCATATTTTTGCCAAATAAACAAGTTTTCGTGGAAAAGAAAAAATTATCGATAAAATTTGAAGCACTCGTGGTATTACCTTTGATTATTTTTTTCACTTGTCAAAATCTGACATTTTGGTGGTTTTAACCAATGGCAATACATTATTCTAGCCAATCATTCGGTATTATACTGATAATTTTTTACTAAATATAGTAACCAATCAAATTACTTAATTTTAAGTCATGTGTCAAATTTCATCCAATCACCTCTGGATTACAGCGATAATACCCTACATGTCGTGTTTTCAGTTTGGTTAAACGTCAAACTGATTAAAACTAATAAATTGTGTATTTAAAATTATTAAACGTCAGATTGACAATCAATTTTTTGATATCTACAAAGTAAAAAATTATCTTATCGAATACTCCTCGGGCCTTGATAAATACTAAAAATTTTGTCATAGAGAATCCTTCAAGCGAGTTGCTCAAGGATAATAGCCCTCGGCCTGCGGCCTTGGGCTATTATCAAGCAACACGCTTTCAGCATTCTCTATGACAAAATTATCTCGGTATTATCAAGACCCTAGGGGTATTACTATTGATTATTTTTTTGACTTGTCAAAATCTGACATTTTGGTGGTTTTAACCAATAGCAATACATTATTCTAGCCAATCATTCGGTATTATACTGATAATTATGCTTCCTCATCGATAAAACCTTGTTTACATCGAAACGTCAAAATTTTACTTTGAATTTGTCATTATTGACAACTAAAAGCGCTTTCAAAAATCCTTTTAAATTGTTGAAAAAAATAATCTTCCCAAATACAACTCGCTCTTCAAATTTTATCACATAATTTTTTATTTTCATCACTCAAACTTGTTTATTTGAGGCAAAAACATTCAAACAAACCGAATTTAGATAAAATCACTCCTCCTAACGGAGTCGTGATTTTATCAAATCGGTTTGTTTTCATATTTTTGCCAAATAAACAAGTTTTCGTGGAAAAGAAAAAATTATCGATAAAATTTGAAGCACTCGTGGTATTACCTTTGATAATTATGCTTCCTCATCGATAAAACCTTGTTTACATCGAAACGTCAAAATTTTACTTTGAATTTGTCATTATTGACAACTAAAAGCGCTTTCAAAAATCCTTTTAAATTGTTGAAAAAAATAATCTTCCCAAATACAACTCGCTCTTCAAATTTTATCACATAATTTTTTATTTTCATCACTCAAACTTGTTTATTTGAGGCAAAAACATTCAAACAAACCGAATTTAGATAAAATCACTCCTCCTAACGGAGTCGTGATTTTATCAAATCGGTTTGTTATTTTTTCTACTAGCGTGCGGAAAGTTCCACTTTTCCGCACTAAAAAGCGTGCGGAAAGTAAATTTGTAGAGTTTTTGGGAAATATGCTGAATACTTGAATATTTAAAATATTTATTTGTATGGTGGTAGTTTACCAAATGAATGGAAAATCAATAAATTTATTAGAATTCTGCTATAATTTTGTTATAAAAAGGAAAATTTTTTGAATAATTTTTTATGGTCCTGGTAAAAGCCATATCAGATGGATGTCAAATAATAATAGTTAAGTTGTTGATATGTATAATAATAAATGTTTCTTTATGTTAACTTTTGGATTTTTTTTCCGGATGCTAGTAGAAAATAGTAGTTTACCTAACTAGTGCGTAAAGTGACTTTTCCGCACGCGATTGCTGGCCGAACTCCGCTAGTGTCGTTCGGCCATCTGCAATAGCGTGCGGAAAAGTATCACTTTCCGCACTAGTTAGATAAACTACTATATGCAGCAAGTCCAAAAAAACCCCTTTTGCACGAGTTGCATACAATATTTTTTCTTCATTCATACAAAAACTGGAAAATTAGAATATAATATATTAGGAACTGAAACTCAAACAGTTCTTCTTTTTTTGTATATTTATGGCCTACACCTTGTCAGTACTTAATCATAACTGGTTTTCGCTTTGACCATTTAAATTTTAAATAATCAAAGATTTTTGCAATAATTGTAACTCGTTGAGACTAAGTAATTTTTGTTATTTCAGATGAAGGGGCCGATTGTGGTCAATTAGCATACATAATCCCATCACCATCAACAACTGTATGTGCGAATGGACTTACTTGCTTCGGTGGAAAATGTCAAAATGAACTGAAAGTCATTAAACAATTGCGTGAATCCCAAAAAGAAAAATAATTAGAATAATCTTATTTTGTTAAATATGAATTTATATTAAAAAAAAACTTGAAAATATAATCACAGACCTTAATACTATGATTTATTCAATATAGAGGGCCTTTTCGGAGACTCCAGTAAAACATACCTAATGTAGCAACCGCACCTTGTTTTGATTAAACAAATGGTTAAAAAACTAGTCATTGTATGTCGCTGCCCCCTTCGATTTTTGAGACAAATCTCGCTTTATTTAAATTAAAATTAGGAATATCAGAATTAAATATAACAGAGGTACACGTGAGGTCCGCAAGAATAGCACTGTTGCTACTGGTAGCTTTACTGGAGCGAGTTTCCGAAAAGGCTCAAAACCAAATTTGTGCCTGACTAGATTCCAACGTTTTCCAAGATGTTCTTTTCTCTTATTTTTCATCACCTTATTGTGGTTTGCTGGGTTTTTAAAGGCGTCCAAGAACATCCTTTATCTGATCAAGGAGCGTGCTAAAAAATGTAGTGCTCATATTTATATTCAAATCCAAAAATTGATCATTTGATGAAACTGAAGCTAACTTAACGTACGGCGCAAAAATAGTTTTTATGTACGATCGAGCCACAAAGTACCTATTTGCGCCCTAATTTGCGGGCGCAATTTGATACTTTTCGGCCCGCCGGGCCACAATGTGCCACCATGCAGGTGTCAAACAGTTGAATAAATACCAGTAAAAATTTCAAATACTTTATTCCAATTTTGATATATTTGCTCCTTGCACCAATTTAAAAATTTCTGAAATTCTTGCATGTACTTTCTTTTCGACTTTGTTGGTAATAATTCTGATGTGGTCTCTGCTACTGACTCCATAATCTTTTCTGGTAGGAATCTTTTATTTTAGCTGGATGAATCCATTTTCACACACAACAATATATTACAGAAATAATTTATTGTTTGTTTGGTTGCTAAGGCAGCAGTTTCTAATAGGAATTTATGCATAGCTGTGTATTATTTTGATTTTGCGGGTGTGTCAAATTTTTACAAACAACCACCAGTTTTGTTGCTTGTTTGACTTTGAAAGCAGGTGCATCTTTAATTTATTCTAATTTTTTTTCAAATAATATCTGAATTACATAATTACTCGCGATCGTATATAAAATCTTGTATGTACCGCGCTATGGTGTTTGCGGCCATTTGCGTGGTTAAAGCCCTCGGCTGTGCCTCGTGCTTTAATTTCCACGCGGCGGGCCGCAAGCACCTTAATTGCGCCCTTGGTTCATAAATAACTAATTCACGATAAAAAGAAGATGAGGCGGTCTAACAAAATTTTGTTATGTTGCCAAACTGTATTTTTTCCTCTTTACTTTAAGTCAACTAGAGATGTCACTCTGGTAGCTCTTCTTTTTTATTGTCCTGTGCTTCGTATTGCATAAATCGAAGGTGTTTATTTTCACAAATAAAAGGCTTTTATACTAACTAGTCTCATATTTATTCAATATAAGTATTTATTCATAAAGCGTGGATTAGATGCAAGAAACAGTAACCAATCATTCTATATAAAAATATGCCAAGTTTTATCAACCTAACCTAACATTGAAAATTTACCTTCTAAGTTAAAATATATAACAATAAGAATAATAATACAATGATAATACCAAATGTAAATAGTATAACTCCCCTCTCTTTGCAACATTAAGCGGGGATGCAGGTCCACACTTTGGTATTTTCTTTAAAAATAACTCGACAAAGATGTTAATATCTATTGACATTTACTGTTTAACTGCTTGGGCATTTTAATGCAGATCTGTCTGAATAATTAGGTGTTTAAATGACTGTATTTTATTCTCAAGAAACAATTGAACAGACCCAAAAACGTTAGTAAATAAATACAAAGACAATAATCGAATGTCGAACTACATTGGGGAATTTTAACAAATGATCTGACAGCGTATGGTAGTTCTGCTAACCCTCAGACTGTAAATCTAATAAGTAGAGTATAAATTGTATTTACGGTTGGTCAATTTATATTTATTCTGATAAGCAGGAAACTAATTAACAATAACGCCATTGACTTTTTATCGTAAAAAAACCATATAATCGCAGTTTTATGTTAAACTTAACTGTGCAAGTGGGCATTAGTCACACTAATTATTCCAATGCCATGTAATATAGAAATTACTCAAGAATAAATAGGGTTGAAGAATTAAAAGGCATTTAAACTTAACGACAGCCATAAAGCCGTCTTTTTATTTACACAAATAATGTTGTTTTACAAAACTGATGTAAATTACAATGTATAACTTATACACTGGCTGCTTTAAACAACCTTGTCAGTCGAGACCAGCTCAAACCGTCTATATTCCCAAAAACAAAATTGATATGAAACAAATGAAGCCACTTCCAACACTCGTGGCCGAAAAATGAGCTAAACTAAGAACAAAGTGGCGCAACAACACTCAGGGGAGGGTCGAGGAGGCTACTTCCCCCTCTCTTTTGAATCCCGGTATGTGCTGATCTCAAAAAAAAGTGATTTCAACGTTTTTCACCACATTGGGAGCAAAAACAATTTTTTTTTAATATATCTTAGTTATATATGTACATTTTCGTGATTATCTTGAGTCTTTGTATGATGACAGCGTTTTGACTTTTCTTAATTTTTTGAATTGTTAAATATCAACATTTCTTTATCACAGCAATGCTGGGAGTGGAGTAAAATTTTCGATATTATTATATTATGAAAAACTTCTTGTTCATACAAAGACTCTGTTATTAAAAAACGCGCCTTTAAACCAAATCACAGGTCTCCGGTTGAATCGAAAAGAATATCATATCATAGCAAATAAAAATAAAGCGATTGGAAATATTCATAGTCTTAAAAAAATAAATTAATATTTCGACTCGACTAGCGAGGAAGGGGAGTAACAAGAAACGGAAGCTATATCCGCATATAGATGAAAGAAAAATTAGAAGAAAGCCAGCGGAATCATTCCAAAAATTAATCTAAAAGGTATTTATTTTAAAAAGCATGGGAGTCATTTTGCTGCATCTTTACCATCTATCAGTAACGACATCACCAACTGAAAAAAAAATCGAAAGCGTTAGAAAGTATTCGTAGTTAATAAAAGTTCTTAAAATTAGTTGAAAGTAATTAAGAAAAATTAAAATGTGCAGTTAGAGAAAGTAGGTACCAGTTTGTGAAATAAATCTGAGTTTTCTGTTGATTTTATTTAGAGCTTGACTTTATATCAAACAGAGACGGATTTAACTCACCCAACTAATTCAATAACTCCGAAATACCTGATATTGATAAGCTAAATCCGGCTCTGACGATTATTTGTTAATCAGTTTGAAATGTATTCGCGATTCTATTTCTGTTGCTGCTCCTTTTCCATAGCCTCTCGACCGTTTGAATAATTTGCGTTAATAAGACAAACAAATACTACTAGTGCCGCAACACATAATACAAAACTTCTTTCAGGACAGGGACTAGCTATTAGAATTTGTGTAACTGATTTTGTATTAACTTCATATTAATGAATTTGTTTACGATTAAATTCGAACAATAATGAAAATCGAACACTGAAGTTAGTTGGAAATGAACAGTCAATATTAAGAAGCATTATTTTAGTTAGTCAAATTATTTTTAATGCCAACGAAAACGTCGAAAACTCAGATTTTTGTCAATATATAAATATAGTCTGTTCATACTTATGGCTAAGACAGATTATTCAAGGGAGGCCAAGAACAAAAAAGGAAATAATTTTCGTTGCGTTTCGTAGTTTCAAATTAGATTTTACGGTCCGTACTTGAAAACATATTTCATTTTAATTTGGTCATTTTACTTGATTTTTTAAATTTTCATTTAAGACGAGTGAGTATTCAATATAAAAAACTTTTTGTTTTCACAAACTGGTTATTATAGAAGCGATTAAGTTATTATTATTTTTTAACAAAAATCCATTCCTGATGGCGAAAAGGCACTCTTTTTTATCACTCCAAAACTTGGCTCGATTAGTCTTCGTGGCGAGCTATTTTTACATTCGGCAAATTGATTGGTGTACTGTGAAAAATGAAAAAAAATCTGATGAGTATGGTGTAAAAATAAAAATCAAGAAATAATGTTTTTTATAATACTTACAGAAAAACATCACAGATAAAGAGCTTGTTGTTAAAAAACGGCCAGCATGGTTAGTAGGTAGCGGAATGTACAGAGTGAATGTACAAAGTCAATGATGGACACACGGATAAATTTCAATATCAATAACTTATACGAATTATACGGCTACTTTTTTGGGACATTCTGTATATTTAAAAATGTAAACTTTCTAAAGAATCAGATAACTAATGTTTACTTACATGTTCACTTGCATTCCAGATGTGAGAAGAAATAGCTTCTCATTCTGACGCTCCCTTATATACTTTGATCCAATTAAATAGTAAAAAATTTCAATCAATGAATAAGCACTGAGTGGCATCCACTCGTTATAAGCTATAAGGTGTAACGAAAATGGGGGAAAATATCTTTTCCGCAAATCGCTAGGAAATTTTGACATTCCTGTCAAAATTTCTTAAAGAAAAAGTCAGGACTTCCTTACTGTAAGGAAATGATATTTCCGTACAGTTGTTAGTGTTCTACATAATCCATAAAACGTCTGTATGCATTTTCGTACTTTTCTCTTGATTTCTTTGGCAATAATTCTAATGAAGCAGTATTCACTGCCTCAACCAGCTCTGGAGGAGTCCCAGGAATGGAAATTTCATCATCACTTATCATTTTACTTTCGAGAACACCAGCAATTAAATTTATAAGCGTCAAGTTTGACAATTCAACCTCAATACGTTTCCATAGTAACCCAAGTAATTTTATTAGGAATTTCAAAGCACCATTAATTTGGGAATAAAATTATCGCGTTTTTTTTAAATCAATGAATATCTGTCGAATTTTAAACGATTTGCGGAAAAATAGTATGTTTACCTCGTAGGAAAAGCCACATTCCTGGACTCTGTGTTGCTAAGCAATCTTCACAGTCGTCCAGGAATGTTAAGCTTTTCCTACCCGGTAAACAATGTACTATTTCAGTCACTCGGATTCACTTCTGACTTAAATTTCTTGACCACTGTTAGTTAAATTTTGTATGGTCATTGTCAGTGTGTAATCCGACCTGATATTTATTCTTATTCATTCAAAATGTAATCAGCATGAAACAAAAAAACATCCTTAAAGTAACTCCATCCACACGATCCTCTAATCTACATTACCACAGCCGACAATCAACTGATAGATGTGAAATAACGTGTTTTATGTTTTGTTAGACTGAATTTTTTGAGACAATGAGTTTTGCCATTACTTAGCTAATTTTTCTAACTAATATAATGTACTTTTTTTATTATACAGGGTGTCCTAGTACCAAAAACCTGAGAGATGGTGTAGGAGCTGAAAACAATGATACTACTTACATATAAAATTTTCATTTGCAATTTATTAAAAGACACTGTTTGACGTATCTAATAAAATGAAGTGGTAAGTGGTAGGAGGGGATTTGAGTTTTTTCTTTAATAAACAGCTGTAACTCCTAAACTATAGGGCGGATTTTAACAAACTTATATTTGAATTTAAAGTTTCAAATGAACAAATCAAAATCCAATGTTTAGTAATAGGTATTTCTTACTCAAGGATTTTATAGGCTGGTGGAATTTGGATTTAGGCATTTCCTAGCTTAGGAATTACTTAGTTAGTAAGTCCTTAAATACATGTTGGTGAAATCAGGCATAAGCAGTGCCGGATTAGCCTAGTAGCAATTGCAGTTGGCCCACGCTCTACCGCCTGTTAGACCGTGAAAAATATCAATTTAGATAGGGCCGTATGAATACTTACATACATTTTCAAGACAACCAGTTACTATTGTCATTATTGATTACGTAGGTACTGTCTGCTGTCTACTTAACGTGTGAAAGCATATCATAAAATTACTAGCGAGTATTTCGACAGTTAAAATCTCTTATAACAGAAAAGATTTTGGAAAAACTCAGGTATGGTAAGTGGTTAAGCATAGTATTTGGAGAGCAAAATAGTGCAGTTCGCTGAGCTGCTGAAAACAGATGTGGTTACTGTATATTGGAAGCAAGAAATAGGAGCCTCTGGCACTGCAATTTTATAAATTTTGAGTTGAGGGACATCCTCATCATCTCACTTTGATTTGCTTGATATAAAAAGTGTTATCTCTTTTGTTTTATTCAATGCCCTAAGCTGAAGAACCTAAAGCAAACTGTTCTCCTAACATAATTTGCACCTCGCTGGCTTAATCCGGCACTGGAATGAAATGTATTAAATTGATTGTGAAGGCTCCTGAAAACGCCCATATTAGGCAGTCGAAATTAACATTATAATCGGTTCCAAAATGGTACGGGAATAGAGAAATGAAATGCAGGTGTACCAGTAAAGTTATGACTGAAAAACCCTAAAATCCCTATTGAAAGAAATACGCAACGATGAAAAGATCTGACCTGCGGAGGGCGACACAGCACTGTAGTGGAACGCATTTGATGCGATAATTACAGTCGAAGACATGCACTAGGCCACCTCAAAAACCATCACTTGAGAATCCTACATTTCATGAAATTAGAAATTTTATATGATCTACCATCGTTATTTCCAGCCCCTATTACATCTTAATTTCGGTACGAGCTCCTGAGAAAATATCGTCCACAACAGCAAAATTTGAAATGAGTTCGGCTGTAGAAGCTAAAATGAGGCAGATATTAATAAGCATTAAATAAACTGCTGATTAGCATTGTCATTCAATGTTAGTTATTTTCAGTCGTATTTAATAATAAATGATTCTTGTGAAACCCCTTTACTCTTTTATGCTTCACAACATACTGAAAATGCCTCCTGGTGGAAAGCTTTCGTATCAATCAAAACCAAATTTTTTTAATGAAGAATATTTTATTTTTAAAACTAATATTCCAAATAACAAACCACTTATATTTAACCAAAAATCTAACAATGAAGTGTTAAAAGATATTCGCATTTTAGAGAAATATATTGGCGTCGATTTCCAAAAGTAAAGTAGTATTACTAAATCAACAACTCACTAAAGACGAAATGTTTAAGCTTATTATTTTGTTATGCATTGATTGTACAAGTGGCATTCCGTTTCTCAAGTTAACTTCAGAGTTTTAGCCACTTAGTGTGTGGAATTATAAACAGTGTTAAATAAAAATAATGCATCATTCAAAGAAATATTACAAACACTGTAAGGTAAGAATCATTTATTATTGTATCTCGAATGTAGGTTAGAAAAAACATCACAAAAAGAAACTGAAAAAATGTATCTTCTTTTTATTGAAATTCAACATGGCCCATTACAATATTTACATATAATTAATTTAAAAAATTTATCGAATCTTCTGAGCAAGCCAAAATACTTTCAATATTTTGAATAAAAAAGAGAGAGATTACCGAAACTTGCTCTTACTTATTTCGAAAAAAAAAAGAAAAACACCTTATAAATTGATTTACTACCATTTTACAAAAAAAAATCATAGTATGGTTCAAAATTCAACTTACAGGTTGGTTAAAAATTGAATTTTATCTTTAGGGGCTATTTTTACCACAGCGCAAGTCAAAAAGTTTCAAAAAAATTAATCGCTGTAAAAAGTATAAAATGTCGAAATGTCTACGATATCCAATGTTTAAAAAGTAAAAATAGAATGGTATAAACTTTTTGACAAACTCTGCAATACCTGCAATCTCAAGGTACCCATAGAAAATGGGCAAAATGTATTTTTGTACATAAATATATTATCTACGAATTATGTAACTTTTTTATAAATAAATCAACCATTTTTGTTAAAAAATATTCACAGGAGACGTAGATCACAATTACTCTAGGCTATATTACAAAGAAAGATAAATTAGTTTAGAGTCACTACATTTATCGATGGTTAAAAAAACAATATATAATAAATATGAAATTTATATACGAACCTTCACATCAAATATAAACGATAAACACGCGAATTTTCAAAAAGTTAACACCAGCTGAACAAATCCTGGTTAAGAAAGTTGCCAATAGAAATATTTCAATACAAAAGAACTCGAAATTGAGTAATGCAACTTTTTGCACACACCCAACTACTCCATTACTTTTTTTTTCTTTTCAGCTTTAAAGTAATTTCCCAGCGATATCTTCAAGAGAATGGATACAGGATGAGTATATACTTCTACCACATACAGATTGCGAAAATTACATTGGAATCCTCGGACTACGCAACGACAGAAAAACAGCTGAAAGAGAGAAAGAATAATTATGCGCGGTCATCGAGGCGTGTAGGCATTCCAGCATTGCCCCCCTATTTTAACCGCATTCGGCCAGTCGCGTTAAATAAGTGTACACCCTAGATGACTCGATGACCGCGCATAATTATTCTTTCTCTCTCTTTATATCCTTGTCGTACTTGTGTAATCCGAGGCGAGAGTTCCGATGTAATTTTCGCAATCTGTATAAGACCCCTATAGTTAAAAAGTATTTGTTCCCATTGTTCAGTATACACGTTCCTCATGACTCACCCCGTATAAACGCCCCGTTTGGATGTTATAACTTCAATTCTCGCACCATTTCCTGTCTTTTTGAGACAATTCCGTTTCCATTATAATATTTTCTTGCTCCTTCCCATATCGATTAACATTTTTGTATAAAGTTGAATAAAAACGTTTTCATTGGAAAATATAGGAAAAGATCTTTTCAATGAGCCCAAATAAATAGAAATAATGATGAAAAGAAAGACAACTGCAATATGAAACAAAAATGATAAAATAAAACAATTCAATTTGTTCAAATCTTCATTATATTTGAACTAATGTTCAATTTAAACTTGTTTGCTACGACAGAAACTTTATCGAAGGAGTGAAGGTATAATGGAAAATGTATTGACAAAATTAATAGAAAATGTTTACATGGATATGAAGTGCAAACAAAACCTATAAAATAGATCCTCTACAAAACGTCATTTTGGTGTTTAGTTGGTGCCAACATTTTGAAAATTACGTTAAAAAAATTACACTATCACTTATTTTGTATATTTCATAATAAATAAAGTATCAATCTGACCGATTTCTTTTCATCAATGCAAGTTAAAATTTAAAGCAAGGGCCAGTGCACACTGTCTCAATTTCGTACGATAATATATATTATATATGAGTACTACTTTTTTTTCTCTCATATAATACATCCCCTAAAAGTTTCATCTATACTAAATATCTAGTATATATTTGGACGTATATAATCTCCTCTACTAGAAAATATCACCAGCGTATCATTTCTTTTCTTACCACACTTCCAAAAATAAAATCGTGAAGGAAAATTGAGGATATGAATAATAATTGAAATATACTTAGTAGAAAGACGCAGTATTTGTAAAAGAATGTCTGGGAGAAGAAATTATTAAAGAAAATCCAAACTCCACCAAAAAAAAATGTATTTTGTGAAACTTGTCGCGTAATATAGTTATTTATTAATTTCCTAAAAAATCAACGAAAAGAATAATGAATACACCACAACGAACATAGAGAAGATATTATTGATTTGTTGAATGATTCCACATAGTAAGGGTTGAACCAAATGATTGGGTTAAGACAATATAGTGAGTAGTTCAAATGCTAAAGTGAAAATGTTGATATGATAAACGAATATAAACTGGAATTCATGTGAAGGTAACTGTGTATTTTTAATAAAATTGTTGTCATGTTACTAACTGACTCTGCATCTTTCCCTGTATTGAAAATATTTATTCGAAATGTTGCATAAATAGAATTTGTAATGGAATGTAAATAAAAACATACATTAAAACTGGATTTTGATTTTTTATTCGAAACTGTTTCAATTTACTTTCCTTAATATATATATAAATATCAAAAAGTTTGTTTGTTTCAATTCTAAAAAACCACTACTAGAAATATCAAGTCGAAAACAGTCTATACAAAATTGAGACAATGTCCGAAGAAAATATGAGGAACCGTTATTTATTTTTTTCAAGTTCATTTTCACAAAAATAATTCCATACTATCAAACTACTAAATCCTATGTCACCTTTTCCCGAAACGCTTCCTCATATAAAAAAAAGTCACGGACATCTTAAAAATTCAGATACAGTGTTTTTGAATAGTAGGTAATTTAGGGGATAAACATTCATTAAACGTGAAAACTCATCAATAAATCAGATGAAATAATGATAGGAATTGACTCTAAAACATTGAAGAAGCAGTTGAACAAGTGATAAAAAGACTAAACTTAGCATCTCATAATCGAGTAAGATGAAATAAAGAAAATTTACGAGAAAATTTGGTGTAATTTTTGTGTGGAACCTAACCATGTCTTTTATATTCGTGTATTAAAAGTTTTCCGAAAATTTAGCAACAAAAATATGGGGACAAAATTAACACTGACGAAGCAGTAGAATAAATCCATAGAAAAAGTATTGGACGCCAAAAAAAACAAAGAAAAACCACCCAAAACCAACCAAAAGTCACAGGAAATTGATAATTTTGGGAAAAAAGTACAATAATAAAGAAAAGAAAGGAATTTTGGTGGAACAAGATAATTGAGGAGCAATGACAGATAAATTAGAGAATCCCAAATAAAACCCCATGGTTATTGTGTTGGGAAAAACTGGGACGACTGATATCGATAGGATAATCCAAGAAAATGACGACGATGACAGAAGGAAAATGAAAATTTGTGAAAATCAGAAGAAATCTTTTTTAGGAACTTAGAAGACTAGTATTGATCGAAATGTATAAATCGAACAGAAGGGGGTAAAAAATTATGTCAAATTTTGTTAACCGCACATACAAAACTAACCTAAAAGACGAATTTATCCAAAATCAAACTTGATGCATCTAAAAATGTAAGACGTCCGTGCCGTAGATATACAGTGTGACCAACAATTACAAACTCCAATTCTTTATTATTTTTTATAAATAATTATCGATAACACTGTACGTCGACAAATTTATTTGAAGCTGTTCAAATAATCCACTACTCTCGACACGCGTTTCGTTGCTGAACATAAACGTCAGTCTTGTTGCGTTTTTTTTTTAAATTTTCCACATCGGAATAATAAACCATGCACTTTTCTCAGAGTCTAAAAAAGTTTTATCCTAAAGAACACAACACACTCTATATAGGCCACACGACTTGCCTTAGTTTTTTGGTATTCGACGACTTGACACTTCACTTTTTGAAAAATATCAAAAAATAATTGATATTTTTGCTTCTTGTTGGTATATTCTAGAGGGAAGCTAGCAATGGTTAGACTTGCATTTTAGTGTGTGACAACGGGTGACTTATTCGGCGTTTTATTTTCTATTTTGGGTTAAACTTCTTCAAAAAATCACCTGTATATTTGGAAAAAAATTTGAAAAATCAATTTTTCATTCAATTTAAAAGACTAAAGGAATTCTGGAAAAAAATTCTAAAAAAGGCAAAACTTTCAATGAATAGATGCATTCGGTGTTTTTTTTACAGATGAGTGAAAAAAATGAAATGTTGCATTCTATACAGTTTTTAGAGAACTAATCTAGTTTCGAGCGATATTTACCCAATCTAAAAAATAAAACCTTTTTAAATATTATTTTTGATAAAGAAAATACAATGCCGGATATTATTATGCTTTCAGATCTAATTTTTTTTTTTTCAATCCAGGTGTTGTTTTTCAACTCAAAATATTTATTACCCTTCTCCACCTAAATAAATATGAAAATTACCGAGTTTAAAAGAAAATTGCCGAAGTAATAACCAATATTATAAATAAAATGAAAGTTTGTAACAAAAAATAATAAAGGATAGAAAAAAATTGTGCTTAAAGTCAGTCAACAATACAGTGAAAAAAGATGAAAATTTGTAGATATTTAGGAAAAACTTTTCTTTATGTTTTCACCTCACGTAAAAGCTGAATTTGTTCCTGTTCTGAAAATGTATAATTTATTGCAGTGTAATTGAAAAATTTGTAAGTTATTTGGTATATTTAAAGAGCCCCCGTAAATCAGTTTTGAAAAAACAAAATAACAGACACACACTCAATTAAATTGCAACAAAAAATACATTTTATAAAAGGAGAAAATTTAAACTTTCACATGGAATCCAAACATATAGGGTGTTTGGTTGACAATGAACGGAATTTGTATACATTAAAAAATAATAAAAGAACAAACCAGTCGTTGAATAATATGAAAAGGTTGAAGAAAAAAGAATCAAAAGAAGAGAGGGACATCTCGTTACTGGAAAATAAAATACAGAAGGAAAAAAATTTGATGATAAAGAAATAAGAGTAAAATGTTAATCAACGTGAGTATAATAATATAATTTCCAATGCGTCTTTTTAATGCTTTTAAAAAATAATATTAGAGATATTTAATAATTTATATCGATAACTTTCTATATATATTTAGAACAGAGTAAGGATTCAAAACAGCAAATATTAAAATCACCCAATTATAAATTAAATAAATTCGTTTTCCGTCATCAAATAATACGTTCGTAAAGCACCCGTTTAACGCACTAAGGCTCTAATCCTCGTCTTGATGAGGAGATAGTTCGCGAAACGCACGTCGCTGGTATATTTTTTTAATTTTATTTTTAAATAGGGCACACACGCAAAAAGCCAAAGAACACAGCCCACATTAGTACCATCCAATGCACAGTGTATATGCAGTTCTCACCGTCTGCGATTTTTCTAGCGACGAACTTCAACGTTTCGTCAAGTAATACTACTGGAATTGAGAATTTCATCACTGTCATCCATTCTTCTAATGTCAATGGACATACTTGGAATACGGCCTATAAAAAATGAAAGAACATATTAATATTACCGCCTCAATTACCCTAAATATTGTATATAAAGTTAAATCCCAGCAAAAAAGGTGATACCGCATTAAAAACAAACTTAGGCATGTATCCAGGAGCTGGTTTCGGGAGGATTTTTGAAGATGTCATGGTCAAAGACATTAAATAAAAAGTAAAAAATTATCAAGGTTTAAAAACAATTTTTCAACAGATGGCATAATACAAAGGAACGTCTCAGTATCGGCACTTTGTCACGTGGAAAACGGTTTTTATAACGGACGATCCTCCAGGTTGGAGGTTACTATGGTTTAAGGGTGTCAAATAAAGCACTTTCTTGTTTCTTGACTTAGAAAGGGTAACCTATAACTACAGAAGACATTTGTCTCAAGAGATAAAATAATTCAGAAGAATTGGACAAATATACAAGTTTTCAAAGATTAAATAATCCCATATTATCTTACGTTAACAAGTACCTCTGTAGCAAGGTATTTGGGTACCAAACCATCAATGGAATTGAGAAAGATACCAAGTAAGGATCCTCAAATTCTTAACCTTACTGTTGTTTATGTAAATGCAAGTGAAGCACTTGACTCTATAATGGTGGAAAGTGTTGCAGAAAGAACAAGATACAGACTAAGTAGAGAGGGAATCATTAAAAAAAACCACCTCCTCACTTCTGAAAAATCAGACAACCTGGTGCCACAAGATGGTCTGAAGAAAAAGTGCAACTTTTCGAAGAAATTCGTCACAGAATTAAGCAACAAGAAAGAATGGGATCCAAATACCATTACCAGACATGGAAAGAATACCATTCAATGGTAAACAGACGTTTCAAAAGCAATAGGAGGAACTGGGATGGGAGTGTTCGGGCCAGGAACCAAACACTCCGGAAGCTTGGGAAAAAACCCCAAGTATCTTTCAAGCGGAAATCCACGCCATAAGAAAGTGCGCCCAGTTCAATATTGATAAAGGATACAGAGGACAAAAGATTATTGTAATGACAGATAGTCAAGCAGCCATTAAAGCACTGAGCTCTTGTGTAAGCAGTTCCAGAATGGTGTGGGAATGCCTAGACAAACTCAATGAACTAGGCGAGAACAATATTATAAACTAACCTAACCTTACTATGGATTCCAGGGCACACTGGAATAGAAGGAAATGAAATAGCAGATGAACTAGCAAAGAGGGGGACTAAAATACCTTTCTGAGGGCCTGAACCCTTTTGCGGAATCAGCCCCAATGTAATATTGGAAGAAATAGGTGAAGCCGAAAGAAAGAGAAGATCCGACAATTGGAAAGATCTAGTAGGGCTTAGACAATCAAAGATTCTTCTGGGTGACTACAACCTGTTAAGATCAAATGAATGCATAAGTCAAAGTAAAACTGCGCTAAGAGTTTTAACAGGGATCCTAACGGGACGTTGTCGCCTGAATGAGTACCTGAAAAACCTCAAAATAGTGGAGGAAGAAGAATGCAGATATTGTGGAATGGAAGAAGAAAACTCCATACATATACTTTCCAACTGCACAGCACTCCAGAATCCTAAAGCACAGTATCTGGGAGATTATTGGATAGAAGAGAAACATTTACCTAAGTTGAATTACATGTGCATTTGAACTTATTTTTCAACGACCTTTCCAAATCTGTTATCATTTTTTATGAACGCTATTTGGTGAAAAAGTTAGCTCGCGTTTGAAAGTTTTGTACATGAATCCCTATGATAACACAGTGTTTACGAAATGTCTGGTCTAATTAGTTACACAATAACAATGAGATTATTATTTATAACTATATGCGAAAGTTATGGAAACCTTATCGGCTTTATATTCATTAGGATGGAAATAATTTCGAACGGTATTTGTAGTTTAATTAAAGGATATAATGAATGTCCTTCCTTTTGAATAAGTGTGTAAATAAATACGTTCTATATATTTTTATTTGATAGCATTTAAGTTTAAAATGTTTCGAATACTTACTGAGAGAACGTCAACGTAGATGATAACGAAATGAAGGGTGAATGAAAGAGCCATTGAGCCAATCAACCACCAGTTGCACCATGGAGGCATCGCGATCAAAGATTGATTTTCAGATAAGCTAGAAAACAATTTATATTAAAATTTTCAAATTAATTATTTATACCATAAGTAGCAGCAGAAATGTTGAAGAGATTCGATAATCTCTTCTTAACACAAGTTTTTATTGTTGAAATCCTTATATACCTAGTCGAATGTTTAGGAACACTCAGTACATGTATATTTTCTAAGATTCAATCACAAGATTTGGTGTAAAAAAATGTACCTGTTCATAGCGTTCAACATTTCAATTGTTACCAAAACGGAGAGAGCCATTGTCATTGGATGAGGATCGTTGAAGACTTTGCAGTTGACACCTTTGAATTCGGGACCGCCACCGATGCATTGCAAATGATGTGTCTGAAAAAGAAAAACAATCATTGATTTTCTCCTTCTATAAGCAAAACCTACAGAGGTAATAATCCATGGTAAATGTTCAACCACACCCAACACATTTAGTGTACTCCTCACACATAAGCTTCCAGTAGTCAAGTCCTCTGTCTGCAGTCCACTTGCTGTTTGTTTCCAATAAGTTGTCTTCTGGATATATATTGATACTTAGGGGTCTATTCTGTAACCATTCCTTTAAAATTTAGAGGCCGTTAAAATTCTAACAGGCGCTAAAATCACATCTACCTACTTGTAGATGTGATTTCAGCGCCTGTTAAAATTTTAACGGCCTCTAAATTTTAAAGGAATGGCTACAGAATAGACCCCTTAAGAAGACAGTTTAATGATGAAGAGTTCCCTACAATAGGGAACTTGCCAAAAAAATAAAATCATTTAAAAACGTAAGATATTATCATAAGGAACTCCGTAGAAAAAGAAAAATTCCAATAGCGATTGAATTACCTGAGAAACAAAGGGTTAAAGTTTGAATAATTTGAACTGCTCTTAAAACGCGCAGCCATTGGTTGTGACGTCAGACCGCACTTTTCGTCCATATATTTATAACGGTACGTTGTGTTGATACTTTACATAGTATCGCCCATCTCTATATATGTCAAATTATATTTTTATGTAGCTGTCAGAACATTTTGAGGTTAGTAATATCAAATCGTTTCAATCGTTTCTGCGGTTACCGATGCGCGAGGTGCGGTGTGACGTCACAGCTGCTGCCGCGCATTTTGCTTCGTTTGAATATACCCGGTGGCGATTCCAACTTTAATTATTTATTGTGAAATAAGTATTGCGATTTAAGGGCTAATATTTGGTACAATGTGTTTTCATTTATAAACACACATTTTAGTAAAATAAAAAAAAATGGGCAAGTTCCCTATTGTCTGTTCACTATTATCATAATTTTTTTTATTAAATAGTGGAGAAACAGTTAGTTTCAGTTAGTAAATTCAATCTACAATACCACTTACCAGTTGATAGTAATTCAATTGAGGTCCTTCTGGACTGTACATAAACCACCAAGCAGCAGCTCCTACAGTTGCAGCACCTACATATCCTCCAATGGCCATGTATCTGAAGAACAGCCAGCCAGAAATCAAAGATTCATCTGCTTTACGTGGAGGTTTCTTCATGATATCCAAATCGGGTGGATTGAAACCAAGTGCCGTGGCTGGTAGACCGTCAGTTACTAAATTGACCCACAAAAGTTGTACTGGGATAAGAGCTTCGGGAAGACCTGTATTATAAAAAAAACAAGATTAGTTTTGAATACATTTTGAAGTAAAAACTGTACTTACCAAGAGCAGCTGTTAAGAAAATGGAAACTACTTCACCAATGTTGGATGAAATCAGATAACGGATGAATTGTTTCATGTTGTTGTAGATAGCACGACCTTCTTCAACAGCGGCTACAATAGATGAGAAGTTGTCGTCGGCCAACACCATTTCAGATGCAGATTTAGCTACGGCGGTACCAGAACCCATGGCGATACCAATTTCGGCTTTCTTTAAAGCTGGGGCGTCATTTACACCATCACCAGTCTAATTAAATTGAATATTTAACAAAATAACAACAAAAAAGTGTACAGAGTTGCTTACCATAGCGGAAATTTCGTTCATGCTTTGCAAATATTCTACAATCTTGGATTTATGAGCGGGTTCTACTCTAGAGAATAACCTGGCTCTTGCGCAAGCGGCTTTTTGTTCGGAAGTTGGCAAGTCATCGAATTCACGACCGGAGTAAGATTTTCCAGTGGTATCTTCATCTTCAGTGAAAACTCCGATACGTCTGCAAATAGCTTCAGCGGTAGCTTTGTTATCACCAGTGATGACGATTACCCTGATACCAGCAGCGCGACATTGAACGATGGAATCGAATACTTCTTTACGTGGGGGATCCAACATACCAACGACACCGACAAAAGTAAGGTTAACTTCATAAGTGTGGAATTTGGTCGAGTCTCCAAGATCCATTTCGTCGGGTTTCATCGGATTATCAGCAGTAGCCAAGGCAAGACAACGAAGAGTGTCGCGTCCACAACCATATTGAGCGGTAAGTTCCACAATCTTCTTTTTAAGAGAGCTGGTAAGTGGTACTTTTTGGGTTCCAACGCGAGCATGTGTACATCTTTCCAATACACCTTCCGGTGCTCCTTTAACGAACAGTTTAGGTCCTGTACCGAGACGAGACGATTTAAGAGGTGTGCAATAAGAAGACATGGATTTACGATCGCGAGAGAATTCCAAAGTGAATTCCTTCTTCCATTTGGTTTCGATGTCTTGTCTGACGCAAATAGCTACTTGTCTTCTATCTCCAGTTTTGGTAACGTTGAAGGGGTTCATTTTTTCGGCCAACACAATCAAAGCGGTTTCGGTGGCTTCTCCTACTTTTTCGAAAGCTTGTTTAAATTCGTTGAAATCAATAGCGGAATCGTTACACATGATACAGATGGTACCAATTTCATGAAGAGCGTCGAATTCTGAACATTTAACTTTTTGTCCTTTGAGGAATACTTCTCCGATAGGTTCGTAAGTGGAGCCGGTAATTTCGAATTCATGAAAACTACTATCGTTGCCTTCAACTTTTTCGAAGATGAACGCACGAGCTACGGACATTTGATTGGTGGTAAGAGTACCGGTCTTATCAGAACAGATTACGGAGGTGCAACCTAGAGTTTCAACAGACGGTAGAGATCTGACGATAGCGTTTTTCTTGGCCATACGACGGGTACCTAGAGCGAGACAAGTGGTGATAACAGCTGGAAGACCTTCGGGGATGGCAGCTACGGCTAGAGCTACGGCGATTTTGAAATAATAGACGGCACCTTTAATCCATGATCCACCGTGAGCGGGATCGTTGAAATGACCGATATTGATAGCCCATACAGCGACGCAAATAACTGAGATAACTTTGGAGAGTTGTTCGCCGAATTCGTCCAGTTTTTGTTGAAGGGGAGTTTTGATTTCTTCAGTTTCAGACATTTCCGTTCTAATTTTACCAATGGCGGTGTTAAGACCGGTTCCGATGACGACACCGCGAGCTTTACCAGCAGCTACGTTAGTACCTGAGAAAAGAATGTTCTTCTTGTCTTGATTGACGGCTCTTGGATCGGGAATAGCGTCGGTATGTTTAATCACAGAAACTGATTCACCAGTTAAAATTGACTGATCAATACGAAGTGTCGTGGAGAAAATTTTAATAATACGAATATCCGCGGGAATTTTATCACCTACAGAGATTTCAACTACGTCGCCGGGTACGATTTCTTTCGCCCGGATTTTCTGTATTCCAGCTTTGTCTGATCGAACGACTTTACCCATCTCGGGTTCATATTCTTTAAGAGCTTCAATGGCTGATTCGGCATTTCTTTCCTAAAACACAGAATAAAATGTTGTGTAAGATAATATGTTCAACTAATCAAGCACACAATGATTCAGGAGTAAATAATAAAACGTGCAAGAAGACTATGAAAATTAATACGAAAAAAGGAAGACAGAGCTCTAATTGGAACAAGGAACATGTATAGGATGCTGTAGAGGCATGATATAGTTTCGGAAAGAATAGGAAGTTATTGAGATTAATTTCGGGGCATCTGGAGTACCTACTTAGTCATCGAAAGGTAACTACATTACCGACTCACTAGCCAACAAAGCAGCCTTCCAAAAACACTTGGGACCTTGCACTTTCGTTGGTCTGTCGACGTCAGCTATGATTGACCTAATAAAGGAACACTCCCTTTAAAGGTTTAAGGGTAGATGGGACGATACAGAAAGTTGTAGGCTTGCCAAGGAACTGCTGCAGTATCCGGACAGCAAGGTAGCCAAAAAATACGTGACCATGAACAGACAGAACCTTCGGACAGCCACGGGTATTCCGACCGGTCACTCCTCTACAGACTGGGTCTGTCTGGCACTTCACTTTGTAGAGGATGAGAACAGGAAGATGAGACTGTCGAAAACATTCTTTGTGAATGTTCTACACTTTGTCAACTTAGATTTTCGGTATTCGGCGAGTACATGCTAACAAAAGCCAGTATGAGGGAGCTTACTGGCGACGTTATCGCCTATTTCAAACAGGTAGGCTGGATGACGAGCTAGAAGGAAGTCTGAACCTCAGAAGGATGCACAATAGGCCAATTGTGGCCTAACTGCTGTGGGGTCACCCACCCTTCAAATTACAGATACCTACTTAGTCAGAATAGGCTTGATTGTTACAAAAAATTACAATATATGGACTTATGCATGCACTTATAGTCAGGACTTAAAGTTGGTCTTGAGCTTGAGTACGACTTGAGACAGGGTCTGTATACTATAAACAAATCTTGGGTAGAGAGCAAGAATACAGCGCTTGCGTGCCTTGAGACAGGCCCAAGTGTGGTAGAGACCATTCTTGAGCACGACTTGCATGTATTCGGTTTTTATCGACAGCATTCGTTTAAGAAATTTGTCAGAACTGTTATCTTTTATAAAGAGAGAGGGTTAGGAGAGAGAGATATTGAAAATTTTGAAAGAGTTTTATGAGAAAATGCCTGATTCTCCAATAACGACCCTAGCAATGTCAGTCATAAAAATGCTGGTAAAGTGAATTTATTAAAATCACTAGAATTTTGGTAATGACACAAAAGTTACCAAAACAACCAAGCCGATTCTCTACTTGCCCCAGAATTCATGAAGTCGGGACTAAACTTCTCACGTCTCAAGTCGGAGATTGAGTAGGGACTATAGGTACGGGCATTAGACTTGGCTTAACTGAAAATGTTAATTGACAAATACTTATTAAAATTAAATTGATTTTTTTCTTGATTGTGTGACTGGAATTTGAAAAGTAGTTTAGCTTTTTTTTTATAATAGAAAAAGCATTATTTTTCAACATAATATTAATTTGCACTGGACGTCAAATATGTAGTATGTACCAAAAAATTATGGTTACAATGGTTCATATCAACGTATCCCTACAGGAGCGATCCTGATGTATGCGAGTTTTGTCAACTGTCATTTTTATTTTATGACATAACATATTTTGGGTTGAAGATATTTTAGACATTTGTATCATAAAAATGAATGTACACCAGTAGAAACTGAATTGAAATCTAAATTAATAAATTGTTCCAACGTTGCCAGATTTTATATTTATCGTATAAATACTGAAAAACACTTCTAAAGTCGGAGAAATTGAACGTTTTAATGAAAACGAGAGTTGAAAAAAGAAAGATGAAATTGTAGTATGTACTTTCCACACGGGGTTTTTTAATTTAAATACGTACCTGCCACACTCCTACTACAGCGTTTGCAATAAGAATTAAAAGAATTACAAAAGGTTCTACGAATGCTGTGAACGCCCCATCGTGTTCCTCAAATAAAGCTAATACCTGTAACAAAAAAAAATGTTCAAGTTGATAATTGTTTAAATAAAAAAAATGTGTCAATATAGTATGGATCTGATGTGATAAAATATAATTTTGTAGTTATAGCACCCACCAAACAGGGTCAACAGCTTGAAGGTTGTTGATTAAATATTGTGCATGCATCTTTAGATTGAAATTTTTTCAAAAATAAATAATCATAACTAATACAAACTGGTTGATTTCAATAAAACTTGAGTAAGGGGGCACAATAGATCTTTCAGGTCTCAGTGAATGTTACCCCAAAAATACATAAATACATACATACAACTATGAGCTAGAAGTGTTGGGGTCAAACACTCTGAAAGCCTGGGAAACCCCCACACCATGAGAAAGGGCGCCCAGCTCAATATTGATTGAGGATACAAAGGGAAAAGGATTATCATAATGGCAGATAGTCAAGCAGCCATTAAAGAACTGAGCTATCATGTAAACAGTTCAAAAATGGTGTGGAAATGTCTTGGAAAACTCAATGAACTAGGCGACATACATAGTCACCATGCTGTGGACACACTGGAATAGGAGGAAATGAAATAGCAGATGACAAAAAAATGAAGACAATTTTAAAAATTCTTATGAAACTAAACTCTCTTTTCCAGAGTTGGAAAGGATACTTTACCTAAAAGCCTCCTTTTCACAAAATCGACTAAACTAACTATGAGCTAGGAGTGCTCGATCTAGAAACCAAACACTCTGAAAGCCTGGGAAAACCCCACACCATAAGAAAGTGTGCCCAGTTCAATATTGATTAACGATACAAAGGGCAAAGGATTATTACGAGGATTATTATAATGTAGGATAGTCAAGCAGCCATTAACACTGAGCTAACGTGTAAACAGTTCAAGAATGATGTGGAAATGTTTGGGAAAACTCAATAAACTAGGCGAGAACAATATATCCAGGACTAGAAAGAAATGAAATAGCAGATGAACTAGCAGATGAAATAGCAGATGAACTAGCAAAGAGGGGGTCTGAACCCATTGGAAAGATCTAGTAGAGCTTAGACAATCAAATATACTTCTGGGTGACTACAGCCTGTTGAGATATATAATGAATGCATAAGTCAGGTTTATCAGGAATCCTAACGGGACATTGTCGCCTGAATGGGCACATCAAAAAGCTTAAAATAGTGGAGGACGAATGTAGATTTGGTGGCAAAGAAGAAATCTGCATCTACATACTTGTGGGATGCATTAATTCAGAATCCTAGAGCACAACACTATGAGATATCCTAAAATTCCTCGTGGAAATAGGACTCAAAAACCAAGTAGAAGTAAGGGAGCGCCGTCTTTTAGGTCTTAGTGAATGTCACCCCAATACATACATAATTAAACTATGAAAGATGCCCTTAGTGTTCAATGCCTTCAACACCTGATTTATTTTTGTTATATTGTTTTGTTAATTCAATAACGTTAATGATGGTCAAACATATTTGGAAGGGGCACAATAGAACTTTAAGGTCTTGGTGAATGTTACCCCAAAAATACATACATACAACATATTTGGAAAATAAAATGACAGAATTATTACTTCAGCTCAAAAATATACAGACTCTAATGCGTTAAGACGAATCAAAATAATTGAGCGGATAAATTTCAAATAGGCAAAAAATCAAAATAAACAATCGAATTTTATGATCTATAAATTATGCACGAAGTTGATGCAGACGGGTTTGCTGTTTTTTATTATTACTAAAATCAAATACTTCATATAGAACAACTTAAATAAACAATCCTCTTTAATTGCACATTTTATGGTAACCATTTCCAACATCAACAAACTAAAGAAACAGTAACCTGGATATTTTGCTGAGAACACTCTAAATTAATTATTTATATAATTTAAAATTTGTTAACTCAACATACTGAGTAACAAAAATGAAATGTTGACATGAATTCCTAGAATTTTTGGCCACTGATATGTTAAGTATTCAGCTAAAACATTTTAAATTTCAAAATATACGTTTTGGGGGTGTATTCATCATTTTAATAAAGCAATACTTATTTATAGATGTTTGCAATGATAAAAAACATGCAAAATCTTATGTTTTGAATAGTAGATCTTAACTGTCATTCTTGTCTGAAAAAACCACTTTTTGTTGGCCATACTGACCTTAGACTGAACCATATTGATTTACATGGCTTCATCTCAATGATCTCACCCTGTATGTAACTTTTTCCACACATAATAGACATAAAACAGTTTGTGATAACCTAGTTTTCTTATTTGTTCGAAGGAAAATCATGTATAATTATTTTATTCGGAATGAAATGTTTATTCATAAATTAAGAAATAAAATAAATACCAAACAATAAAACAGTTCAAACAATGTGGAACAAAGTAGAGATCAATTTAATAACCATTACGATTATAAAAGGTGTTCAAAATAAAATCCACCTGCCTCAACACACTTTTCTTGACTAATGTTTAAATGTGTAATGAAATTTTTTATTGACAGTAGGTCATTTCTGATAATATTGCAATAGTGGATAATTCTGTCAAAATGCGCTGTATTCATATTTTCTTCGTAGACCAGCTCTTTTAATCGCCCCCAAATCCAATAATCAACAGGGTTGTAGTCTGGGGATTGGTACCATCGGTTTCCATAAATTGCATGTAAATGCAGGCGTAGAGCAACGGCAAAATGGGGTGATGCATATAAATGCAGGCGTAGAGCAGCGGCGCAATGAGGTGATGCATGTAAATGCAGGCGTAGAGCAACGGCAAAATGAGGTGATGCATCATCATGCTGAAAGTAGATCCCTTGTAGGCACATATTACCGAGTTATAGATTGGGTGGGATAGTTTTTTTTCAAAATGCTGTCACCTTTTCCGCATGTTTACTCTGCTACGCCAAACGTTAAGACACATGTTGAACTTCCAGTTTATTTCTCGTACTGTATCTTAAATTAACCAGAATCTCTTCGGTTTTAAAAATAAGTTTGATTAATATAAATTTCCAGAAAGTTTACTTTTCCGTGTTATTTTAAACTGTTCTGGCACTGATGGGTCGGTTTTTCTTTGTACTATTTATAAATAGCAGTCGAAATTTAAGATCGGATGTCAAAATTATCAGTAAAAAAGAGCAGCCGGTGATTTATTTCGAATTGCAAACAGGTGTTATCGGATATTTGGTTGGGTTAATAACTATGATATTAATTTGAGATAAAATGAATTGATTTAGGTATTTTCCGTTTTAAAAAATATTATTGAGGTTTTAAGGAATTTTATTAATAGTTTCTTAACAGAATCACTATTGATAGCACAAATTTAATATATTTGTATACACCCAGCAACTTTTCATATTAAAATAAGATGTTGTGCTATTAATGTCAAAGAAATCAAGTATAAATAATTTATATAAATACTTACGAATGAAATAATAGCGGCTAATAATAAAATCTTGACTAGAAGATCATCGAACTGTTCTAAAACTAACTGCCATATGGACTTGCCTGAAAAAAAGTAGAAATAAATATATAAAAAAGGTTCACATTATTTATTACTAGATATAATAATAATAACCAACTATATCACGATTAAACGTCTGGCAGGCAGAAAGTCCTACCAAAATGATGTATTGTATTTTTCATAATCTCATTTTTTTTAATTATATACAGGGTGTAACAAAAAGGCAGGTCATAAATCATACCCCATATTCTGGAGGGAACTAAAAATAGCTCGATCCAACCCAAGTTACCCTAGTACAAATGTGCATGCGGAAAAAGTTACAACCCTTATGACCTGCCTTTTGTATAATACCTTATTAAATACATTTCTGATATTTATTTGCAAAATATTTTTGTAGGCATCTGGTGATGTTAAAAAAAACTGACATTCGCCTGGCTAACTTTTTTCTCAACGCTTGGAATACTTATAAAAATTTCAAATTGCAATATTTTTTACAAATTCAGTGGAGCTACTACTCACCAGCCATGTCTGCAATTACGACTTGAGGTTTAATAGGAAAGGTAAACACATAGGCGCAACTAGGGAGGCTGGGGGGACAAAGCCACCTAAAGTGCCGCAAAGCAAAGTATTCACTATAAATTGATATTAAATTTTGACAAAAGTTAAGCGGCGTGGTCCAGAATTTCTTTCTTTGCAGGACAGAGCGGTCGCCTGAATAGGCAACTAAAATTTTTTTGTTACCGGCGGGGCACTTGCTTTACATCCCTTCTAGTTGGGGTTTCCTCGGGTTTCCTAGAACAAGTTTCCAGCTTGCTTCAAACACCTAACCAAAAACTGATGCCAGGCTTTTGGACATATCCAAATTCTTGAAGAAAAATTTTTTTGAGACATTTCTTCTGAGTTTTGTTTTTTGATCAACGTTGGTGCTCTAACTAAACTCATTTAACAGCTTAGTTTGAGTATCAAACTTTGACAACAACATATCTCTAACGCAATATTGATAAGATATATTTTTTACGAGATTTTTTATCGCCAATAAACCCTGAACGTAAAGTGATTGTTACATAATAAAAATCATTGGTGGTTTTTTTTACGATACACATTCCAAAAACTTTAAATACTCGCGTATATTTATAAAACGGTTTTTTGGCAAGCGAACATTTTTGTTAAAATGTTTTCAAAGATAGTCACATTTTTTTCAAGTCTCTTGATATCTGGCCAACATTATAAAAAAAAACAACAAAAAATAATATTTATTTTCTAGCAATTATTTATGACACGTCGAAAAACAGCAAGGACTTTTTTTACGTAACCACATAGCTTTTCTAAAAGTATTACAGATTTGACAGCATTTACAAAAATTCCCAGAGGTAGCTAAAAATGTCCTACAAGAAGCACTACGAAGTGTAGAGGGATGGCCTTAAAGAGAACCTTTCAGTTAAGCAAAAAAAAATAGGTGGATCCGAAAGAAAGAGAAGATCTGACCATTGGAAAGATCTAGTAGGGCTTAGACAATCAAAGATTCTTTTGGGTGTCTACAACCTGTTGAGATCAAATGAATGCATAAGTCAAAGTAAAACTGCGCTGAGAGTTTTAACTGGGATCCTAACTGGACATTGTCGCCTGAATGGGCACCTGAAAAAACTCAAAATAGTGGAGGAAGAAGAATGCAGATATTGTGGCATGGAAGAAGAAACCTCCATCCACATACTTGCCAACTGCACAGCACTCCAGAATCCTAGAGCACAGTACCTGGGAGATTACTGTATAGACGAGGAACAGTTACCTAAGTTAAGGCCTGCATTTGTCCTGAAATTTCTCCCGCAGAGTAAAGTACTGATATTTGAAGAAAAACTAGAAATATCTAAAGAAGTTAAATATCTGGGAGACACTTGACTCCAAACTGAATAAATAGGAAGTCACACCTGAAGAAAATTATTACCAGGGTTACTAGGCTATTCAGTTGGAACGTGAACGAAATACCGAAATTGACCTCAGAGTATTTGGTATAATCTATAGCCAATTTCGGGACATCCTTTATATTACAAAATAGCTAACGTAGTAGTAGATAAATTAAATCGAAATGGTGATCGGCGAAATGTTTGAAATACATTATTCTATTCTTGTTTTGATGTTGTGTCACTATATAATGTGCTTTGTGAGATTTGTATACATAATAAGATGACGTCTAAAGGCTTTTCTAAATATAGAGCTGGTATATCAATTGAATAACTTATTTGAGAAACCAGATAAATCCCATAGACATAATTTTGAAAAAATGACAAAACAGTCTATTGGTGTAATTTTTTTTAGTTTAGCTATAGAAAAATATTAACGTGAAGTAGTAGTTGACAAAAGCAAGTTTATAAAAAGTAGAGTTTCAAAAATGGATTGGTGATCGATTAAGTCCAATATCTTGTAAATAGTTGAAGATATTTTAATGAAATTTTGACAAATTGTAGCCAGCCTGAATGCTCATATTTTGAAATTGGTCGCAATTGTACAGCGTGTTCCAGAACGCCGTGCCAGATCAAAGTTATGTTTTTTTAAATGGGACACCCTGTATTTTACTTCAAATTTGATTTCTGCTTGACTTCGCTATTACAATGATATAATATGATGATATACAGCGTATTTAAAAAGTTCTAACCACTTGTTCCTGTAAATCGCAATTACTTCAACGCCCTGTATTTATTGAGTATTGCCTATACCCAAACTAGATAGTTTTTGTGATATTTTTATTTTGTAATTAAAAAATCAATAAAAATCAGATAATAAAATTAATTCACAACAATTAACATGTGAGGATAGTGTGTTAACTTGAAAAAAGGTTTAAAGAGGTCGATAACAGTACCACCACACATGCAAAAGGATCATGTTTCTGAGTTCTAGCTCTCCTAAATTGTTAAATTAGAATCATCTTTAGCGTTCTTAATAATTAGAAATGTAAGTCGATCTTTCCTAGACTGTCTCTAAGCCTGTATAAATGTAGAGTGGTCACTTTGAGCATTTTTCATAAATTTGTTGCTGATATATTATTAATTTCAGTATAGCTATTAATAAATAAGTATGAGTAAATTTATAATTGTCGACTTTCCACCATAAAATAGAAATATCACAAAAACTATTCAGTTTGGGTATAGGGATTACTCAATAAATTTTGAAGTTAAGCACTTTCATTTACCGATATAAAATACAGGGTGATCCATTTAACACAATTGTGAAACCAATGTATTCGAGTTTGGGTCACCCTCTATACAGTTTCTTAGATATCGAATCAGTTCGATAGAATTGTAGTACTAGACAACTATCACAGAGGTATGGCTTTAGGAGATTTATTTTAAATTGTGCAGTTTAAAGTATACAGGGCGTTGAAGTCATTGCGATTTGCAAGAACAAGTGGTCCGAATTTTTTAAACACGCTGTATGACCCATTACAATATTAGTATCACAATATTATATCATTGTAATAGCGAAGTCAAGCAGAATTCAAATTTGAAATAAAATACAGGGTGTCCAATTAAAAAAAATAAAACTTTGATCTGGCACGGCGTTCTGGAACGTACAATTGCGACCAATTTTAAAATATGAACCTCTAGGCTGACTACAATCGGTCAAAATTTCATTCAAATATCTTCAACCTTTCATAAGATATTGGACTTGATCGCACTAATAAATCACCCTGTATATCGACTTCATTGAATAAATTTTTCAATTTGCTTTCTTTATTTACCAATTGGTTTGTTGACAAATCAGGTGATCCACTTTTCTTGGTAATATTTTTGGAAAAGTTATGTGATTATGTAGATAACGTAACCATTGGCGTAGGGAGGGGCAACTGCCCCCCCTGGAAGCAGAAATAAATTAAATAAATTTTAGTAATTCTATAAGTTGGGTGGTGTCTATGTAAAATTTTATTTGTGGTACAAAATGTGGAAGAAAAAGAAATTAGCAGAAGACAAATTAAAGGACATTGAAGTGGCAGGACTGCATAATGAAGAGAGTTTTGGATAAATTTAGTTTGAACACAAGAAAAAAAATTTTTTTTTCATTTGCCTTTGATATGTATAAAGATCTAGAATCGAAATATATAGGGTGATTCAAAGAAAGCTAGCTAACTTGTATCAGAAACTTCGGGAACACTCTCTTGCTCTACTTTTTATGAGCGACTTTTTATTTTAACATCTTTGGGTCATTTAATGTTCAATGTATTTTTTTGCTAGCAGCTTTCCACACCACCACGTTAAATCATTCATCAATTAGAAAGTATTTGATTATCTAACCGTTCAACAGAGAATTCGTTGATGCTTTGATGCATTTTCCTTTATTTCCCCCGATGACGATGCTACAATCGAATCTTCGTTTATTTGATCAGCGTCGTTTTTTTCTTCTAATTAGGCCAGTAGTATGTACCTAATACCGGCTGGTAGATGTATTCGAAATAAACGTTTTATATT